>WUAM01000431.1:99361571-99449304 GCA_024336885.1 Actenoides hombroni | reverse complement strand
TATTTCCCTGTCCCTCTTGAACTGGGAAGCCCAGAACTGGACACAGTACTCCAGATGTGGTCTCACTAGTACAGAGTAAAGGGGGAAGAGAACCTGCTGGACACACTACGACAGCCCACAGTGAAAGTGTGGTAATTGTAAAGTGCATATAGTTGAAGTACAGCTGAAAAGTGTCTTCAGTTTTTATGCTTAGTTGAAATAATTTCAAGGGTGTTTTGATTCCCTAAGTGTTATGAAGAAGACTGGATTATTACAGGAAGGGAAGATTTAAAAATTATTATTATTATTTATTTTAAATGCAATATATAATTGTGAATCAGATAAAATAAATCTTTGAAGTGTCTAGCTTTCTTTGAACAATGCCACATGTAGCACTCTACAGCACTTTTAGATTAATTTATTACTTTTTAGAAATTATGTTTTTGATTCTCTGAACATTAAGTAGCTTCTTAAGCAGCTGGGAGTTTGGGTTTTGTCAACTGTAATTTTCACTTCAGACGATCTTAGTTAAATTACTCAGTTTTCCAAAATTAAATTGGCAGTCTTGTACCTTTTAGTGCATCTAGATCCAACTTAAATGAAAGTTTACTCCCTGATTCTGGTTTGGACTATTGCTAATATGCAGACTGATCAGGGAAAATGCCTACTGGGAGGACTAGCCCCTGCAAAGTCTTAGTTGCAAGCATAGCCCATACTACCAATTTGCTGTGCAGGATGAGCTCAGTTTTGCTTAGCATTGTAAAGCTGAAGTCCCGTGGACTTCAAACAACAAATCATTGTGAAATGAGAATAATCTGATCGAAGTCTTTCAGTTTTTATTTATAGAGTTTGATGTGTCTAACCACTGGCCAGGACCAGATGCAGTAGAAAGTTCCAGAGCACAGTTACTGCCTCTTAACGATGCTTCCTTCTGATTCCCTGTAAACAAAGATTAGCTTAAAACTTTGAAGCACAAATGTTTGTCTGTTGCATTATCCAGATTTCTTTGAAACGCTTCTGCTACCCTTCTGTTTATACTTTTACTGATTTAGAGATATAATAGTGGGATTATTTTAAGTAGCAAATGTTCCGTGCAGGATCTGCTAACCACAGGCTGTATCAATGCTAATGGAACAGATTGGGTTTGCTGTAAATGAGACAGACAAAACTTTGCTTAGCCAAGCTGTGAGAACTGAGAAGGCAAAAGAGAAGAGACAAAGCAGAAACAAGTAGATGAAAATGGTAAGTTTTTATCAGTAATATACAATGAGACAGACATGCTTCAACATTTATTAGTGACATTAGATGCAGATTTTAACATTTATCTTCTACTGGTTCTTCTTAGAAAACTTTATATATTTTTACAAATCAAGACTCCAAATCATCTCCCCACTCCCTCCCCCAGTGATCAGCTTTTTGCTGATCACAGAATGGTAGGAGTTGGAAGGGACCTCTGGAGATCGAGTCCAACCCCCATACCAAAGCAGGGTCACCTAGGGCAGGCAACACAGGAACACGTCCAGGTGGGTTTTGAAAGTTTCTAGAGGAGGAGACTCCCCAACTTCTCTGGGCAGCCTGTTCCAGGCTCCATCACCCTCACAGCTAAGAGGTTTTTACTCATGTTGAGATGGAACTTCCTGTGTTCTAGTTTGTGCCTGTTGCCCCTCATCCTATCACTGGGCACCACTGAAAAAGAGACTGTCTCCATTCTCTTGACACCCACCCTTTTGATATTTATAAGCATTGATAAGATCCCTTGTCTCTCAGCCTTCTCTTCTCTAGGCTAAACATCTCTCACATGAAGAGAAGGGGAAACATGTGAGTACAGTAAGAATTTGAAACAACTTTTCATCAATAAAATAAATATTTGCTTGAATAAAATAAAGCGCCAAGTCTTAGGTCTTTTCAACTGCCTTTCTACAAAAAGCAGAAAATCTGTGTGTTTTGAATGTCAGTGCCTCTGAACAGTCTAGTCATCTTTCCAACCTCCCTGTTTCCAGTTGCTTCTAGGGTTATTCTGTCATTTTAGTGCATTCAGTGGTGGTGACAGTATCTTGTAGCGGTGGTTAAAGATGAAATGTTTACTGATTTTATTATCTGTCAGCTGCCTTCTAGAAAAATGATGCAGAGTTGCTTGCCTTCTCTGAAAATATACGTAGGCCTTAGGAGCATGTCACTGATAAAATCCCTTTTCTCTTGCTTTCGTTAGGACGTGCTGCTACTACCTGTGTAAGTGGAAATAGTTTGAATTGTGTTTGGTTTTTTTTCAAAATCCCAAACATGTAAATTGTTACTCCAACATATTAGGTAAGAGTTTCTTAATTCTGTACTGATTTCCTCCATCGTCCTGAAGACCAAGATTTGTTAATGGCTTTTACTACCCAGATATTTTCTGTTCTTTGTTAGGAAAGCGTTAATCTCCATATACAGAGCAGTTAGATCCCTCTAGATTTTCCGTCAGTATTAGCAGAGCCTAGGGTAGAGAATTGTGGAGTTGTGGGGAAACCTGTAAATTGGAATTTGCTCAAATAAATCTGGTGAAAAATATTTTAGAACTTTAGTGTTAAGAATGCTGAATTGTCTTACTTGGACAAAGATCAATGTCTATAGGATGCTTATAAAGAACAATGAGAAACCTGTTTTCTTCTGTCATTCATATTAAAACCAGAAGATAATTTATGGCAAAAAACCCGAAAATATTACCATTACTTTTCCTTATAGATACTACTGAAATGCGTGTTTAATCTGCTATGAATTGGTATGGTCTGGTACAGAGCTCAACCTGAAGTTTTCAGAACTCTTTATTGGTTACTAGCCAAGATAAATGGGGAGGGAGGAAATCTTTCGGAAGTCTAAAAGAAGATGAAGATAGAAAAATCTTAGAAAAGATGACTTTAAGAATTAGTTGGAAGTAACACTCTTCACAACCATGAAATTCTTAAATTGCTTTAAATCGCCAAAGGCTTAAAACACTGTTGCAATTTAGTTTTTGTTACTGATGTGTTAGCTGTTTCTGTTTAATAATCTCATGCTGTCTGTAGTACCTGTTACACAGATCTTTTGCATTTTTCCATTTAATCCATTTTCTAAGTGTGAGTGGGTTTGATGGTGGAAAAGAGTAGTTCGTAGCCTCATTAGCATCATTAACGTATGAACAGCAGTTTTTAAACGCACAGTCAATGGAAAACCTACTTGTGCCTTGTTTGTAACTGACATCACCTTAGCTGGACCACAGATGTGATTCACATCTCGCAATTTCTGTGCTGCTCATGAATAATAGCACTCAAGTCTTGCAGTGTTCTTTGATTGGTGGCTTTTAGGGACATATAAATACTGTTGTACTAGTCCTACAAACAGGAAAACTCTGGCATAGGTGAGGTGACAAACACACAAACAGCAGTAAGTCCATGTTGGAGTTAACATCTTGAGTCTGTGTCCATTTTTCCCTGTTCTGTGGACCACACTCTGTGGAGCCAACCTAGATGTAATGATTTTCCTTGTGACAAAAGACTGTACCTAAATGGAAAAAATAGCCACTTGGAAAACTAGAAATAAGTGTTTTCATTAATAAAATGATACTGCATATGAATAACTGATACATTGAGCCTAGAAAGCTTTTATTTTGTAAAAAAATTCATGCCGATCATGAAGTTAAAATAGCAGAAACTTTTTGTTACAAATAGGCTGTAGGTTTGAATCGTTTCACGTACGGCGGGGGGTGTGTGTGTACATTAGTACACTTTACCTTTGAAGACATCACTGTCCCAAGTAATTTTTAATATTGTTATACCTCAGACAACATTTAATCAGTATTCTCATGTTGTTGCATTCCAGATACCAAGTTGCTGCAAAGCAGTTTCATATATCTTGTCTGCCCGTGGGTTCAGACTTAAACCAGAGTAATGTGTATGTGGTATTTGAAGTAATTTCTCACAAGAAGGGAGGGCTGTGTGTTTTGCCCTACATAGCTGTCTTTCCATAGGTGAGGGTATGCCAGTGGGCCCCTGGTATTGTTGGGATTAAAGACCACAGATGTCAGGTTGCCAGAAATTCGTACTGCATCTTTTTAGTTCAGCTCTTAAGGGGAGACTAAGAGAGGAAAACCATCATCATCATCCATCTGAAATGTCTTAAATATTAATATCTAACAAAAAGTATTTCTGGTTATTGTATTATTTAGGGCAGAGATTGTATATAAATTATACAGCATAATTGGGAAATGCTTCTTTCTTTTCATGCCTCTTAATAAATGCACAATATGGAGTAACACAGTGTTTAAGAAAGAGTGCAATAGAATCAAGTTGATTATTTCTTCACTGTATCTTTTTATTCTCTTTAAAAGTGTTGTGTTTCCCTCCCCTCATTCCCTCCCCTCTTTTCTGGCTTATTTGCAAACTGAAGTCATGAGCTGCATCATAGATTCAACTATAAGGTCAGAAGTTCGTTCGTTCCGAGCTAGCGTATCCAATCTGGGAATCAGAAGGCTAAATTAAAAATTCAGTTTTAAAATGGCATATATTTGGAAGCTTTGTTCTCTTAAACCTGAGCCTTCTGTTGACTGACGTTAGATGATCCAGAAGCAGATGCTGCAGCAGCTATTTGTTGATTTAGTTGCTATGGTGACATGATACATTCGTGTACAGCAGGAAGCTCACTGTACATTGGCTAATTTGATAGGAAGGAAGGCTTGAGGTAGGTATTGCTGACTATATTGTTAATTGATCCTACCTTTCACATCCTGCCTCCACATGCTTTATGGATGCACAGCTATAGAGGAAGGTAAAGGGAGATACTCCGGCGTGGCATTTAGGTTAAGGTGCCCTGTTAAAAGAAGGGGGGGCTGGTGCTCAACACATCACCGAAGATTACCTTAGTATTAAGTGAATGGAACAGATTGGAGCAGCCGGAGTGGTGACTGTTGAATCTTCCTTCATCCTTTGTCACTGTGGTAGCACCAGTTGAATGAGAGAAATAAAAGGATGCGAGCAACAGTAAGTCAAAGTGCTAAGGTTTTTGAAACGGGTTACGAGATAAAGCATGTCACTAATTAACATCTTGATTGGAGCTATTAGTGGAGAAAAATGTAATTGTTCTGAATACGTGCCCTAATGACAGAGCGTAAATGTGGCTCTGCTTGGAAGTTGTGTTGTATTATATTCACCCTTTTCCAGAAATACACCGTTTTTTAATCTCGTTGCAGGCAGGCTGTTAAAGATACAGTGTGTGTCTTAGAAAAGGCTTATCTGTACCACCCTCTTTAACAGATTAGTTGAGTGTTTTAAAATTTTTTTGAAGTCGGAATGACCAAAAGCATTAGTTACAGTGTTTTCCTAAATTTATAAAATGTTCAAAAATGAATTTACCTCTGTCCTTTTGGCTGAAAATACTTCTCATCAGTACTGCTGAACTAATTTCAGTTGCAGCATTTTTAGACAAACCACGGCTGTCTTTATGTTGATGTACATTACTACTCCAGTTAGAAATATGTTTTTGGTGAAGTGTTTCCATTATTTGTGATTTTTGCTGACAATCATTTGCTACTGACTCAGCACCTATAATGATATAATGCTAAATGTAGATGTTTTCAGATTAATAAGGAACAAAACAACAAAAAACCCCCCACCAACTCTGAAGCTCTTGTCTCTTTCCTAATAAAACACCTCAGAAGAGAACATTATTTCTGCTAGAATAGAAATGGATTGCGATTTGTTTCTCTTTAAATTATGGGTTTGGAGGTCCGATGTTTTGGAACACTTTACCCTCTTGGTTTCTAGGAAGTTTGTTTGGAGGAAAGAAAATGAAACACCCTACAACCCCAGAAAACACACACATCCCCAAAACCACACCAGAATGAGAGAAAAACAGAATTCTGCTTTTCTGTAGTACTGTTTTGCTCCAATTTGTAATCTTTCTTATTGTACAGGAACAGCCTCTTACTATGTTATTTCGTTTAAGTATGTTTTAACCACAGCTGTAATATAACATGCTCTCAGTTCTTCATATTCTATATGAATTTAGCAATGGATAAAATGAACGTAACATATCCTAGCTTTTTCCTCCCACTTTCTCCCTGCCTTCTTACTTCCCCACATTTTTCAGTGTTTTGATACATATACCAGACTATGAATTGTCTTTGCTGCTAAAGGATTTGGGTTATTATTATTATTATTATATGTTTGGTGGTAATCTATTAGCATTCTCATTTATGTATATTCAGAGGCTTTTAAGTTGGTTGGAAAATTGTCCCAGATTTCACTTATTCTGGAAAAATATGTAAATTCACAAAGTCTGACTAACTTCTTTTAGAGGAAGATATCAAGTAACCCATTCAGTTCCTTTCCCCTTCAGTGGGAGGTGGGGGGGTAGCTGGGAAGAGGGAATGATTCCAAATATCCCTTTACACTGATATTCAATCCGGTGCCTTTGGTTTTCTTGCCTTTGTGGCAGTAGACAGTGCTAGCCTGTGGAGAGAACAGAGCCACGGTTCTCACGTGGGCTTACCCCACAACTTCACACATGACACAAAGTATTTCATGTATTTTGGTTTCTTTAGCCTCAGTCAGGACTGAAAAACGTGACCTTTTACTTTTCCCCTTCAGAAGGCTGGTAGTCCTTGATACAGAAGGATGTGTTTGAAAGCTGAGATATTTTGGAGAGAGAGCTTCACGTGTATAGATTTTTCTGTAATGCAAATACAAAAAATATTTCTCTCGTATCCCAGTAACTCTAAAATGATACTTTCAATCTTTCAGCTAAGGCTTTGCTCGTTAAAAATAAGCATACAGGTATTAGGAAAACTAAACATTTTTAAATTATGTTGCATATCTGATAATTTCTTCTACAGACAGAGAGGCTTTTAGGTATAAAAGCATTTATTTGGGCAGCATAGTTTGTTACCTGCTATAAAAGATTTGTGGCTGTGAATACCAGACTTGTAAACATAATTTTACTGTATCTGAATTAAATCTCTTGATGTTTGTGCAGGCTTAGAGGAGTTAGAAACTGTATTTCAATCACTTCTGTCCTCTTAGAAATACAACTGCTATTTGAACTGTGGCTGTAAAACATATAATACTTAAGATAATCCTTATGTGGTAATGGTAATCTAGACTCTCTTCCACAAACCTTATTCAAATCTGATCTGCAAAAATTTCCCAAGGTTAGGTAGGTCTTCATAACATTACAGAGCAGTGTGGAGGAGAAGGTTAGAAATCATTTTAATTCTGGATTTGTTTGGTTTTGTGCCTATGAGAAAGATCATCTAGTATACTTCAGACACAATCAGTTGCTGTTTGGGTGTTGCTTTATTGTTTTGGGGTTTTCTACTTCAGACTAAATGTAAACTTCTAGAACCTAAACAATAAATTAAAAATATTCTCTCTGAATATACCATATATTAGCAATAATATCTTGCGTACGGTGTTTTTTCAAATAAAATCCCTTTAGCCTTACAGATACACTGCATATATGTATTTGATGCAAGTGGCAAACCATTTTTGAGGCACTGTTTTTTGGCCGGCTGTATCACGCGCATGAATTTTAAGTTTTGTTCAGAGAACTGCTTTTACACATGTGTAATGGTGAGCAAAAGAAGAAACGTGGAAACCTTGCTATGAGACATCTTTTTAAATGAGACAGTTTTTAAAGCTTTTTGACTCATTTCAGGTTTTACTTACTGGCTTTTTTTCCTCTATAGGGACAGAAATAGTTTTGACTTCTGATTGTATTTACAGTTTCTGCTATGGAAAGATGTTGCTTCAAAATAGTGAAGTAACACGCCTGAGGATTACTCCTAAGCTTTTTTTTGTTTTCCTGCTTTGCAAATCTTTCACCTCACGTGGTACCCTTATCGGGATCCAATTTCGGTATTGATACTTCACAATAATGTCCATAGGTTTTCTTTCAGCCTTGTTTACTAACCGCCTGATGGAGGACAGTCATTAATTGTGCAAGCCTATTTATATTTTGTCACTTCTTTTTTTTTTTGTGACTGAGAGCACTGGGAAAACTTTTCCCTGCTTGGTAATATAAATATGTGTTTGTGACGATGCCACAAGTCTGATGCTGCCTTTCATTCCTATCAGCTAGATGAAATTGTCTTGAAACCTAGCAGTCTGCTAGTACATTGCTACTTCTGTTAGTAGCATAAAAGTGCAAGTAGAGATGTTTGTAGAAGAGTATATCTTACAGACAGAATGGTCATTTTTAATTGTTATTTCAGTAGAGTTCATGGACTTTTTGGCCTACATTTTTATATGCACATAATTAATGTGTATACGAACAAAGAAGAATAAGGTAGCTCTCTATTTTAAATTCCATTCTATCCCTCACTCTGCTCCAGTGAAGAAATACCTTAACTGCATGTTCTTTTGGCACAACCAAAGTGTTAGGCTGCTTATGAAAGTATTCTGTATCTATAAAGATGGGGATTAGTAAGATTCAGATCAGCTACAGTTTGTATTCTTGCCATTCTGCTTTTAAAAGACATTGCTGTGACTGTATTGGTGAAGCAGAATATCTCGAAGAATCTTGTTTTGGCTTCTGCAACATCTGCCTTTTGCTGATAAAAGTTACTTCTGGACCTTTCTGGAGAGAAGTGTTAATATTGGGCCTTAAGTTTTCCCTTTTTCTGGAGCAGCCCTCTGAGTCAAGGCGGCTGCAGCTCTGCCTTGTACAGATCTCCCTTCCACCTTTTGTTGTTTCAATTCTCAGTCTTACAATTTTTTTTCTTTTTTTCTGATTCCAGCCATTTTTATAAATTTCATTTCTTCAGCATTGGAAGTAAGCTGAAGACTTGAAAAAACATTCGGTTCCTTTCTTGGTTTAGTCTGCAGAAACATCCTGTAGTTTGTCTTGCAGATAGTGAAGAATTTACTGAATAAAAATAAGAAGTACAGAGTATTCTCCTCTTTGAATGTTGGTACTGCCTTTGATTCTTCAGTTGCAAAATCAGAGTACTTTCTCATCCTACTCCTAGTGATGTACTAAAGCTAAATCGTATATGAGATCTTCAGATTAAATTATTGTTAAATTATCGTTTTATCTGTTGATAGTAGTATGTCCAAGTCAATGTTTCATGCCTCTGTAGGATGTGAGGATACTACTTGAGCTACAGTAAAATTATATTTTAATTCGGAATTCTTTGAGGAGAGAAATACTATAAAGTAGTTCTATATAAAATTATTGTATTTTGAGAGTTTATCACATAAGAGCAGCTCAAATTGTAATTTAAGGTGAAGAATGGATTTTCAAAGCTAATTAAAAGGGTATACCATAACTAATTCTTCAAAAAGGCAAAATATTATAATGCTTCTTCAGGCTACTGTTGGGAATTGTGTATATATTAATAATTTAAGTGAGCTCAAGAATGTTCCTGGAGACTGAGGCTAAGTGTCATGGAACAAGTTAGTTCTACTTTTCTTCCAGAAAGAGTATCTGTATACAAACTGCCTGGTAAGAGTGGTCTCAGAAATATTTCCAGTATTGTCTAGGAGAAAACCACTTGTTGGCATCAGCTTATGTCGTGCTCAGGACTATTATAACATAGTTCATCATTGCAGGTGTCTGTTGTAGCACCTAGTAATGTC
This sequence comes from Actenoides hombroni, assembly GCA_024336885.1. Lineage (NCBI taxonomy): Eukaryota > Metazoa > Chordata > Aves > Coraciiformes > Alcedinidae > Actenoides > Actenoides hombroni. The sequence goes on along the minus strand of WUAM01000431.1, from coordinate 99,439,738 downwards.
CCTGAGCACTGCTTACTTTGCTAATACAGATGTGGGTTTAGGTACCACTGGTGTGGTCAAAAGGATGAAGCAGTTCTCTAAGGAGAGATTAGAAACATTAGGAACCCTCAGTTTGTAGAAACTGGGGTCAAGAAGGGGGGTATTTTCAAAGCTTAAAAAATACTGAGGGAGGGGAATGAAATTTACTCAGAACTGTTGTTCAACAAATCCCATAGCACAGAAACTAGGGGACATTTAAGTAGTAGGAGATGGCTTTAAAATGGCTAAAGAGTGAATTTAGGGAACTTGCTGCCATAAGAGATTGTGGAAGCAATGCAAAGTATAAGTGAACTCAAAAGAGTTGAGGCAAACTCATGGACATTAATAGAGATGGACTGCAGAAAGTGACCTGCCTCATTTGCTCCCATTAAACATCAGCTAGATACAAAGTACTGGATTAGATGGACTGCTGACCCAGACCATGAGGACATTTCTTATGCTCTTATTTGACTGGAGCAGCTGCCTTAAACAGCAACTTCAGGAAAAACATACTGAGCTTTCTAATATGTGGCATGATTCAGTTTTGTCAGGAAGCTGGTGTTTGCCAATCTGGGCTATGTATCTTGAACTGACGGTGGGCAGCAAAGTAAATGTTTTGAAATCAGGAAAAAAGTCAAGTATTCAATGCTGAGAAGGGGGATTAATGAATGCTGTTCATTTTTTTGCACAGCCTTTCTGTGTTTTTAGGATAGATTTTGCTTTTAATATTGTGCTAGGAAGAAACCTCTATAATGCATACCTATTTAATTAAGCAACTACAAATCTTAGTATGCTGTTTATTTGATCTGGATTTATCTTCTAAAATATCCTTTAGAATAAATTGAGCACCGTTGAAAAGTATGAAATTTCACTGTTAAAACGTATACAGTCTTTGGCAACTGATACTTCAGGTATTTCAAACTTTAGCTGTTGGGCTGGTCATTTTGTTTTATTTATGCAAGAACTGTTTTTAGCATGTGTTTAACTTCACTCTTGTATTGTCAACTTCTATGCTGATTTCTGGAAAGAGATTCTGTACTATTTTTCATTAGGAACTCTACTGAGGTCGTGTGGATCATCATTAAATAACTGTTTAAAGGAAACAATTCATAGCCCCAGTGGAAATGACACAAAATTAGACGTTGACCTAATATTCCAATTTCTTAATAGTGGTACCATAATGTGTTCTGAACTTGAGACAAAAATATGTTTAGTCAAAGTTGTGTTTGCATTGAGAAATCACACTTTCCAATTTTATTAGGTTCTGTTATAGTTGTTTATACTTTAAAAGCGCTTGTGGGAGTCAAGAGCTTGTATCAAGGCCTTAGTGTCTTAAGTTCACATTATTTTGTTAAGCTTGTGAAGTCCTTAATTAGCGTTTTGTTGTCTTAGAAAGAGGAACAGCATTTGAAAAATAGCTGTGTTAAAAGGTGCCTCCCACTGAGACTGGCACATCACAAATGAGTTTTTTTCAGATTATTGTAGTTATCTCAGAGGAGCAGGCAATGGAAATCTGGATAGAATAATGCATGTTAGCCTTTGGAGAGCAGAGCTTTAGAAGCTGGGAGTAAAGCAACAGAATTTGTCACCAAAAAGATTGAGGCATGGGAAGACAGGCCAAACCATCTGATTTTTCCAAAGCTTTTCACTCAGTCTGAGGTGATGTGAATGTTTTGTCTGCAAGAGGAAGGATATCAAGGTCTAGAATATTCAGCGTGAAAGATGAGGGCCATGTTTTTCATAAGTACTGATGTCAGGGTTCATGAAGCAGCACGTTGGACAATGAGATGAGCAAGCCTGCACAAAGCCATCTAGAATGAGATGAAAGTTTTAAATACTAAGCAGGTTATGAGGTTTATTTGTCTAATACACGATGCTGTGAAAGATCCATGTTACCTTTCCTTGGAGAGAAATTTTCTTGCAACTTTGATTGTGTACAGCAGACCAGAAACGTATCAGTCTCTCTCTCTCTCTCTGTGCATAGCTTTCTTTTTTCTTATTTCAAATTGCATCTACTGAGGTGGTGAGTCAGTGTCAAAAATGTCCTTCTCAAAGCAGTGATTAGTCCATGGGGTTCAGCAGTGATAAGGCTGGTCCAGCAACCAGCGCTGGTCACAGTGACACATTACCCCAACACAAAGACTTTTGAAGGCAGCAGTTTCTGAAACTTCTGTAATTACTTCAGCTCTGATTCAGACTCTCTTTTGGCACACTTGGCAACACATAGAGCCTATCTTGGAACAGTTGTAAGATACAAATGTGAATGCACAACATAAAAGCAAGGCTGAAAGCGGGAGCCAGTGAAATAAAGACACAGTCAGGCATCAAGTAGACTAATAGTCCATTGATAAAAAGGCTCTATTTCCCATTCCTGGGAACTGAGTACGTAATTAAACTGCATTAAGTCTGCAAGTCTCCCAGCCCTTTTGAGTGGAAGTCAGATATCCTCAGAGACATGAAAATCTGATGACATCCTAAGTGTCAGAGTGGTGCTGGACTCCATCAGGGGACCCGTTGCCTCATGGCCCAGCTGCTGCGCCACAGAGCCCCCCCTCACTGTGTGACACCACGGCTGGAGTGCTGAGCCTTAACTTTCTCAGGCTGGCTCTGAAGTGAACAACAAAGATTCTCACACAGGAGAAACCATTATAAAAGAAAATCAGTAGGTAGAGGGCCCACTTGCTACAGTTGGGCTAGTACTTGTATTCCCATGCTCAGATCCACTCTGATAGCTGGAGCCTCCAGTTCCAATGTCCTGCATGAGAGATCTGGAGGACGAAAACCACCAGGTTTCCAAGGCAACGTTATTACCGAGGTTACCAACCTCAGGCACTAAAGTGGAAAAAATGGGAACAATGCACAAACACCAGTCACCCCCCCATTCCCTTTTACTTGAAAAATGGAAATCAAAGGAATTATACCAGCCATTTCCCTAAAACTTGAGAGCTTTGCAGGTTTTCTGCTTCTCATAGATCATACAGTGAAGAACCAAGAATGTTGAGCTGATAGTTGTACAGACTGACACGTCAGCTGCAGCCAGAACGGCTCTTCCCATGAGTTAGGGCTTACTAATTCTGCTAAAAGACTTGGGCAAATGTGGTTATCCAACCCACACGTAAAAGATGGAAAGACATCCTCCTGTACTTCTGCGAAGCTTTTAGGTACTTTTATTCCAGTCTCAATTTCAAGCCAAAACTTTCAATTGTAGCAGAGAGAGGAAAGCAAGTCAATTAAATACGTCTTCAGAAAGTTAGGCCTGCATGGGGAGTCTGAAAAAGAAATTGTAAGAACTCATCCACTCATATTTCTCTCCATCATCACATTCTGAATGTGATAGCCAGCTGTTAATGCTACACTTTACAATAAACTCAGGCAATACAATGTTTTCTGAAAACCTGTAAGTCTTACTTGAAATTCATGTCTAAAATACTTGCTTCTAAACTTAGATCGTGTTATGAATTCTAACTCTTACTGAATTTCAGACTTGCATTTATATTCAGACACACTCTAGAAGGTCTGGAAAATGTGTTAGGATGATAAAATGTATATAGTGATAGACTTCATTGTTTTTTTCTCAAAGAGCCTAAAGCTTCTGGAGATGTCTCTCTCCAGTAACAGCACTATACCACAGGAAACAACTTAAAGTAGTATTTTTGAAGTTCATGCTTGAAACCAAGCTAAATCAGTATTGTATCATATGGCCCAAGTTTGAAAATGTGACTATCCATCATATCTCATTGAAGCTGCAGCTATGTTAGGGTAGAACTTGCTGTCCTTTCATTAATTCGTAATGTTACTCTACCAGAGGGGGAGGAATTGGTATGATTTCTCCCTTTTCTCCACCTTTTCCTTTCTCTCTGGTATTCCTAAAATGGAAACTCAAGTGAGAATGGAAAACTCAACTCCTAAATAGGAAACTCAAGTTTCCTATTTTCACTTTTGTAAATGTGACCAATATTATTTCCTTTTAGCAATTTAAGAGAGTAAAATTTTTGGCCATAATGGTAAGGAGCTGTTTATATCATGAGTTGTCTCTCGGATTGGCAGTAGGAGGAGGCTCTACACTCTATGTAGACATGTACAAACGAGCCTGAAGACAGATGTTTCCAGAAAGCAAATCATGAAATGCACCTGCTCTTCTGGTTTGGGTTTTTTTTTCCTTTGTTCATAATTTTAGCTAGGTTCTTCATGGTTACAAACTTTTTCTCTCACAGAAAGGCAGGTTTCAAATGAGCAGTCTTGAGATGGTAACAGGCTTCTGGTTTGGTACATGTCAGACTTCCCCTGTTTATTTTGGCTGAGAAGTGTGCTTGGCTATGAATTCTGCATTGCATGGGTTTACAGAATTAAGATAAACAGTTTTCCACAAATAAACCTATACGTATTGGTTCATGCTGTGCATTTGGTGCCTTTACTTTTTCATGGCTTCTAATAAAGTTTTATCATCAATGAATGTACAAACATGCTTGGGTCGTGTAAAGAAGGAAATGACACAATATTTCCCTTATGTTGAAAACTGTTTGCCAGGTGGTTATGATGAAAATTCAATCACTGGGAATTCTAGGCTTCCTTCTGTAACTTTATGTAATGGTTTGATTAATGTTGAAGTTAATGTAATTTGTTGAAATAATTTAAGCTGTACACATAGCTTTTTAATTATACTAAGCTGTTGAGAAAATAAAATTTGTACAGGTACTGCTTTTACTCGCTTGTTATTTTCTCCTTGGTTCTTTGAAAAATGTTTGTTTAAAAATATCTGTACTTGTTCTTGCTCTTATCTATTTTTCTCTGTGGGATGAAGGCAGTAAGCAGTGTGAAGTGAAAAGAAATGTATTTACTAACCAGAAAAAAAAAAGTTTTTTTCCCCATTAAAACTTTCTTTTTTTTCTTTTTTTTTTTTTTTTTTCACGTATCAGACTTCTGTAATGTATTCCTATGTAATGGTTGTAAACACTCTTTTATTTTTAAGGTTATTCTTGTGCAAGTTAATCCAGGGGAAGCATTTACAATAAGAAGAGAAGATGGACAATTTCAGTGCATTACAGGTAAAGCTGATAAATTTATTTTAATATTTCCTGAGTCCGCATCAGGATAAATAAAAGGCAGTTTGTGGTGTTGAAAGTAAAAGACTGACAGAAATTATTTTTAAATGCAAGAGCCATTTAAAAAACTAAAAGGTTAAGTGCTTAGGATGGTTTGGTTTAGATTTCACTACCATAAACAGTACTTCTTAGATTAGATTAAATTAAATTTCTTGGGGAGAGGAAAAGGGAGAACATTTTTAGTTTGCAAAGCAACCGGGGAAGTGCTGTGATAGCAGCTTTTGACTAACCTCATTTATTACACGGACCTTAAATTAAAAGCTACAGTTGTTAACTTGGTTTATTTATTTTATTCTTTGCTGTCATGTGAACATTGTTTGCCTATCCCAACAGTAGCTGTCTGTTATCCCACTATTAGTTTTTCATTATTTCTAGGGGCCAAATTGTGTCCTTTGTAAGTTCTGTCAAAATGCAGCTTCAAAATACAAATGTTTCGTCTAAGTGTAGCATCCCTGTATGCAGAGGTCGGTTGGGATGATGTGTTTTATTCTGAATGAAAATAGCCACTAGTTAATCCTGTCTACAGCTGCAAGAATTAAGCAGTCAGATGTTGCTGCTGGTTAGAATATCACTTTACTGTGTTATGAGACAGTATCCACAGATTCAGCTCTGGGGTCACTTCTCTGCTTGTTATCTTCTGAGCCAATGAATCCTATCTTCTTTTCTGGATATTGGCCCAGCTTCAACAGATACTCTTCTGGGAAGTTGAAGCAAGTATTTTCCATCTCCTTTCCCTCCTCTCTCCAGTCTGAGAAGAGATGAAAGGTCTGGTTTCCAGTGTTGTAGGCAGGTCCTTTGGCTACAAAACAAGTGATTAAAAGGAGGGCTTGGATTCTAATTAAGTTTATATCAACAATTCTTAAAGTTTACATGTCCATTAGCACCATTTTCAAAACTGTGCTGGTTATATAATATTGTTGCTTCCTTTGGGCCACAAATGGATCTGTCTTGTAGGTCTCAGTTCTGTAGGGCTTATTTGAAACATCACTGTGTAATACTTACCTGGCAATATCCAAGGGGAACATGGCAATTTTTGCTTGCAATTTAAGTTAAAGAACAGGTAATACGTGTTTTACTTCTGTTGCAGAAAATACTGGGTGACATACATTGCACTTTGGAGGTTAATTTTGGTTTTTCAGATGGCCTTTGCGAAGTTAAGTGAATGAATTGACCCTTTTCTTGCATGATCATCTTGAAAGCAGGAAGTGTGTGATGAGCAGCAAAACCACTGAGTTCTAAGCTTTCGTGGCACAGCTTTTATCCTTGCCTGGTCCCTCTTGCTTTCCAAGTAGGCAGCTTACTATCGTGTTTCCATTCAGCTGCTGATTTCTTCATGCTTTAAATATGAGAGTGAGCAATTATTAAACAATTGTTCCTGGGTCTCACTAAGTGTTAGCTCAGGTACAGTCTTCACAACTTTCCTGAAAAGTGGCACTGGCAATTGAGGAACCAACATCCCAAATCAGCTCCATAGCTTTTGCAAACCTCCAGTCACACAGACATTCTCCTTGTCCTTCCCCCTTCCAGAACATGAAAACAGAGATTATAGTTGGTAGTAAAAGAGAGGGCATAGAGGTTTTTCGTATCTGTGTGTTCTCTGATCTTAGAACAGAATCTGAGTTGCACATTATCTCATGAATTTTGCTTTTCTAGTCTATTCTTGCCACTCCTGACACTTTTCTGTGTTTTATGAGTGCTGTGCCAACAGATCTTTCTGCCTTTGGCTTGTTGGGTCTGTCTGACTTAAGAAATTCCCTTAGTAATTGCCATACCTTTTTCACTGTATGTATTGCAACTAGTGAGGAATGTCTATGTTACTGTTTTCTGTGTATAGATTCATATAAAGTGAACAATCTCAGATGGTGCACACTGTAGAAAGTAATTTGGTATTGGTGGTCCTTTTTTGCTATGCCACAACTTCTCAAATGTATGTTTGCCCTTGATTTGGCTACAGAATGGATGACCAGTCCGCAAAATAGGTTACAGCCACAGGAAACTATTGCACCGACTCTGAAGAAAGCAAGTTTGCATCAGTTCCCTGTTCTTTTCTTTGCTGTTTGCACTCAGTTATTAAGTCAAATCAAAGTTAAAGATATGGAAATACATAATGAGCATGGTTTGGCAGAAACCTTATAAGCATGCAGAAATGATTATTTTTAAAAAGGCCCAAAGAAATTCAGTGAAGATGCAATCAATGGAAAGTTAATTTAGTCATTATGATGTTTCTTAATACTTTTTTTTCCAATCTCAGTTTATCCTGTAAATAATTCACCCCTTTTTATACTCTTTTCTGACTGTATTGACTCAAAAGAATGCATATTTAGATTTTTCTGTGATGTGCTATGTAAAACTAGGTAGCATTAGATACATTAAAAATGTGTATCTGTATACTTCTTTTCAAAACCACAACATGTATTGCCCACAGAAAAATTGTAATTAGGTACAACAAATATATTGTATACTGCAGGTAATGTTTTGGTCTTTTATCACATTCAGAATCCACCTGGAGGAAAAGCATTAGTACCAGGAAAGATTTTTCATTAAATGTACTTAATATTTTATTACAGGCATTCTCTTATCCCTTTCAAAATAAGGCTTATAAAGCTTATATGTATAATTCACCACACTTACTTATTTGTGATAGAATGGTAAGTGACCACCAAACAAATCATGTTTGCTTTCTGGAGTTAACTCGTTCTGAGAACTTCATTTACTTCATATTTTGTGGGATTTTCAGTTTTCTACAAATAACAAGGACTTCAGTTCAATGTTCAGCATAGTACTTTTTTTTTTTAAGGAACAAAACATCTCAAAGTATTACTTATCTAAGTCTGCATTCTAATTTATACTTAGCAAAATGTTGTCTAACAAGTATGTTTCTCTTTGGAGTGAAGTCTTACTGAAAAATATCCAAGGGAAAACAGAAATAATTTGAGATTACACAGGATAATAAGAATCTGGAATGTCATACATTGACCAAAAATGAAAACGATAAAATATAAATTCTGGTTTTTGCAAGGCAATTCACATGGGCATGTGTTTAAATTGAAATTATGTAAGTATAATACTAAAATGAAAAAATAGAGATTGAGAGGTAGTGAGCTGCCTCTGGATGGATCCCCAATAGAAGTGCAGATACAGTAGTTTGGGTGATTTGGTAAGTCACTGTTCCTTGGATAATTCTAGATCTCTCTTGTGCTGTATTGCTGGTCAGTTCACCTTGAAATTGTGCTGTCTGCTAAAGTCAGCGTGGATTGTTTATAAATCTAACCATAATGTTAATTGTATTTTCTTGCATCATATCCTTGTCTGTTGGAAACATCTGAGATGCTCCATCAATCTTTGTGCTGCTCTTGTCATAGTTATTTTATTTGTAAAGATGACTAGCCTTACTTTGGATACTCTATACGTAGGGTAAAACTTCTCGACCTGAAAACAAGGCAAGTCAGTGCCTCTCTAGGAGAGGTGTGACTAAAGTGAGTATTTTAGAGCTGTCCTTGAATCAATGAAGTAATGAAAGCTTAAAGCACCGATTAATGGAGAGGGACACCATCCTTTTCCTATGAGCTAAGCTTCTGAAGAAAATGCTGCATTTATACCCAAGTCTCCGTACTGACTTATATGGTATAACTCTCATAGGTGACCTGTAACGCTTTGACTGTTCTGCATCTGTAAGTGAGAAGTGGCTTCTTAATGCGGGCCTCTTCCATGGCAGTTACTACTGGGTGAAAAGGCCCTGAAGATTATTTCCTGGCTTGAAATCTGTTAAGGCTGGCAAAAAAAGCAGTTCTGGTGAACACACCTTTCCTCCTTGGTGAATCCCATTCCTTTATTTTGACAGAGTTTTGATGGCTTAAAGTAATTTGTCTATTTTATTCTTCGTGTCTTACATTTAGATTTCTGTAAAATAAGAAGCGGTGTTGCTTTATATTTTTGTATTTAGCAGTCTTGTATCTTAGTTGCTTTTCTGTTATATGTGTTTTGAATTAAATACAGCTTTATAGGAGCACGTCTGTGTGCCAATGGCTAGTATTCTGATTTTATAAAATGTTTTCTTTGGCTGCCTACTGGTTTGTCTGATAGTGATGACTTCTGCCCCCTCTTGACGCAACTTCAATTTAAACCATTTGTCAGTCTCTTACTTTCCAAAGACACTGTGCTTTTCTTGCCAGATAGATAGGAAGATATCTGTCTCTATACCCATGTGTTAGACCAAAATGTTTCTTTTCAGAAGAGCTCTTTTAAATCTATGAAACTGTTCTCACATATACTCAGACTTCTGTGGAAACTTTCCTAAAGCTAAAATTTTATTCTGTTAAAGGGAAATAATCAGCTACATTACAGTGATTCAGAAAACCAGGTTTGAAATGTATGAATGGGCTCTCTTTGTAGAAGTGAATTACTGCAGATCACTCATTCATGAATTCTTCCTATTGCAGAATAAATGAATGAAGATGACTCATCATGAGCACATTTTATAACAGTCCCAAGTTACAGCTAAGGGCTATTAAATGTTACTTGACATAATAAGAGGGACCATGTTCTATATGTCTCTGCAAAGGAAAATTGCCATTTTCATAATAAAATAAGAAAACGTATGTAAATTAGAATGAGTCATAAATAATTCATGCTTTGAAATTAAATGATGTATCAGTATTAAGGTTAGTCTCTAGGATGAAAGTTAAACAATCTTAACCTCATTTTTTTTTTCTCTTCAAAATATGGAATAAAATACTTCTGAAAAGTGTTTTCAAGGAAGTTGGGAGGAAAAGAAGATCACATCAATTCTGAGACTACAGTAGGGAAACACAGGCTTTAATTTATTCTAAGACTAACTTCAGCTTTGCAACACCAAATCTGCCCATTTCCCAGAATGCTGTGTGAATAAAACTGTTACAGAATCATAGAATGGTTTGGGTTGGAAGGGACCTTCAAAGATCATCTAGTCCAGCCTCTGGCCATGGGCAGGGACATCTTTTACCAAATCAGGTTGCTCAAAGCCCTGTCCAGCCTGACCTTGAACACTTCCAGTGATGGGTATCCTGTTCCAATACCTCACCATGCTCATCACAAAAAAAAATTTCTTTCTTAGATCCAACCTAAATCTACACTCTTTCAGTTTAAAACCATTGCCTCGTGTTCTGTCACAGCAGGCCATGGTAAAAAGTCTTTCTCCACTTTTCTTATAAGCCCCCTTTATTTACTGAAAGGCCACAATAAGGTCTCCCCGAAGCCTTCTCCAGGCAGAACAACCCCAGTTGTCTCAGCCTTTCTGAGTTGGAGAGGTGTTCAGCCCTCTGATCATTTTTGTAGGGCTCCTCTGGTCCATGTCTTTTCTGTACTGAAGATTCCAGAGCTGGACGCAGTGCTCCAGGTGGGGTCTCACGAGAGCAGGGCAGAGGGGCAGAATCACCTCCCTCGACCTGCTGGCCACACTGCTTTTGATGCAGCCCCGGATATGGACAGCTTTTTTGTGAGCACACATTGCCAGCTCATGTCTAATTTTTCATCCAGCAGTATCCCTAAGTCCTCTGCAGGGCTACTCTCAATCTGTTATTTACTGCTGGGTCTCATGGTTTTGATTGTTTTCAGATAGTGTTAGAGCAACCAAGATGAACACTTCAAAATCCAAATGTAACTGCTATTTATAAGTGCATTTGAACCAAAAAGAACCCTAGATTTATTTTGTTCTTAATATCATCTGGTGCTTTGGTGTTGAGTTTTAAATACAAATGATTTATTAATATTGGAGATAATTAAAGACCAGTCATAAATTCTGTACAAGCTGCCGCAAACCCGTCAGAAGGGACTTCGCTAGTTGCTAATGGTCATTGGAAGATGCTTCTTCTAATGGAAGACCAGACCTTATTATCAAATCCTAAGCCCACTTTATTAAGTGGAAGAAGTGTGAGCTGTCATTCTGTGATGATTTGAGAATGTACTAGGACACCTGGCACTGCAGTAGTGATCCCATATATTGACTTCAAGGGTGACATCACCTCTGGAAATACTGTATATTGCTTGTTAAATTACTCAGCATCCACCTTAGCACTGGACAAAGTTTGGGAATAGCAGAATATTTATTTAAATGCATAGATCTGTACTAATGGGACAAACTAGCAAAAACAATAAAACACTGTTAACAAGAATTCTCTTCTTGAGCATCTCTAGTCTTCTAGGTAGCTTAAAAGCTTGATAATGAACCCTTACAGGTAAACCCAGAACTGCATTGCAAAGCTTTTAGTGCTCTAGTTTTCCATCTCCCATTAAGAACAGCTTACTGGAACCATCCAAGGAAGCTGCTCTGGGCAATCCTTTTATTCTGTAGCCCAAGAAGAAAATAATTCTTCCTCCTTTCCATTTACGTGTTTCTCATTTCTAAATACTGAAATGTTACATGATGACATGTGTAAGTTTATTTGCTTTCCTTTTTGTCTTCAAAGATGCTTTACAACTTTTCTCCACTGTAGCCCTCTGAAGACAAACCCTAAATGGTAAATCATTTCAGTTGTCTTACCCATTTCTTCTGTGTTGAGTGCTGTAGAAAACTAAGTGTGATATGCAAGCCTGAAACTGGATATAGATACTTAGATTAACATCCTCTTCTACAGATTAATTTTAGGATCTCCATCAGAAGTATTTAGAAGGCCTTCAAAGAAGGCATTGAGGAAAGCTAAGACAAGTCAACTGAAAGTATGAGGTCACCGCTATGTTGACTTAAAGCCACTTAACTCTTGGCTGAGGTTGTCTGTGTAGAGTTTCAGAGATGAGTCTAAGGGTAGCTTAACTTTAAAGCACCTCTGTTTGGAAAGGACCTTTAATATACACATTTTAGAAATTGTTTTACAGATGTTTGTATTTCCAGGTACCTACAGTCAAAATAAAAATAATAAGAACATTGGTATTGGTCATCTGTACAGGAATATGACTGCAGAGGAGACTTGATTCTCTTCTGTATTGCAACAAGATGATGAGGAGAGAAAGTGGCCACAAAGCATGGCTGTAGCAGCTTGATTTGGAGCTATCTCATTCCAAAATAACTGTAAATCAGAGCTGCTCCTTTTATAGTTTAGGGTGATTGAATACCTATGCAGATGTTGTCAAACAGTCTTATTCTTCTGCCTTTTACAAGTAGGTTAGCATAAAAGTTGGATGAACATGTGGCAAATACCCTTCCGAGAAGGTAAAGAAACAATGATGGATTTAAGCTCTCACTGGAGTGCGTGTAGGAATGCTCCTTTATTGGCTTTGACACATAGACCATCATTCAAGTACTATTGGCAGATGAAACTTGCCTGTAAGCCCTTCTGCTGAAGCTTTTCTAGTACGACTGCTAGTACTGTGCTGAATTAAAGCTAGCTCAGGTATGTCTCCTTGATTCTGTAGTCCCTCCTGCAATTGGGCAGAAGCAGTCTTCACTCTCTTCAAGACCATCTCTCAAATTTGTTTTACTAACTCAAAGAAAACTTGGAACAGTTGTGCAAAACAAGGTCATTCCCCTGACCAGAATGATCTGTGGCAATCCAGAAGTCTGTTGTTTAGATCTGGCTCTTTCTGCTTTGAGAGTGACCATGAGAATTAGCCTCATAACAGAGCTCCCTCAGCCTTCTCTGGGAACTGCCTGACCTTCTCCTCCATTAAGTCTGATAACTGACCTGGTCTTGGTGGTCCCAGTCTCCTCCAGCCCTTAAAGAGGAAGTCAGGAGTGATACAAGAAGCTGTGGCTTGAAAAGCTTACTTTATCATGCTGCTTTTCTGCCAGTGCAGCTTCCATTACTGTAGTGCCACTTTGTTAGGATTCTAAATACTAGATTTCTAAAACATGCTATTCCCAGAATAAACTAAACTTGGCAAAAGTTTTCTTAAAAAGCACACTGGACCTGTTTATCACCTTCTGCAGCAACAAATTTAAAACAAACAAACAGAAACAACAACAAAAAAACCCCAAACAAAAAACAATAACAAACAACAGATTAAAATGGAAATGCATTAATCCGTATTTCTTTCACAGTGTTGGTTGTAGTATATTTTAGGGAAAAGTTATTTTTTCTGTCATTGATGGCAGTTTAAAATGTGTTAAACAGATGTAATATCTTTATATGGACAGAACATGTCTATAACATTTTTGCCTTGTTTTCTCTTCTTGTATTATGTATTAACTTTTATTCCATCTTATTTGACATGGATGAGATGTCAGTGAGTTCATAACTTACTATATTCATTATAAAGTGTTCAGATTTTTTTCCACTCTCATTTTCCTGTATAATCTGATCAGTTAATATTCCTTTATACCTTCTCTAATCTCCTCCTTTATTACCTCTTTTCACTACCCTGCAAACCCAGCCTGACTGTAGGAAGATTCTGGAGACATTTGTTTGAAATATCAGTGCTTCAGCTGCATACTGAAGACATCTAATTTTAGGTGTCTAAATGTGTGTTTCTATATGTGGCCTTGGATCTAAGCTCCCATTATAACTAGTGAAGATTTAGTCACTAGCTATAGTACAGTCAGTGCATTTCAGCTGACATCAGTTTGCACTGAATAGCTCTCCAGGCTCCACTGTCTGTACTGACTAGATCTCCACTTGCTATAATGGGAGTTTAAAGTCCTAACTTGCATGCAGACACATAATTTTAGATACCTAAATGAGATGTCTCCATGCTGGAGCTATAGCCTCACTATTATAAGCTGAAATAAGAAAGGCTGCATCCTGAAAACATCTCATTTGAGTGTTTTGTTTCACAGCTGTACCCGCAGTGAACGTCTTTGTCCTCAAGCATTTGAACTCCTTGAACTCACCCATTTTTATGAGCATCTAATGTCTCACAGTTTACAGGGCTGTTACCAGTCCTTGGAGGTGCGTGTTGGGAATGGAGTTACAGCCCTAAGTTGCAGCTAGAGAATGCCCCTAAAAGTTGGCTTCCATGACTGTAGTTAGTCCTGTCTAGCCCACAAGGCTGTGAATTATTAACTCAGACTGCTGAGATTCAGGTGCTGCTGTGGGCTGAGTCTGGAATCAGTTGGATGAACTTTGTATGAAGCATGTTAAACTTGGCAGATCTGTGTCTTGCAATATTTCTTCCCTGACTATACTGTTGATGGAAAGAAATAGCCCTCTATAACTTCTTTTACAGGGGAAAACGAGGGGAAAATTTGTATAAGATCTCTTCCTGGTCTCTAATCTAAGTAGAAAGTTTGTCAAATGTAAGTAGTTACCAGTTTGAACTGAATTAAATCTCAGAGATGCAGGCAGAGGAATTTGAAAAAGATTTTACTTAGTATTTTCACTTTATATCCTACCATTTACAGTAACTTATGCCGATAGCATTTTCTGTATCTTAATTGTATGCAGTCTGGTTGATTGAAACAAAAAGTTCCGTGAAGATTGCTAACTTATTAAATAAAGAAATTTCTCAATTTCATTATCTAATTCTTTAAAAACAAGTGGTGCTTGTATTTTGTAGAAACTCAATGTTTTTAAGTAGATTTACACCGGGGTTTGTAAAAATGGAAAGGCTAGAACTTTGTGCATAAAGGACTTCTTTTGTTAGATCCTCTTTCACCACATGTGCAGTATGAATACATGCTGGTGTGTCATCTGTTGGAAAATGCTGCAGCCTGTTAGAGAAGACCCCAGGAAATTTCTTTATAGGTCCACCCTGTGAGATTCAGGTTATATTGCTACATCCTTGATGTATAACTCTAGCTGTGAAAGTGTTCAGACTTATCAGAGAATTACTGTTGATGAAGAAATAGCTTTGAATTAATTTTGATTTACTCTTGTTCTATTTGTACTCAAAAAACTAGTTGTGGCTGCTTTATCTTGTGGACCACTGTCAAGCACGTGGTAGTTACTAGAGAAGGGTTGCAGACTGGGAGAGAAACCAAAGTCTTCATGGCTGTGGAGCTGCTCTCCTGGACATTGTTATCCCAGAGTTCTTCAAGACAAAGCAAGCTCCTCACACATGCCCAGGATGCCACAGTGATGCCAGTGGCCTACTGAGCCTGGCATTGCTCTGCCTCCATGCTTTCTCCTTTGATGCTAAAAGTTGTTGTGTAGACAGAGGGCCAAGGAAGCAACAGAAAGAGACCAGGAGGTTAGTCTCCCTTTCCTTCATTTTCACCTGTGCAAAGCTACAGTGTTGTCTGTGTGGGTCCAGGTAGACTTTTCCTGCCAGACTGTAATATCTAACTGAATATTGTCACTTTGAATCCAGGGATTTTATTTTTTTTTTAATTCTGGTCTTAGTTTTGTCTTTTTCTAATGGATGAATCAGCAGCACGTGGCTTGGTAGATACGGATGTGCATGTGATACTAATAGTAAATTATTATATTTATCTTCTTTTGATTGCCTGTTAAATGACTGAGGTTTTGTCAGCTTGCATAACTTATCATGACATTCTTCAGCATCTTTAAAATCATGATAATATAACTTCCCTTCCTATTCTTCCTTTTGCAGACATGCAGCAATCTGTTTTACATCTAAACCTGTTTGTTATCCAAATGAGGGAAAGTAAGAAGAGGAGAAAGATAACAAGGCCATTATAGACATATAGGCTAGCTACGCACAAACGTAAACACCTACCGTGTGAGCTAACAACTAATTGCAAGCATGTAAGTTCAGCTACTTACAGCCATTGAGAAACAGTGTAATTACATGGGGTTTCAAATGAAGCTGGAAGGGACAAACTCCCTGGTAGTAAATATAGCTATCCACAGTGGTGTTCTTGTTTTCTTTTTGCCAGAGAGAAGCTCTTTTCTCACTGCAAAGAGCTTTCCAGTTGTCCTTCTAGAAAGTGCAGTTATCTGGAGCAGATGCCCTAGGACACCATCCAAAGAGCTTCAGACTTTTTCAAGTCACTGTAAAGCACACAATAATTTGTACATGGGACTCAGTTTCATGGCATTAGAGCTACTAGAGAAGCTGAGTACACCTTCTTTTCTTTTTGATTAATCTGCTATTCTGTGAGCATATGGTTTATCTCCTCTGCCTGTTCTCAGTTTGTTTTTCCAGTAGCCCATTCTCCACCAGGTTCCAGTTATCCTTTCCCTTTAGTGCTCCACCTATGAGCCATCTTCATACATACCATGTATATTGTGTTTCCCATGGATATCTAGACAGTTGTATTCAAAGGTAGAATGGATGTGCCTTCCAAGGCAACCAACGAAAGAGCTGCAGTAAGAACTACGTCAAACCCATAGCCTGTTGTCATTGCTGCATTAATAATTCTTAAATGGAATTGTTTCAATAAGATGTGACTAAGGTACTGTGAGTACTACAGTGAGTATTCCTCATGATGACCTCTTCATAATGAAGTATTGCAACAACCCTAGAAAAATCTTGCAAAATACAGAGGGGTCATTTAAAGCAGAAGGACTGTGCCGAACAAAGACTACGACAGGACCATGGAATGACACAAAGTCCCAAAGCAGGGAAAGCCCTATTTGTAAAACACAGTTTAAGATAATGTCTCAAAAAACAGCCTTTAATTGAAGTGCTACTGTCTTACATCCTCAGCTACTTTAGACCTGAAGACGTTGCTCTCTGAAAGGGCATCCCTTCTGACAGAGTTAGCTCTTATGGTTTATGCAGCCAAGAGACATCTTGGTAAAACTCCTTAAGTAGCAGGTAGATTTAGAAAATTATATGAAACATACTGAAGTTTGCATTTATTCTTGTTTTTTATTATGTTTTCTGCATATTTTATCATTTTGTCACTGGACACAGATTTGTTCTGTTCAACATTTTTTTTTTCCCCAACTAAGTTGAATCTTAATTAGTTTTTAAATTCAGTCAAATCTGAAATCTCATCTGACTTTTTACTCTTATTTTTCAAAAGATAGTATACACAAGTAAAGCTGTCTTGCAGGCAGATCCTTGAAGTGCTTAAAGCCCAATATTAGTTCAAGTATTGGAGAAGCTAATTTCTTGAAGAGAATTTTTTTTCTGAATTAGATAGTAAGGGGTCAAAAGCAGAGTGACTACCTCTGATTTAGTGTGACACTACTGGCAGGGCAAATTTGGGAAGCATCTGTTGACTAAGCAATGCATCCCCGAGTGAAAATACTTAGTAACTTACAATGGCAGTCTGAGCAACTGAAACCAGTTAAAGTTCTTCCAGCATGAATGAGTTTTAAAAATGACCTGCTAAGAGAGCTGAAAAATAAAGTGAATATCAGCAAATACTGAACAGAAGTGCAGAGGGCTGGCTAGTGTGAACCTGACTTACACTCATTTCCCTGACTTGTACTACAAATGGATACAAGAGGACTGGCAAGCATGAGGTTTTGTGATTGATTGTTGACAGTTTGATTGCTTTTTACTGTGGACTTTTGGCCCATATGTGTTAGAAGGGTGCTTTTCTACACAGGTTGTAAATTTGATGTGATGTTTATGTAGCCTCTTCAATAAAATATTTGTAGAAGTTGTGTTTTTATGCTTACTACACCCTTTTAATTCTTACGCGAAGAAATATTGCATAAAAAGGAGGGAAATGTACCTTGGAAATACCCTACTTTCCTCTTAATTGCAGCTATATATGCTCTTAAGTTTCCTTGCATTCCTTTCCAGCAAAAACATGACACATACTAGACTAGGAATCTTATTCGTATGCCCACACAGCTTTCTCTGTAGGTTGTTTCAGCAGCACATCCTCTGACAGGTCTTTAAAATATCATCCAGAGCACTGTTTTGGCCATAATAGCCTTCCAACTGTCTGTTACGTTCATAGAATTTCAGTGTGTTGTCACTTTTTTTCCCCCCCCCAGTTACTGAGTCTCATCCCCTCATCTGAAAAATATATCCATTATTTTTGATGGGAAGGAATCTAGTCTCATCTTGGTGACAGCAGTTAAACAGAAGAGTGTTGGGTTTGGTGTTCTTTTCAGAAGCACGTAAATGTACGTTGCTGGATCCTCTTGTACAGTGGCATGGTGCTGCTGGGTCTGGACAAGTAGTACAATTGCAAGTAAACATTTCTGTGCAGCTTCAGAGAACTGGATAGAGGTTTGTAATGCCTGGGAACATGCCACATAGAGAAAGAGATTGAATGTCAGGTGAGGTTATATCTAGATAGGATATAGCTTTGGGGGATATGAAGTCCAGTGGGAAGTACACGGAAGGACTAGAGAATGCAGATGTAAAGAATTGCAGGTATGCAGTGGACTCTTGAGGCCAGATACCTGCATGTTGCCTATCTCCATGCCACAAAATCCAAAGCATAGCACAGAATGTGTTTTGATCTCTATCTTTAAGGAGTTTCAGCAGAGTCGATATAACCTTACTCTCTTTTTTTATTTATTTTTTATTTAAGCTTCTAAATTGTGGATGAAATAAGAAATGATTGAATGCTAAAGCATGATGCACAGCTAGCCCAGAATGTAAAAATATCTGTTCTTAATCACTCAATAACCAACACACTCAAGTATCTTTCAGCTATCAAGATATTCTAGAAATACTTGGCATTTCAGCAAAGCTGATCATCCAGACAGCTCCAGTGGCATAGGAAATCTGTATTCCAGAAGGTAAAGATCAACAAGAACATGCATTAACTGTCTAAAGGAGCATTGTTTGCATGGTACCCCTGAACGGGGTGAAATGCAGTTGTATGCAGTGCAAGGCCATGCATAAGATTAATGAATTATAAATGGGGATCTCCTCAGTTGAAACTTGATAAGGAGGAGAAGGAAGCAGGCAAGCTATTTGACTCACAAGACAAGTATTATCTCCAGTATAATGTATCTGTAAAGGTTACTGTGATCATAAAATGCACCAGAGCAGTTGTTGCTAATACAGCTTGGGATGTTTAGTAGCATTTTACAGGACTCTGCTGAGACTTCAACTGTAATTTGGTAATTCATGGTTACAAAAGATGAAATGAAGCTGATTGCAGGTGTTGTGGAAAAGAGCTATTAGGATACTGAGGAGAATGCAGAGCCTATTTTATAAAAGGAGAGTAGAAGAGCTTGGTTGGTTTGGCTAAAAATGAGTTTTATTAGGAACAGGAAAGTAAACACCAGGGAGTTAAAAAAAAATAATTAAAATAAAAATGTAATGACAGAGCTGGTTTAGAGCCCAGTTGGATGTTAAATGGCCACGAATAACTTTTATCTGATCTTGTAAAGAAACCTCCTGGCTACGTAGGAGAGTGGTGCTCTAGAACAGCACTCCAGCGGGAGACATACAGGTAAAAGAACTGACTGTTTTAAGATTGGTCTTGATGCTTTTATGTAAAATCTATTTATGATGGATCTTGATGTATGATAATGGGGGAGAGGAATAAAGCTGCAATTGCAGGTGAATAGACTTGATTCATGAGGTCTTTTTCAGTCCTTGAGCCCTGACAGTTCCGCAACAGAAAATTTAGACCTCCTGCATCCAGACAATAGTGAAGCAATAAAAAGGTTTCAGCACAAAGGACACATTTACTTTTCAGCTATTAAGCAGTTTTCTTGTCTCAGCTCCTTAGTCGAGGGTATATCGATCCATACATAATATATGGTAAGGAGCATGTGTCTTTTTCCCTTCCTCCTGGTTTGGAATGACAACCTTTGTATGTCTGAGCCAAGTTAGTTGTTTCATCCCTGGCCTCCTGTTTGGCGCAGGTAAGTAGATTCCTTGCATAGTTCTTTCTGGCTCCAAGTTCATTTTGGCTGCCAAAGCAGTGGGTATGTTACTTTCTAAAACGGATTTGGTTACAGAGCAAATTGAATTTGAAGAGAACACTGCAACAACATAGGCTTATCATTGTGTCTGGTCCCTGCTTACTGCTTTACCAGATACTTTTCTGCTGATAATACATATTTATTAACATTGTTGAAAGCTTTTTATCAACAATGACCTTTGTCATAGATGCTCTTAATGTTCAAGCTTACATACTTTCCCTGTGTGGTAACTTGCTTTGGAGATTTGGAGAAAATTATTCCTTGTTGAAGGGATCCATAAAGAGTTCATTGTGGAGAATCAAGGAGCTTTTGTCACATAAACCACTGAAAAGAACAAATTTTAAATTTCAAATGCTAAAACAAGTTTAAAAGAATTTAAAAAAAAAATTTAAAAGTCTTTCTTAGCTGCCCTGTGGTGGTTCGTTTGTTGGGGTTTTGGAGTTTTGGTTTTTGTTTGGTTGGGTTTTTTTTACTAATGCAGAACCTGAAAAACACCTTTGAATCACTTTCAACATAAAATTTGAGGTTTGCAGTATGAATTGTTTGAAGGTGTTTAGTGATCTCTATGATAGCAGAAGCATTTCACTACAGAAGAGGCTGTCGGTGTTGGTAGTAAGCATGATGCCATTCTATGTTGCGAAGTCTGACTGAGACCATCAGTTCTTTCTTTATGTGTACCCTGATTTGGCATTGATTAATTTGGGACCAAATTTCTGCAAATCTTTTTGAACATGAAAATTCTTGTGAGTTCACCTTAAGTCATTATCAGAATCAGAAGATTTAATCTAAATGTTTTAAGTATTTATCATGTCAGCTGCAATGTTATTAACAATTTTCAAGATCAGTAGTTTTTCAGTCAGACTGAAATGTCCACTGTCTTCAGAGCATCCACTGTTGTAGTTGCGTTCATAGGCTCATCTTGTTAGTGATGAAAAGACAGAGTAAAGTACATCTGCACGATGAACTGTAATTGCAAGGGGTCATGTTCACAGTGGTTAGATTCCACCTTAGTTCCAGCTTAAGAAGCTTTCAGCTGCAGAAGTCTCAGGCACAGCGCAGGTCACCCACTGAATCATGACCTAATCCTAGTGAGCACTCTGAATCCACTGCTTCTCTTGTTTTGACCATGGAATTCTCTACATGTCTCTGTTGGTACAAGACGTGAGGCTGCAGGGGAAGGGCAGAAGCCAGACATCAAAGACATGCTGGCACAGAGACAACATACAGACAATACATAAATGTTGCCTTTCTCTCTTTCCAGAAAGAAAGGCTGTTTGTTTTCTCAGACTATATTAAGTTTATCCCCAAATGCAAACAGCATCATCAGCAGGAAATTGGTTAAAGCACTTACCCAAAATCAAGGAGATCTGAGGTTTTTAGCTCTACAAAGTACCACAGAAACTGAACCTGTAGCTCCCTGATTCAAACAGAGTACCCTAGCCATGAGGCTCCGGGGTATGCTGAGTTTAGTCTTTTTTCCATGTTGTCTTTTAGGGATGGGAATCTCCATCTGAAAAAAAATAAATAAATCTGAGATTCTAGAAGGAAACTACACAGGAAGGCAATCTACCTTTTTCTATGGATATAATGGGGGATTCCTGTATGACTCAGGTGGTGTCCTGGGCTCTGGTTCCCATTTTAAAGGCTGGCTGTATTTTCCATTTAGAAGCTCTTGGATTAAAGGAGTTCAGCATCTCTAGCATGGACAGGAGCTTAGTGTGATGTATTCTAGTTTCTAGTGGCTCACCTTTTGCAGAAGTGACCTAGGTTAGTCTAGTGTTCATAGCACTTTTCTAGACAGGAGCAAGTTCCTCTGACACTAGGAATCTACTCTTAGAAAACTTGATGTACCCTATGGAAATTGGACAGAAGAGTGACTAGAGCAGACCTGAACCAGATATCTAATTGAGGACACACTGTGCTTAATGATTTGTGTCATCTGGTATAAGGTGGCTCCCTGATAAATGTGCAGAAGCACGGAGTTGTCCTCTGGAAGCAGCTGGTGAATCACCCTGCTGAAGTCAAGTGTTTGCTTTAGATGCTGCAAAGTGCAAGGTGTGTAACATCAGATGTTTTCCATTTGATCTTATGTCTCATCTTTGTCATATGATGATTGTGTAATTTGATTTGCTTGTTCCCTACAGTTTGTGTCACGACAGAAGGATTTTG
This sequence comes from Actenoides hombroni, assembly GCA_024336885.1. Lineage (NCBI taxonomy): Eukaryota > Metazoa > Chordata > Aves > Coraciiformes > Alcedinidae > Actenoides > Actenoides hombroni. The sequence goes on along the minus strand of WUAM01000431.1, from coordinate 99,417,783 downwards.
CATTACCAAGTGTCACTTTTTGAATTGTCAGGGGCTGTTTCCTTCACTCATGATTTGAAACAAAACTGTGCAATAAAGTGTTAGTTAAAAATTTATTTCATTGTTTAGAAATCTACATCTGAATTTTCCTTTGTGGAACTGCAACACTGGTATAACCTTTGGTGGACTCAAATGAACACCTTTAATTTAGGCATGAAAATAATTGTCTGCAATGAGTGTGAGAAGAGGAAGTCCTGTAGGACTGAACTCTCTTTCCATTTCTTTGTATTGTTACAGAAGACCTTTTCATCTGACCAGAACAGCAAACGCACCTACCTACTGCAAGAATTACATATAAGAAAGTAACATTTCAGTGGGACAGAGCTGCTGAGTGTGACCTTTTTTCTGAATTAGCAGTTATCATTAACATTTTACTGTTACTGAGAACAAGATTTAGCAGTGCTTTTGCACACTAGAACTCTGGTTGTGGACAAGTGTAATTTTGGTTTTCCCTCTTTCTGCTAAATCGTGTAGAACCCTGGATTACAGGATTCCTGGAAAGCTGAGACGCTTCACATCCTGCTGACTTAGTTTTAAGTCTTCCAGTTAGGAATGACCACTCCCAAACTGGTCCCTTTAAAAAAAGATGCTTGTGATATTTATTTTAGATATTAGAAGGACATCAGCTTCTTACAGTCATCATAATTTCTGTTCTGCTTTATTTTTATTTTAAATGAACCCTCTGAATCTGCATTGTGTTTATTTATATAATTAGCTTAAAGCCTAAACAATTCAGAGGTTTTCAAATGAAAGCATATATTGTTAGTAGATGCCAGGAACTCAAAGTAGTATGTCTTTAGAGGTGTCTGCCTTGGATAAAAAAAAATAGAGTTGGGCACCAAATTTTCTCTTGGTGGCCTTTTCTGCTATTAATTTCTTGCTTGAGTTTCTGACACTATATATGCTGTTACAGTCACAGTTTACGCAAACAGAATTTGATTATCCACAGAGTCTCCATACTTTAAAATACCATAGCCTAGAATTTGGTAAAATTGTTTCAGCATTTACATGGATTCTGTTTTGGTTGGAAGGGACCTACAACGATCATCTAGTCCAACTGCCTGACCAAAAGCTAAAGCATGTTATTAAGGGCATTGTTCAAATGCCTCTTAAACACTGACAGGCTTTGGCATCAACCACCTCTCTGGGATGCCTGCTCCAGTGTTTGACTTCCTTCTCAGGTGGTCATAAAGAAATGTTCCCTAGGTAAAACCAGGCTTCAGCGAGCAGGGGATGTACTCCAGATTACTTGTTCACAAAGTGTGCAGTTCTCATGTATTTTTAGAGTGGAGTTTCTGTAGTTAAAAATATGACTTCTGCAAAGGAGTTACATTTTTGTCCCAACTTACAGAGAGACTGCAATAGCTGTCTTCTAAGGAAATGTATGTAATCAATAACTGTGACTTCTTAGGTGTTGGCTATTAATTTCCTTAATACATCATATTCATATAAGTAATATTCAATAAGTCATTTTCAAGTCATAATCTTTATGTACATAGGTATATACACATATATGTGTGTGTGCATAGTAATTTGAGGGGGAAATATTAAGAAATTTGCACAAAGGAGTGGGGGCTTCTCTGAATGCCAGCTCTGAAACAGCAGAACATGCCAGATAATTTTGCACTCTACTTTCAAATCAATGTAGCCAGGTAAGAATGCACAGAAAAAAAAGCACCTCATTAGTGTAATACGTTGAATTTAATAATGCTGAAAAGGCCATTACAAGTAATTATAGTACATAATTTCATTTTTGGCACAACCAGGCAGAGGAGTGGGGGAAGCTGAAGTTAATGCTTGTTCCTTCCAAGATCTCTCTTCTCTGAATCAATGTGTTTTTCTGTGGAAGTCACTGTCTACACACCAAGAACTGCCAGTTCTTGAGACTAACTTGTGCTGTTCACCTCTTAACCACAACTAACTATCAGTCACAGTGCTTCACTTTTTAACTTTCTAGTCTGCAGTGTTATATAGCCAAAAAAATCAATCCGATTAGAAAACTCAAATTCTAGTGATAACAACTGTTAGATGATTAAATTGTAGTTTATCCTGAATGTTGCGAATCAAAAGGAACATGATTAAGCAGCATGCACAAATACTAAATATTAGTCTGAAAATTTGCAGATCAGTACCGCTCAGCTGAAGTGCTGTGAAATTAGGCTGTCCTTGAGGAAAAAGCTAAGCAAATATGTGATGTAGATTAGAACAAGTGATTATTTTTCCTGCTAAGAATAAAAACATAAGGAAGGGCAACCAACATCATCTACCTGGACTTGTGCAAAGCATTCAACACTGTCCCACATGACAGGTGGTCTCTGGAAAGATACGGATTTGATGAATGGACCACTTGGTGGATAAGGAGTTAGCTGGTTGGTCTCAGTCAAAGAGTTGTGGTCAATGGCTCGATGTCCAAGTTGAGACCAGTAACAAGTGGTGTTCCTTAGGGATTGGTACTGGGACCGGTGCTGTTTAACATCTTTGTCGGTGACATGGACAGTGGAATTGAGTTGCACCCTCAGCAAGTTTGCGGACAACACCAAGCTGTGTGGTGCAGTCAACACGCCATCCAGAGATACCATCCAGAGGGACCTTGACAGGCTTGAGAGGTGGGCCTGGGCAAACCTTATGAAGTTCAGCAAGGCCAAGTACAAGGTCCTGCACCTGTCTCAGGGCAATCCCAAGCACAAGTACAGGCTGGGCAGAGTATGGATTGAGAGCGGTCTTGAGGAGAAAGACTTGGGTGTGCTGGTTGATGAAAAGCTCAGTATGAGCCAGTAGTGTGCGAGTGCAGTGTGTGAAAGCCTCAACCGTATCCTGGACTGCACCAAAAGAAGCATGGCCAGCGGGTCAAGAGAAGTGATTTTCCCCCTCTACTCTGCTCTGGTGAGACCCCACCTGGAGTACTGCATCCAGCACTTGAGTCCCCAACACAAGAAGGACATGGATCTGTTGGAGAGGGTCCAGAGTAGGGCCACAGAGATGGTCAGAGGGCTGGAACACGTGTTCTATAAGGAGAAGCTGAGAGAGTTGGGTTTTTTCAGCCTGGAGAGAAGGCTCTGGGGTCTTCCAGTATCTGAAGTGGGCTTACAAGAAAGCTGGAGAGGTACTTTTTACAAGGGTTTGTAGTGATAGGTGAGGGGTAATGGCTTCAAACTGGAAGAGGGTAAATTTAGATTAGAAATTAGGAGGAAGTTTTTTACTATGCAGATGGTGAGGCACTGGAATGGGTTGCCCAGGGATGCTGTGGATGCTCCATCACGTTCAAGATCAGACTCGACAGGGCTTTGAGCAATCTGGTCTAGTGAGAGGTGCCTCTGCCCAGGGTAGAGGGGTTGGAACTAGATGATCTTTAAGGCCCCTTCCAACCCAAACCATTCTATCATTCTCTTATTTTCATCAAAACTTATTTATTTTAAGAATGGTGTATCACATTTGACTGCCTTTGAAATACAATGATTTATGGTTCACCTGATATTTAAATTGGAAGACTATGAGAGAACTTTTTTTTGTATAACTCTTCCACATAGTTACTAAATAATTACCCAAAGTCTAAACCTAAAGCAGGAAATGAAATGGAGCAATTTAACAATCTAGGCTGGACAGTACAAAGTCTCTATTTTATTTCCACATTAACATCTTTGATTCATTGGTACTTTTTTTTAACAAAGCAGAATATATAGTTGATCACTGGGCCACACAATTGCTTCAGAAAGAATATATAAATACTTTTTATTGTTGGAGTATCTCAAAAGACTAAAACCAGCCTTCTGCAAGCTCCCAGGTGTAACTTTGTGTTGTGAAGTTTGCACCATTCAAAGGTGTGGGCTTGCGGTCTTTTTTAATCACAAAATTGCACCATGGCCATTGTTTAGAAAGAGGTGAAATGAAAGCACATTTAACATTAGAACATAGAAACCATTGTCACCTTTTTCCTTTCAAAGCACATGAGACCATTATAAAAGAAAACTGATAGCTCTGTTAATGATAAAGTGCTATAGGAACCTGTCATCTCTGCACTTTGCCTATGAAAAGGGATTTCACATCATCCTTTTTTTTTTTTTTTTCCTGTGTATGTATGTCTGGTTTCATGGGAAAGATCAGGATCTCATTAGGATGTAATCTTTAGAAATACTGTAGTTAGGCTTCATTGCTTTCTGCTCTTTTATCCATTATTCCAAGGTCTCTGCAGATGAAACTGATGCTTTTTTCACCTGCTTTTGAAAGGAGCTATGTGAATGTTTTACCTTTAGTTTTTCCTTGTGTTTGCTAGCCTGCAGTCTACTGATAGGTGTTTCGGGAGGTTTTTTTGCCAATTAATTACTTAAAATTGATGTTGCAGCTTTGTCAGCTGCCTTTCCCCAGCCTTGATGGCAAAAGTAGACAGATGGGTGGGGGAAGGGCTTGTTTTGTCAGGATGAATTTAGAGCATAAGGAATGTGTTAAATTGACAGCATTGCAAACTGAAGCCTTCTGATCGCCTGTGTCCTTGCAGCATTCACAGTTCCTTCTTGTTCCTCTTCCACAGTTCAGGCCTAAAGTAAGTTCTGTTTGGTTTTTGTTTGTTGGTTTGTTTGTTGTTTTTATTACTTGTTTTGATTACATTGCACCTAGTAAATGTAAAGTTGCTGACGCTTTGTGACATTTTTTTCGTGCCTGTTAACCTAAAGTACTCATTTGGAAGTATTTTCCAGGCACAGCTTGCAAGACAAATGATGACCAATTGGTGGTGATTGTTGTTACTGGTTTTTGAAATTAATTGTAGCTGCTTGGAGCCCAAAATAAAACTTTGAAGTCTTAGCCATTATGTAAAAGACAGAGTGGTGCAACTATTTGTGGCATCTAGGACTATTGATTTACTGCAGCCCATCGGTGTTGGAGGGCTGCGCTGCTACGTCAGCTGCGCGCTCTATTGTTTCAGCTGCCGTGGCCTTTGTGTTTGATCCTGTCAGTGCTTGCGTCAGTGATGCATATCATCGCCTGCGTGATGTCAAAGTGTGGGTGTTCGGTTATAGAGCCATAGTTAACCTAATGTGCTGCAGTAAATCCTGAATGCTATTTCCTCCTGGGGATAGCAGTGATTCATCGCCGTTCACATGAGACCAACGCTAAGTATAGCAGTGCTCATGAGCCGCAGTATCCACATAGATTAGTATCAAAGTCATTGCAGCTTTCTTAATGCGACGCCAAAAAAGTGTTTGTTTGCAACCACATCTGTTTGTGCACCTCCTTTCTTAAGAGTAAACTGATTAGCTGTTTAGCTCAAGGTAAATCCTATGGAAGGACTGGGCTGAAGTAATCCTTTATTACTTAATTACGCTAATTAAGGTAAAAGCTTTCAGCTAAAGAACTTGGATCCCACCAGCCAATGACAATCGGTAGGCTACAGCAGAAACCAGAGCAGCCGGCCTGCGGGATGGCGGCGGGAGCCTTCCTCGGTGGGGACGGTGCCCTCCGAGCTGCCGCCGCGCCCGCCCCTTGAAGCCCGGGCCTGGTCGCCGCTTGTGCGGGCTGGCTGCTGGCCCGAGGCCCAGCCGCGGCCCGGGCAGGGCGGAGCGCAGCGGCGCGGAGCGGGCCGCGGGGCGGAGCGGAGCCGAGCCGGCAGCCGCGCACCTGAGCGAGCCGCGACGCCGACGCCGCCCCGCTTTCCGCGCCGGGGAGCAACCGCCTAACCGGGCCCGGCTTGACTTGGCCCGCCCCGGCCCGCTCGCTGCCCGGCCCGAAATGAGCGGTAAGGTCTCACGGCTGCCCGGCTCGGCCGCCGCGGTGAAACACAAGAGGAGGGCGCGGTGCTGCGGGTTGCCCCTGCGGCCGGTGCGGCAGTGGCGGATGGGGGAGCGCCGGGAAAGAAAAGACGCGAGGGATCCGAGCGCTGCCAAACCCCCTCTGTCTCTCTCCGGAGGGGGGGGGAAAGGGGGTGGCCGGACAGGCCCACGGGCCTAGGGGACCGCGGTGGCCCCGAAACCGCAAAAAGAGCAGCAGCTTCTGCGCTGGAGGCCATGGCGAGCCCGGGCTTTATAAGAGCGGGGCTGTGGGCGGTTACTGCCCCGGAAGAGCATTCACCGGCCGGGCGGTGAGCGGGGACCGGCCTTGAGCTGGAAATCCGCCGTGTACCTTGTCGTGAGCGACCGGAATCGGGGCGACGCTTCATGGTGAAGCTGAAAAGAAATCGTGTGTCTGCTAGGCAAGCGGTGACGGTATCCTCAGGAGCTGCTATGTTTAGATCACTTTGTCACGATCCTAGCGATTATGCAGCGCTGTTGATTTCCCCTCCACGTTGATGGTGGCTGTAATGAGCATAATGAGGGTTTTACAGCCTGGCTCAAATAGATGGGCTGCAGAACTTCACCAGCTGTTGCTGGGGGTGGGGAGGTATTCCTCCTGTTGGGGTTTTTCTCTTGTGTCTTTCCTATTTCAGGACACATTCCAAGTTTTATAGGGTCTTTGATAGGCACCTTGATTTCAGCTTTTTTTTTTTTCAAACTTAGGGCAGAATGCTTACATAGAGACTTCAGAAGTTTTCCCTTTCATAGTAGTGAAATAGCAAATTTCAGGACAGTGAAAAACTGAAAGAGTGGTGAAACATCTGTTTCTTGCCTTCAATTGAGTTAGATAAAACTTCACCGTGTTTGAGTAATTTTTCAAGAATAAAGTATAAAACACAAATATGTGTTTGGTTTTTCTTCTACAATGCTTCTTTTCCACTTATGTAAGCAAACTTGTATACCTGAAAATATATGGAAGATTCGAGACAGTCAATTCATAAACATCCATAATACAGGGTTTGGATTGAGTCCATTTATGTGCAGTGTAGAAAATTAGATGTTTGCTTTACATGAATTCTTGATGCAGTTGTTTGCTGGTACTTTATAGTCTCACCTCATGGTAAAACACACTGGCTTTGTCATGCACTAGTCCAGCCAATACCTAAAAATATGAAAATTCCTCCTCAGTGTTTCACTGACACAGAGCCAAGATCTTTATATTAGTTGTTTTTCAATGGGGGGGAGGAGGGGGGAGAATCTGCTTTTATAGTGTATTATCATTTTATCTTTAGATACAGGAAAGCATTTTTGTTAAATTTTTTGCAGGTAGTAATATGCTTTCAATGCGCCAGTAATTTCACTGTAAAGACCCTATGTTCATTAAAATATATAAAGTCTACCAGCTTGTTTTTCTCCATGCTTTCCATTTTCTTGAATATTCCTTTGCAATCTAATTTCATTCCACGGGAACTTGGAAATCTAATCAGAAGTAAATTAAAGTTCACCCTTACATCTTGAATATTAAAAATATTTTTCATTCATTCTGGAACTTCAGAGTGCTAAAAATGGGATGCAAGTTTTTAGACTACTAATTTGACTGTGTTCTAACACTGCAGTAACTTTTCAGGTTCATACATAGCCTTTATGTCTTTATTTTTGTGACTGCTAAATTATGGGTATACTAAAAATGGCTTTGTCAATCAACCTTTGTACTGGATTGGAGATAGCTGCGTATTTGTTATTTGTGAGAGATTTAATCACTAACTAAGCAAGCCGTAAAGAGATTGTTAAACAATATTCTTCAGATGTTTAAAGCAAAACAAAACAAAGAAGCCAAACACAGAGATACCCACCAGTTCATAAACAGGCTGTTCGAGTTAGAGTTTTTTCATCCCCCAGGGACATTGATTTTGCTATAAAAAGTTCATGTAACTGTGGTCTTAATACTCAATTTACCTGCAACTTATGTAGTTTAAAATTGTGAGTTTAATAAAAGTGTCAGGGTTTTGTGTTCATAGTGAGAAAACTACAAGTAAGCAATATGAGATACACGCTGTGCAAAATCCACCTTCTTATATAAGAAATGAAACCATTATTTAGTTGAATGGCAACTTAAATATGCTTCCATTGCCTTTTTGTCTTTATTGTAAGCTAATGCTCAAAAGCATTTTTTCAGCTTCTCTCTTGCCACTTTTCACTTCACTTTGATTTCTTTTTAGCACTTCATACTTGGGAGAAACTGTGATGGAAGTGGTTTTTTTCATTTTACCAGAGCAGAAGACCCAAAGAAGGTTCAGTTCCCAATTTATAGCTTACTGTAGTCCTTACATTCTTTGCTGTTACACAGTTCAATTAATCTTTAAATTTAAAGACCTTGTTCATACAAGTCTCTTCACCTCTCCCCCTCTTGTGGGTTAACACTTTGTAGATATTAAAGCTATGATTCTTTTTAGGTAATACGTTTCAAAACTTCCATTACTTATTCTAAAGAAGATCCTATAATATGTGTAATCAAGTTGAATTACATGTTGCTTTTTTAAAGAACGGGTCTTTTTCCTTTTCCCTGCTCTTGGCATACAGGCATAGTTATCTTAGGTATGAACTTGACAGAAAAATTAACAGAAGAAGGTATACTAATCTTATATACAGTTCTTTGCGTTTACTTAGAACTTTCCATTTGCAGATCTTAACTGAGTTTATAAACCATTAATGTGAAGTCTGAATGCCCTTTCAGAAGTATTGTTGGAACTTCACTAAGAGTTGGATTAGCACCTTTGGTAGCTTCACTGCACCGAACTAGAAATTTGGAGAATGCAGCCTGGAGTGTCTGAATCCCAACCTTATGTGCTTGCCACAAAACCTGGTCAGACTATATTGTGTCCCAGTTTTTCTTTAATTATTAAACTTCAGCAGTTGTTGCCTTGTGTATTTTAAACACAAGAATGTAAGGACATCTGTAGGCAGTCCCTCCTGAAGACCTTGCCCATGTGCTTGCTCTGAGGCCAGTATCAAATCCTAAAGGGAAGAGCATAAGGATAGGGCAGGCAAACAGAAATAACCTTCCTATTGCTACCTTCCTAAACCAAAAGTAATAGTTGTCTTTTTTACAGCGCTTAGTGGATTCCCTCTCTCACTTTAATTTCTTCCAAACCCAATTTTTAGTTTCCACAGTGCTCTTAAAGCGAGGAGTTACACAAGTTAGATGTGCATTTCATGAAAAAAATCCTTTATCTGTTTTAAATCTTTTACCTGGTGATTTAATTTAATGTTTCTGGTTCTTGTGCATAAGAAACTGCAAATTATCTCTTCTCATTTTTAGGCATTTGGAGGGGAGGAGGGATGGGGAGGAGAGGTGGGTGTGTTACAGGTCTTTTCCTCTGCTGCCAGCACTTCTACCTTTTAACCATCTTCAGGTGGAAGAATCCTGGTCTCTTTAATATTTCATGATAAACAAGTAGAAAGCAAGTATAAGCTCTTTTTTTTGGTCCTTTTTATTCTTTTTGAAAAGTGGAGGCAAGCATAGGGCTCAAAAGTATTGAGGTACAGCATGGATTTATATCATAGTGTAATGAAGTTGTCTGCTTGTTCTCTGTTCTGTTTGTAATGATTTTGTGTTCTCTTTCTGCAAATGCCACTGAACAACAATTGGCTGGTATTTCCATAGTCTGTTTATTTACAGCTAATTTATGGCTTATTACTGTAAATAAATACTTCTGGGTTTGTCCAGGTGCATTACTTGCACTTAGAATACTATTTCTTATGCTTTTTTTTATCATCTGGTCATTGGGTATTGTGAGATCCTTTGCAGCTCTTTGAAAGCATACCAAAATTTTGTCACCTTCATTTTCTTTTCCAGAAGTTAATATGTGAACAGGTTCTTCTTTGCATGCCTGTGGGACTCCTTTGGTGACTCTAGATACTTTGAAACCTGGTTATTTACATGCCTTTATTTCCTGTTTTCAAGACATTTTGTTATTCCCAAAAAGTCCTTGTTCTTTTTTAACCATCAGCAGCATTACTTCTTTAAGAATTTTTGAAAGAGATTTCTCAAAAGCTTTTTGAAAGTCCCAAGTATGTGACAGCATCTCTGTGCTCTTTGAAGGCACCAGATTTTTTTTTTACCTTAACACAATCCCCTTGTGTCATATGTATCTAAGTGTCTGCAAACTCCATTCTTTCTGGTTTGAGTGGTAGAAGGATCATCATGGTACCACAACTTTTCCCCTTAGTAGGAGTAGATTTACTGGGTTGTAATACACTAGCTTTCCCCTGGGACCTCAAGTTAGTATCCTGTTTGCCACCTCCTACTCCTGTGGTACTGAGACTACTTTAGCTGGTAAGACCATAGTAACAGAGCAGCAATTTTATAAGTAATTTTCTTTACAGCTCTTACTGAGTATGATCTACGTTCAGCAATTTGTTTCAAATATTTGTTTTGTTTTGTTTCTGCTTTAAAGTCTTTTCTGTTGTCTTTTTATCTTGGGACACTTCTTTTGACTTGTCACCTGTTAAAGAAGTTATGACAAGCTCTTCTGTGAGCTTACTGACCAAGAATGGAGAAGTGTCTATTGGTAAATTTTTTTAGTTTTGCTTCTGATTTTTTCCTAATGGTTTCTTAAGTTTGTAAGAGTGGCCTTTGCTATAATTTTATCTGTATAGTTCATTGCCTTTGTTTATTCATGACATCTTGTATATTTTTCTCAGAGACTTTGCAGTTCAGTATGTTCTTTCAACTTTCTCAAATTATTAAATGGTGCTGTACTGAATATTTCTGTAACCCATTTAGGTCCTGCTCAGGTTCCAATGATGTCCCCAAATGGTTCAGTGCCTACTATTTATGTGCCTCCTGGATATGCCCCACAGGTATGTCCCTTCATTTGATCCTTATTTTATTTATTTCCATGCAAATTATGGGAGTGGAACCATAATAGCTAATTCAGTAAATTAGTGTGTCAGGTTTCAGAGTCACTGTGGTCAAGCAAACAAATAAGGTAGGATGTCCCATAGTGTCTTTGTGATGGGAGACTTCTCACGCTGTGCATGTGCCTGTTAAGTTACATATTAACTACTTATATAACAATAACAAGCACAGTTCCTTGTTGAGTTCAGGATCCTAATGTAACAGATGCCCTCTGAATATAAAATATAGTCATAACCCAAATAGCTATGTGTGCAGGCCCTGTACTGATTTCTGTGTTAGTGGATGTTTTCTCTTAGCGTCAATAGAATTTTATAGTTCATGTCTGGGAAGTTCCCTGCAGGTAAGAAGGAAAACAGATCAGTTAGAAAAAGTGTAGCAAACAACACGGGGAAAAAATGTCAGTTGTCCATTGAGGATAAATTACCCCATAATGCGTGTTTCCACAGCTTACCTTAAAACGATGCTCTCGTTTTCTCACTGCTGTGTGATTCCTAATTTAGATGCATGACAATTAAATGTGAGCTAGATAAGCTGGACATTCTTTAAAGTAGATTAAAAGGATGCTTCCTCTTGGCTATTTTGAGACATCTGTATTACAATGAGATGTATGGCCTTCTAGATGATGTCTCTTTCTTTCCCTCAAGTGTAGAACAAGTCTAGGGGTTAGCAGGTCAGACCTGGAAGTTAGAGCAGATGAATACCACTCCCCATAAGGTGAGTCTTTCTCATGATGGTCTCTGTTGTGACCACTCTGCCTCTGACTCAGTCTGCATCCCGTGGTATACACTGAGAAGAGACCACAACACATAAAATGCAACCTAAAACCCCACAGTCTAGTAGATGTAGGACTAATTATCCGACTGGCATAAAAAATAGTCTTCTAGCAAAAGGAAAGGTTGTTAGCTTAGGCAGACTAATACTCTGTGGTTTTCTACCTTTCATCAGTTCAAAGTTGGCTGTTAAGTTGATTCATGTGTCCTTCATAACTGAGTTCCCAAACAGGCAGAAGAAAAATTAATTAAGAATAATCACAAAAGTTCATTCATCTTTGTCATAGTAAAAAGTCTTGATTCCTATTAAAAGTCATTTTAAAAGAATTGAAAGAATTTTTGAGGTAAGTAAAATTCTGAATTTTACTGTATTTCCTGAGTACTTAATTTCAGTTGATGCAGTGCTTAAGGTTTAAAAAGTTTTGTAACCGGCCTGTGCCAATCTGAGTAATATTTATAAAATGAATTTATCCTTCCTTTGAGGACAACTTGCAGCAGACAGGCTGAGGTCTAGGTCTTACTGAGGCACGGTTATTAGCCTTTCACTGGAGCTTACTTGTGCAAGTAGGTGGTGTGCTAACCACAGCTCTCTGACTTTTGAACTGAAGGTGCCTCACATCTACCCAGCTCAGAGTACAGGTGGAATGAGCTCATGTCTGCTGTTTTCATATGAGTAGAAGTATCACAGTCCAGGAAAACCTGTAGTTTATAAGGCTTCTGAAGTATTTACTGTTGACAAAATACACCAGCCATTGTGGTTTATGATGGAAGTTCCTGTTGGAAGCCAGAAGATTTGCTAGTAGTCTTGGAAACAGCAAAGTCTAACATTATCGAGCTAGGAGTTATCCCAGACTTAATGCACTCCCAGCAAAGTAACTTACATGGTTTTGTCAGACATAGTATATATTTCAATGTCAGCAGCTGCAGATACACTTTGAGAGAACCTGGCAACCAGAAAAATGTCTAAAGCCATCAGCCTGGAAGAATAGCTGCAGCATAACCATCTTTTGTCTGTCCATTTTCCTTTAGTTCTGTTATGCCTCTGCTTGCTTCGATTTTTGCTTGGCAGTGGTTCGGCCTACTCGCCATTGTTAGAAGTTGGGGATAACTACAGAATAAAGCCTATTTATTTTTCTTATATCACATAAATAAAAAGCAATTCCTGAGTTGATTTGCTTTTCGCTTCTTCTTCTTTTGGAACTGTGGTTGTAAAACTGCAAGGAAGCACATCTTTCTTCATCCTCTCTAAGCCGTCTGTATTCACTGTCTATAGCGAGTTTTCCAGCGATGTTTGGTTGGTTCACTCAACCAAACATGCCTATGCCAGAACTAAATGTTTTACTAGCACGATTAAGATAATAGGTAGCTTGTTTACTTTTTTTTTAAACTTAAAATTATATACTTGCCATGATGCTCTTACTGCTTTTTGGAGCGTTTTTATCTGTGTAGTTGGCTGGTAGAGGCCTGCCACTGAGTTGATGTTTGATTTAGAGGAACAGTTACACACTTGTCAAATTCTTCAATTTACACTATTAAAATTAAGGTCCCTGCTGCTGTGAATTTGGTGAATAGCCTGTTGGTTGGTTGTGGTTTGTTTTGTTTTGTTTTTTTATGGAAGCTGCTTCCTACATAATCTGAGTCTGTTCATATAATCATGATAAATTGCAGTTAATTTTTTTTTTAAGCAAAAGGACTTTAAATTAAAACTACATTTCAGCTTTTAGAGAATTTCATTGGACAGCAGAAGTTCTAGTCATACTTACTGCTGTCAATATATTGGGCCTTTAGGATAGCACACAGCTATGGTTGCACAGATATGAAGAGTGTCTTTAGTGAAATTACTCTTTCCCAAAAAGGGACAAATTCTGTATGCTGAAAATAGCCCATTTTTTGAAGTCTCATGGTATGTATGCATTTTACAGCCGTGTTGACTTAGGTCATTTATATTAATTTTCAGCTCTCTATTTATGTAAGCAAGATGGAATCAGCTCCATTGTGTACATACTTTTACATCTTCTGGATGTTATTGCACAGAGATCTTCATCCTACCATTACACCAGAAGCATACAGCTGTATCTACATAAGTGTCTTTCTCAGGACAGTGGTGAAGTTTTAAAACAATTTCTCAGACCAACCTCACTTTTCCTTGCATTGGTTCAGCTAGCAGGATAATTTTGGTGTGTACAAATTGGATTGCTGCCAGAGAAAACAAAACCATTCCAGATGTACCAGATGCATACCAACCCCTAATGGAAACATGGTAAAACCAGCGATTGAATCTCCAAGCAGCTTTCAGTCACGGACTTCTTGGAAGTGTTCACATGAGGGCATGGGAATAAATCTAGCCAAGCATAATACCCTTAAGCATAAACAGTGGAGTCGAAGGCAGCTTGGCACTAAGTGTTTTGATCTATTGGTCTGCTCCTGTGGCCCCAGGTTACTCCTTGGTGTACATGTCCCCACCTCATTTCAAATGTCAGTGAAAACTTATGTCATAAGGTTGTCTTGACCCTGTGTTTGAATGTAGTCATAACATTCCAGATTCCATTCTTCTCCCCCATTTTTGAATAAATGTTTCATCAAAAAACTCAAATTGCAATTCCTGCTGCAGCATTATTTTGCAGCATTTTACAAGGAAGTGGAGAACTTTTTCATTGACGTCCTAGACACTAAAGTTACTAACACCATGATACATACAATTCGAATTACACCAAGATCATCTCTAGATGTTTCCAGTAATCATGTATTTTTGTGAAAGTACTGGTAGTGATACAAACATCTAGAGAGGATAATGAGGGCAGTCTTCCCTGTCTGTGACATGCTTTAAGGACTGACTCCTGTTTCTAGTCTAGTTGATGACTGACGCTCATTTAGTGAAGAGCATTTTCTGCTTCAGTACTTTCTACAATATGTGCCTCTGTGCCAGCTCCCCACCAGACCCCTACAAACCCCAGACACACTGTGTGTACCATGAACAGCACTCCTCAGCATCCATGCATCTTATGTGACCACACTTATTCTAATCATGGGATTGCATATGCTGCTTTTGTTTATTAGAATTTCCAGCAACACTGCATAGAGCTGCACTTGGGTCCCTTGGCAGAAGACTGTCCTGTCCCTTTTTTTGCCATTTTTGCACAACAAGCCTCTTTGCAGAGCAAAGCCTGGCAGAGGCTACTACAAAGCCTCCCCCCCACCCCCTTTTCTGAATAGCATGTGGCTTTCTTCAGGGTGTAAGACATTTTAACAGGCAGAAGAGAGGAAAGAAAAAAAATTATTTTTAAAAACTGCCTTGAGTTGTGACAAAGTCTTGAGAGGGCTGACTACCATCCTGCTAGGTTTTTTTTGTTTTAACAGCAGACTGTGGTTGCTGCACACTAACAGATGGAGTATGATAAGTGCCTCCTGGGTTAGTGTTGGTGGGCTCGGTTGGGCCAGGGGCAGGCTGGGCAAAGTGCAGGAGCTTGAGGGTGGCTGGTGACAGGCAGCCCCTGTCTCACTTCTCGGTTTGTTTTGCTACTGCTGCTTTATCTCAACCCACAGGGTTTTTGCATTGTTCTGCCTCTTCTTCCTCCCTTTCAGAGGTGGGGGTGGGGGCAGTGAGCAAGCAGACACATGGGCTTGGCTCTAAACCACAACAGCAGCCCTTTAATTTGCCTTTTTTTTTTTTTTTTTTTTTAAATCTTATACTCTCCTGTTTTCTCAAATTTAAAGGCTTTTAGTATTCCTAGTTTTGTTTAAGAATCTATAGAAGCATAGTTTTTCAGACTGTCATTTCTCTTTTGGTGCGTGGTGTCTCTCACTGTACAGGTTATTGAGGATAACGGTGTTCGAAGGGTTGTGGTGGTTCCCCAGGCTCCAGAATTTCATCCTGGTGGTCATGCAGTGATACACAGGCCTCCGCATCCCCCACTACCTGGCTTCCTTCCTCTTCCAGCCATGATGCCCCCTCCACCACGTCACATATACTCACCCGTGACTGGCGCCAGTGACATGGCAACACAGTACATTCCACAGTATCACACCTCACAAGTATACGGGGATCTGGGTAAGTAGCTTATCAACTGTTGCAAGCTCTGCCAAAAGAACTAACGCATTCCTCGTCTCCAGCATCTGTTAACGCTGATAGATGGGCTTTGTCAAGCAAGTCTTAGAGCTTAATGGGAGTTATACACAAAAGTTTTATGAGAATACCAGTCTTGTTGTTACTGAAGCTTATTATTCCAGAAGAAGTTCTTGTAATTAATTTGACTTGTCTATTCAGTGATCCATTAAACGTACAGATTATTTCTTACGTGTATCAGTTACGGATTTGCCCAGGAAAGCAAGGCAGTGTTTGCAGTGATTCAGCTGATGCTTTCCCCTGAGATTCAGTGTTTAAATCCATACCTGAGCACTGTTCTCAGATCTCACGTCTTGTAAGTATCCTGTTTGAAGCATAAAACAGGACATCCTAGTATTGTTTATGAAAAAAAAAATCACTGTTTTTTCATAGTCCAGTGTCCATATGGAAGTCCAGCTTGAATAATTGTGTGCCAACAAACTATAAACTTAATACTGTAGTTGAAGCTGGTTTTGGCAGTGCTATTGCCATCTGCCTTTAGTACAGTTTCGTGGCAAAGTGCATGTGTGCACTAACTTAGGGGTTGGATTGTTAGATTAATATTTACATTTCTGGTAGACTTGTTTTTCTTTAGATAAACTTCTGCTGTAAGGCAGGTGCCGACCTTGAGAGACTTTCAGAGAGCAATACCAGGTTGCTGGTTTTGGAGACAGAAACTAGAAGCTATGGAGGGGGAGGCCAAACACAACTTTGTCATGTCATTGTAGATGCATAGATTCTCAGCATCCTATTAGACTACTAACATCATCTAAAAATGTCCTCCATATAGTCACTATGTTTAAATAGCCATGATGTACAAAGCCATCAGATAAAATGTCTTGATCTTCCTGGAATTCATAGTTTTTCTCTATTTTTAAGTTGTACTTTATTTCTTCCTTGCACTGCTTTGATAACAGTACATTATTAGATGCTCTTTGGGTATTTATTTATGGTTTTATTAATTTCTTGGTTTCCTGTAAATGGCAGTTGTTTGCTCTCAGTTTGCTAAATTAAGAGATGGGAGTATGATAATTAAATGTATGAAAGATAAAGGATACTTCTTAATGGAATAATATTTTTTAGATTTCTGCTGCTAGGTTGTATCCCTTTAAATATTAATTCAGTGATAATTTGCTAAACTGCTAATGTAAAAAAAAAAATTTGATCAAGTGGGATTCTTTGGGTTTGGATTATTTTTTTTTTAAATGTATATTTAAAATGCCCTTGGATTTAGGAAATTGGAAGACTAGGAATGTTTTAATCTGTTGCATATTTGCTATGGATTTAATATTTAATTCCAGACCACTGACTTAGGCTATAGCTTTCAGAATTCAGAGCCCACAGCTAGTCTCCTATATGAGAAATTAGGGAGGGGGCAGAACAAGAAGTGCTTAGACTGGTAGTTCTCTAACAAGAGCACCTAAGCCTCTAATAGTAGTGAAAATCAAATTTCTAAGTAGTCACAGCTTATCTAGTAGTCCTCTGCCAAGCTGACCTAAAAAAAAACCCAGAAACTGAAAAATTCTCTACTTGTGTGATTTTTATGCTTCTTGCAAGGAGGTTTTTATTTGATCTTGTTTTCCATACTTCCTAGCACATAAGGAATAACAAATAATGAACTAAATTCTTCAGACCAAGTAATCCAATTTGCCTTAAAATGGACAAATTCTGGACTGGTTTTGAAGGCTGTATGTTTTTGAAAGCTTTTATCATTTATCATAGATAGAATTACACTGAGGAAAGGGTTGTTGCTGTGTGGTACACTGTTTGAAAGTCTCGAGTCAGTAAGCTGTCTCTAAGCATGAAGATAAAATGGATTAAAAAATTGTTAGAGTTGGACAGAAGGTTTCACCAATCTGCAGTTCGAGTTTTTTTCATTAGCCTGGTACTGATTTATTTCCAAAGCCACATTCTGACTTAGAGATGGGTCTCGGATGATACTGCAACAATGCCTTGGAGTTACTGTGTACAGGTATAGTGTACTTACAAGAGGTAGCCCTACTATCTTCACACTTCTAGTGTCTATCAGTTGCCCTGTGCTTTTGTGGGGTTTTTCCCAGCTGATTTCAGCTGAAGCACAATTATAGTGAGAGCTCTAGTCGCATTCCAAAACTTAAAACTTCTGTGTTTTTTTTTATTCAGCATTAGAGCAAACCTCCTGTCATGTAATAACGTAGCACTTTTTTTTCTATGTTGACTTGATCCTGTACCTTACAGCTTAGGGAAGATTCTAGAAACATTTTAAGAACCACTTTTAAGTAGAAGAGATGTGGGAAGGAAGGATTACGCTTTCTCGCCTAACATGTTGCTAATGTCCAATTAGTGTATATCAGTTTACCTGTTGGACACTTCAGTTTTCCAGTAGGAGTGGAGATATAATGTTACATACAAGTGCACACTTAACATGCATAGCATTTTTAAATATATTCTAAATATATCTATATTTTAATTGTATTCTGTTCTAAGTGATGATTTAAATTTTCTTCTTTACTTTTGTTTAGATGCTTTGCCTGCTCATGGAAGATCCAACTTTAGGGATGAAAGGTCTAGTAAAACGTATGAAAGGTTACAAAAAAAATTAAAAGATCGACATGGAACTCAGAAGGATAAGTTAAACAGTCCTCCATCATCTCCTCAGAAATGTCCTTCTCCTACAAGTGAACATAATGGACTTACAAAAGGACAGGATGCAGCCGCTATAAACACAGGTTCTACCAAAAGCAAGTGTTTGGGTAAAGGAAAAAGCAATTCTCAGACAGAGACAGAAATAGAAGGTAAGTATTAACAAAAATTATATATGTATTCATACGCATTATATAAGTGTGGTGTCTGGCTGAGCATAGCATTTGCAGATAGAACACCACACTTTGACAATCTTAAGTTGAGCAGTAACTCATAACTGCCCTGACTTAGACAATGGAGTTAAGGGCAATCAACCTGCTTGTCACGTTGGAACAATGGGCCTAAGAGAACAAAACTCCAGACATGTAAGTCTTCATGTGGTTTTGAGCAAATCTTACTAGTTAGACTTCGTGACACTATTTAAAGAAAAATCTGTGCTTTGTCCAGGGTTCTTGGTCCTTACATTTTAAGGAATCACTAAATGGCAGAAAACACAGAAAGAGCCAGGTGTCTGATACAGGAAGCCTAACATTCAACTTGTTAAAGAGGAATATTTTGTGAAAGAGATGCTGTTGTTATGTAAAATTCACATATGCCTGTCCCCACAACTTAGTATTGACAAGCTTTTGGAGGAAAGGACTGGTTCTCACACTAGTCCTTGTGAGTTCATGTTTTCTAAGACACTACTGTACAGAGTGCATTTATTGTTAATACCTTTATTTCATTGGAAAGCTTGTGATCTTGGAAAGATTGAATTCACTCAGTCTTGGGCATGCAGTCATTGTCGAATCTTTGTCACCATGCAACTCTCAGATCACTGGCATAGCACCTCCAGATTCAGAACACAGCATCAGAGACTCGCCATCAGCCAAGTACAATTTTCTCAGAACAGGGAGCTGTAACTAGTGATGCTGAGGGAAACAAACCATGATTTTCTCAACTCACTGAAGTTTGGGGTTGTGATTTTGTGCAAATGTACGTTAGATTGCTGTAAACCCAAAGGAATGGGAAGAAAATACATCTAACCAAGACCAGGAAATCTCAGTCCACAAAAGCTGTTTAAAAAAATGTGTAGATGATACCCCGTGAAAACTTAGTACCAGGGAACAGCTTTGAGATACAACCTGAATTCAGAAATTGGGAACCGTTGCTCCAAACTTGAATGAATACTTGTCACTGTAGTTCTAGAGTGGCGTTTGATTTGGCTTCAGTTTACTTTCTGTTAGTTGGTATTTATCTGTGAGGTAACTAACAAGTCACAGGTGCTATAATATTCTGTTGCTTACATGTGGTATGCTAATTATGTTAAGGGTTCCTTAGAAGTATTTTTGATGAAAAATGGAAAAGTCTACTTTCCAAAATTATTTAGTTCAGGAGACGTTTGGGAAAAACTTGTACTGTGACTTAGACTTGTAACAACAAACAGAAGTCAGAAATGCATTTATTTAGTTTCAACAGCATAAACTGTCTTAGAAATACAAAGTTGTAAATAGATTTGACCTATGTTTTTTAAGGAATTTTGTCAGGCTTTGTTTTGTTTTTCTTTCTTTTTCTTTTTAGTTTAAGGCAGGTTAAGTGAATCCAAATGCCTGGCCCCACCTTCAAAACTGAGTATCCTGTTCACTCACACTGTTGAGATAATAAAATTTTAATATTGTGCGGGAGAAAGCACATAAAAGACTTTCTGTAAAATTCGAGTCCTTTATAAAGCTCAGGTATACCTTCAGCTGAAACAAAACACCTTAGATTCTTTCCCCGAGATGTAGCTGAAGGCTAAGCTAAGCTTTACTCTTGCAGTTGAGGGAGGGCAGCAGTGTTACCAGTAGTCTTCCAGCTGGTGTGCAATAACATATGTCATCTACCTTGACTGCATCTACATCTAAAGAGAGATCTATAGGAACTATCTCAAACAAAAGCTTAAGTTCTCCAGAGCAGTAGTTTGCTTAAAGTTATACATTAATACATACAACTGCTGTCTGTATTCCATAAATCATAGAACAGGATTTAGTAACAGTTTTATATGAATAATTTCTTTGGAACCTGTTTTGGTTTTATGTTGCCCTAGATGAGTGCAAGTTGGCAAGGTGTTCTACTTAAAAACTTCAGTCTATGTGCAATTGTTGAATTTGAAGCATTATTTCAGTATGAAGTCACTGAACTATATTCACAGGTACTTTTTGTTTGCTTTGATTTTGTTTTTTAAGAAAAGGATGAAGAAACAAAAGCACTTGAAGCACTTCTTTCTAATATAGCCAAGCCAGTGGTAAGTAAATAAAGCTTTCCATAAAATCAGAATGTCTGTTGCTACTTTACACAGTTACACCTCCTTTTCTCTCTCCGAGTTTAAAGGATTTTTACTTTCTCGCACTAAAGAAAACTCACTTGACTTCCAGTCACTGAAATGTAAATGACCAAAGTAATTTTTAGTATATTAACATTTATGAAGCTAAAATTGTCTTGATGCTTATTATGTGGAATCCTTCCTCCTGGCTACTCTGTGAAATCTCAGTATTAACAGAATTATAAAAAACATATATAGAAAGAGCTTGTAACATTGCCAGTAACATAATGATGATGCTTAACATCATCTCTTACTGTAAAAGTCTGTTCTCAATTTCCTGTAACATTATTTAGTTTTAACTGTTCAGGAAACAGTCTCACACACGAGATATCTCTAGGCATGAGAGATACATGGCAAGACTTTGGAAACCTCACCAAAAAAGAGGTTTTAGAAAACCTTATTTGAAAAAATAAAGAAAAATTAGGGCAGATTTCTCTCTAAGAATCTCTGGTACCTCCAGGGAAGAGAGACATCAAATTCACCAAGGAAGGTGACGACTGTCAGCAGTGGGCTTCCAACTTTCCTGCTTGAAAATCTACCAATTGCTTTTCAGTTTGTTAACCATACCTTCACCTCCCAGACAATCTGGCCCATGTTTTAATGCCCCAGTCTTGATTCTGCTTTCATATGTTGCTTTACAGTCTGGTGAGGAGAAACTGGGAGAGCTAGGACTGTTTAGCCTGAAGAAGAAATGGTTCAGGGAGGTTTTTATCTATGTATACAGATATCTGCAGGGTGAGTGCAAAGACAGTGGAGCCAGGCTCTTTTTAGTGTGCCCAGCGTTGGGACCGGAGGCAATGGGCACAAACTGAAACAGAAGTTTCCCTCTGAACATCAGGAAACACACTTGTACTGTGAGGATGACTGAGCACTGGCACAGGTTGCCCAGGGAGTATGTGGAGACTCCCTCTCTGGAGATACTGAAAAGCTGTCTGGACGTGATTCTGGGCAACTGGCTTTAGGTGACCCTGCTTGAGCAGGGGTGTTGGACCAGATGACCTCCAGAGCTCCCTTCCAACCTCAGCCGTTCTGTGATTCTGTGGTGATCCAAGGGCTGAGCAGGGATTATAATTATAGAGGAACTGCTGAATGCTTGGTGTCCTGCTGTGTCCAAGCATGAGAATGAGGTAACGTCTGCAGTGTCTTTGATGGCTAAGCAGTGTGGGGGTGGAAGGTGTCTGAATCAAATCCTATAAGAAAGGGTTGAGAGAGCTGAGATAAAGCAATGGAGAGGAGTTAGCTGATCCTAACTGTTGCTATTGTGTAGATGCTAGCTGTGACAGTCAAGTTCAGTAGCACTTAACAGGATGACCTTGGTGATTGGAGCTAGTGGAGGGGCAACAAAAAGAATTTTTGGAGAGGTAACTGGGACTGAAAAGAAAGCTTAGGGAGATGTGTGGGAGAAAAGGAGCGAGTGGAGAAGACACAGCTCTGACAAAGAGAACAGGTCTGAAGGACAGTCGAGACTTCAGAGATCCTAAAATAAATGAGAAGTCTATGGGAAAATGAGACCAAGAACAAACAGAATAGCAGGTGTGAATTATTGAAAGATGGAAAGCAAGTAGCCTTTCTGTTGCTATTTTTACAAGAAGACTGATAATGAGAGTGATGGGAATCTGAATGTCTTGTTAGTAAGACTAAGAGTGGTGGGGATGGAGGGCAGTAGTAGCAAGAGACTTAAACTGCCTGAGAAAGATGAATACTGAGAGACAAGGATACCAGAACTTTATGGGAGACTAAAGCGATGAGGTCTGGGGTGGAGTTAACCAGTACGGACTGGAATGAAGAACGATTGATTAGGACCACGCTTTGAGAATCTGGAAAAAAAGGGTCAGAAGGGATTATGGCTGTGAGAAATGAACGCAGTTCTAATCTGATAGCACTGACTTTTATCCAGGACCTGGAATGTAATCCAGCTTTCCCACAACTCGTCTTTCTTCTGACAGCAAGTTACCTACAAAGTGCTACCAGCAGAAGTTTTTGTTTGCTGCCTGTTGTTCCACTGCCCAGCTATGCATCTCAACTCAACAGATGTTGGCAAATACCCATTGCTGTCATTCTGTTGAATCAAGCAGTAAAGATTTGTGCAGTGGATCTGAAGGCTTCAGGCTTGCTGTAGGATGACACCTGCAAGAATTTAAGGGAGTCATTTGCTACTAAAAAAACCTATATAAAAATAGATATAAAAAAATACAAAGAATATATATACACACATACACAGTCTATGAAAATATGCATCAGAATAGAAAAGTTCTATTCCATTCTCAAAGTGAAGCAGGGAAGATTTTGTACTAATGCTGGTTCATTGTGTTCAATATTACAATTGCCATTTGGTTTTGGTTTTGTGAGGTTTTTTTAACACAGCAACATGCTGTTCTTTCTGTATAGTCCCTGCACAAAACGTACCTGCTTTGGGAATGGATCAGGGCCATGTAGCTAAAGGGAACGGTGTCTTTGATCCCTTTTGACTCCCGAGTCGTGAGAGTTTGTCCCAGCAAGGGAGCATGTGCCCAGTTTAGCCACATACTGAATCAGAATGGATGCAGAAACAAATTTTGCTGCAAGATAATGCTGTCACTAGGACATGCTGGACAGCAGCGTTTTCAGCGACCCTCAAATCACAAGAGCCTGTTGCACCCTTCTTAACTTTGTGGGAATGTGGATGATCCTTTCTGTCTTGATTATAAGTATGGGAACCAGTTCTCTAGAAGTACGTGCAGTCCTCTGCCAGTGGTCAGGACAGACAGGATGCCACCCAAGTCGAGGTGTCAGCAGTGACTGCATTGCTAAGGGGTATGACAACTCTGAGCTTCCTGGTGTGGTTGCAGTGAGACTGGGAGAAGCGTGATCAATAGGTGGTATCTTCTGCTGTGTTGCTAGTGATGTGAAAAACAATGGAGTGCCAGGGCTGTCATGTGTTCTTTCACTTCCTTCTACCCTCAACACTCAGCTGCCCGTGCCCTTCAGGTGCGTACGCTATTTCCCTTCCCCACCGTGTCCTTACATGAATGCCATTGCATGTAGCTGTGTGCCTACAAGTGATTTCTCTGCAGACCTCAGAAGACATCACAGGCTTAGGCAGTGGTAGTCTGCTACAGAATAGACAGTCTACACAAGGCAAACAGCCAAACTTCCAGCACTTGGAGAGGTTTATGCTTTGTGAAGGGACTGTCAGGGACGTGGGTGGGTGGAAGACTAGCTGATGTTGCAGCTTGGGGGAGTGTGACATAAGAGAAAGGGAAGCTGTGTCACCTACTTAGGCCTTGCAGGATCAGAAGCAATCCTCCCACAGTTTCTCCAAGGAAACATTTTCCTCACCCTCCCACAGATGAACCAGGAGATTGTGTTTTTTCACACCTTCTGTTTGTAGTTCTCGTCAGAAATATTACTGTAGGTTTTTGATTAATGTTTTGCTTGAACCGCTCACGGTGGGTATTGTGTCATGATGCTTCTCTTCGTGGATCATAAACACCCCGTTGCCTGGTTGAACTTCTGTGCTGGCACAGGCAAAACTGGATTCTGGCTGTGGTGGTTGTATGATTAGATGATCATACAGTCCAGTGTCCGTTGCACCATATCCTGCTCCAGAAAGCCTGGGGTAGTGCTGAAAGCTGTGACTTGTCCCATGTCTTAATGCCCAGGTCCATGACATAGATGTTTAAATCAGGTGGTGGGCTGCATAGTGTGCTTTCATTCACGCATCTCTTTCAGTTCTGGACTGTATGGGGCACATTAGCTTTCCTGCCTCCAGACTCCAGTTTGGTAGTTTTCTGTAAATGTTCTCATTTTCTTAAACTTCTCCCTATATGGATATCTCATCCTTTCATACGTGGCAGTGTTGTTAGTAACGTGGTATTGCCACCAGATGACCCTTGGAGTGGTTCTGCAAATTGCACCATGCCAAGTCTTCAGTGTTTTAGCAGAGTCTTCACCAGCTGTCATGTCTGTTAACCAAATAACAAAGCAAACCATGAAGAAGACAAGGGGACTTGAAAAGGCAAAAGTAAAATGAAGACTGGAGCACAAGTCTGAGTATTTAATAGGAGAGGCAGTAGAAACTCAGAATTTGAGGGTTGGTTATAGAGCATGTAAATCCCTTGGGAGGACATCATGTTTTGTGGTTCATGCACATCTTGTGTACACTTGCAGGCTTTCATAACATCAGGCACCACACTCACCAGTTAAGTACCTTATGTCCTTGTAAATGCAGTCCAGTTTGCATATGCTAAAACTGCTCTTCTGTTCGGCCCACAAGACAGGCATAATATAGCTGATGAGGAGATTCACTCTTGCAAGCTGTATTGCAGGTGGAGATGTGCCCACCACTTCATTTCCTCAGCGCTAGGGCCTGACTCAAGTATTGTACTCTGCTTTGCAGAAGCAACACAGTACTCAGAGCTGCAACCAAATTCAATTGCAGCTGCTTGACTAAGCATACAAAGTAATAAGTAATGCCAAGTGTTGTGAAAAAGCCACTCCTGAGTGTCTCAGGGCACCCGAGAATAGAGGGTTCTTCTGACCTTAATGCTTGTTCTTCTGAAATACTGCTTTCCTCGTAATATTACAGAGATTTTTTTTTTTAAATATGTTTTGTACTTGAAACTTTACTAATTATTTTCCATAACAGAACTCTGGCTAGCATTCAAAAAGTCAAGTATTGGGATATTATTGAACATTAAGGGTAGAGAACAATATTGAATAGTTGCTTCTCAGTGAAGAAATTAGTAATTACTTTCATATGCTTGCATCATGTGAAGCTGGAGTTCTGTATTAAAAAGTATATGGTGATGTAGTTGAAGACTGCCATAGTGCATATACACAATAGAGAAAAGTTTCTTACAGGAAATACTCATCTTGGCAATTCTTAATCTATTAATACTTTTATCCCTTATTAATATTAATAGAATACAGCTGAACCTAGACTTGTCTTTCAGAGTCATTTTCTTAGCTGGCAGTTGAATCTGAAAGGCAGTACCAAATGCTTTATAAACAAGTTGAAAAAGACTTAAATTACGTTCTCTGATTGTCTCTTGTTGGTGCTTACAGCTATGATTTTTTTAGCAGCTGAGAGTGGTTGGGAATACTCATACACCTCTGTGTGAATTTTTTGAAAAGCTGCAGAATGTATGAAATAATGCAACATCATATAAAGAGTAGGTCCAGAAGAACCTTGATGTTACTCCTACTCCTACTGTCTCTCTTCTCTTTGTCTGATTACTGACCCCTGATGCACAAGTTCTGTTTCTGGGGACCCCACAATCCCCCACTGCCACTCTCTGAAGGTGGTAGCAACTTCAGTGGGATTCAGGTTTATGAGGGACAAGGTTGGAAATTACTTCCAAAATTTATCATTGCCAAAGAGTTAAGTTTTACCTCCTGTTCGGTTCTTCTGCCCATGAGCCATTCTTTTTGGCCCTCAAGTGCCTGCCTCTTACACTTTTTCCTTAAGTAGTTCACTCCCCAGGGCTCCTCAGCAGATGTTACTAGTTTAGGCTTGGCTTCTTGCAACTCCTTGTTTTAATGTGAGTATACATCACTGACTGAGAACCAGTGATTTACCCTGACCTCGTGGTTTATTGCAGACCCCAGTTTCACTGGACAGAATGTACTGGGCCCAGTGACTCTGTTGTGGGTTGCTAATTTTCTAGTCCAGCAACAGGGTTACCAAAGATGGGTACAGATTTCTGCCTCGTTGCAAATGCAGGATGGAAATAACGGTTTACAGTTTTAACTGCTACATCCACCAATAACAGAGTGCTTGACTTGGAGCTTTCCTGATTTCTTTTAATATCTTTTGTCTTTAAACCTGCTAGCTGGTTTTGTTTCATTGAACCTTTTAACTTCTCTTGTCAATTCTGTTAAATCATAGCTTATGGGCTAACATATTTCTCCGTTTTCTCCCTATGTATATATGTGCATGTGTACATAAAAAGAATTTGTATCAGTTTTTAAACATTGCCACTTTTTTTGCAGCATTATGATGTCCTTAATTCCCAGCCTTTGTGAATACTTTTCACTTTGCGTTTCTGATCATGTCCAATTCCACTGACTGTTGCTTTTAAGTTTTGGCAGATTGGCCACAGCGAGGATTCAGCTTTTCATAATATTCTTTATTCACATACTCTGTTTACACAAAGTAAAACAACCAGAACAACCTACACAGTCACTGATTTTTACCTTGGTACATAATATTGCTTCATTGTGTTATAGTTACTCTGTTAACTGTTGTCATCTGTTATTTTAGAAGTCTTATGGAAGGTTTATGTCAGTTGACCAACAACCATTGCCCTGTGGGAGTAACTCAGGATGACAATTTTTCATCCAGTCAGAGACTGAAAGAACATTTCACCCTGTTCTCTGTTGACATGTTGATATATAATGATTTCCACTAATACTGTGGGTTTAATTTTACTAGTCAAAGTCCTGTGAGTTGCTGTTACTCTGTAATGTTGTCTTTGATCTCCCTCACACTCTTCTTACTCTCTCTGTACTGAACAGTTGAAACATCTAATCTTATAATGTTCCAATAAGCTGTAACACCACCTTTCACTCGTACCAACTGAAGTACTTCTCCAGTGTAAAAGAAGGTAGACTAAGATATATAAAGTGTAATCTGTCAAGTGTATAAGGCAGTTCAGCATTAGTAAAATGTTAGATGGGATGTTACGCGCAGTTCTGGGCAAAGCCCTAAGGTAATGAAACAGCAGGAGATAAGGAGAACAGTAAAAATGATCAGAGGTATAGAAAAATGAGGGGAGACACAAATGCTCACAGTCTTCAAATACATAAGAAACAACTGCAGAAAGAGAAAATCTAATGTTCAGCTCCGTGGTGACTAGTAGGCTTAGCTGGTAGTAAGAGAGATACTGCCTGGACATAAGGGAAAACATTTCAACTGTTAAGGTACCTAAACATAGGAATAGATCATCTTACAGTGGACCTGCTAGTCCTGGAACATAGTAGCTCCTCCAGGAACCTACATTTCTTTCCTGCCGTATCCCCTACTGCCTTCTGCAAATAAGGGAGGGATTAAGATTGTCCAAGAGGGAGCTTTTACCATCCCAGATGCTTCCCACAGTTCTAAAGACTTCCAGAAATGGTAGAATTGTATTGAGGTTACAGTTAATGTTAGTGCAGTTTGTGGCCACATCAAGATTATAGTGGAATTTCTCTTACCAAACTCTCAGTTGCATTTCCAAGAACTTCAAAGGGTAATCTTACTAATATTTGATCCTTTTCAGGATATGATGTATAGTCCTGTTAGCATATAAGGTCTTGGTGACATTTCTTTCCAAGACGTTGAGTCTCATCTTGTTTGATTTTTCTTCTTTTCTGTTTGTCTGTTATCAGTAAGTCATCTCTGTGCTTCATTCTTGAAGTTGGCCCATTCAGGATTTTAATTCAGTAGATTATGGCAATTTCAAAGCCCCAGTTGTGAGGATGGCATTTTGATTCCAATACTCCGGTAATGGATTTCCAAAAGCAATGATTCCCAAAATAGATATCTATTACAGTCATATTGTAAAACTAGTCATTTCATATAATGAAATGTGTTTTCAATTATCTTACAAAATGAAGTAGTAGACGGGTGCAGTATATAAACCACAACAGCAGACATGCCCAGTATTAATAAATGCCTACAAATTTCTACACTTTCTTCTATAACAGATCCTAAAAATGCATAGTCATGCGTTCACACCTGTGCACTCAGGTACAGAAAAAGGAGCATTCCCAGCCCCTTGAAGCACGTGTGGGTTTCAAGCAGCACCCAGTCTTCAGGCAATGTGGGTGTCCCTTAATTGCTCATCTCCTTTGGGAGGCATGGATGCTTTAGCTTTGCATGTAACTGTGTTATTCCCCACAGTCTGTTGTTTCCTACAGTCTCCGAATACACAGGCTATTGAAAAAGCTCTCCACTGGGTCACATGTGCCCACCTGATCTGCGGGTCCCTGCCAGCTGCACCCCAAGCTGCTGTTGCACCAGCTGGGACGCACCTACTCGCAGCATCTGTCAGGCCTGGAAGGAGGTGGCAGTGGTGACAGGGCAGTTTCTCACACTGTCAGGCCAGGTTTTGCACTGTTGCACTCCAGCATGTTTTATTCCCAATATGAATTGTCACACTGCTTTTATACTTCTGAAGCTGATTCCTTCTTCATTTCAGAAGTCTCTTTGTGATTCCCCAGATAGCATGTCATCCACCCGAGAGGGTCACCGCCTTTAGCATACAGAGTCTACTGGGGCAAACGCTTCTCAGACAATTGGAGGTGTTTACATCCACACACACTGTTAACGTTCATATTTCCATCCCTCCAACTGTTGCTGTCCAGGCCTTTCTACGAAGGAGGAACTGTGCAGGCAAGCACCACCACAGGAATTCTTTAGGATGTTGCCCATATATACGTGTGCATGGACCTTGTAAGCGTGCTTTCATTGCAAGTGTCTGAGCTCAAAGTATGTTGTACATTGTAGCATTCTATTCGCTAACAGAATACAGGATTAGAGCCTCAGGTAGTTGTGTCCTTATTAATATCCTGATGAAAAACAATTTCCTGGGGTAGTTAGTCAAATAGAGAGATTAGTTAAGAGAGTGTCTACTTGTCACAGTAATAAGTAAACGGCCAGAGCAGAGCTTCTTTATGTACCTGCTACACTAACACCAGTCATCTTGGAGAAATTCCCGAGCTTCTATATATGTCATATGGAAGCCAAGTCATCAAGAAGGTATTAAAAAAAATAAAATCATAGTACAGATCATGTAAAAAAAGAAGTCTTGTAATCTTAGGTGCTTTCATAAATGAGACAGTCATTTTTATGAAGCCCAGTAGGTGGCATTTGTTACTTAGAAGTTGGTTGCGCTCAGCCCTGGATTTCAGGTTTCTCATGACATTTCTTAGATATCCAGCTTGATTTCATCTATAAAAACTAAATAGTAGCTAATATAGTAGTATAAATATTCTGATATGATGGTGCCATATGATTTTCTTCTTTTGTATTTGGTACTACATGGCAAATCAGCATTTATATGCAACAGCATTTCAATGGCAGAGGTCTCAAAAGTTGTATTTTTGCAGGTATCAGATATTCAAGCAAGAACAGCACTGCTTATGTGGTCCCCTCCATCCAGTGATACCAGAGAAGACACCGACAAGAGTGACATACCAGATGTTTATACTTATGAAGTGATGATTTCAAATAGCGGCAAAGATGGAAAATACAAAACTGTGTACATGTAGGTGTTCATTATTTTTATTAATTGCCATCTCATTGAATTATGTGGCATAAAATCTCATTTACAGTCTGCCTGTTCTCCAGAGATTAAAGTAATTAGCAGGTTTATGCAACTTCTCTTTAAAAAAAACCCTACTCTTTTTGGTAGAATCAGTTCTGGTTTATAACTGAAGTCTCTAACATCAATTAGAATTTATAGACTATGTTCTTAGATGTTGGAAGCATGTTTTAATATCACTTAGCTGTATTTCAACTGGCTGCACTAGAAACTAGAGGTTCTCAATTAGTGAGATACACAAGTAGTGAGAAATATAAATTGTATTTGTAGTTATTTACTTCAGCACATGCTTCTGCTCCCAGTAAGGTTATCCCTCCCTTTCCTAAAAATGCTCTTGGTAAGTGACAGTTTTAAGATATGAAATGAAGTAAGTAGATTTACACAGAATACAACTCCAGCAGCAGCAAAGCAAATAAAACTCTTCACTTGTTTCATTCTCTATACAATGTTTTTCAGTATATTTTTGCAACTTGGAGAAATGTAACAAAAAGTTTACCATTAAGGGTGTAGAGTTCTCTAATCATTAGAAATCTCTGTATTTAGTTAGTTTATCTTAGTCACCTTCCATGGACTTCTTAGAAGCAGTACATGAATTGCAAGTTGGATATCCCTATCCTAGAAGCTTAGAGGAAAAGAAACATGCTTTGCTTACATAAGCTGATGTCAGTAAAAGCAGACTAATAGATGTCACTGAGATGCCTTTTCTGCTTACTGGGCTCTAACAAGTAGGTATATGCAGTCATTTACAGGTTTAGATAATTTTTGTCAAGGCTGAACTGAGCTTCTAAAGGCCCCAGTAGTTTAATGGGTTTTGTGTAGTAAAACACATGCATATGCATGCAGCTGATCGTACTGAGTAAAGAGAAAATTAATTATTCTTTAAAAAAAAAGGAGCAAAGAAAGAGAATAACAAAAAAACCAAAACAAACCAAACAAACAAACAAAAAAATCACCAGCACAAAGGAATTAAATGCAAGAAGCCCCTAAAATTCAAAGATAAATGCATTCTTATTTTACTGTCATTAGCAACAGAAACAAACATATAGCAAATATATTTATAAAAGTGAATATATTTCTTAGAAGGAGTGTTAGGTGAATGAGTTAGATGTGTGTCTTTTTATAAAGGTATGGGATTCTGAAACAACATCTTAAACCAAACCATATCTCTTTTCAGTGGAGAAGAAAATAAAGTTACTGTAAATGATCTCAGGCCAGCAACCGATTACCATGCAAAGTGAGTATCTCTATTCATTAAATTCAGTGGACGGTGTTCTAAAAGTTTCATTGAATGTATGTATTTGCATAAGTCTTCAGAGATTTTTTTACCACATCTCGCCCTCCTTGGAGTCACACATGAACATTTTTGTCTTAGTACATTTGGGAAAACAGAAAATTGTTGTGCCCTTATCCAAAATCCACACTTGTCACTTCTCATGTCATGCCAGAACAGTGACATTTCTCTGTGCTTTGAGGCAGGCAGAGATGCTGCTTGCTTTCTCTGTTTCCCAGAGGCAGCAGAGGGAGGTACCTTGAGCAGGAACATGCTCAGTGCTGGCCACCTGAACATCAGCTTATGCTGCTTCCACTTTGCTCCTGCAGACCAATGAATCTGATCCTGTATGTGTTACTAAATATGCCCCTAGCTTGTTGTAATTAATTCTACCCTTCTAGCAGAATTTGCTGCTTCACTGTATCCTACTGAAGAAGAGCATAGGATTGGAAAGATGTAGTTAGGTGTTCTTTTTCCCTCCTTTTTTACATATTAGAGGATTGTCCTGTTTCTTAGATTAAAAAAAAAAAACACAGTATGAATACAGCAGTTTACAGAACATTCTGAAGGCCACCTCAAAAGTACTGCTTTTTCAAGAAATCATTGCAAGTGGAGAGTGCAGTTTTAGAAGTGACTGAATGTGCAGCATGTGAGAAATTTGCCTCTCTTGAGTGTGTGGAGAACACCAGAAATCCTGTGTACTGACCAGTGAACCGATTTAGAGGCAGCTGGTAGTAAGCACAGAGAACAGATGTGTCTGAGTAAGTCAGAAATGTTGTGCCTCTTTCCACATGAGCTTTAGAATGTCAGCAGTAGGGAGGAGGAGGATTGGATTTCTGTTGTGTAAGTCTTTTTATTAGCATTTGCTCAAATGGGACAGTGACATTCCCAGTGCTCTGTGTGAGGAGGTCTGTACCTCCTAGTACTGTTTTCCAGGGTATTGTCTTGATTGCCAAACCAGAGGCAAAACAAGAATGGTCTGTTCTTCATCACATACCTCATTTAATTTGGGCCACTATCTGGCCTGCAGCACAGGTTCAGGAGAAGGATGAACAATAAATTAACTCAAAGCTCTACATATGCAAGTGTTTTCCATGTGATTTTGTTCTGGTTTTAGTAGTGTTTATGTACTTTACCCAGCAATGCTTAAGCTGAAAATACATGGAGCATAAGAGTCAGAGCCTAGGGGTTTTTTTCACTGTATAAC
The DNA here is from genome assembly GCA_024336885.1 of Actenoides hombroni. Taxonomy (NCBI): domain Eukaryota; kingdom Metazoa; phylum Chordata; class Aves; order Coraciiformes; family Alcedinidae; genus Actenoides; species Actenoides hombroni. The sequence goes on along the minus strand of WUAM01000431.1, from coordinate 99,385,462 downwards.
TCCTTTTTTAGCAGGCTGCATTCAGATTCTTTCTTGCTTAATTCTGGTCTTCATAGATAATGCATGGGAATAGATGCCTTAGCCATCTAAGCTCTTCCTGAACTAGGAGTTAAAGAGAATTCTGCTAGTACAAACACTGCCACAAATCAGTGAGGACCAGAAAGGCTGAACTATGAAGATAAGTGACAAATTACATATTTGCAACTCTGTGTAAGCTCAAACAACTTTATGCACAACATGAGTCACTGTTTAAATGTCTCCCTCTCCCTGTTCATGAAATCTACAAAGCCAGATTTCTTGTGGCTTGTTGTTCATTCAACAAGAACATCTAAAGACTTTTGCATCTTCATAAGCAAGCAACACAGGCCTTATACCAGTGATCAGAGGAAAGGATTTGGGTTTGGGTTTTTTCTCTCTTTCAGAGGAACAGGTGAATCAGAACAAGTAACATGCAGGTTCACCCGAGGAGAAGACAAGGCATAGCTACATAACTGAGGGGGGGTGAAAGGGGAGAGTGCAGGGGGAGGCCAGATAGTAATCCTGTATTTAATTTTGGAGCAAAACTATTAGAAAAAAACCCTGTTTATCTTTGAGACAGAAGCAAGAGTTGACTCTTCTCAAGTACATGGAGAGTTACCTCATAGCCTTTGTAAAGGAAAGGACAGGGTGAACAGACTCAGCAAGGTCTTGAAGGAGTCCAGAAGGTACTCTGAAAATATATCAGTGGCTTCATGGTGCTTATCTGACAAAAGCATTTGCAAAAGAATTATTCATAATGTCAATTAGTATGTCTACAGCAGATAACAAGCTTGCAAGATATTGCCATTAGTTCCCAACCAAAATACAGAAAACAACAGATGATTGCAAGTGTAATTGTGAGACTAAAACTGACTGATGGTAAAGGATCCAAAGTAAAGGACTCTTGTCTTTTGCATTACTCCTGTTGACCAAGATGCTTCCATTAGTTATTCATAACAGTGATATTTTAATAATGAGGTAGCAAGGCAGCAACTTAATTCTGAATACTCAGTTTTCTTTGGAAACTGTATATGCAGATTTTGAAGCAAAATGTTGCTGTCTCCTCCACTATAGAGTCCAAGTAGAATGCAACTGTGTAAAGGGGAGCCCTTCAGAAGCAGAGAGCTTTACCACAACAAGTTGTGAACCTGATATTCCAAATCTGCCCAGGATAATTAATCGGACCAAAAATTCTCTTACTCTGCAGTGGAAGGTAAGAATTCTTTAAAAACTTTTCAAAAAATATTTTAAACTCTTCAGAATTGTTTTGGGTTTGTCAATAAAATGCTAGTTTATTGAAATGGAAAATTTTTGTCAAACATACTATTTTCAGTCACAGTTCTGTGAGTGGAAATTAGTGTACTGAGTTAAATGTGGACTTTGGTAAAAAGAGAAGTATTCTTAGGAAAGCAAGCAGCCTTTGTAGATGAACTTAGTGAGTTTGAGTGAGAGACAGTGGTTCCATTCCAGTCCCCTACTATACTGTGGAACCAGTTCCTTTCTCTGATACTGAACATAGACTTGTTTGCACAAAGCGAATGAAGTGAGCTGGAAATGCTGAGACTTGAGCAGATCTGCAAGCTTGCTGCTCTGAAAAATAATGTAGCATTTTACACTGCTGACAGAATACTTTTTCAAGGTCTAAATTAAAAAACAAAACCATAAACATGATACAATCGTTCACTGAATGGAGACTGAACTAGGACTGTCTCGGCAAGTGAAAAAAAGTCATATAAGTGGAGCATCATTTGCCCTCTACTGGTCTTGTCATGATTTGCCCTCTACAAGCATTTTTTCCTTAAGTGGTCTTGTATCCAGTTAGAGCTCTAATTTTATTCTTTTCCTGTTGCAGGCATCTTGTGATAATGGTTCTAAAATCCACAGTTACCTTTTAGAATGGGATGAAGTAAGCAAGTTTATTTTTAATTTTGTAGTTTTAAAAAAAGTAGTTATATGTGATTATATAATTTATATGTGATTATTTTACACAAGTTGTGTAAAAATTATGACTTCTGTCATCTAGAGGCATGTGACATATATGTAATTTCTGAAACAATTATGGAGATACGGTTATTGCCTAAATTTTTCCTTGGGGAATGTAAAATAATAGGATCTTAATTACATGATTCTGCCACTCCTAGTACTGTCTTTTTCACTTGTCCATTACTTCTTTCAAGAGCTGGCCCTGAAGGGCTATTTTCGTGTAACAGTCCATTTTACAAGGAGGTTGAATCTGCTATGCCCCCATAAGCATATTGCAGTTCCTCCCTGGACAGCTGTCTGATGGCAAAGCTGTAGAAGCTTCATGGCTTTTTTTTCTTCCTGGAAAATGGAAAGGAGGGGAGAAAGCCTTTAATGCAGTTTCATATACCACTGCCTCACTGTATGGGAGATTCTTTGAGTTTTATTTCAAAAAATTTTGGTTCATTTCAAAAAATGAGTTTACTTCACCTTTGTGTTTTGCTTTAATTGATGGATGCATATATAATAGGGTGAATAATGTGATTAACTTACTCCTTTTTAGGGAAAAGGAAATGGAGAGTTTTGCCAGTGTTATTATGGCCAACAGAAGCAGTATAGGATTACTAAGCTATCACCAGCAATGGGATACACCTTTAGGCTAGCAGCCAAAAATGACATGGGAATGAGGTAAATATTACTATTTTATGTGACATAAATATGGAATGCATATGCATGTGTGTGGGCATTTAAAGAAACAAGTCTTTTGTCCTACTGGAATGAAATACAATATAGAACAGTTCAGTTGAAAGGAAGTTACGGTGATCACCTAGTCCAACTGCATAGTTAATTCATGGTTATGTGATTGGATTATTCAGTTTGCAGATTGCTTGCCTGCTGTATACCACTTGAGCCAGCTTGAGCAAGGGAGGTTGGACGAGATGACCTCCCGAGATCCTTTCCAACCTCAGCTATGCTGTGATTCCCAGCATAACGCATTTTGTCCAGGCTTGATGTGGCCACGTACTACAACCACTACATGATGTGCTTACTAACCATATAAACACTACAAACCTCAACTCCTCTTAGAAGCAGATAATACATCTATTTCTGCCAGACTTAGCCTTGTTTCTTGAACGGCCTGGTCACATTTCTACACAATGCCCCTAAAATAGGGAGCACAAGAGTGGCACAGACAACCCAGCTGCTCTCACATCAAATCAACTCAGGCCGTGCTGGTTTGTAGCTTTAGCCTTTGTAGACCTTGCTGAGCACTGAAGTTGCTACCTTGGACACGTTACCTGCTGCAAATACTTGTAATAGATTTTTTTTTGGCTACGCACTGCATTGTAGAGATTCACCCATTCAGCACATTTGTGGCTTTTGTGTCCAGTGTAATAAACACTTCTTCTAAAATTCTGAGGATCATAGTAAAGACAAGTGGCTCAGCCAGAGGGCCATAATTGAATAGTTTAAATGCTGCAGTGCTTGCGCTGCTCCTGTGCTGATCAGAGGGTACCTCATACCATGCTCTTTGCTTCACTTGGTTGCAGGAAGGTTTGACATGGTTCTAGAAAAAGGTAGCTCTTGAAGCTGGTGTAGCAGTTTTCTAGGGCTCATCATCCCTCCTTAAATGTAGAGTTTTGGTGACGACAGTATGAAGAGGTGTCAGTAACTCTGCTGGAGCAGGAAGTAAGTCTCTCTGAACCACTGCTGCCCCTTGTAGGTGTATCTGTATTCTTTGCCATTTCTCAGATATGTCCTTTTTCCCAAGGTGTCTGTTAGTCTCCTGTTACTCTGGGAAATGGACAGAGGATGACATTACTGTATCACCAACTTCTTCTGAAGTTCTAGAGCTTATTGTGAATGTTTAGGATATGTGGTTCTTAATTTTAATTGCTGCTTTTCAGAAGGTGAAGAGCACCAGACTTTGTTACGAATTTTTGAATGAATGACATCTGACTTCAATAGAGGATATAAGTAAGACCTTGGAAAAAAAACCCAACAAATTAATGGTTTCTCAAGTTATAATTGCCCTGCTGCATGTGTTAGTTCTTGGGAATGCTTCTTGGTCTTCAGGCAAAGCAATAAGCCTGACTAATAGGCTACCAGGGCTCACCATCCCTGGAGCAGACTGCCAATGTCTACACTACCTAGTAGCACTTGGACCTTGAGCTCCTACGTGGCATAAAAACAGGGCTTCTCTAGCCACAAGCCTAAAGTTGCTATTTCACATTTGTTTGGTTGGTTGGGGTTTTTTAATTCAGAGTTTGAAATATTGAGCATTGCTCTGCAAACTCAGCAGAGTGGTGTTTTTATAGCCTGAAATAGAGGGGGTGTGTTGTGTGTCCTTCATCTGGTACAAGGAGGTACTTGAGGGAACAGTGCCAGCTTGGACAGTGTTGAAGGACAGTGTAAACAGTAGGGAGCCAGACCTCAGGTTGTAATTCATGCTGAGCAGAAGAAATCTTCTGCTGACTATTAAGTATGTGAAAGCTACAGCTGGCTCAGGAGATCTGAGGTGTGTGTTGGGAGGCTTTGGAGACTGCTCAGGGAATGCATTGCATATAGTGCCTGTTCCTATGTCTTTCCTTAGGCACCTGCTTTGGGCCACTGTCAGAGGACACTGTCGTGGGCTAGAATGACTTGCGGTGTGCTCCGACACAGTCTTTATTATGTTGCTGCCTTCTGGATGATGTTTCTGGAATGAATTATTCTCTGAGTTACTCCTGGACTTTGTCTTGATGAGATTTAGTTGGAACTGTTCAAAAATAATAAAGACAGTGAGTGAGCTGGCAGTTAAGCAGGGTCAAGTGCTCAGGCTCTCCTCCCGTTCCCCTTTTACATCCGAGTGTAAATGTGCCACCTAGGAGTACCTGCACGTGTTAGAGATTCCTGCAGCGTAAGCGGGTAGAAGACACTGATCAGTTAAGTACCCTTCTTCAACTAATCATGCCAAATAGATTTTTAAATCAGTATTTCATAGCCTTGTAAAAATACACTTCATTGTCTTTATGGTATTATTTAATTAAGAAGCCTCTTGAAATAATGGTTATTAGCGTAGAGTGCCTGATTATTCCTTATGAAGAATGTTGAGAACCTCAGGCACTTGGAGACAGAATTTGGTCTAACAACAAGAAGAGATAACTTTGTCTTCGAGTTACTCGTATTTCTAAATTTAATTCTAACCACACATGAAACAGTGGCTAAAGAAAACTGGAGAAATAAAATCTATTCAAAAGATAAATCGCATTATTGTACTTCTAAGTGAATTGTTTAAGAGTCATTCAAATGTGAGTATCACTGGAAGGCTTTTAGTTGATTTCGGTGTATTTTGGAGTGATTCAATCAAGTAAAGGGATTAAATTTTCTTAAGGTGTGGGGTTTGTTATATTATATCTGCTTGTAAGGTGACTCCTTCAGTAGGTTTTTGCGAAGAGAGATAGGCATAGTATTTGTTTAGACTCTCCATGCTTTTTCTATCTTACCTGTATAATGCTTAAATTTCTGTAGTAGATATATCATATGTATCACATCATTTCAGTGGTTTCTTGCTTGTGACTTTTTGCAAGAAAAAAAAATCATTATTCCACCCACATTTCAGAAGTTTTCTCTTGTTTAACGTGTTTTCATTTCTTGCTTCACAATCTATTTCACAATCCAAATGTCCACACAGATTGTACATCTGTTTGGAGTGCTGTAGACACTAAGGTGTTGTCTGTAAGATTTTATTTGGTTTTTTTTTAATACCAAAGAGACTTGAGAGCAGAACAAAATTTACAACTTGTGTGTTGCTATAATGTAGGTTAGATAAGAAAGAAAGGGACATTGAGGTATCTTTATAAAATGGAGATTTTTCAGGAAGGTCAGGTTCCAACACACAAGATATTGAACTGGTACTGTTGTTTCAGCCATATGGAGAATTTTGTCTTCAAGGCTTCTGGATGCTCTCTTAGGTAGCTTTTAGATTAAAATTACATCTTTGACTTTAGTTTCATACCGTTAAAAAAAACTAGACTAGCTCTTAAGCCTGTGTTTCTTCAGGTCTGATGTAGAAGCAGTAAATCTCTAAATAAATGCCAGCTGAGAACAGGTGGATATTTTTTAGAGTCTAGCTGGATACATGTCAGACCATCTGTGCAAACACAGCACCCCTTTACTGACTTTTGCATCCCCGTGTTTAACAGTAGGTCTTTTTATAGAACTTACTTGTCTTTTCACTTCAAGGTGTATCTAAGTGTCATCAGATAAGGCTGACAGTTGTGTTAGGAAATTCACTGGTGTACACTCTACTTCACTGGTTCTGCAATAAGGCTTTCATATTGGCAACACCTAAAGTAACATTGAGTGAGATTACTGTTCTATTATTTTTTAAATCACTAAAGTAACTAGTACTTCATAGTATGTTTAAAGTATATAATTGCTGCCTGGGAAGCAGTTTGGTTTTTTTTTCAGGTCTTCCCATATATATTCTTAAGTCTTCATGTTTTCATTTTCAATAGGAAGGACACTGGTATTAGTACATGATTGTATATAGAACTTCATTGGTTTAGAATAATGATTTAATTTGAAAAAGCAAAACATTTTAGTTAGCAAAACACTGCAATTGCATAATAAAAAGGAATCTTTCAATTAAGGACATGTTAACTCCAATGTTTTGTTACCCACAGTCTCCTGGGCAGGTTACATCATCTGCATATACCAGCTTGCCATTTCCAGTTGTGCGCGTGTCCAAGAAACCGTCATAGCTGTGCTTATTAAGAATTATGCTTTTCTAGATATTAGTTATGCTTTTCTAGATATTAATTATTGTGTCTAGTTAGTTTACATACTGTCTGTTTTAAACAGTGGGTTTAGTGAAGAAGTCCTGTATCATACCTCAGGCACTGCCCCAACCACACCAGCAAGTCCTTTGCTGATTAATGCTGGAGTTACTTCGTTATCCCTACAGTGGACAAAACCCTCAGGAACACCATCAGATGAAGGAATCTCGTATATATTAGAGATGGAGGATGAGAACTCAGTAAGTTTAGAATACTTATTCTCAATAAGAAATGAGACTGTAATGTATGTGTTTGATATATTACTGTATTAAGTGTAACTTTTGCTAGAATATTCTACAAGAAACTGTGTTTTCTGAAATTAAGCTGATGACTTGTCACTGCTGTGACCAAGCCACATAGCTTTCTCTTTTTTTATCGTGCCAGTAATTGTTATTAGTGTTATTAAGCCCCACCCCTGCAAGGACTTTTAGCTTTCTTTTAACTTTGTGAATTTGTGTGCAAAAGTGAAACCTTATAAGAGCTGGATCAAAGTAGTTGCATTGGGAAGTGTGGTCCCCTAGATGTCAGATCAGCCTAACCATCTTTGTTTTAAAATAAGTCATGTTCTACCCTATGAATGTGTTAGGTATAATTTCTGTTGATGCTGTGAATGTTTTTCTTTACTGTTCTTTTCTCCTCTTCTGATTGGAGAATGGTTAATTAATTTCCCCCTCCCCATAAAGAAAACCTTGTGTTTACACAATAAGGTGCACTTATTACTTTGTCAGAGGAGCATAATAGTTATGGTCTGAAAAAAGTGATTTATTTGTATGAAATATGTTACATGGTCTGGTCTGCAAATAAAATGTTTCAAGTAATCCTGTATAATTCTACAGGGATATGGTTTCAAGCCAAAATATGACGGTGACGATCTTACCTACACAGTGAAGAATTTGAGGCGTAGTACAAAATACAAATTTAGGGTAAGATACTTTCCATATTTTTGGGTTGGTTTTTTATTGCACCAGAGTAGCTTGGGATTGACTTGGAAGTGGGGAGGGCCTTTTTAAAGGAAAACCAAAGTTGATACCAGTTTCTTACAATTTCCATCTCTTAAAACGATCAGCTGAACACCTGCTTCATTAATCATCTCAGCAGAAGGAGTAAAAACTTCTGCAAGGGGATAATACAGTTGCAGGTACCTCGAAATTTCAGGTCACAAGTCAATGTTCTTAACAATTTTTTTGGTTTCTTTTTATTTGGCTTCAGTGTTGCATATACACAGGTACTATTACTTAGTGTATCTATGGGGTTCTTTGATAGACTCTAAACATGTCCGAAAGTGTTGGGGTAAAGAGGAACCTTGATAAAAAAACCATTTGTTGGTGCTAGCATAGCATTGAGCCCAAGTTAGTAAATCATTCATATTACCATGGTGCTGAGCTCATTCTAATAAGTCTTGAGGGCTGAACTTTGTAGCTCAGGATGAAATCTGGCTTACTAATGAGCTAATCATGAGTGTGGTTAAAAGCAAAAAAGATGGATACCAGCTATGGAAAGGCAGTCAGCCATCAAGGACTACAAGAACCTTGCTAAAACATGCAGAGATGCAGTCGGGAAGGCTGAGGATCAGCTAGAACTGAAGTTGGCCAAAGATGTCATGAACAACAAGAAAGAGTTCTTCAGATATATAAGGAGGAAGCAGAAGCACAGGGAAGACATACATAGGCCCACTGCTAAACAGGGCTAGGCAGCAAGTGACCAATAATGCCAATAAGGTAGAGGCTCTCAGTACCTTCTTTGCTTCTGTCTTTACTGACATAGCTGGACCCCAGATCACAGGATTAAGTAGCTATGACAAGGCATGTGTAGACCCACCAGTGGTGAAGGAAGGGCTGGGCTATGGCCTCTTGCAAGGGCTCAGCCCACATCAGACTATAGGCCAGGACAGAATCCATTCCAGGATGTTAAGTGGCTGACATTGTTGCAAGGCAGCTATCTATAATATTTGAAAAGTGGTGATCAGAGGATATCCCTGATGACTGAAAAATGGCAAATGTCATACCCTTCTACTAGAAGGGCCCAAAAGAGGACTCAGGGAACTACAGGCCCATTAGTCTTACTCCAGTCCCTGGGAAAGTAATGGAAGAGTCCTCCTAGAAACTATTGGAAGCCAAATGAAGCAGGTGATTAGGGAAAGCCTAGATGAAAGGCTAATCATGTCTGATTAGCCTGATCACCTCTAAATCAAAGTAACACTTTTAGTTGACCTGGGGAGAGCCGTAGAGGTTGTTTACATGGACTTCAGAAAAGCATTTGGCACTGTTTCTCACAGCTTCTGGACAAACTGGCAAGATACAGACTGCACGGGTAGTCTGCGAGATGAATAGAAAACTGGCCAACAGTCTACGCTCAGAGGGTGATGATAAATGTTTTTTACTCAGGCTGGCAGCTGGTCACAAGTAGTTTCCCCTGGGGATTGATATGGGGTCCCCATGCTGTTCATCTTCACAAATGAGCTAGATGATGGGATTGAAAGCCCCCTCACCAAATTTGATGGTGACATCTAACTGAGTGGTGAGGCGAACACATCAGAAGGGGCAGAAGAGTGGGCTGGCAAGAACACTACAAAGTTTAACAAAGCTAAATGCAAAGTCCTGTGTGAAGGTCAGAAGAACCAAGGAGCCCAGTATAGGCTAGAAGCAGCCTGGCTAAAAGGGACCTGGGAGTCCTGGTGGACAAACTGACTATGGGCAGTACAACACTGCAGCAACAAAGGCAGATTGGATCCTGGCCCGCATCCACAGGGGCATTACTAGCAGAGATAAGAGATGTGATCATCCCACTGTATTCAGCTCCTGTCAGGCTGCACCTCAGTACTGAGTTCAGTCCAGTTCTGATCTCCACAATTCAAAAAAGGCACAAACAGACTGGAGAGGGTCCAAAAGAGGACCACGAAAATGATCAATGCCCTGTAAGGATCGACTAAAGGAATTAGATCTTTTCTCCCTGGAGAAGAGAAGGCTCAGGGGGAAAAAATGGGACCAAGGGGAAAAATGTTGATAGCTGTTGTCTGGCATACACCTAAAATGCTATTTCATAAGGAAGAATAGGGAACTGCTGAAGAACAGCATCTCTCTGCAGTAGGAATGGTAGCAGTTTAGAGGTTGGTTGGGTTGGTTTGATTTAGCACTAAAAGATACAACTACTCTTTTTCAAATAATAGCAGATATTTTGCACTTCTAAATGTGATTCCTTTCTAAAGCAGAAGAGGTTATGAAGGGGATTAATCTTGCAGTACTTGGGTTTTTTACATAACTTCATATTTAAACAATTTAAAATACACATTGTACTCTAAGGACTGTACCAAGCTAGGACTGTCATGACCACACAGGAAGTTAAACTAAAGAACAGATAATTACCTTGAAACTGGCTTTTGCGGGACTTGGTTGTAGTCTTCCTCTGAAAATAACTCTACATGTTATTCTTGCACTTTACTAGTATATAGTTAGCTTAAACATCTTAAATTTCTCACTAAAATAAAAAAAACCCAATACTTACACCCTATTGTTTTTAACAAGACAGTGAACAGAAGTCTCTTTTCACTTATTTATGGGGCATAGAGGAGAAACAAATGTTTTGTTAATTAGGTCTTTATTATACAGGGGGAAAATTTAATTAGTTGTAATATTCCTTAAGGCTTTTCAAAGAAACTTTATAACCATTGGAAACCTTATTACAATATGTAAATGCTAATTGTGCCTATTTAACTTCATTTCTGAGGGCACAAAGACAAGCAGGTGATTGTTGATCTTGTAAACTGTATCGGGAGACTATGTGTCTGAGAGACATGTTAACTCACATTTTCTTCTCTCAATCTGTACTAACATTACTGCTGTTGTTTCAATTCTTATTTTTAAAACAAATATAAAAGCCAAGAAACCTATTTTTAGGTTGTTCAGGTTTTTGCTAGGAACAAATGGGAATCCGTAGTAAACTAACAGCTGGAAAGTAAAGAATAGCAGCAATTTGTTTTTCTAGAATCACAGAAAAGTTGTAAGGAACTTTTGGGGATCATCTAGGTCAAATTTGTGTAGAAAGTAGGGCCTTAGGTTAGGCTTTTCAACCTTGTCCTAGCCCTCATGAGCTGAGACTTCAGTATTTCCAACAAGAGAGACTGGACCACTTCTTTTGTCAGCCTTGTCTCATGATGATTAATTTCTTTTCTTATATCCGGCTATAATTTTCCCTAACACACTTTGTGCCCACAGTCTCTTGTCCTATCATCACAGATCCTTGTGATGTCAGTATCTCCATCTCTTCTGTCAGTACCTTTTAGGTATTGGAAGACTGTGATTAGATCTGCCCTTTTCTTAGGCAGAATAAACCCAAGGTCTTCAGCCTTTCTTCCTGTGTCAGGTTCTCCAACCCACTAATCATCATGCTGGCTTTCTTCTGGACTCTCTCCAGTTTCTCAGTGTCTCTCTTGAACTGGGAGGATCAAAACTGGACACAGTATTCCAGGCATGGCCTAAAAAGCGCTGAGTTGAAGTGGTGTAATCACACCCCTTGTTCTGCTGGCTAAATTCTTGCTGATGCAGCCCGTGAAACAGTTTGCCTTTGCTACTGCCAGGATGCTTTGCTGATTCATTCGGCTTGCTCTCCACCAGGATCTCAAGGTCCTTCTCAGCAGAGCTGAAAAAAGAAAAGCTGAGTAGCCAGTCAGACCCCAGACTGTACTGCTACTGGGATTATTCCACCCCAGGTGCAAGACTTTCTCTTTACCTTCGTGAAAATTCACATGGTTCTTTTTGATGAAATCCACTCACGAGCAGCTGTCAGTTTGCCTTTGAACCATTAACCACTACCCTTTGAGCCTGTCATTCTAGCAGGTTTTCCACACCCATCTGGTGATCCATCTCTCCTATCTGTATCTTACCAGCTTGTCTACATGGATGTTGTGGGAGACCGTGTCAAACTAAAATCAGGGTAGATGATACCCACACCTCTCCCCTCATCTCCTGAACAAGTTGTTTCATCATAGAAAGCACTCAGGTTGGTCGAGTATGATTTACCCTTGATAAATCTAATCACCACCTTGTCCTTCATATGCCTGTAAATAACTTCCATGACAACCTTTGCCATAATATCCCTTAGGACTGAGGAGTTTATATCACCTTTGCTGCTGTTAATACAACTTACTGGTGTAAACACTTAATCTCTGAATGCGTTTCCTTAAAAGAAGGTACTGTTGAAACATGAGAGCACTACTTAATTAATCCCACTTATTCGGGGGGTTTTAGCAGTTAGTAAAGCATCACTTTTTGCTCTTCACTTAATTACACAAAAATATTTTGACCTTAGTGGGAAAGGAATTGCAATTAAAATTTTAATACTTCCGAGTTCCTTCAGTGAAAGTTTAAAAGTGGCCTCTTTGCTGTAAGCCTCTTTGGTCTTTTGTTTCCATGCTTTTATAAAGGCTTTTCCTGTGCATATAATTCATTATCACTAAACAGCACAACTCCAATTAAGAAGAGAAGTTCTTAGACCAGTCTCATTTCTGAGTATCTTGGATGTTTTTTTTACAAAAGCAAGTTTTCAGATCCTTGACTTGAAATAAAGTGACTTGACTATAACCAGCACCCACAGATTCCACTGATGTCACTGCTGTTTGCATGTCCTGATTACCTTTTACAGTCTGGCAACTTTTAGGTGTCCTAAGTAGTAGCCTAACTTTAGATGTCAACATTTGAAATTTGGGAGAGATGGAAGGTTATTTGATTTGGGAGATTATTTTTTTAAATGTTTATGTTCACAATTACTAGCGATTTAAGGATTTATTTTTTTTTTCTTTTCCTCACAATTTACAGGAGTTTTTAATTACAGTGTAGTGATTGTCTAACTAAGGGACCAATGAAAATGTAAAATGAAGGTATATAATAGCTTTAGTTTTGTGATAATTTATTAAGCATACATATAATTTCATTTGATGTTACTATTAACAGTACCACTAGCCAGTTTGTTCTATTTATAACATTTTTTCATGTATTTACAGGTCATTGCCTATAACTCAGAAGGGAAAAGCAGTCCAAGTGAGACAGTAGAATACATGACTTGTCCAGACAAGCCTGGAGCACCTTCAAAACCTGCAGTGAAAGGAAAAATTCATGCACAGAGTTTTAAAATAACATGGGGTAAGAGTGTTGTCCAGCTCTGTTTAGAGTATATCCTCTGTATTTATACATATACACAAATGTGTTATATACATATTTGTGTATAGAAGGCCAGATTTTACTTCAGTCAACTGAGTCATTATGATCCATTTTCATGGAACTAAGAGAAAAAACATTGATTCAAAATAATTAGGGTGGCAGTATAATAATGTAATTCTGTGGGAAGAATAATACACAAACTGTAACAGGGACTGTTATTGCAGGGGACTACAATCATTTAAAAAAGACTGGTGTTAATTTCTGTGCTAAGAAGTTCTGTTTCTCTGGCAGAAAAAGGAGACACTATTCTGTTTTTATATCAAGAAGATCCAAGTTCAGCCTATCTCTTAAGTGTTTGGGTTAGATAGATATTTTTATTCACGAAGGATCTTGAGAAACTTTTCCTTAGGCTCAGATGTTTTTTACCCTTTTGCTGTGAAATAGGAGGAGATGAAAAAGGACTGTGTGATGCAGTACTTCAGCAGAAAGCAAAACAGTTAGAAGTTTTATTCATTGCACAGGTAGTTAAACTTCTAACCTATTTATCTTTAAAAGTGTGTGTAATTCTTTTGCATAAAGAATAAGAAAGCTACTTGTAGAGCAGTAGTAGTACTCAGCAAGTCCAGTCTTGCGTCTTTCCAGGGTGCTTTGCTACATCAGGGTCTGATACTTTATCTTGTGTGGATGATATGTAACATATGAAGTTATTGGAAATACCTAATCTTTAAAGCATAATCTATCTAACTAAAGTGCCTATTTATGTATAAAACCCTTAATAGTCATAATTTTGAACAATTATGCTCTTTTTTTTTTAATGAGAAATAATTAATAGGATATTTTTTTTCATTTGGAGTCATTTGTTACCTTCCAACCAAAAAAAAGTGCTATGTGCCATATAATTTTATGTAGTAGGTGTGATATGATATGTAACCCTTGCCTAAGAGCCAACACCATCTCATCCAGCATGTACATAATACAATATTATGGCAGCAGTTCCCTCTTGTATTGAAGTATTATGCTGTCTTTATATTTATCCAAAATGCTGGTTTTCCACATTATTTTAGTTCTGCTATTCTCTAAGTCAGCTCTGAAAGATTAGTAGGATTGTGTGTCAGAGAGGTCTGTAGGTTTTGTACCAGTATTGTTCCAAGGAAGACAGTGCACTAGAAATTTAGCGATGTATTAAAAATTGAAAAGATTAAATTTTCAGTGTAGAACTCCCAGCTTCTTTCCCAAAATATTTAGATTTAATTTTGAAATGCTGTCCTTAAATAATTTGGAAATATTTTTATTTGCACATCAGTATGATAATCTTTTCCTGTCTGCAATCCAAATTACAGGACCATTAGGATCAGTGTCCCTGAACCCATAATCAGACAACCTTCCACGGCACTTCAGACGAACTGAAATAGTTGCTGTGGCATCTCTCAGGAGCCTGATTCACTCATCATTCTTCATCTGTAGAGTATACAGTAGAGTTGTGAGCTGGCAGCTTTGCATAGTGGAGAATTCGGATGATTTGTGGCCGTTCTGAACTAGGGTTAAGTTAGCTAGGGTGCTATCTGTCTGTATAAGCACCCATCTCCAGTCAGGCATTGATTTTGCCTTTTGTAAATTCTCCCCAGAAGCTACAAACCCATTTAATTTACCAAGCTTAGTTGGAATATTGCTGGTTTTTTATAGATCCGCCAAAAGACAATGGAGGAGCAGCAATAAATACCTATGTTGTGGAAATCTCTGAAGGCTTAAATGGTAAGTGTTAGGAGCATATGTTGGCATTCAGCTGTGTTCTTTTTTCTGCGTATATGTGCCTGTGGGAAGAGTAAAATGTGTATTCTGACAGGGAAAGTTATTGCAAGAAACTGCCCTTAAAAAAACTATAGTGATGTATACGAGAGGGTTTTTTTCCTCTAGCTTAGAAAGAAGATGCCCCAAAACTCATGTGTCGAAAGAGATGTTCCACGTTTAACTTCCTAATTAGGTGTATTCTGTTTTGGAAAGGAAATGACACATTTCAGACATTTTAGGGCAAGAAGACATGGCCACATATTTTGCTGGATGTGTGAAAGACGAAAGAAAAACTAGTGCTGCATTTGTCACTGCTAAAGGAGAACAACAGTGCACTTGGGATAACTGCTTCTGCTGTTTGCTTTTTTGTCCTGTCATACAAAAGAGAAAATGATGGTATTTCTAAACTGGACATAAAGCTATCCAGCTAAATAATTAAAAAATCTACATCTCTTAAGTAACCTTACTAAATTCAGAAACACAGTCACATTGAGAATGAAAGTTTGTAGTTCTCCAGTGCTGTGTGACGTTAGTCCAGTGCGCTGTCCCCGGATTGTAATGGCAGCTCTGTCAGGGGTCTCAGCTGTAGTTATTATGATACTTAGTCTGTTGCTTTCCTGACTCCATCGCATGTCCACATTATGTCACTTCTGGAATGACTTCTCTGAGCTTTTCATGAAGATTCAGTGAGTGTGCACTACCTTTCATTCCCAGACTTCTAAATTCTGTGATGTATTGAGTTGGTGGAGACTTTTACTTAAAAGTCCCCAGGTTCCATACTTAATCTTTTTAAAAGAGAGAGAGGATGCTAAAGAGTTTCTGATTTAAGAATCTGGTTGAACAGCAAAGAATGAAATGAGTATTTCAGATGGTGCTGGGCCATTCAGGAATACAGGAAGAAGGTTTATCAATTGTAAACTGTACTTACAGTCTGCAAAATGCATGTTGGAATTGAAAGTTTCTTTTCCCTGGAAAATTTTGCTTTTGTATCTTTCCTATTTATTTGGTTATGATGTTTGAATGTGCTTGCTGGCTCAGTAATAGCTACTTCATTAAAAGTAAATTCTCTCCCTAGTCAATGTGAATACCAAATAAGGAAAATGTTTCATTTCAGCAAATCTACCACAAATGTACCTAGGAAACTGCCTTTAAGAAACGATTGGATCTTTTTCCAGGAAACCGAAAGCAAAAGTGGGGCTATTTTATAAACATCAGGCACACACTTACTTAGGGAAGCTAGCATACCTGCTGTGGCAAAGGAAGCTAGGATACTGAAGTGTGGCAAATTACACCTTAGTTTGTTGCACGCTTATTCTTAACCTTTCAGGCAACAAATGGGACACGATATACAGCGGAGCTGGTAGGGAACACGTGTGTGACCGACTGAATCCTGGCTGCTCCTATCGCTTACGGGTATATTGCGTTGGGGAAGGAGGACAAAGCATGGTGAGTTGAGCTGATTTTTTTTTTATTATTCAATAAAATTTCTCTTTCAGCAAATCTATTCCGGTAGTTAAAAAGCAAATGCTGTACAGAAGTGCCTAACAAAATAGCTCTGATTAGTACCTCAAAAAAGTTCCAGTAGTGATGCACAGTGTTTCGAGTTTCTTTCCATTTCTTAAAGAAAGAAGCATAAATATTCTTTTCTGGTGCTATATTTTGCTTAAAGTGATTTTTCTTATTTATAGAAGCAGATACGATGTGTTCTCCTGTGTGATACATTGAGAGATTGTAATTTCTTAAGGCCTAGCCCAAGACAGCAGTGTAAATATAAATGTTTTCCATGTGGCCAGTGCAGTACCCTGTCTGAGCAGCCAAGTCAGCTCAGCAGGCAGGGGAGGACAGAGTTTCCTTGGGCTTTACAGGGTGGTGCTCCATGGTCTCTTCCCATGATGTCTCAGTTTACACTGCTCTACTTTTCAGTTTTGCCAAACAATTTGATGTGCCCTGTTATGCTCCCTCATTATCGACTTGTTAGAGAGTAGCATGGGGGTCCTGGTGGACAGCAGGATGACCATGAGCCAGCAATGTGCCCTTGTGGCCAAAAAGGCCAATGGCATCCTGGGGTGAATTAGAAGGGGTGTGGTTAGTAGGTTTAGAGAGGTTCTCCTCCCCTTCTGCCCTGGTGAAACCTCATCTGGAATATTGTGTTCAGTTCTGGGCCCCTCAGTTCAAGGACAGGGAACTGTTTGAAAGAGTCCAGCACAGAGCCACAAAGATGATTAAGGGAGTGGAGCATCTCCCTTATGATGAAAGGCTGAGGGACCTGGGTCTCTCTAGCTTGGAGGAGACTGAGGGGTGACCTCATTATTGTTTATAAATATGTAAAGGACGAGCATCAGGAGGATGGAGCCAGGCTCTTCTCTGTAGGAGAAGGGGCAACAGATGTAAACTGGAGTGCAAGAGGTTCCACAGAAACCTAAGGAAAAACTTTTTCACTCTGAGGGTGATGGAGCTCTGGAACAGGCTGCCCAGAGGGGTTGTAGAGTTTCCTTCTCTGAAGACATTTAAAACCCACCTGGACACGTTCCTGTGTGACCTGCTCTAGGTGGTCCTGCTCTGGCAGGGGGATTGGACTAAATGATCTTTCGAGGCCCCTTCCAACGCTTAACATACTGTAATTCTGTGACATACACGCATTACCTACACACACACTTGCACTGTCACTTCCATGGTGGAGTTCCAGCCTCCAGTGCCAAAATGTCATGCTGTATTCTCTCCCTTCTTCCCAGCAGCAAGTGTAACAAAATCAGCCCTAGCTCTCTACAGAATTCCAGCAGGGCTTCACTGTCAGACTGAAAACTATTAAAGCCTTGCATTCTTGGTGTTTGCCATTTCTTCCCCAGCTCCTCTTTTGTTATATGAAATTCCTGTGTTCTTCCTTCACATAGGAATCTCCTTCAAAGATGGCCTTGCCCACTGCCACCTTATCTTA
Organism: Actenoides hombroni; assembly: GCA_024336885.1. Classification (NCBI taxonomy): domain Eukaryota; kingdom Metazoa; phylum Chordata; class Aves; order Coraciiformes; family Alcedinidae; genus Actenoides; species Actenoides hombroni. The sequence continues at coordinate 99,367,787 of WUAM01000431.1, read as the reverse complement.
AGAATAAATCTGAGCTCCTTTAGCTGCAGTGCTTTTTCCTCTTGCCATAACTCAGCTTGCTGTTTCACAAGGGAAGGCAGTATACTTCCCAGTCACCTAACCACAAGTGCATGTGTGTCTTCAGAGACTTTTGCTCTGCCCACCTCCTTCCCCTCAGCCCAACCCCATTAGTTTAGAATAAACATTATTTGAGCATCAAAGAGAAAATAACTTTCAGAAAGTCCTGATACTTTCCAAGGGTGTCAGAATTCAACAGAAGAATAGTAACAAACGGTGTAATTAAACTTTACTGTAGCTTGTCATGGACATAGGCCTCCTGCTTTTTAAGTAGCATCAGTTGTTGAGTGCAACAGTACATTTCAAAGGATCTCAAAAGCAGCAGAGCTTCCAATCCACTCTTTCTGGAACATACATAGCAAGCAGTTGTGAAATGAGACTCTAAGGTGCATCTCTTTTGTAAACTAAAAGGCTTTCCAGCTTTGTATTCGTTCTGTATCCAGTGAAGTTAATAACCCCACATTGACTCATTTCTGTCTGCATCCAGAATAGTCAAGGCCATCTGCTGTGTGTTGTTATGCTGTGGGTTTTTTGCACTCGTTTCAAATCAGAGGTGGGTATTTGTTGCACATGAAGTATTGCTAAGCAATGTCAAAGTTGAAATCTCGAGGTTTTTTAATCTCTTCTGATTGACATTTCTGCCCACTTTTGCTTTCTGAGAAGCTCTTGCACAAAATAGTATACAACTGGTAGAGTAAGGTTTTAGAAATAAACTGCAGTTTGATGGAAAAGTTTACACTGAATAAGTCATATTTCAAGCATCTATATTAGGTTTGTACTGATACTTCACCACTTCTTTTAATTCTACCCCTTGCATGTGTATCACAACACAAAAGCAAAAATTAATTTTACATATTGTGTGATTACTGTAGCATATACCAGACCACTTAAGCATCTTCATGTATTTGAAGCTGTAGTTCAAAAAACAGAAGATCCTGGTTTTCCCTTACTTATGGCATAAATTGTAGTGCTTGTTTTAGCCTAGCTGACTTCATTAATCTATCTTTCTTTTGTAGGCATCTCATTCTTTACTGGTACAGACACCAGCAGTGGTTCCTGGTCCATGCCAGCCTCCAAGGCTACAGGGTAGACCAAGAGCAAGAGAAATTCAGCTGCGCTGGGGTAATTCTGTTACAACTATTAGTGAATATAAGGAATCCAAATGTGTTATGTGTTAAACTTAAATAAGCTTGCTTTTCTTTCTTTCTTTCTTTCTTTCTTTCTTTCTTTGTTTCTTCTTTTTAGGACCGCCTCAAATAGACGGTGGTTCACCCATTACCTGTTACAGTCTGGAAATGTTTCAGGCAGAAACTGATGAACACAGAGAGGTTTACCAAGGCTCTGATGTTGAATGCACAGTGGGCAGCCTTCTTCCAGGAAGGATGTACAACTTCAGACTGCGAGCAGCTAACAAGGCTGGGGTAAAGAGGCAGTCTGAAATTAAATTAGTTTCAGTGACTGCAATCTCTATTAAGGATCTTCTCTTTTAAAAGAAGCATTTAACAGTAATTTTAAAATTAGGATTTCCTGATGTAGAGTAATTTGATTCACAAAGCTTATTGTTGTGTGGGAACAGACAGTTAAACATCTGTTTATAATAAAGGGGACTTTAGATGAAAGGAAGAGAAAGTAGCTGATTATATCTTATATCTGAAAAATAGCATTGGGAAATGGTTAGGAAATGCTAAGTACTTTATCACAGCATTGTTGCAATTTTAATATCTCGTCTGAAGTAAGGTAGTAAATTATTTGCTGGATACCATTTGGAAATTGATTTACCTTTATTTTTACAGCAGCTGGTGATTCAGAACATGATAATTAGCATTTCCTGACTTTTTTTTTTATGTTTAGTTTAACTTTTGAGTACCTGTTCTATCAGACAAAAGAATATTTTCTCTAGTTGGAGCATTAAATATGTTTAAATCCATTGTTGCTATAGAACAAGCTTTGTTTAATTACGTATCCGAAGTCCTGATTTCGAGACAGAAAGTCAGGGCTGCTTACATTGCTTCAATAACATTCTCTTCACAAAAATGATCATGACCGCTTTTACAGTTTGTGGAGAGGTCTGCAGTTTAAGGCTTTAAAGCACTGACCTAACTTTTTATGTGCCCCCCACAAAGAGTGGCTTATAGCTCAAGGATTTTTTGAATCCTTTATTTCTTTTACATAGCTATAAACAGGCGGTTACAAATTGTGTGATGTTACAGTGCAGCCATCATTTAACTTCAAAATACAGATTTGGATAGCACTTTCCTGGTTTGCCTCTGAGTTTGAAGTGCCAAATTTGTTCTGATTGGATTTGCTGTAGAGAATAAGAGTCTTACAGCTACTCTGGAGAATGGTCATATACTGAAATAAATCCTGAATCCACAGTCCACAAAGATCTATTTTATAAGCAAGTACTACAAAGTTTCAGGCTGCTATTATATGTCCTTACTATGGTAAGCTGTTATTTAAGAAGTAGCAGTGTTATTGTTACCATTAAGTTGTATTAACTCTCTTTTTAACAGTTTGGACCTTACTCGGAAAAATGTGAAGTGACTACAGCACCTGGACCACCAGACCAGTGCAAGCCCCCTCAAGTGGCATGCAGGTCTGCTGCGTGTGCTCAGGTGTCGTGGGAGGTAAGAATGCCATGTTACGCTACCTTAACACGAGAGTCTTCTACGTTTTGAAGTCCCAAATTAAAAGCTGAAGACTGTACTTTAATCACATATTTTTAAACATGCTTGCTTGATTATCCAAGGTAAAACCTTGAAGTCATTCGTCATATGGCAGAGGTAGGTTGGCAGCCTGCAGGTGCTTGAGGTCTTTCTTTGTTCTTTTCTTCAAGGGTTTTACCACAAATGCTGCACTGCATTTCTGAGTGATACAGGCTCTTCCTAAAATTTTGCTTTCGTGTATTGCTCTTTCCTCAGAGTGACTATATCCACGTAATGCAATGGATTATTGTGCTTTTGCTGTTTTTATAAGCTGATTTAATTTTATATAATTACATAAGTAATAAGCCTCCCGGACTTCCTATAAACCCAAATTATTTAAATATCTGATTTTAAACATGGAATGGATAAAAATTAAGCTTGTAAAGAAGAATATTCTATCTGGGGATACTTTTTAAACACAGTTCTTCAGTGGCTTGAGAGAAAAGGAAGTATCTGAGTTAAAGAACTGTACCAAAGAAATATTAAACTATTTCACCTGGAAGGTAGAATTCATGCTTTCTACTGGGTATGTCAAAGGACCTCTCCTTAAATGTCTACAAGGCTTTTGAAGAAATCTCTTGCAATGTTCTGGTAGGATTAATTTGACCAATGTTAGATGTCTGCTGTATAGACTCAGAGTAATTACAGGTACGATTGGACCTCTCGATGTCATTTAGTTCAACCTGCTGTTCAAAGGAGCACTAACTTCAAATTTAGTTCAGGTTTCTCAGGGCCTTGTCTAGGCAAGTTTTACTTCTCTCCAAGGATGAAGATTCTGCAGCCTGGTAAAGCTATCTCAGGGCAAACTCTCATGCTGTATATGTTTTTTGCCTTTATGTCTAGTCAAAATATCCTTTAGTGCAGATCATGACTTTTGCTTCTTGTGTTGCTACTGTGCCACCTCCAAGAAGAATCTGGCATTATCTTCTTTGTACCCTCCCAATAAGTCATTTAAGGCAGCAGTAAGATCTCCCCTTACCCTTATCATCTTAATATCAGATATCCTTATCATCTTAATAACAAATACCATCTAAATATCAAATAAGTCTTTTTGTTTTGTCTTGCACTTCCCTTTCCTGGCCCTTCACTGAAGCTACTCCATTATGTCAATGTCTGTCTTGTATTGAGAAGCCCAAGCCAGGACTGGAGAGGTAGCCTCACAACCGCTGAGTAGACGGGAATTGTTACTCCTTTTAGCCTCCTTCCTGCCCTTTTGCTAATACCACCAGTATGTAGTTCACCTTTATCAGGGACATGTTTGCTGACCTACATTCAATTTTCTCACCAGGACACTCAGGTTCTTCTTTGGTAAAGTTGCTCCTCAGCCTGTACTGTTCTATCCCAGGTCCAGGACTTTGGTTTTGCCTTTGTCTTAGTTGAACTTCCTGAAGTTTATATCAGATACTGCTTGCTGAAATTCCTCTGGTAGCCGTAAATGCTATGCCCCAATTCATTGTCATCCCTACACTTGTTGGCTTGGATTCCCCTACTTCTGTTGAGGTGAATTCCATTAGCTCTGTAGCAGCAACAGTGGTAACACTGAGAAGTTACTCCACCTTCACTAGCAGTTGTACAGCCATCCACAGCTGCATTAGTTCTTTCACCAAACACATCTCATTGTGAATGAGAGAAAGGAAAGGGAGTCCTTATCAGTCACAGCTCAGGAGCATCAAATGTTACCCATTGAAAGGCTCATTGTACTCAGTCACTTATCTTCCCATAGCTAAATGCTGAAGTAGCAAATACTTTTTCTTTCAAGAGAAAAGAATTAAAAAAAAAGCTTTGGAACAATTATTATCTGCACCTTGGTGTGATTGCTGGCTTGGAGTATTTAATCTAAAACAGCAGCACCACTTTTCTTCCATTTTCTTCATGATCTAGGACTGTTTTTGTTGACTGGGGTGGTGGGGGTGTTGGCTTCTCGGATGGCTTTTCCTTTATCACTTCATTGACTGCTGATATCGTTCCATAGTTTCATAATCTGGCAGAGGTACGTGTGATTTTAACTGTGCTTCAAATTACTATTTCTAAGGAGTATTAAAACCATTTGACTCCCAAAACTGGGAGGCTAAGTTTGGATTCCTAGGGCAGCTAGTGAGGAAAAACAGGCTACTCGAGCAGGCATTTCTCTGTTGTTGTTTAGGTGTCTCCCCCAGTTGCTTCACAACTCTATCTTGGGAAAAGACAGAGTGCACAATTTTCTGCTTCCCGCTGTGCTCGGAGCCTAGTGACCATGCACAAGAGTCAGGATGGAGGAGTCCTTTAATTTGTAAGATGAAGACACCAGCACCAGTGTGCTTTTGCATATTGTCATCCCCGCAATATAGACCCACTATAGACCCAGTCAGTGAAAACTGGTTCACTAAACCACACTCTCAACAAGATCGTCTCTTGCCATTGACTGTTCAGGCTCCTAAGCCAAATGCCATATGCTAAATGATCTCTGTATTTAAGTGATTGAAATTACAGCTACTTTAGATAGAGCAGTCTTTGCAACAGTAAATAGTGTCTTTAAAGTATAGCTGACCCAAAGCCAGTAATGGCTTTTGATTTATTTGTATTGTACTAAATTAAAATCCAGCAAAGAAATGAGAGGGTAATGTTCCTGAGGAGAAAAAAAAAAAAAGCAATATAGATGTGGAAAGTTTGAATTTTTTTTCTTTTTTTCCCCCAGTTAGTAACGTCTAACTGTTTATATCCATTTTAAAGGTTCCAGTGAGTAATGGAGCTGACATCACAGAGTATCGACTGGAGTGGGGCGGTGTGGAAGGATGCATGCAGATCTCCTACTGTGGGCCTGGGCTCTACTGTGAAATAAAAGGGCTTTTGCCTGCCACTATATACTATTGCAGAGTTCAGGTAAAGACATAAAACTATTATTAGTGAAATCTGGAAACAGGAATTGCCCCTGACGTAAAAACATGGTCTGCTTTGCATCTGCAGGCAGTGAATGTTGCAGGTGCAGGCCCTTTCAGTGAAGTAGTGGCGTGTATGACTCCAGCCTCCGTACCTGCCATTGTGACTTCTCTTCGGGGACTAAGTGAAGATGAAGTTGAAAGTCCACACTATTCTCCTTCCACATGCCTCGCTATAAACTGGGAAAAACCTTGTGACCATGGATCTGAAATCCTTGGCTACAGCATAGACTTTGGAGATAAGCAGCCAGTAACTGTTGGGAAGGTTCTGAGCTACATTCTAGATGGCTTACAGCCAGATACTACCTACAGGTATGCAGTGCACAGCTGTTTGACAGCCCTACTACTGTTTCTTCTACAAGAGCAGATTCATTCTTCCTTCCTTTCCTTCCTTTCCTTCCTTTCCTTCCTTTCCTTCCTTTCCTTCCTTTCCTTCCTTTCCTTCCTTTCCTTCCTTTCCTTCCTTTCCTTCCTTTCCTTCCTTTCCTTCCTTTCCTTCCTTTCCTTCCTTTCCTTCCTTTCCTTCCTTTCCTTCCTTT
>WUAM01000431.1:99339524-99358194 GCA_024336885.1 Actenoides hombroni | reverse complement strand
AGCGACAAGGTCCCCCCTGAGTCTCCTCTTCTCCAGGCTAAACAACCCCAGCTCCCTCAGCCTCTCCTCATAAGACTGTATAAGAGACAACCTTGTGCTGTGTCCTAGGGTTATCAAAACTGAAAATCAGATGAGAGCTGCCCAGATCAGTCTATATAAAAATTACAACAAGAAGGACAGTAGCCAGTCTACAAAGCTCTCGGAACAGAACTTGGTGTACGTTACAGGTGTGATTCTGGCCTCCTGTGCAGATCTGAGTGAGCTTCACCAGTCATTCATCTCTGACAGTGATGTACAAGAGCAGTTGGATGCATGACCCTTTCTTAGGTGCAGTAAGGGAGAGCTGTAAAGGAGCAAAAAGCTAAAATCTAGTTACCTAATTTTGAAAAGCTCAAGATATCAGGGGAGTGGATGGTCAAAAAAAAAAAAGCCATGTACACAACTTCTTGATAGAGAGAACTGCTCTCCTTTCCCACTATTTCAAGCGTGGAAAGGTTTCTGAAAATGCTTAGGATCATTTTTGTCAGGAGACAATCTGTAGTACTCTTTGTGGAAAAGATATTTTTATTTCAACCATAAGAGAAATAAAAACTTGGCCCTGGAAACGAGCTTCTTGTTTTCTAGTAATGCCAGAACACTGTTTAACTCCGAAATAAGTACTTCTGGGCTTGCCATTAGATTCTGGGAGACTGTGGGTATAGATGTCAAGACAATAATGTAGCTAGTTCAGAAGTCCTATTCTGTGTTTAAAATAAGCTACTCTTCCCATTCTCAGGTTTGTATCCTTATACAGAGGACCATGTCATACGTACAAAGTACAAAGACTCAGTGAGTCAACGTCATACAAATTTTGTATTCAGGCATGCAACGAAGCCGGCGAAGGTCCCCTTTCTCAAGAATATGTTTTCACTACTCCCAAATCCATTCCAGCTGCCTTGAAAGGTAAAGGTGCTTCTTTTGTCATCTTGGGGGGGTGGGGGAATAGCAGGCTGGTTTTGGTATTGTGTTGTATTTGGGGTATTTAGAATGCCAAGCCCTTTTCCAAGTGCAGGTAGGGGTAGGAAGGGAATGCTCATTTCATGTAATTGCTTAAAGCCTAAAATATTCTTTCCAGAAATGAGAGATGGGGTTTATGCATTTTTTGACATAAGAAGGTTTGCATTTACAGTCTGTCCTGATAAGCAAGGATTCTAATAGTAACTTGAGGTGAAAATTCTTCCTCACATGTTTAAAATCATTTTAATCATAGCAGCTTTTTTTGTCACACAGCACACACTTGCAGTCACCAAATTTTACTTGCTTTTTCTTGCACATTGCCTAAACTACATGAATTGTTAGCTGTGGTTCCAAAAGCATTGTAGGAAGAATACATTTGAATCCAACTCTTGTTTCACTGAGACAAAGTAACAGATAGAATACAGAATTCTACAGGTCATTGGAAGAGAACATTAAATGGTGGGGAAAGCAGAGCTGGCTGTCACTTTTTTGTGTTCTGTTCCTGCAGCACCGAGGATAGAGAGAATAAACGACCACACTTGTGAAATCACATGGGAGGTTTTGCAGCCCATGAAGGGTGATCCAGTTATCTACTGTCTTCAGGTCATGGTGGGAAAGGATGCGGAATTCAAACAGGTATGATGTGTTTTAAGTTACTGTATTTTTCATCAATTAGGATTTGTGATAACTAGTTTAGGTTAAAGGTTATTGCGTTGCAGTATGGTTTTAGTCACCATGATAAGTGTTTGTTGCTAAATAATGTCTCCTAAAACCATTGTCATAGAGAAAAGAGATTTAAGTAATATAAATATTGCGGTAAGTTGCAGTCTCTGCTGGTTACGCTGATGTTTACCAAATACAACCTGACGCTTCAAGTGGCGAGGAAATTGTCCACTAATGGGAAGAGCTGACAAAAAGCACTAAGACCTGTTTGAAGGCAGAAAACAATAAAAGCTTCGATGCTGTCGAAATCATACTTCTGAGGAGAGAACTGCAGATAGGAAAGACCACCTCCTTGCACAAGGTAGACATTCAGGTGCAGAGAACCTTTTCTAATATAATCCAGTGATCAAGTGTTTTTACCATAGGACCATTCCAGGAGTAGTGCATGCTGGAACTACAAGGGCAGAGCAGTTGAGGGTGTGTTTTAATTTCAGGTTTGATTATCCAAAACTGCAGTTCAAAACACCAAGGTACAACTTAGTCTGAGTTTAAAAGAGGATGTGCAATGCTAATGTCCTTCCCTAGAAACTGCCTGGTAGTTGACATGCAGTTAGGCTTGGAAACTGTTTCATGCTAGTAAGCAAGCAAGCAGGTTTCCTTCCAGAAAGGAAACGCAATTCTGGCATATTGTAATTTTATTATTGGCCCAATATTAAATAAGTTTTGCCTGTGCTTTGGTAGATTAGAGGCCTTCATATTTTCATAATTCATAACTTTTAGCGTAGTGCTATGTTTGTTACATCCACTTGTTAAATTTTGCAGTAAAAGACAAACCGTAATCCGAGGTGTTTGTTATCTTGCCACGTGAATATTATTTATTGCAACTTTAAAAGTGTAAATGCAACATTAAATATGTAAGGCATGATCAGTGTTGCCTCTAAACAGGGAGTCAAATCAGGCTTTGATGAGCAATGTGCATTGCCAAATCAGCTGGACATGAAAATAAAGGATAGGCTTTAAGCCTGGAAATAACAAAGCAGACTGAGGTGCATGATTCCTTTAGTCTCTCCAGGACAATTTAGTGCAGCAAATTAAAATAAAATGAGAAGGCTAGTTTGCAAAAATTAAAATTGGAACAGGCGAGAAGTAAACACCATGGAAATGATCTTTAAGATACTTAGACACAGTGGTGAGAGTTTTCTTTGGCATGGACAAAAAATAAACTGCCTGGACATCCACTCCAACTCCACTCTTCTCAACTGCCTCTCCCTGATCTGCCAACAGAGTTTCTCATGTTGTGGCTCCCTGCATGCTTCAGACAAAATAAGTTAGTAATCTGCTGTTTGAGTTATATACATCAGTCAAGCTCTTAAAGGGGTTAGGAAGCAACCACATAAACCCAGCAAACACATTTGAGGGGAAGGCAACTTCTGCCAAGGTGCTGGGGACAAGCAGCTGAGGACAGTAACCCATGCCAGCTGTAGCTGTAGCAGGATGTGTGTCTGTGGCCTGTTTGCTCGCTACCAAACTCATGGTACAGATTAGCAGAATTTTGAGGAAGCTGCACTTCCAGTGGCCTGCCCTGTCTCACTGTGGAAACAATTTCTTGAGACAAAGAAAAGTCTCTAGATTCCAGCCAAGCTCAGCTGTCTGGCTGTCAGGACTTTCTATGTCCATGAGTAGCCACGGGCACATCGAGGGCTGTTCAAACAACAAAATGGGAAGAGATTTCCCGCTTCTTTCTTTGAATGGTTGGTAGTTTGCATTTGTGAAATACTGTCTAACGGTATGATAACTGTAGGGAAGTCTTCTGCATGATGTGAAATTGCTGTATCCTGCTACCAATTAAATAAAGCAAATCTGGGTAATGGGCGGGGGCAGAGGTGAAGGGCTTGAAAGAGAGAAATCAAATTGTACTGTGCCACCCACCTAATAGCTTAGTGTACCTATTGATATACCTATAAACAGAAAATTACATCCACAGGGGATTGCGTTGACTTTTACAGGACCTTTATGTAGCTGCAAATGAATGGTTGTGAGAAAGCAGCAATTAGGTTTCACTGAATTAGACACTCCAGGCTGAAGAGTTGTGAACTCCCATTAAGCAGCCAACTGAGAGACCCTTGGAGAACACCCTAATAAGTCCTCTGTGTCTGATGCCAGTTAAGAGTCACAGAGGACTCCTTACGGCTTTCCCGACACAATGTTTATCGGGATATATTATAATAGTTTAAACACATAGTATCTCAACTACAACAAATTATGTTGGATTAGATTAGACTAAATGAAGTAGCTTGATACAGAGTTAATTACCTAAAATCCTCTGATATGATACCACATATTACATCCCGTGGTGTAGTATTTACATTGCAAGTGGTCATTAAAACACCATAACACTGGGGCTTCTGACAGAGTTTATTTGGCATGTACTGATTGTGTCATAAAAGCACGGGTTGTTCTCTTCCTGTGTTTCACCAAAGAGACCGGAGACTTTCTCTGGCATTTCAATCGTGTTTGCGAGCTGTTTGTCCGCTTCTCTTCGCGTGGGTGAAAACACCGTTGAGTTACCCTTTTTGCAGTTACCTTCACCATAAACACAACTGTACCGAGCTACACGTGTGTACGTAGGACCTTTCTTCTTGATGCGTTGGGTTTCTTTCTTTCTTGCCAGATTTATAAGGGTCCGGAGTGGTCGTTCCGATACACAGGCCTCCAGCTGAACTGCGAATACCGTTTCCGCGCGTGTGCCATTCGACAGTGCCAAGAGACAGTAGGTCACCAGGACCTGGTAGGCCCCTACAGCTCACCAGTGCTATTCATCTCTCAGAGGACTGAACCGCCAGCCAGCACCAACAAGGACACTGTGCAAACCACAAGGACGCAATGGTCACAGAGCGACCAAGTGTGTGCTGCTGTCATCCTTGCACTTTTTGCTATCTTTTCCATTCTGATCGCTGTTATCATCCAGTACTTTGTAATAAAGTGAAGAGAAGAGCTTTCTTTTAGAGTGCTGTCCATTACATTTTACTTTCTCATAATCTAGAAGTAATTCTGTTCTCTTGCTTTTACAAAACCAGGCATTTAGCACCGGCATTGGGACTGATGCAAACCTTTTCAGCCACTTTAAAACGCTTACTGGTAGGTGTAGGCTGACACACGTTATTAAATCGCAAGCCACTGAGATACAGTCTTTTCTTTAATATGCCTTCTCGCAGTACAAACTCTATATGGGGCAGGCAAGCAGCGTTCAGTGAAAAAGGGTTTGATCAGTAAAACACGAGTGTAAACAATGGTTTCCTGGCCCACACTTTTTAAGGGTTGCTACCATTACAGGGAAGAATGTGTCGATCGCATTTAAAACTTACACTAACAAACTTGTGCTGTATACAATATTAATCTGATGCTGTGAAAGCAATTTAGCGCTGTATTTCTACCTCCTCATTTGTCTTAATTATTTGGGAAGCAGGATTTATGCTGAAAAACAGAAGGGGCTTTTCTCAGGCAGCAAATAATAAACTGGATGGAAGAGTATGCATGAAGGAGGCTTCTTATCTGATAAATGTGGAGTTCTTCACTGCAAGTAGATGTTTTTGAAAGACTACAAGGAGATGGCACAAGTGGTTTTATCTTACCCCCAGGATTTGATGTTTACTTACAAAAATGCCTCTTTTACTTCTTACAAATAGAGGAGGGAGGGTGAGAGCTTCGTAGACTTATTATTTAAATTGAAAAACACATTTCCGAAGTTGACCTTCGATTGGATGCAGTTTATACAGATGTCTGTGCCCTCTGATTTTGGCTAGTTAATAGATTTTTTGAGATAAAATTCATTCTTGAATTTTTGCTGTTTCCCCAGCATTCACTTGCCATATCCACCAGAATCAAGCACTGCCTTTTTGTTCCGTTTTCTTTCTGTCTTTCTTTCTTTCTTTGGGGCACCAAATCAGAAGACGAAGTGTAGTAATTTGCACCGGAAAACTTAAAGCTGCTTTTTTTTCTTGAGATCCTAATGTTTAATGTAATGTCTCTTTGGATACCGTACCAAATTGTTGATTGCATGTAGTTAATGTTGCATTAGAGCACTTTGCAATTGCATAACTCATCAATGTTTTGTGAGCTTGCATTTGTGAGTTCTTGAATGACCAGACTGAATTTTATCAAGTTATCCCATTGAACATCTTGCTAGATGTCAATGACCGCCAGTGACACAAAGCTTGTAGTAAAACTATCTTTAAAAAAAAAGAAAAAAGTTCTTGTCTCATCACACTTATGTTATTTGTTATACACTTTGTAATTAGCTCTTTTTTAATTTATTTGAGTTACAAGATAGTGGATCATTAATGACTTCTAGTTGTGTTCAGTTTAGCATTTTTAATGGTATTAAACACTTCTGTCAGTCTTAATAATAATAAAAAAAAAAAAGGAACCTCTGTCTTGTGCTTTGAAGATCTCTGAAGAATTTCTCTTATATTAGAACGGGCATGTATTGTAATTGTTTATACGTCCAATGATCTGTGCTGTAGAATAATGTTGCTGAGTTTCGTTTGGTTTTTTATTTTAAGGAAAAAAAAAAAAAAAAAAAAGGAAAAAAAAGAAATGGCGAAGAACTTGGCCTCCACGTGGCAAGAATGATCTGTCTTTAAAATGTACTGTATGTTTACATTTTCTTTCAAATTTGTCGTTTGTACGTATAGGCTGATACCTTCCCGCAGGACACCACGATAACTGATGTTTTCTAGAACCTTCTTAAAAGTGCCATGTTTGGCAGTGCAAATGAGGTTGCGTGTAACAGCCCAGAGATTTCTTACGGTTGAATGTCTAAAAACGGTAAGATTTGTTACTACAGTGAATCTGCAGTGACTTATGTTTTTCATAGTAAAATTCAAATGAGCTCCTATTTTTGATAGTCATTTAATAGTCTATTTGCCATTTGAGCCTCAGTGCATATTACTGCATTGAAGACAGTTTTTAATGTAATCTTAATTTTACCTCATATACTGTACATTCCAAAAATAAAGGAGAAAAAAAAAAATTTAAAAAAAAAAGGGAAAAAAAAAATAGAAAAACTCTAAACTTTTTAAAACGTTATAGATACACTACCAAACATATCACTTTACAATTGTACAACGTCGGACTCCATGAAGACGAACCTGTATAGTCTGATAGAAAATACATAAACTATGTAGCAAAGTATCTTTAAAAATCTGTGGAAAATAAAAGTATCATTCTTTTTTGTTGTCGGTGGTCAGTCCTGGTGGCACGTTGGCGCTGCCAGCGCGACGCTTCTCTCCCCAGTTTAGTTGGGCAGCAGGCAGGGCGCAGTGGGTACCCCTCTCCCCTTAGGACCTTTCCCCTCAGGACCTCTCCCCTCAGTGCCCTTCCCTCAGGACCTCTCCCCTCAGGGCACTTCCCTCGGGACCTCTCCCCTCATGGCCCTTCCCTCAGGACCTCTCCCTTCAGGACCACTTCCCTCAGGCATCAGGACCACGGGATGGGGTGGAGGGGTGGCACCCCACACCCTGGGCTGGGGACTAGGCCAGAGAATGGGTGCTGATCACAAGGGGCACGTCTCACCTCACAGCGGCTGAGACAGACTGGTCCCCCAGTGGCACGTGGGGCGGCAGCGGCGGGAACATGGCTGTGGCCGCCCTGCGACAACTGACTGTGCTTGGCACTGCTGCTGCAGGCACTGGGCTGTGTCACTGGGACTATTCGTGGTCAGTGTGGTGAGCAACGTCATGACAGTGCTAGTCATGCATGGCTACCGTGGCATGCAGACTACCAGCAACCTCTCCCTGAGCAGCATGGCCAACTCTAACCAGCTCTTTCTTCTGGGGCTGCCCTTTGACCTCCACCACCTCTGGCACTCCTGGCCCTAGATCTTTGGGCAGCTGTTGGGCTCGGCAAGGGCTACACCTACTGCACCAACCTCCACATCACCACCCTCCCTGTGGAATGCCAAGGTGGTCCATCAGCAAGCACCTGGTGAAGGCCATCATTAGCACCCTCTGTGCCAGCCCTGTCTTGATTGGTGTGAAGCAGCCCGACAACCATACTGACTTCAGCTCTAAGTGCAAGCCCAGCTCCCAGGTTGTGGAGTCTGGCCTGCTGGTCACCGTGTTCTGGGCCACCACCTCCTACTTTGTCCTGCTGATCTTCTGCCTCAAACGTTCTCTATGGCTTCATCATCTGGGAGCTGTGGCAGAGCAACACCCCCCTGCAGAGCCCCAGCACCAGGAGAAGAGGCACTAGCCAGACAAGATCTTGGGTGAGTCCCTCCTCCATCCCCCCTTGGGCTATGGCTGGGGCTAGGACTGGGAACCGCAGCTCCCACACAGGGTAGGGATAGCACAAGGGAGCATCCCGGCCGTGGTGCCAGGGCTTCCAGTGCTCCCGGGCACCACCACGGCAAGGATTTCACTCCCTCACAGCTGGTGCTTCACCCGGGGTAGCATCGCACAGCCAGCAGCGCGACTGCTTGCTGCAGAAATACCCTTTTCCTGAATTTTACCAGGAGAAACAAGTCCAAAGGTACTCTGCAACTTCAGAAAAAGTGTGGTAACACCAGCAGTCACTTCCAGTGGGCAGCAACACACCTGGGTAGTAATTTTTCGCTTCTGAAAATTAAGTTTGATTTTCTTAGGGACATCTGTAGCTCTTCTAGGAGTAAATCCACTGGTTGCTCGAGCAGGCTGAAAAACAGCAGCTTAACTCTTATGAGCCACTTGCAGACAAATCCCATAATACCAAAGCTTCCCCTGTGGATGCTGTTAATTTTTAGTTCATTTTCTTAGTCATATATGTTCGTTCACTTAGCATCAGGCTCTGGAAAATTAGAGCAGGCAGTGGGGCTTTAACGTTTGTAAATAGTGCCAACTGAAGGGGGTATTAAAAAAAAGAAAAAAAAAAGGCAAGAAAAAAGAAATTCAACTATTAATTAATGAACATGAAACTAAATCCCCTGGATATTTTTAATTTTTTTTCCTACCTTTAGTGAAGGTTTTACATGCTACATGTGAGACTTCTTTCACAAGGATGTCATCAGCTGAATGGAAACAGCGTAGCACAAAGGAAATAAACTGCTAAGCCCAAGAGAGTTTGTTTTGCTGGCTTATTCCAGGGAGGTGTTTACATTGGAGTAGGCACAAGATTTGCCAACAGGAACACCCAGGGCCACGACCACCTCAGAGCTCCACTGAACCAGACCAGTTCCCCCTTACCTCAGAGCCAGCAGCACGCTGTGTGTGATGCGTTTCCGGGGTAAACTTGCTTTGGCTGTATCCCTGGGGAGGTTTAAAGGTCCGAGAAACACAAAGGATGCTCCCTAAACGATTGTTTTACTTACTTGCATTTATAAACAGAAATAATTAAAGATATATATAGAATAGATGAATCACAGAACAGCTTAGGCTGGAAGGGACCTTAGAGGCCATCTAATCCAACCTCCCTGCCATGGGCCTCTCAACTAGACTAGGTTGCTCAAGGCCTCATCCGACCTGGGTTTGAACACCTCCAGGGAGAGGGCATCCACAACCCCTCTGGGCAATCTATTCCAGCGTCTCACCACCCTCGTTCTGAAGAACTTTTTCCTAAGATCCAACCTAAACCTATTTTCCCTCAGTTTAAAACCATTTCTCCTCATCCTATCACCAGACACTCTTGTGAAGAGCCCCTCTCCAGCCTTCCTGCAGGATCCCTTCAGGTACTGGAAGGCAGTTATAAGGTGGAGCTTATTTAATTGTTCCTCATCTTCTCCTGCTAGGTTGCCATTGCAAGAGTGTTTGTATTTGTTTGTACTGTGCTAAAATGCAATGCAAGACCAAGAAGCGACTCAGGCTAGAGCTCCATCTAGTCAAACATCTGTCTCCAGCAGTAATTGTCTGGGGATACATGTAGGCACTTCAGTTGGAAAAAAAAAATCAATACACCAACTACACTAAATCTTAGCAGCCATCCCATTACAATAGTTGCAATTCAACCGGGCCTTGTGTGCGCGAGGTTCAGCCCTTACGCCACAGTCTCTCTCAGTACTGTAGACACACATTTAAAGACCAGCTCTGTAGCAACTGGAGCTGCTGTGGGCTTCCACAAAAACCCCTCTTCTTCACGATGCCTTTCGTTCTCACACTGGCACACGGAATGGCATTCCCGATGGTCCCAAGGAGCAGCTTTGTTGAGCCTGATGTTGTTCAACGGCCGTTACACCGCTGTTAGTTGTTCACGTTTTTTTCTCAGCAACCTCATCTCAAGGTTTAGCTGAAGGTTCTACCAGTTACCTTCTAATCCAAAGACTAAAAAATCAGACTTGATGCTATGCCCATTTCCACGGGTTTCCAACAATGTAATGCTGTTGTTTCTATAGAGCGTTTGCACCAGTTAGAAGAACCTGCAAAATCAGCCACGTAAACTTGAGTTTACTGGATGGTTGAAAGGTTAACCTGCTCCTTAACTACTGCATGTGTTATTTTGTCCTATAACGGTGGTGGTTCTGGCCTTTCTATTTTGCTGGTGGCCTTTCCACGTTGGCCAAATGATACTTATAAACACCCAGGACATAGGGATGATACTGTTCACCCAGTAGCTCTCTCCAACTTTTCTGAGTGCATCCATCAACCCTATCCTCTACAACAACCTCATTTCAAAGAAGTACACAGCAGCAGCCTAGAAGCTGCTGTTGCTACACGGAGCTGCAGAAGGGTAACAAAAGACGCTGGTGGCTACACAGAGGCTAGTGCTAGCACAAGGAACGAGTATGCCACCAGCTTTCATGACTGTCACCCTTAAGTGGCACCAGGGGAAGTTTAGATTAGCTATTAGGACAAACTTCCTCACAGAAAGAGTTTTAAGATACTGGAATAGGCTGCCCAGAGAAGTGGTGGAGTCACCATCCCTGGAGGTATTTAAAAGACATGTAGCTGTGGCACTGAGGGACAGTGGTTAGTGGGGGATTGGCAGTGTTAGTAATGGTTGGACTCTATGATCTTAATTAAAGGTCTTTTCCAACTGAAATGATTCTATGATTCCATCACAGGTCTGCAGGATCCATGCCCTCAGACCCAGCCCTTGCACTGAGAAACTGGGCTGAGGGAGCTGAGATAAGGCAAGCTGCTCCCCACAGAGCAGTGCCACAGTTCTCCTGCCTCCAGGAAGTTGCCATAAAGATGCAGAAGGGAGAGACCCAGAACAGAGTGACATTTGCTCCTTTCTGTGACACTTGTTTTGAAGAGATCCCTCCTGCAGAGCCCAGGAATGGAAAGGAAGCAGGGGAGGATGAAGTTGCCTGAAAACAGCCCTGGCTGAGACAAGCCTGGGAACAGCACAGGAAGACACAGAAGAGCAGCAGGAGGTGGTCCCATGGAGCAGATCCCCTCTACCACACAGCAGAGACCCACCCAGCCCCACTTCTCTTCCTTCCTTATGTATCTTCTCTTCATTAATTCATTTGATCTGCAGAGTCCATTTTGCAGCTGGTGGTGTGAAACAACAGCTCTTGTCAGGAGCTTGCAATAGCCAGAGTCTTAATTATCATTTTGTTTACCTCTTCTCAGCCACTTCTTGCTTTGTAAAGTGTGTGTGTGTGTGTGTGTGTGTGTAAGGAGCAATCTGTCTTCAGGATACCTTCCCACATGGAAATGTCAACTGTATTTCATTACAGTCTGGGCTCTAGGAATATTTCATTTATTTCTAAATAGGGGAACAAAATTGAATTATTGTCACCAAAATACAGGCCAGAACCGTCAAAGGAAACACATAACAGTAAGAAAAAGTGACAGGTAACCCCTGTTAGAGAACGGGAGAAGGTCAGAGCATTTGACAGCACACATCAGTGCAGTACAACCAACATCCAAAAAGGAAGCCTTTGAAGAAATTGTCTCTGTTGGCTTGCAGACTGGAAGAGCAGATGGGGTGCCAGTTTTGTGCAATGGAGTTATGAGCTTTGTCACATGAGTGACAGAGAACCAAATCCCACGCCCAGACTTAGGGGAGTTGGACTGTGAATGAATTTGGGTCACAGACCCACAGGGCTGGGTGGTGTGGAGAGCCCAAGATCTTACGCTCATGTTGAAGCCAGTGGAGCAAACTCAGAGCGGTTGCTGAGCATCCAAGTAATCCTGCCAGCACTCAGCACCATTTGGAGGAACCCTCTTGGCCAAGGGATGCTCACTACCTCACAGGCCACGTCTGCCGTGCCCGAGTGGTTGCTGTTTGCTAAAGTATAACCAGGAGAGGCTGGGACTCCAGGTAGCTATAGGTAACCACAAAAGCAATCACTTCCAGGCTGTCAGCTTGGACCTAGGCATGTTAGGAGGAGGAAGGCAGCATCAATGGCTGGTTTTGGTGACCAGAATGGAAAGAGCTGTTCATAACCCAGTTGTGTTCCTATGATAAGTGGAAAGATGTGCGTGTGCATGTGCAAGTATCTGAAGGAACCTTAGATAACACTGTAGGTTAAATGCGTAAGATAGGCATTAAACACAGCTGGTTAACACAGCTCCATGAAACAATGGTTCACTGCTCACCTGCTGAATATATAAATTCTGGGCATCTCAACTGGCAGCTACTCCAGACAACCAGTGCACGGGCCTGGGCACAGGATTAGCCTCTCCCGCTGCAACCCTTCATAGCCTTGGCATGACCCAAACCCAACTGCCTTTCTGATACCAGAGCAACACCACATCTTCCCTGTGTCTAAATAAAGACACCCTCGCTGCATGGCGACGCCTGCACGCTGCTCCTTCTAACGGGGAGGCAAACAAGGCACAGGGAAAGTAGACACATCTGAGGTTGTCATGGGGAGGGAATTAGACCGCTTAAAGAACCATCACCAAAGGTACCAGCAAAAGTGGGTTTATTGAAGTAAGATGGTATAAAAGCGAGAGGCAAGTCTGATTCTCTCTGTTACTTCCTGCAGAGGACACAATGATTCAAATTTACCAATACAAGATCTAGTGCACTATAACATGAGGTTATGTGTGATACCAGTCACTTACCAAAGACCTGCAGCAGCTAAGGGGGTCTCTCGGCCTCAAGGAGTAGCCTTGAGAGGTGTCCCAGCTCAAGGGGAGGTCACTGCCGTGAAGCCAGCAGCTCAGCAGGGAGAGCTCAAAGGCAGCTCGCTCAGGCTGGAGTACTTCAGCAATAAAGTGGTTGGCTCGTAGTCAAATGACCTGCGCTGGAAAAGGTAGGCATGAGTCTCCTTCTAACCACAACTTTCTTTGTTCCTTGAGAAGTGATTCTTTGAAGAACCACCTGCCATTCAGATGTTAACCGTACGGTCAGTGTTCCAGTTCCCAAGCCCATGTGCATCAATGCTCACCGTGTGAGCCTATTCCTGTGTGGGTTTTCAGAGAACAGGTTGGATCTAGAGAAGTTCTTGGCCTGGTTATGCCTGAAGCCTTTGCTTCCTTTCAGACTGAACCAAACTACCACTAGTTTGGTCAAGGAGTCAACCACATCTGTCACGGAGATGAAACATGGCGGCTGCAGAGAATAGAGCACCAGCAAACTTGACTCTTAAGTCTGGGGCATCAAAGCTCCCAGGTTTGCATCCTCTCAAAGCACCAAGTCGTGGCTAAGCTGATGGGCAGCAGATGCCCCTGTCCCTAGGTGAGGGCCTATCCTCCAGCAAGGGGACAGTACATGCAAACCCTTCTTAACGCAATGCACGGGAAGTCAAAAATTGCCATCTTGCTTAAAAATTGATTTATTTTCCCTATTAATTGTTTTAATTAACATCATTAATTCCTGGCTGGTTGCTTGCTTGATGCCATTTCAATTATTACATTAACAGATATTTTTTTCTTACTTAACAGCCTGATGAGGGTGAAGGATGTATCTAGTTTTGCCTGAGAGCAGCACAAAAAACTTTCTTCTAATGAGTTGCCCAAAAAACATATCACCTGCAGAAACACCTCAGACTTGGCTGGCAGGGATCAAAAGAGACTCTTGATCTATCTGCACGGTACAGCCAACCAGCAGGTAGCTCCTACACAAACTGATGGGCCTGACCATTACAGGGATGTTTAGTAGCTGAGAAAACTTTCTGAGAGGAGGGCTGGGGTTTGGTTTGGCTGTTTTTGTTTTTAATCCAGAAGGCAAACCAAGGGTCAGAGTGGCACTACTAGATAAATAAAGACCCAAAACCGCAGGAATTAAGCACAGTAAGCTCTTCTTACTAGTTTTCAGCAGATGATCAGCTTCACTGCAGCGCTCTCTATTCCGGCTAAGACTCTGGGGTAGGTCATCTGCATTAAGAGGGGGAGTGGTAGTGCTGGAAACCATGTTTCAGACTCTGAAATCCATGGTGCATAGCTGCAGACAGACACTGCAAAGCAGGTAACTGCGATGCAGGAATAAATTCGCTCAGCAAATCAACCCCAAAAGATGTGGTGATGAGGAATGAGATTCTCAGTCCAAGGATACCATCAAGATCAGAGCATAAAAATGTACTGATGGCCGTACAAGAAGCACCCAGAAAAGCCCAACAAAATAGGTCAGTAAAAACCACTGTTACCTTTCATGGCTATTAAATTATTCAAGAGGATAAAATCCTTAAGCTCAGGAGCCAAGACAATCACGCAGCTTCATAGCACTGCAGGCATCACAGGGTGGGTGCTTTCACACGGGGAAACACATCAGAGGTCTGAGAACACAAGCGACAACTCAGCGTGAGAATTTCCAAAGGGCATTTTGGCAGAGTGAGCTTTAGGAATAGGCTTTCTCTCATCTACCAGATGAAAACACAATACATCAGAGATGACAGCCTTCTGAGGCACCTGGAATAAGAAATCCTAGCAAACAGGTCTGCTAAGTAAAGAAAAAGGGCAGGAGAAGAAGGGGTGTTAAGAAATCAATCCCTTGAATGAATTGGGTTTGCAAGACAAACTCAGGAACAAACTGCAGCTGTTGAAAGCAGCAGTAGGTTTTTCCAGCAGGTCTCATCAAGGAGAAAAGGTCCATCCAGAAATTCCTGCCAACCTATAGAGCGACATACACAAAATGGCAGCTCAGAGGCTAACACACTGATTAATTAGAAAAGCTGAATCCCCTTAAATTGTGTATAAAAGGGACAGTGAGGCCAAGAGCCTTGTTGCCTCATTATGCTCCTCTACCATGGTCTTCTCCACTATCATCTTGCTGAGAGAAGCACACTCAGTCCCTGGGCAGGGATGCTTTCTGCATTAAGAGTTGGTGCCATTCTCCCTTCGACAGATTTTCAAGCATGACATGGTCTCTCCTGATCCTGGAGTGAATTAACGCCTCCCTCACGCTCCACAGAGATGCTGTCATCAGCTGCCCTTCAGCTTTTGGTGGGAGGCAAGCAGGAACAGCAAATCCTTTAGTGCCAGTCCACCGCGAGCCTTCAACATCAAAACTAGATGAAAAACCAGCACAGGATGGGACATATCTATAAACTGTGCTGCTTCCTCTCTTACAAAGGAGACTGCTGCATGAGGAGGCAACTGCAACTTAAAGGTGACCGTTGCTGTCAGCTTGATTTCCACTTACTTTGGGCTTGCTGACCCCTGAAAACTCCACCTCCATGCCTAGCTGGGAATGGAAACAATAGAGCACACAAGTCAAATACCATCTGTCTGAATCAACAAGCTACTGGTGAGAGAAGACAATTCTCCAACACGGTGGAAAAAACCACCACAAAATTTAACAGAGCAGGGAGACTTCCTTCAAGTGTTGGTTTGGTTTTCAGATACCAGAGGATGGTCATTCCAAAAGGTTTAACCTTTTTGCTTGCTGCAGGTCTCATTTCACACAAAATGTCTCTCCTCTGCTTTCAGAGATGGTCCAGACACATTTGGGAGATTGACAAGTGCAAGCACACACATCATTTTGTAGTCTTTTGTAAAGACAGAGTCTAGAAAGGAATTCTTTTGAATGAGAAAAAAGTTCATCTTAGATAGTCATGGAAAAAACAGTAAATTGCACGGGGAAGGAACACATTTTAGGCCATACTGGAAACAAAAAGCTCCTCAAAAAGAAACAATTCATAACCTAATTCAAGATCTCATTTGGTTTCCAGGCTTCTGCTGACTTTATTCAAGACTCACAAAAGATTCTGTATTGCTTTAGGTCACATCCTCAGAAATCCTTTTAGTTTAGATGGTCTAGGACTCGCTTCTGAAACTCTTCAAGGTGGGATTTTATAGTCACTGGCTCTGAATAATCATTTTGGGGTTTTTATACATGACAGCAGCTTATGGATTTATCTCCAAAAATTTAGTCACAGAGAAGGTTTAACCTACCATGATATTTATAAAAAGTGGTAGGGCCATTAAACACTCTACCACAGAGGCTCTGGCTAAAAGGCCCACAGGTCATAGGTTGATGCCTATCTAGACTAGAAAACCCAGTAGAGCTTAATACAAAGGCTGATCCCTCCAGACACCTATGGTGAAAGCTTTATGAACTCTCAAGAGCACAAATCCCAAATCTCTCCTAACACCAGAATGTTAAGTATAGTAGCAGGGGTTCTGGTTCTTGCTCCACCTGCACCATTTGCAGCCAAGCTCTCTGCTGCAGAAATTAACTTTCTGGGACCCCCTTCCAGCCTGGCCAGCTCATCCAGGCAGGTCACTGTAATCTCCTACACAGGTAAACCACCAGTCAACTAGATTTTTGGCCACTACATGAGACGGCCAAAATTTTTTCCCAGTTAACCATGTTGTTCAGAGAGGCAACACAACCCAAACATCACGGTTTTACAGCACTTCCTAGGAGCAGGGACATAAGGCAGCAGACCAACTGCTAATTCTGCAGTCTTGGGTTTCTTCCTCCTACTCTCACACTTCCTCAGCAGTCCACAAGCACTGAATTCTCTTCAGAGGGTAAAATACCAGACACAATGAAACCCCATCTGAGTTAACTAGGAAGAAATTAAAATATAAATGTGGCATTTGCACAACCACCCACAACCGTAACCTTCCAGAGGAGATGACTTTCACAATTGTGGTTTTTTTTCTGCACTGTTTCCCTGGCAAAGAGTCCACACTTTGGGGCCAGCACTTCTGAGACGGGGCGATAACCGCCTTTGCGTTGAGGCCCAGCCACTCCAGGAGCACCATCGAATGCATCCTGTTCCTGGAAACCCCACAAGGGCAACAACAGCTGCATTTTCAGATCTTCCTCTGAACAGTCATTATTTTTAAGAGTTCCCAGGGAGCAAAAGAAAAAAAAACCCTTCTGCCTTGAATTTCACATGTGTCACTACAGGAAAAGTCTCTCACCAGAGAAAAAGAATGGAAAAACTCAAACAGCAAACTAATTAGGGGGTGTTAACATCACCTCAGCTGTGCAGCAGATTTGCCTGTTCTTCATCTCTACATGGCATCGTCAAGATTCAACCCAGAAAAACAAGGCAGAAAGTTTGAGTGTCCTGTGGGCACCAGGTTCCTTCTGAAAGCCTGATCTTTGAGAATTATTTCCTGTAAAAGGATTTGGATGCTTATTTTTTTAATGACTGCAACTAACAAGTGATTCTTCTCCTCTTTTTCTTTACTCCAGATTCTGTCCCCATCCCTTCTGCAGAAGAATTCATGGTACCTCAACCACTTTCACTTATCACATTTCTTCCACAAACCATTAATTGATTCTTTACAAATGTACACAGTTTGGGGATGAAATAACTTCTTTGAATTGTTTCAAAATCTTGACGCTATTTCATATTACCATCCCTACTGTAATCAAGAAGAATGATCCAGTTAATTACAAGTCCTTCTCTTTATAGAAGATATTAAATATGAAGCCTGGGTATATTCTAATTTAACTTCCATCAACCTGTTAGCCCATGAACAGAGGCAATCAAAGCCCATCAAACTAGCTCACCTTTCAGCAACCCAATGCCTTGATACCTAAAACACAAATATACCCATAATTATTGACTCAAATCAAGACAAAGACTGTTGTTTTAAATAAATAAATAAATAAATACCCCAAATAACAGAAAACACGGGGGGAAAAAAAACCAAACAAAAAACCAAACAACAAAGACAACCAACCAACAAAAACTAAACCTTTTTCTGCTCCCTTCCAACCTTTCTCTCACCATTGCCCTGGACAGACATACTAGCAAATCCCAGAGACAAGCTTCATGAGCCTGAACCTTGATTCGTACATGATGGAGAGTTTTGGTCTAGTCACAGCAGCCACAATATGCACGTTAGAAGGCAAAGAGGCATTGTCATAGCTTGCCCTATACTGACAACATCTTGCTCGTTTTCCTACAGAGGTGTAATCACCATATAATAAACCTGCACTGGAAAGACATGGTTTCTACCAAGGAAACATGGCCTGGGGAAGCTCTGCTGCCCTTCCCCAGAGGCACCCAGCGGCACGGGTGAAACCACAGGTTTTGCCAGTGTAATATCCCTCGCCAAAAACAGATGCGCTGCAGCAGTGACAGAAGGGAATGCAATTTTTCACACACTTAACCAAGGCAGCTAACCTGGCAAAGCACTTCGCAGGGCGTAAACGACCCCCAACAAGCAGTACACCTCACGCTCCAACGCCCCCGCTTGACAATCCGGCTGCAGAAGCAACTTCTGGGCTGCGGTCCAGGCGCCGGCCTGTCCCCGGGGCCCGGCCAGGGTGTCCCTCGGATCCCGTTTTGGGGATTTTCCCCGGGAGACCGCCAAGGGCCAGGCCGGGGCTGAGGGCCGGGGCCCGGTGTGCAGGAGGCCGCCGCTCACCCTGAGTCCAACGGGCAAGGGACAGCGCGACGACCGACCACTGCTGAGGCCGGCCCCAGCCCCCGGAGGGGTGGAGCCCCGCTGGAAAGAGCGAGTCGGTGCCGCCTCTTTCAACACGTTAAAATCCCGCTACGGAGGAACGACCCCGCCTCTCGCCGTGAGCCACCGCCGCCGTCCCTCACTCGCCCCTCAGCCGTCGGCCCGCCCCGGCCCGCCAAGCCCCACCCTTTCCTCCGACTCCCGCTCTCTATTGGTCAAGGCGGCCGCCCGTCAGCGGCGGTTGCCATGCGAACGCGCCCGCGGCGGCG
>WUAM01000431.1:99320486-99337233 GCA_024336885.1 Actenoides hombroni | reverse complement strand
GGCTTCCACCACCTCTCTGGGCAACCTGTTCCAGTGTCTCACCACCCTCATGGGGAAGAACTTCTTCCTAATGTCTAGCCTGAATCGACCTATCTCTAGCTTTGATCCATTCCCTCTAGTCCAAGAAAGCAAACAGCAATTCAAACTTGTTTGTAGTGTGTTCTGTTTTAAATCTCCTCTGTATGCCAAGTTGTAATTATACAAAACATGATGGCGTATGTGTAAGTTGGTATAAATTGCAGTGTTTATTTTATCTTGACGTTTGGGAACTGTGCATATGTGTGCTGCAACAGGAGTGAACAGGGGCTGTGATGAGAACGAACTTGAATGCCCGTTCAAGAGAGCAAAGCCCACTTGTTTAGATGTGGCTTGTAGACTCGCTTTTACAGTTTTATCTTAGTAGAAGTCACAACAAATCTACTTCACGTGTGCTGCTTGCCATGTACGTTTCTAGCACACGTGCTATCCCGGTGCCCCTTGCAGTGCTCGTGCACAGCGCGGGGTAGCAGAGCTGGGCAGCCTAAGGAGTAGCGGATGGCCTGGCTTCAGGTGGTGCTGCTGAGAGGTCTGTAGTTGCTTTCTGAGATCACACTTCTGGCAGAAAAAAAAGCTGCTAAATTACTGTCTGAAAATGGTACCCCTGTCATGGCCTGCACGTGTTTATCTGCTGTCATCATTGTTCGGGTTCATAGACGTGTCATTAAGCTAACCTCCTCCCCATCAAAGCAACCTTAGTATCTGATTTTATCTCTTCCAAACTGCTGGAACTACTTAAATAAAGGTTTTCCTCTATTCTTGCATCTGCCTCTTCCTCCTTTGCAAAAACTTCAGCGTTTGCAGGAAGGGATAAAAACCAAAATACTACTATCGTTGGACAGCACACGTGAGACCTGCAGAGGAACATGTCTTCATTACAGCTCTCTGTAAGCTCCCCTGAAATAAAGACTGGAGCTTTTTTGGAGGCTTAATTAACTTCTTGCTAAGAGTGAGGCAAGAGTGAGAGCTTTACAGCTGGAATGGTGCAAGCACTAGCAAGCAGTGCAGTACTTCCTCCTGTTTTCATCTGCAGACACACAGTAAATGCTGAGCACTGGTCCTTGCAGGACGGTGTCCAGAGTTTGAGTAGAAGCACAAGGTGGCAGGCGGAGAAGGGATTCTTTGCTTTCTGGTTATTCAGTCAAAAGTGACAGCCTGAGCAATAGGTTTCAATTTCTGTGAAAATCTAACCAAAATGTTAGCAGATTGTCAAAATCTAGAAGGGGGGTTTCTCTAGAACTGTTGTCACTGGAAGGTTTCACAGTGGCTCACTCATCTTTGCTGCAGGTGTCAGTGTAAGATCATAACGCATGCCTAGATATTTTTGCTCTCTTCTGTGGTGAGCCTAAAGATGAATCACAAGCCATGTCTCAGATTTCTCTTAAGCATCTGTGAATCATTTGAGCACATTGAGTTATGTGGGAGCTGATCTATGATTTCTGCTCTTCACCTCTAAGCAGAATTAACTCACTGAATTTCAGTGAAAGTTTCCCCACTTCCTCTTGTTGCACAAATCTGATCTCTGCATCCAGCTGTGAGCACTCTGAGTGGACAACGACTGCCCTGAAGGGGACAGTGTGGGTTTAGCTGCTGTAATAGCAGAAATGGTTGATGAACCATCTTCTGTAGCAGCTAAGGTATAGAAGACTTCAAAACTATTTTCAAGAATATGCTGTTTCTTTATAAATATTCTTTAATAAATCTTTCTTTTATTTTTTTTTTTTTTCTTCTAATGACAGGTCAAATGCCAAGACTTTCTAAGGTCAATCTTTTTACTTTGTTCAGTCTCTGGATGGAGCTCTTTCCCTCAGCTGAGCAACAGAAAAAATCACAGGTAAAATGTCCGTGTTTACTGTTAATTGGTCTTTCTCAAGCTAATGGCTCCTGCAGTGAATTTAACCTCACTGCTCTTTAAATGAGAGGTAGTCTGAAGGGGAATTAAAAAAAAAAAAAAGGCTGATAAACGTTTCTCAGATACTTCTTAGAAGTAGAAGAAAATCCACTGGTGGGAAAAAAAAAGCAAAATGGTTCAATAGCATGCCAGTTCTGAAAAACTTTGAAAGGCAAAGTATACCCCTGACAGGTGAAGCAAGCAGTAAAAAATGCTGCTGAAGATGGTAACAAAGGAGGCATGGTGTATACCATGCACTTTGTAGTGTATACTAAACATAACTTCAAAATCAGGGTGGTTGGTGGTTCAGAGATTAAAATGTTGGTACTTATGATTGTAGAAGAGGACTCTTAGACAGTGGAGGTGCGCAGAGCTATGTGACATTTGCTGATCAAGAACTACCTTGGTGACAATGAAAAGAAACTGTCCTTGAGAATGGGTCTTCTAAACAGCTGCCAGTTACACTTCACAGCAGTGGGGCATTTTCAGAGCATCCTGGAACAGGGTGTTTCCTTTGGGGATCAGAGTTCTTACTGTGCTTTTTAAAATGATTACTGCTTTGTGCAGAGCATACCCATGTGCTAAGATCCATAGCATAGGTATCAGCCAGGACAAGAAAAGAGAGAAAAATAATCTGAGTGACAATTGGGCCTAATTTTCAGAGCTTGGCATGTCCCAGACTAGATCTGAAAGAGGGATAACTGAGCAGCACCATACAGGCTTCAAAAGTAGTTTCAAATTTAGTAGTTCAGGTAGGAGTGGCCCATAGGGCTATAGTACAGCCTCATTTCTGTAACTGCAAAGAAACTGAATAATTTACAGATCTAAGGCAACAGTGTTCTGGTGGCAGCTGGGCTGCAGACTGAGATCTGTTTCACCAGCTTCATCAAACTAGCCTGTATCCAGTTTCCTCACAATACATGGGAATCTAGATGGAGGAGCTCTTATCTGTGGCATGCAGACTTTTTCCATGGAATATTCTTTAGAACCAGGATTCGTTGCTATAAATGAAGGGACAGAAATAAAGCTAGAGAAGCTATTGGCTCCCAGGATGGCTGAGCTTAAGACGGAAATTAAGTTAATGAGTGTTTCCAGATGCTGGGTGATTCAGAGGGGTTTTTCAGCTGTAATTGTCTAGAATTTTCTGCGGTGCTCCCAGATTTTGTTATGTGCAAAGCAATAAGCAGAAAAATCAGGAAATTGTGCCAAGTCCCTGTTT
Source organism: Actenoides hombroni (assembly GCA_024336885.1). Lineage (NCBI taxonomy): Eukaryota > Metazoa > Chordata > Aves > Coraciiformes > Alcedinidae > Actenoides > Actenoides hombroni. The sequence goes on along the minus strand of WUAM01000431.1, from coordinate 99,334,087 downwards.
GAAGTTTGACAGGGGTGCAGCACTCTGATATTAACAGGTACATGAAGAAACCACCAAAAAAAAGAAAAAAATATACTGCTTAGGGGTAGTGTAACAGAGATTATTCATATCACAGTTTGTACTAAAGAGCTATATACTCTGATCCTAGCTGATTACTGGTACCCAAGAAAGAGCTGTAATATCTCTATGGACTTGATGTTGAAAAAAATAAAATAATAATAATAATAGCAATGCACTTTTCTGTAGGTAAAGAAGAGTGGTCTAGTTGTGGTGAAAAACATGAAGATTATTGGTCTTCATTGTTCCAGTACAGATTTGCACGCTGGCCAGATTGCACTCATTAAACACGGATCAAGACTTAAAAACTGTGATCTTTATTTTTCCAGAAAGCCATGTTCAACTTGTTTAAAAATGATTGTAAACGGTAAGCAATGACTGTAGTAGAGTAGGAGTAAATGTTATGCTTGTGATTGGTGGTATCAGAAAGCCTTTTTTCCCTTGGGACTGTCCCAGTTATGAATGCCAATCCCTAACTTTGTAGCCTGCACTGATACTTTCCACAAGGCTGAAAACAGTATTGAATGTACATTTTCTGGAGCTGATGATCAAAAAACTAGGGTTTGCTACTGAGAACTACTGGAGGTGCTTGTCTCTTGTTTGGGATGCACTGGTGGGACTCTGACACAGCTTGTTGGGCTTTGCCAGAGCAAGCCTAAGCCTGATGACTAGGCCTAGATTGCTTCATTTTGTCTTGCCCTCCCATGGCTTGTCAGTGGCACCAGAGGAAGGGTAGGGGTTTTTTTTGTGGAAATCACAGGGAGTACTTTAGGTTTTCCTTTTCCCAGGTGAGTTGAAGACAAGTCAGATTATTCTCTCACTTTTTGTGTGTGTGGTGTTAATGTAGCTCTTGTAGGTAAGATGCAAAATTAGGCTGCTGCAAAGGCCTTAGAATTTAGGAAGCTCCAATTTTTGTCTATATATAGTCTATCAAGTGTGATAAGCTCTTGATACTCATATGTACTATCATTTTTGTTGTCCAGACACCCCTTAAGCAGCACTTGGGGCCTTAAAGGAGTAAAACCAGAGTTAAACAGTAGTATGTTGAATATGAGGTTTATTTTCCACTGTACTTGCATTAGTTCCTTCTGCTGCATTATCTTCTCTTCCAGCTGGGGTGAACAGGATTTCTTACTGGCCTGCAGATCCTGAAATCAGTTTGCAGAATGAGGCGTCCAATCCCATGACTCCTGATGATGCAAAGCTAGATGCCAAAGCGGTAGAAAGACTGAAGTCAAATAGTCGTGCCCGTGTCTGTGTGTTGCTTCAGCCCTTGGTGTGCTATATGATGCAATTTGTTGAAGAAACTTCCACCAAGTTTGATTTTATTCAAAAAATAGCAAAATCTCAGCCTGACTCGAATACTGACTTTTATACTGCGTGTAGACAAGAGAGGATAAAGGAATATGAAAGCTTATTCCTAATTTCAAGTGAGGAAACGCACAAGCAAATATTGATGACAATAGGACTGGAGAACCTCTGTGAAAATCCGTACTTCAGCAACCTTCGGCAAAATATGAAAGATCTTGTCTTGGTCTTGGCAACAGTGGCTGCCAGTGTCCCCATCTTTGGGTGCTTTGGATTTTACAACAGTGAATCATGGCGTACAAATGAAGCAGACCATCAGGGGTTGCCCCAAGACATTGCAAGGCACTGTATGATACAAGCCAGACTACTCGCATACCGGACAGGTGAGTTGTTACAGTCGTGGAAGAAGAATAGAGCAAGTTCCTGATTTCAGTCTTCCTTCTTCCAAATACTTCCTGGAGAAGGCTGCTGAATTCCTTTCCTGCATCTGTGAAACACCAGCAGCAGTAGTAGTAAGAACTCCATGGGGGTACATAGCATGGTGTGTAAAAACCCTGAGCTTTCCAAGAGGAAACCAGGACAGGCATTTCATAGACAGTACTAGCAAAGCCTGCCATAACAACATGTCCAACACCTGCCTGAAAATAGAAGACAAATTTAAGTTCTTCAAGCTGCTCTGAAGCTTTTTTTTTTTTAATGGAGGTTTCACAAGATGTTTCTGTGCCCTGTGATAGGATGAGGGGCAACAGATACAAACTGAAGCACAGGAAGTTCCACCTCAACATGAAGAAAAGCTTCTTTACTGTGAGGCTGACAGAGCACTGGAACAGGCTGCCCAGAGAGGTTGCGGAGTCGCCTTCTTAGAGACTTTCAAAACCTGTCTGGACATGTTCTTGGGTGGCCTGTCCTTGCTGATCCTGCTCTGGCAGGGTGTCTGGACTAGATCATCTCCAGAGATCCCTTCCAACCCCTACCATTCTTTGATTCTGTGATACTATGATTCTGTCATCACATAAATGCCAGTATTTTAAGCATATTATGTGCACTTCTTCAGGAAAGAGCAGTGAAATAATATCCTTCCAGTAGGGCATTAAGTATGGTTACATTGTTTCCTAATTCCAGTCTTATTAGTGAGAGTGATCATATATCTGATGGGGGTTTTCTTTGCAGAGATGCTTGAGTTTTGATGTGCAGGATTTCAGGGTGGCAGGGTAGTTACTGATGATTTTTTTGATACAGATGACCTGTGTTACCTACTTTATTCTGCCTGACTAGTAATGCACTAAACTGCTAAGTTGTTCCAGAGAACAGAATATGAAGACTTAAAACTTGGTGTTACTCCTTAGTGATTGATTGGGGTTTTTTTTCATGTAGATAGGATAGTTGCTTTTTTTAAACCCTTGTAAGCAAATAAATAGTATTTAATATAAATATATTTAAAGCTTAAACCAAAACTAATCCCTCAACATGCACACACAAAAACAACCTATCAAGTCAGGTGCTGAATATGCACCTGACTTTGACTTACTTTTGACTGACTTACTTTTGACTTACTTACTTTTGACTTACTCAGACTTTGTTATTTGTGAAGGTGAATCTTAATATTTTAGAACTTTCCCCTTTTTTCTTTTTTTTTTTTTTTCTTTTGGGTACCCTCTGCAACTTAGGTCACTAAAAGTTACATAGGAAACTGTGTTTTTAGAAGTAATTCAGAAGTTTCACGGAACCAGTTGTGAGGTTTTTTGTACATCTGCTGTTGTACAGAGAAAAACAGAAAGACCAAGCTTGAGCACTCATTCTTGGGGCAGCAAAAATCAGTTTTATCTGTCCTCTTCCACCTGGACTCTGGTCTGTTTTTTGAGCAAACTCTTGTTTCACTTTAGTCCTGTAATGAAATTAAAATAAATAATAGCATGCCCACATATATTTAGATGCTTTACATTATTATATAGGTGGATATAAAGGGAGAAAGATCATAGAAGCATAAAATGGTTTGGGTTGGAAGGGACCTTTAAAGGCCATCTAGTTCATCCCCCCTGCAGTGAGCAGGGCCATCTTTAATATCTTAGGACGTTTTCTGTGCTGGCTTAATATACATCACTGGTTAATAAATATGCAGAATATGAATCAAGTCAGTCCTCATAAAACATGACCTTTGGCAGGAAAGACCCTCTTTGAGTGATTGGACATGGTAGTGATACTCAGGATGATGGAAATGGTTAATAGAAACATCATCTTCTCCAATATTAATCACTGGAAGCCTGAAACATTTTTTTCTCCTTGATATGCTCTAACTGGTCAAGACTTTCATCAATAGCTACTACAGGAGGTTTCCAAGTTCCAGGTTTTTTCTGTTCCAGTTTTCCTGTGGTGGTGATAGGAAACACCTCCAAAAATCCAACTGATAACATTTCATCCCTAAATTAGCTACAAAACAGAACTAATTTTGACAGGAATTCAGACCACAGCACCATAAACTTAAGGAATGGCAGAAATCAAGTAACAAAGTAGTAAACAACAAGAAAGTTTTTATGAGAAAGTTTTTTATGAGAAAGTTTTTTATCAGCAAATCTGTCCACATGACATTCTTGGCACGTATTTTCTTATCTTATACGTGTATTGGTTGCTTCTTAGCACTTAAGAGCAAATGTATGTAGCAAAGTCTTAGAATGACTGGTCTTGTAGTTAGAGCACACCCAGCTTCTGCAGTAGACTCGTATGACTTCAAAGCTCTTAAATCTTTCTGCATTTCTTTCTCCTGTCCAGGAAGCAACAATAAATGTTACTCCTTACTCTAGGATGTCATATGTTAATGTATAGGTAACTCAGAAGTGCTTTATTTGTTATTTACTGCTAAAATGTTATGTATTTTAGAGGACCACAAAACAGGAGTCGGAGCTATTATTTGGGCAGAAGAAAAATCAGTAAGTACTGAAAAAGTTCCTTTTTCTTGCACTCACAATTCATACGCTTGCATCTGCTTTGTGCTTGTTATTTTGCTTTTAAGTTTATACATGCACTTTTTTCATACACACACACAGAGCTACAGAAAGCCTGCTATCAGTGTTACCTGCTAAAAGGAAAGCCTCGAAAGCCTGGTGCAGTGTGTCACCTGTGGTGTTAGGGTTTGCCCGCGTGGCTCCTACGGAGCTTCATGGAAAAGAGCTGAGCTCTCTTGCAACTGCTGTCACTTGGCACGAGCTGTTAATGTGGCCGTGTACACACTGCACAACACTTGGACTTAGTACTGGGTTTAAATGTCTCCAAATGTGATGCTCTGCTTACTGTTGCAGAGAAGCTGTGATGGAACAGGAGCAATGTATTTTGTAGGCTGTGGTTACAACGCCTTTCCTGTCGGATCTGAATATGCTGACTTTCCCCACATGGATGATAAACAAAAGGATCGGGAAATCAGGAAGTTCAGATACATTATCCACGCGGAGCAGAACGCCTTGACATTCAGGTAACGGCTTTATTTTTACCACAGAAAAGAGTGAGACGGTTCAGCAATGATTGCATGACGAACGCACGATGTCACTGTGAGGAAGTGTGGATTGCAGTCACGGTCTTCTTTATGCCTGTGATGCAGAACTTGGATGTTCATGGACACAGTCAGCTCCTGGGGTTTCTTCAGGCTTCTTAAGTGCACTTGGTTTTTAAAGTATATTCACTCCAGTGCATGACAGCTACCCTTCAGGTACAAGCCGCTGCCTCTGCTTCCTCCTAGGACCGTGCTATGACCTGAAATGTGAGTGTGGCAATCGTTGAGGCTTCTGACAGTGATAGGTGCGGAGAAGCGGGATGGGCATTTTGTTCACAGACAGTAAAACCAAACCAGCTCTTATTGTGTACTTGTGATCTCGAGTAGGATTAAGTTGCTTCTCAAAGTAGATAATACAACCCTTTGCTTGCTCTTGTGAGGTGTCAAGTTCATCACCATTCAAAACTATCAAGTTATAAACTCTCAAATTGTATTTTCTGACTGCTTGTAGGTGTCGAGAAATAAAGCCTGATGAGAGAAGCATGATATTTGTAACAAAATGTCCATGTGATGAATGTGTCCCTTTAATCAAAGGGGCTGGCATCAAGCAGATCTATGCAGGAGATGTTGATGCTGGAAAAAAGAAAGCAGACATATCCTATATGAAGTTTGGTGAACTTGAAGGTGTAAGCAAATTTACAGTAAGTGTCTAGGTATATTATGTTCTAAAAACTCTGGGCAGCACTGGGAGGAGGGGGGAGTGAGCAGTCATCTGCAGACAACGTAGAGGAACGGGGGGTTTGTGCTGTTTAGTCAAGGGAGTGGAATTGAGGGGTTACTCTGCTAGGACACTGGGGAGAAGTGCTGTGCCATATGCCACATGGTGGGGCCAAGCTTGTCTGTCTTCTGTAACTTCCTTGCAGATTTCCCTCTTAACTCCTTGCTGTTGTTTGAGGTGTTCTTTTCCACTCTGAAGTTCTTTCCAAGCCTCCCTGTCATAGCATGGCAGCTGATGTGGGAGATCACTGTGTGGTTTTATAGACCCTTCCAGCAGCTGCTGAAAGAGCTGCGTGGAGTTGTGAGGGTGGCCAAGTGCACCTGCACTCAGGGTGCTGACCATGACAAAGTGCAGCACTGTCAGTCTCAGTGGGCTCATTTCCCCTTCTCAAGGGAGTGAATGGCCATGCATCCCTTCATAGATTTTTATCCTCAAAACAAGTGTGTATTGGAGAGGAAGCCCTTCATTTCCCACCTCATCCCTAGTCATGCTTTACAGTGAAGGACTGTAGGGTACTTTGTCTTTCTCCCTTTGCTCCTTCTTCTGTCTTCTAGAATGAATAAACTTTTTCTTCTTCTTTTACCAGTGGCAACTAAATCCATTGCACGCTAATGCCCTTGAATTCCATGACCCCACAGCCAGGGAAAGTAAGTATTTCTTTTTCATTAACTCATTTTATGACTGAAATCAATAAGTGAGATCACATTTTAAACAAACCAGAATCCCTCTAGGATTGATTAGTCTTAATTAATCTTGATTTCAATTAGTTAAAATTTTGCTATTAGTTAAATTTTGCCATGAAATTTTCTCTGAGCTTTTTGAATAGAGGAACTAATGGTAAATCAACAACATGAGCTTGTTTGAACAAATGCTTGGCCCTGGTACACGTTACAAAATCTAGTAATGCTATTTTCAAGGTCAGCAATGTGCTGGTTTGCACATGGATCATTTCAGACTAGTTTATCATGTTAAATTTTGTTCTTTAAAGACTCCTGTAGAGATTATATAAAGACTTTATTATGCTGTATGAAGAGTGCCATTCTTTTTCCAGAGAAATGGGACTCCTCCAAGTCATTTAAATATGTTCTGTAGGACATTTCAGTGCTGCTTTTATCAAGTAGAATCTATGCCAGTGCTTTTCAATCAACATTTATCTTTGTCTGTATATATACACACACATATATAATATAAAGGCCACAACATCCTTGTCGACCTGTGTCCCTGTAGCAGTCATCTTCTGAAAACGAGAGTTGAGATGAATCCTGTGTTGAAGCCTTTTATGCTCCAAAAGGGGCCCGCAATCAGCATCTACTGTCAGCTATCAGTCCTTAAAAGGTTTCTCATCCAGACAGGAAAATAATGTAGTAAAAGAAGCTAAATAATTTTTGTGCCTCAAGCATGAAGATCCAGAGCAGAAAGATAGGGAGCTGGCAGTTACTCAAAGCACTGAGCACCATGCTAGGAGCATAAAAAAGACTGAAGGTGGCTTTTGTATCACATGAATAACCACGTACTACAAGCTAATTCCTAACACGTAGTGAGCTGGATTAGTGGAGAAGTCTCTTTGTTAACAATTCCCTCATGAGCTGAAGGGGAAGGGGAGTAGGAAGGGCTCAGAGTAGTGCTTATGGCATTAGTAATCCCTACAAAATGCTAGGGCTTGTTTGTCCTTCTCTTTGCTAATGGTTTTTAGACCCAGCTGGAGAAAGATTCATCCTGGAGTACTTTGAAAACTGTTAATGGGGCTCATTTTTCTAACAGTGTTTTCTTTGAGAGCTATGATTTCATTTTCAACACTGAACTGTTTAAGTTGCTATTTTTCCTACTGTATCTCTCTTACTATGATTATTACATCTTCCTGTGTATAGGGAGGAAGACAAGCTCCCCCAGCCAGTGTCATTCCAGTGTGCCTGAATGTATTGTGTGTTAGACTATTCTTACTACTAAGAATAGTAATTAGTATTTAGACTATTCTTACTTCATGCTTCACATGTTGGGTTTTTTTTCCTTTAGATGGAGTCCAGAAAACAAAATCCCTAGATGACCAGCAGCACCAAAACAAGAAACTGTGTCTTGGTCACTGTTGAATAATGAAACACTTCTGCAATCTTGCTCTGTACTTTTTATAATGCAGCCTGTTTGCACTTTCAAATAAGGAAGAGTTTTATTTATTGTTTGGAAAGTAATTTTTAGAATAAGTTTATTTATGATGTCTTAAACATTTTACAGAATTACCTGAAGGTCTTTTTAATTTAGAAGTTCCTGGGGAAAAAAAAAATGCTGCTTGTATTTTCTGTGAAAGTAACTGGGTGGCTAATCATTGTTAACATGTTTAAAAAAAGAAATACTGGAAGTTCCTTTCTGGTAGATCAGAGTAATAATAAAATGGTATCTCTTTTGCTTGGTGTATGGGTTGAGGGAATGGGTTTCTAAGTTCTGGACTAGCAGAATGCAGAAAAAAGCCCTAGTTCTTCAGGGACAGTTGTCAAGGGAATCTTTTAGGAAATAGTACATAAATAATCGCTAGCAATTATTCCTGTTCCTGAAAGTGGCTTTTGCTTCTCAGTCTGCTTGTATAAAGGAGACAAGGCCAACTGGGATGGCAATCGTTGCTAGGTAAGTGATTTGGAGATGGAGCTTGTCTTTCATAATAACCTCTTCCAACTACCATAGCAGCAGAGCTGTTTGTTTTGTGATATTTGCATTGCTGCTCTCTGTGCTTCCTCAAGTGCAACCCGTCTGAATTAATGTAGACAAAGATTAGCTTTGGTTTTTCTCAGCTTCTGGATGCACACATGAAAGAATCTGGCCGTATGCATCTCGCTGGTCCCTACATACTATGTGAAGATCGCTCGTGTTTAGGCTCTGTTAATCTTCACTAACAGGCTTCTGGGACTCCAGAAGCTAATAAGATGCTCGATGTCCTCTTGTTTCTTAGATAGGATGATCTATCCCAGTGGAATAGCCTGAATCTTTTCAGGTGCCAGTCTCTTGGACGACTGCACATGGAGCATGGGTGACATTCCAACAGCCAGCGAAACTCCAGTCTAATGTAGTTGCTAGTTTCGAGGGGATGCTGGGTAGACAACCAGTAACCAGAGCAGAGAGTTGCACCCAGCATCATTTAAGAGGCTACTGTCCATACTCCCACCTGTTTGCTGCTTTGAATATGTTGTTTGTAGCTGTTTGTTTTACCAAACATTCCAAGACTTTCAGTTCACTCTTCTGCTGAACTCTCAAGAGCAAACACCTTAAACCTGCTGCTGGTAGGATGGATAGATGTCTTTTTCTCAGCTCTTTCATGTATTTTGTCTTTGCTGCCCTCCTTCAAGTCCTGGAAGGGGAGTCATGTCTTATGATGCTGCTGCAGGTTCTGTTTGTTTCTTTCAGGCTTTGGAAAAGGTTGGAACTAGATAGAAAAGCTGTGATTGGATAGTGTGCAAACCATCCTTAACATGGCATTAATTATATGGAATGTGTTCTCACCCAGTCTGGCTACTGGTCCTGTAACTTAAGGCACAGTTCTTGGAGCTGCACCAAGAAGCCGAGATTCCCCATGGCTCTTAGTATAACTTCATTCTAGAGTACCTGGACTTTATAACTGGGAAATGCTTATATCCTCTTGCCACCATGAGAATTGACTCTCTCTGGAGCTGGAGAAGCTGCCGTTTCTCCGAGCCTGGTTAGACTGAAGGCTGCTCTAGGGCTGCTGGTTGAATGCAGTACATGCAGAGTTAGCAGCAGAATTTTCACCAGGCAAGCAGCTGACCTGCACCGCTGCTGTCTTGCTAAGCAGGGGGCATACAGCTTCATTTCCCAGGAGCAGGTAGTCAGTGAAGGAGAAGAATCTGACCCTGTTTGTCAACAAAGGGAAGGATCATGAAGTCCATTTTTGCATCAGGCCCCAAAAGAGTGCTTTTTCGCAGTAGATGATGAGGAAATTGCTGAACTGCCACTTCATCAGGTCATGTAATCTAATGCGGAGGAACCCAGGTCCTGAACTTAGGACCCAGATCCAGCTGCAAGAGCTCTGTGCCTCACCTGACAGAGTCAGAGTCGGGGGGATTACGTTACTGGTCTGGATGCTGTACAAACCTCAGAAAGACAGGTTTTTTCCCTCTCATCTAGGATTATATAACATCATTGTTTGTAACTTCCATATGAAGTTGAAGTCAAATGTTGGTGCTTCATAAACAAGACTGTAATCTGTTTTAAAATCATAAATATTTTACTTTGGCAGATTTCCCTTCACTTCCTGGTGAGCATCTTGTGTTAGAATAATTACTCTTGGCTTTTTCTACAGATCAGAAGAACACTGTCCAGAGTAGAGTAAAAAGTCTGCCTCCACCTCACCCGATGAAACCTTCTTGTTTCTATAATCCATTGGCAATGCTCTTCCACTTGAGGTAGAAGCAGGGGAAAAAAAAACAGGCACAGGTTTAAGGTCCCTTCAAGTTTTATACTGATGAGTCAGCTGCTATCAAAATGGGTAAAGAAGTCTGTGTATAGGAACAGCTGAAATAGGAAAGGCCTTGAAACATCTTGGGTGACCTGGGTACGTGGAGAAGTAAATCAAGATACAAGTCAAATACCACCCACATTAAATAACTACACTGCAGTGAATGTTTGCTGGTAACAGGTACTTCATGAGCAGTTAAGATTCTGCCTTTACTTTTTGTCGTTTTTTACAGCGAGGATTTTTTGGTACAAAACTTTCTGTGAAACTTGGAATTGCCTGCAAGGCTGAAGGCTTAGGAGCCTGGCTTTATTTCTGTCATGCTGCATTTCTGCAGATTCCTCCAGAGGCTCACAGATTCCTGGTTATCAGTATAACCCCACTTCTTTAATTCTTGCTGGGATTACAAACTAGGAGTCTTCATCCTGGCCAAGAGGAACGGGGTGTGTGAATGGGGTTTCTCTCTCAACCCGTGGACTCTGTGGACGCTGCTCTGCGTGTCATCTGCTTACCAGGGATAGCCACAGAAGATTGGACATCTCCTGCAGTGCTCATTTTGCAAGCAAACTTTTCAGCTGTTTGTTTCTTATCTAAAAAATGACAATGTATTTAAAACTTAAGAAGTGTCAAAGTTATATATTTTACATATTGTATGAAATTTCCATATGCATTTTGGGTCTTTTCCATTGATTTCACAGCAGCCATTTTAATTGCAGGTATTAGCTATCAGAATTTGGCCTCTTGACTGAGAATTGCAGAAATTCTCTGTTAATTGCCTGCCTTACAGCAAAACATGTTTTCTTCTAATAAATTCATTGGACAGTAAGTACTGAAGTGTATTTTTCAGAGCTTTGGGTTATTGAAATGCTCACACCCTTTACTGGCCCAGTGCTCCTTCAGTCCCAGCCGTTTGCTGAGCTGCATCCCCTCACTCTGCTCTGCCGGAAGGATTTGTCTCACCGTGAGACTCTGCCTCCTGCCAGCCTGGGGGAAGGGCTGGGATCCCCTCCCTTGGCCCTGTGGTTGGGGCCAACACCTGCACTGGTCATGGAACAAAAATCGGAGCTTCCAAACCCCCTTGCTTTGTAACATTTATCCTGGAGGGGGGAGGCTGCGTGCAGCTGGGCCAGGCTGTTGAGATAAATACCCAGTAACAGCAGAGTTGTTATGAAGGGGGCATTTTTCTTTGCAAAAAATGGGGCAGCACTGGGGATTCTCCACCATAAGTGCTCCAACAAATTAGCAAAACACACCATCTATTATACATAAAAAAACACTCATAAAATTTCCTGGAAAGGCCAGTCTTATACTAACGGGTTCCCAGAATTCATTTACATAGTCCGAGCATGTGTAATAAAATTAGGGTTAGGGTCTTTTCCCCCTCTGGTGGTCTTTCATAGTCTTCCTCCCACTTTTGTTAGTTGATCTCTGGGTTTCCTTTGCCCATATATGGTCATGGGGTTAGCTCATCCACCCTTTGGCTCATCCATCCCTCCTGGGATGCTTCAAGAAGGCAAACTGAAATGAGTCCCCAGGAGTTCATCATCCTCTTCTGCACTTATCTTGACGTCTTAAGTCCCTGTTATCAGGGGTGCTCAGGCTTAATGAACCATCTCAAGGCTGGTTTGATTTCTGCCAGCAAGAAGTTGCACGTTTCTCATTATCAGCTCTTCCCAATAGACGACTAAACTATGCAAGTGAGGCTAAGAAAAGAATACAAGTAAAGCTACTATATAACATAATAAAAAAATACGAGTACAGATATACTGGTAAAATTTCTGTGTATCAGCCAGGGGATGACCAAGGATAGCAATCCTTTCAGTCAGCTGAAGGGAACCGAGTCCATAGCATGAAGCAAGTGATGCTGAAGGCCTGACAGGTCAGCGGTTTGACTTCCACCTAGTTCTAGCCCTGGCACACGGTCTGAAGGCCTATTAGCCAATGGAGTGCCTTAGGGCTATGCCTACAGTTCATTTTCCTATTTAACTTCATCTGAAAGGAATGCATTCAGTGCACTCCAAGACTGGCTGGTGACACAGAGCCACACACCCAGTAAGCGAGGGCAGATGCATTTCAGAAGTGCTCTGGAACTGCCCTGTCATGCAGATACACAGTGAGCAGTCAGTGGGATGTAGTCAGCCAGGGTGGCAATGGGACAGGCTTCCCAGAGCGACATTTAATGCGGAAACTACTCTGAAAAACTTTGCAGTCCTCTAAATAGACTTTGTTTGACCCACTCCGCCGGTGAACCAGAAAAGCAAAGAAGCCAGGTGGAGCCCACTGATTTCCAATAGATCTGGCTGACCGTGTCATCAATGAAGATGGTCACAGTGCCGCAGAGTGAAACCCGTTCTGCCCATAACGGAAATTGCAGGGTACTGTTGTCCAATGTTTGCCAATCTTCCCCGGGCCCCTGCTGTTCTCCCAGGCCTGCTGACCCCCCAGCAGGTACCGGGCGGCACGTGCTGCTCAGCCTTGCGCAGTTATACTCCTTCTTCGAAGGGGAAAAGGGCTGCGAGCACGGGACGCTTTCCACTGTAGCCCACCTCCTGGCAGCGTGCTGGATACACGTAGGGCCAAGAGAAGGAGTCGTCACCTTTGTGCCATGCCAAAAGGGTCTCTTGAAACTCGGAGCACTGGTGTGCCCCCGTGCCGGGCAGCGCTGGTCGTGGCCACTGCCGGGGGCCAATCCCGCAGTCCCTGGGCGAGCAGGCGAAGGGCAGCCCCGCAAAACACAAGAGGCAAAAAGCTGCTGCGCTGAGTCTGTGCCTGGCTTAATAAGCCCGAGCGAGAGAAGGCTCCTCAGTTTGTCTCTCTGGCTCTGAACAGGGCTTGTTTGGCCTCAGCTGCGGCAAGAAGCAGCCGTGAGAGGGGGCTGCTGTTCGCAGGGAAACGGGCCCGGGCGAGGTTTGCGGGGAGAGGGGACCCCCCCGCTCGGCTCCCTGCCGGCCTCCTGCTTTCGCTTGCGGCTCTCCTGCCCCGGGGAGGGGCGGGGAGGCGGTGCCCGCACGTCTAGCACGGCAAGGATGCGTTTTCCCATCAATATTGCAACAGGCACCCAGAGAATGCTGCTGGCGCTGCGGCTGGTGCCAGCAGCAGACGGTGAGGGTGTGCCGAACCTCGTTGTAAATGCCAGAACACTTGAGACAGCTCAAAACTCATAAATAGGAATGAAAATAAAAATAAAAAGGTTCTGTTGTGACTGTCATGGAGGTTGGCTGCCTGGCAGCAGCACAGGCTTAACCATGTTTGGGCCAAGAGCAGGCGTGCAGCGGGAAGAGCTGAGCACGGCTTTTTCTCCAGGGTATTTTGCAATGTGACTTTTACCTTCTGCACTCCCAAGTTTTGTCTGTTCTTACATAGAATCGTAGAATTGTCAGGGTTGGAAGGGACCTTAAAGATCACCTAGTTCCAAACCCCCTGCCATGGGCAGGGACACCTCCTACTAGAGCAGGTTGCTCAGAGCCCCATCCAGCCTGCTCTTAAAAACTTCCAAGGATGGGGCTTCCACCACCTCTCTG
>WUAM01000431.1:99295988-99311587 GCA_024336885.1 Actenoides hombroni | reverse complement strand
ACATTACATTACGAGGAACATGCAAACATGGGCCTGGGGGGCTGCATTACAGCTGCTTGCCCCCTCAAACAACACCTGGTAAAGCCTGGGACAGCAGTCAGACTGGACCTGCTGTTAGCTTTATACTCCCCAGTCAGAAGATGTCATACGGGTGGTGTGGAAAATGCCACACGTGGGGAATGTGTGGAAGAATGGGGCTTGGCACACATCAACAGTGCCATACTTAGTACTCCTATCCAGATAGGGAGGTAAGACTATTTTTTTTTATTATTCCATAAAGGTGAGACAAAGCAGCTAATCTTAAACCCTGGCCACCTGATGCCATAAGAGTCCTAATCCCTGCCTGTGCTTTTGTCTTCTCTGGATCCCTCCTCCTCAGGTCGCTCCTAGGAGTCCCTGCTTAAAGGTACTTTTCCCTCTGCTCTGGGGAAAAAGCTGCAGCCTCTGCCATGCTGGGTGAATGCTCCAAGAATCCAAGACATTTTTTACAAAGTTTTCCTTGATCTAATGGCCAGGCTGTGGTCCCTGTGCCAGTCTAGCATCTACAGCTATTCAGTCTCCTTGCACAGGCCTCCACATCTCCTTTCTCTGATTACCCTGAGCCAGAATCTCAAATAATTTCTTTTTTGCCTACCTGCCACCTCAAACTTCTCAAGAGTAGCCCCAACAGTCCCAGCTCCCAAGGACCCCTTCAGAGCAGCCACTCTGAAATAACAGCTTTCCTGTGTGATGCTCCAAGGGACACATCTTACCAGGGACACATCTATCGGTGGGTGGGACAGACAGTTCACAGCTCTCCTGCCCATGATGGGCTGTCGACAGCTGATGGTTCTGTCACTGCCTGCAGCATCTGACAGAAATAGTCCCTCCTTTGTAAATAACTTTGATACACTGCTATTGATACATTGGTTCCCCTCAGACTGGGAAGTAAAGAGTTTGGAGATGTAAATCACTACTCAATGTACTTTACATCTTTCCACTCTGTGTCTTATTTAGAGGATACAAATCTCACTATCTCGCAGGCGTGGATGTTTGGCTCTGTCTGAGACTGCAGCGGTTCACACCCTCAGCTCGAGCAGCCCCATGATGCAGCTCCCCACGTACTGACCTCTGGCAGGTCACCACACCGATGGAGGCTGGATAATTCCAGGGTTTGGACTGTGATAAGCCCCTAGTCGTCTGGACAAGCTTCCTTTCAGAAAAGCAGTAGTAAGCCTACAGGCAGGGCTGAGGCAAGTAACCATTACAGATCTTCATTAGGAGTTTTAATTTTGGAGTTAAGTTCCCTTTTTATGACCAGGAGAAGAAAACCATCAAGTATACTGGCAGGACCCACATTTTCAGAAATAATCTGATTATGCTGCAAATGGGATCCATTAAAGACGGCCTGATGCTGAAGTGTTGAACAACTTCCTTCCATGACTATCAGGCCTTCTTATAAAGACAGGTGAAGGCTGACTGCAAACAGAAGAAATCTAAATCATTCTTCATGTAAAAGGGATCTGGTCTGCAAACAGAACTGGAAGGTTTCAGTGGTAAACCTCGTAAATACCAGCATTTCATAGTGGTCCTACAACTGGTATTACCATAGCAAATAATTAAAGAACTTAGTTTAATAGAAGGCATCACATCCTGCTTACCTTCCTGCTCTACTGTTTATACACTATAATCTTCCCCTTGCAAAACTGTCAAACTAACATTCAAACAAACATCTTCTTGACTGCCAGTCTTGCTCAGTGTCAACAGGGACTTGTAAAGAGAGAATGTTAAAATTCCTGAAATGGCATTCACTACTTGCTAAGCAAACAATTCTGCCAACTAATCAGCATCACAAAGCCCACCATCAGACTTCACTTTTAAAAGAGCCCCCTCTCATTCTAAACTCGGTATTGTCATACAGGAGGAGATAAACCCCTGAAAACAGAAATCATTATTAACACTATCTGGAACATTTCTACTAAAATGAAGTCTAACTGAAGCTAAAACACCTCACAGAGAACTGTGTTTTCACCTATAGTTTTATTATGAAAGGTTGCATGTTCTAGAACATTTAATTCAGGTAGGTGAGAGAGACAAGAGACCCAAAATAAAGAGAGGACCGATATTAAAATGCCAACTCTACAAATAGCTGGTTTACCACAGTTCCTTTTTGTGAATATTTGCAAAAGGCCTGGAATGAAAATTAACTCTGAAGCTTCAAAAGTTGCTCAGAGCGGAACTGGTCCTCTCTTCTCCATTAAAAGTCATACACTGTATTTCTTCAAACAAATAACCAAAATCACTTGATTAGAGAATCTGACCTTGTTTCCTTGCAGTTAATAACCAGGCATCACCACCCTCTGGGACTACAGCAGAGCAGAAGTGATTACAGAGGTTGGATCGCCTGGATTGGGTATTTTAAGACTTACTCTGGGGTCACGCACAATCTTACTGTGTCAGGAAACTGCACACAGTAACCTCTTATGGTTCATGTTGCTTATAGCACAATGCTTTGCATAACACTGCTCGCCCTCTGAACTCTCCAGCTAAGCAGCAGAGAGGACACATCCCCCACAGACATGGTTTCAACTTTGTACAAGAGGAAACTGTCAGCTCGGTCAAATTCTGTGAGATCATTTGCCGAGCAAGCTGCAGGAGGTAGCTCTGTAATGTGCACGGAAGAGAGTGGAAAAATGAAACTAAGGTCATGAAACACAGTGTACCCATTCTATTTTTAGATTTAAACAGTAAAATGTATCTTGCTAAAAGTCTGTTTAAGAACAAGAAAGTTGCCTAATCCCAATTCACCGCTACAGGGTGTTTTCCATAAAATGATCTAATGGTTTCTGTGGAAGCCAAGAGAGCTTGTTATTAACCCCTACTATATTAACCCCTATAAATGTGTAAGGTCAGAGGAAAACCTGCACCATGTTCACGTACGTCTGAAAGGTTTGGTCTCCCCTACAGGCAAGCTCAAAGCAGGCTCCACTAATAACTGTCACAAATCCACCAGAGGAGCTGGAGAGTCCTTCCCAATATTTGGTCCTCAAAGTGTGCGTGCTCAAGGCTGAGACCTCCTCTCTAAAGTGGATGCAGAGAACTCTCAAAGCCTACAACTCTAGGTGACCCCATTGGATTATTTGTGGAGGAGGAGGAGGAGAGGGGTGAGGTGTGTTAGCTTTTCCTGATGATTAAATATAAGCTAATCCTCATGCATACATTGTCTGGGACATCCAGCTTTACAAAGCAGCCACGGGCCTTCAGGATGGTGCTTGCAAGGCAAAGGGTCCATTCTGCTCTGGCAAAAAGGAAGAGAAGGAGCTGGAGCTAGGAGGAAGATCAAGCATCTCCTCAGTGGAGAATGGAAGGAGGCATCGCAAGTGGGTGCTCTGTTTGTCTTCCATTTCCCACGTCAAACATTCTGGATGAGGGAAATGTTCTCAGAGCTTTAAGTGGTACTGGCATTTTCAGCCACAAAATGTTCCTGCAGAATGCTTTTGCACTAGAGGTGTTCATCATTTTCTCTCTTACAGTTCTGAAACTTCAATAATTAGAAATTGCCTCAGGGAAGTAAGAGTCCTGTGTCTTTTGGGGAGTGTTGGAATCTGAATGCTTACAAAACAAGCACTTTTTCATTTCAACAGCGTCTAACAGGTGCAACATCTAAATCAGGTAATTTAAACCCAAATCTTTTGGCAGCTCAAACAGAGCAGCAAGTATCCACTTCTCAGCAGACCTTCGGTTTCACATCACTGTGGTTGGTCCACTGTAATTTCAACCAGGACTGCACAGGTATTTTGCAAGCACAATTTAAAAATGTAGGCACAGTTTAAAATTGATGAGATTAAAAACGGAGGGCAAGATTCCTCTCCCAGTCACATTAGCATGGAATTATTACAGCTGACAGGAGAACCGTGCCGAGGGACACTAACCCAGAAACGGGAGGCAGAGATGCTGCAGAACAGGGCACAACCAGCCAGTAGTGTTTTCCTCCACTGTCATAAATATTTAAGGATTCCCTTGAGTAGTTCTCAAGAAGTTAGAATTCAATTTAAGAAGTGAAATCAAAGGAAAACGATCTTCTCTGCCCGCTCTACAAAGCTGACTGACATTGCAGTTGTCTATAACACACCCTAGAACATCCAGCTAACCCAGATCCTCAGTGAGGACCTAAAGTTTCTCTAGTGTGCTGGTGGTGGTTACGAACCAGCAGTTTCCAGCTGATCAGATTCTGCTCTGAGTCTGAAATTTCCCCACAACGAGCACTAGGCACATGAGACAGTGTGAGGAATTCCGCGGCACCGAGTAAATGCTGCTGATGGGTAATACTGGAAAAAAAACAACAACATCCCCATGGAGGTTAGTATCTGAGGACAGAGTTCTGCCCTTTGAACTGGAGAGACACAACATTGCCACTGTGCACTGTTTTGCTGGGCACTCGAAGGCCTCAGCATTATGTCCACGTGGTAGTGACTGCAAGTGCTCAAGAACGGCTGAGCCTACAATATCTTCACTCTAACTGGAAATGGGACACAACATACTGGAAAAGGAAAGGAAGGGAGGAAAGGGAAGGCAGAATGACAGCAATAAAAATGCATGACATGGTTGCATACTGGAATCCTTTCAAGTTATTCCAAATCTTTTCAAATGCCTCTTAAAATAAGCAAAATCAGCTGTTCCCCAGGCCTGGACCATGTCTATCATTAATTCAGGAAGAGCAACTCATGTGTTTCATACATAAAATCTGGCATTTATTCACTGAGCAGCTAAGAGAGCCCAATCCTCTGATCCCTTCCCTCCATAAGCATCTCAAAGGCTGCAAGTGTTTGGAGCCTGATGGCTCTGTTATCTTGGAGCCACATACCTCCTGATAAGGAGGAGAAGTTACTCACAGTGGTTCAGCTGGCTATGGAGGAAGTCAGCAAGGGAAGAGCTTACCAAGCTGCTTATTTCAGGAAGGCTTTTTTTGATTTTTATTAATCCTCCTTGAAGCCCTGGGGGAATTTTTTTGGGGGGGGGGAGGGGGAAAGAAAAAAGCTTTTTGGAGAAGCTGCACACCCTCTAGGCTTCCACACTGAAGATCTGAAAGTTTTTTTCCAAACCTGAAATGGCAGAAGTACAAAACTCAACAAGTTGCCCTGAATTTGTGGAGGGTGATGCAGCCTTTTCCCAACAGCATTCTGATGTGATCTGGTGTCTTTCTAACCTATTTTGGGGAAGGATATCCTTACAGGCTCGTTAGTCCTCTTCTGAAAATTATTAACTCAATTTACATAGTTTGAAATTAATGCCTTCATTCCAAATTAGAGGTAGTTTTGCATAATAACAATACAACTCACTCTCACTACCAGAGCAGAGAATATTTTTTACAGAAAAATGATAAACTCTTCAATTATTAACTTCAACCATCATAAAAAAAAAAAAAAAGGGACACTGGTTGGGTCTGGTTGTTGTTTAAGACTGCATTAATGATCACTGCAAAAGGACGGAAGGATTAAATTCATTTCCAGATCAGATTTACCAAATCACTTTTAATACCTTTGAAAGCAAATTGTCTTCGCACTGGTGCGCAGCACCAGGACCATCCACTTTTACTCTTAATGCAGAGTTTTAAAACTGTTGGGTTTTTTTACCCTTACCCAGAATCACATAGTAAAACGACTGAAGAATTGGAGGAAGGTATCCTGGATACTGCCTAGAAGCTGTGTATTTTGTTACTTGACTGACTACCCTCGGCCAAAATGAAAATGATGCTGCTTTACATTTCACCTGAAGCAAGGTGAAAGAGAAATCAGAGGCTGAATGATAGAAGACTTTTCAGTTAAGACAATCATAAACACTGAAAGTGACTGTAAACCTCAAATAAACCTTTGCCTGAATTTTCTGGGGTTTCTCTTGTCCACCTTGAAAGACATTTCTATGAGGAGAAGCAAAAGTCTGCCACCTCTACAGCTCATACTAGCTCACCTTGAACACGTGGAATGCTTCAAACTGAATGTTGGGGCTTTTATCTCGCAGCAAATTCATCATCAGCTTCAGATTTTCTGGTTTGCTGATGTATTTTGTCATGATGGCAAAGTTGTGTCGGTCCAGAATCAATTCTCCCAGCAGCTACAGACACAATTACAAACAAAAATAAATATTAATTTTTTTTTTCAGTTCACCACATTATTTTTGAATGCAAAGAAAGCAGCAATGTATTCTACTGCTTGCCTAAGAGGTTTCAGTGTCACTTCATTTAAAAAATAAGTAACCAGACTTGTTATTATGCAATGAGTTACTTAATGCCCAGTAACAGTCATCTTCTAAATACCGTGGAGAGGGATCCCACATATGGGCTGGGTGTAATAGGAGCTGGTGTAAGTCAGATAGGACCAAAACAAGCAGAGTGCAACTGTCCCACAAAGACACCTTCATTTCAGTCAGGTGTTACCTTAACATGCCTATCTGGTCCCATCTGCAGGTCTTGTCAGACTTGGTGCTATAGCAGCAAGCAGCACCAGACAGAGACTAACACATTACTCTCAAGTTCATTTTAATCTACGTTCTGAGGGTAGATTTGAGGTCAGAGGGAAAACAATAGTGCTTGTTCCACAGAAACAGCCCAATGCTTCAACAGAGCCAGGAAAGACACAGTGAGCTCCTGTGCATTGTAAGAAGAACATTCTAGTTATTTATTTTTATTAGAAAGTAGGTGGCTGGTCTGTTGCCATATATGCATCTTGACATTCTACATAACGTGGACTTCAAATTTAGAAGGAAAGTGCTGAGAGACTTGACTTTACCTTCAAAGATTGTCTCTTTGTTACGTAATTCTCAGAATGAAGGAGTTTTTCGTAATCCTCAAAGATCTAGAGTAACAAGAAAACACAAATGCATCTGTTTGCCGTCCATCCTTCCTCCTTCCAGTCCTTCCCACCCCAGAGGAGCAGCAGAGCGCGCAGCAGTGCCACCCTCTAACACTTGATGGCAATGCTTGGCCCAGCTCTCATGGCCTTTTTTCTTGGCAGGTTATCATGCAATAAATTAATGCCCAGGAACACTCCTCTTCCAAATACTGCAGAAGGGGATACCACATATGGAATGGATGTCAGAGGAGTTGGTGTGAGCCAACTAGGACAGAAGTAAGGCAGTGCCTGTACAGCCTTCTCTTACAGGAGAGTGAATCTACTGCCGGGACATGTGGGCCCAGCACATAATGTCCACTCGCTCATATTATTGTCATGACTTGCTGTGTGATTTCATGCAATACTCCAAACTGGTGATGGTGCATCCCATACTGGCGTATACCAAAAGCTCCTTTTGTGAGGTGCCACCTCATCTGCCTTCAGCACCCTCACTCACTCAAACCGTTTGCCCAACGAGGGTCACTAGGAGCCAAGCACATGCTGGCTTTTGCAGGATTGGGCCAAAGGGATCTCATGGTAAAGAAGACTGAGAGAAAAGGCTGTGATACATTCAAACCATCTACCAAACAAGCAAAAACCCCCAACACTGCTGTCCAAGAATCATCTAAAAAAAATGCTCACTTCCATAATTTATCCTTTAAAAATTTAAATGATAAACATAGAATGGGGACTGTTCCAGTGCAGTACTTCAGTATTAAAAGAAAAGATTAGCAGAGACACTAATTTTGCTCCAGTTAAGCTGCATTTGTGACTCAGCAATAATAAGCCTGATCTTTATGTAACCTTCTTGGTAACTCTAGAATGAAAGAAAAAGTCTTTGGCCTTTTCACTTTGGCAATGAAATAAAGAATATATCTGGTAATGTGAGAACATAACCCATAGTCTAATTCCATGATCCGTATCAGTCCAATCTTAGGTGATTCCAATTGATTTTTTCTGACCCACATTTGGTTCAAAACCAAGCCAAAAAATCAAAGTGAAAAATGGCAGCTAACCAAGGGACTAAGTGCCTCAGCACTGTAAGAGGAATACTCACACCTGAGCCCCCCATTTAGGTACATATAATTTCTAGTAATGCTAAAACTTCTTCCAGTAGCTCTTCTCTTCTGTCCCACAGTATTATAAACAGCACTGGTATGGCCCTATCAGTGCTGGAATATCAGAAAACTCTTTAAAGATGTGCACATTTTTTCCCCCATGATCTATTTACATACAAAGGTTACAGTTCCTTTCACATATGAGGAGATACAACGCACACAGAGAGGAATAAAACTTGCTTTTAAACTACAAGTTCTCCTGAAACCTTGGTGCCTGTCCCCAGGTACATGCAGAGGGGGCACCTCTATTTCAAATGCCATGAGAGGATTTCGCTTTAGTAAAAGCAATGTTTAGTTTTGCAATCCTGTGTGACAAATTCATGTGGAGTATTAAATCCTCTGCTATTGAAAGCACACTTTTTTTCCCAGCTAAGCAGGAACAGATTTAAACAGAATTCTTCTAGCATTTATACTTACCACATCATAGTTTTGTTCCAGAAATTCTGCTACCAACAATTTGTGTCGTGTTAACAGGTCCTGGGGAAGAACAGAGAAAGGTTACCTGAGACAGTGTGCTCATTTGATTGTCCCTTCATTCTCAAATGTATTTCAGCATTTTCTACCAGATCATCTTTCAGAAGGTACTTACAACATGATTTCTGTAGACAGAATGCGTTTAACAACACCACTCTATTGTGCATTTAGTAGGATTTTAAGAATTTGGGTAGTGCTAACAGAATCAATATAGAACTATTCTAACATTCTTCCTTTATATTCATTTTCCCTTCCACCTTTTGTTATGATCATCAGTCATAGTGCACCCTACTTACAGTAAACTGGGGTAGGGGAAAGGAAGAAAGTAAATTAACCCTTTATGGAGGGATAAGCTATAGTCCCTGTATGCTAAGCTGGATCAACTCCTATAGTTCATCTCCAAGAATACAACAAGGAAGACCCAAATTCAACCGCTGTAAGTATACATTTACTTATTTAAAACCCAGAAGTTAGGCACTAATCTAAGCTAGCCACTCAGGCTCCCTTCACAGCCACTCCCTCCCCAGAAAGGGGTCTCAGGTAGGTGGGATGAATCCCTTCTCCAGCTCTTTTTCTGCCCAGCGTGGGCTTACTGCCACAAGCAGTAGCAGACCTTCTAGACAGCTGGGTGGGATGCCTCCCATGCTAAAAGGCCAACTAATTCAAATCTAAATTAAAGCAACCTCTCCCACAAAAGGGAATGCTGGTGTGCAGTGACAGATGCAAATGTTCAGCTCCAAAAGAAATCAAGTCTCTTTACTGAATGAATAGCTATGAAATTAAGTGCCCAGTTTGAGGCATTTAAGTTCAATTTTTATCTTATCGCCTCTTTTAAAACATAACACTGATCACAATAAAGGCCTGATGATGTCCATTCAAGTCGATATTTTTTTCAGTGAATCAGCTTCTGCTCTTTTTCATCATCTTTTCTTTGGTTTCCTTGCCCACAGTCAGACACTGAAGCTGACGAGCAGCTGAAGCAGATGCACGGACACATCCTCTACAGCATCACAAATAAAAGAAATCCTTTACATACTAATCCTTTAATTTATTTTTTACCATCAGTTATAAGAGAAAAGTAGAGCACTATAAAATGCAGTACATGTTTTTAATACATTCCTTTATTTAGCAGGACTGCAATGACAGCAGTTTAAAAGGTTTAGTGCAAAAGATGCGATTCACAAGCTTTTATGCAGGGCACCTAGGAGGCAAGTACAACATTTTTCGGTAGGGGGCACAAATGGAATATAATCCAAAATGAGTTTTTCACAGAAAATCATGAGACAATGTGGAGCAACAGTATTCAGTCAGCATTCTTTCCAACCGCTGCTGGTACCCTCCACAGCCAACTGTATCTCTGCGTTTTTATCAGCCCTGGTTCCTCTCTGCAGTGCATCTGGCTGAATTTGATTAAGAAATACAGCTCCAGAGCATCAAAAATTCCAATACTTCCCTACTATAAATATCCTCCGACTTTAATGCACGTTTAATTAGCCCTCCTCTGGTGCACAGACTAGCCAAGGCTTTCAGCTCTGAACCAGACATCCCGGTGACAACACTACAAACCCAACATGGGGTGAAAAGAACTGAAAACACGAGTGCAGTAATTCAGCCAGTGAGCAATCACAGCACTTATTTTCACAGTACTAAAAATGAGGTAGCTCCATATTTCCTGATTCTGTCTCTTCCACACCGCTTCTTGCCGTTCCAGCTTTTCGGGGTGACAGACAAACAGGAGATGAGGTGAACAGCTGGTTTATTTCTACAACTGACCATGGACCAGGTCAGGCAATTTAAAATAAGAGGCGATTCAAAAAACCCAAAGTTTGCAGGTTTTCCCCAAGCATTTAAAAAGGTGCTTTCTGCCTTGTGTCTGCAGATGAACTGCCCTCAGACTCCTCTCTTTCCAGTGCACGTGAGGATGTAGAATTCTATTTTTAAATCCTGCTAAAAATACACTCAGATCACAGGGGACAGAAGTTCCACAGCTGTAGATCCATGAACAATATCAATGCCTCTCTTCTGGAGAGGGTTGCAGGAGTCTGCAGTCCCTGAGACAGCCTAACTGGCCCTTGTCTTCATCCTGCCTCCTGGCTGGGCTGAAGATTGTCCATCACCAACCACACACTCTGCTGTCCTGCTCAAAGCAGAACCTGGGGAAAAGATGCAAATCTCTTCTGTCAAGCTGGGAACAGAGTCCAGGAGCACTTCTGCTGACCAGAGACAAACACTCTTCTGAGCACAGCGTAAAACGCCAGAGACAGAGGATTTAAGTATCTCAGTTATGCTGCATTTTTTATATAGTCCTACACTTAACTGATCGTATTTCTGTGCTACTTCCACTTTCATATCATTTACCTAATGAACACCATGACAGCACAACTTAAAATAATGGGAAGATGCTGCTATTGATTAACTGGTGGTTTGAATTGCAAATCCTGCTCGACTCATTACTGAAGAATGCAACGTTATCTCCATTATGCAAATCTTTACCCCATTCAGCAGGCAAGTAAAAACCGAGGCCAGGTTTCAGTATGCCTTGAATTGCTGAGCTGAACTCTAACATTCCTTATAGTTATTCCTAAGGTCTATCTAATCATGTTTCTAATTAGCTTTGAGAGGAAAGAATGAACAACTTGTTTCTATGACAGCAAGGAACTCGATGACAGAAGAAAAAAAAAAAGGGAGTTATATCTATATTTAGGAGAGTCTTTACCTGAAAAGAATTTTCCCCAGCTTGCTTAAATTATTTTTCAGATATAAACTAAATCTTCCCTGTGTATTAAGCTCATAGGCACCAAATTTTGCTCAAAGAGTATACCAGCACCTCACAGGAAAGATGATGGTGACATACAAAGCCAAGAAATTAGGCAAGCTTCACCCAAGTTCAATTTTAATACAAGACAGAGACTCTATACAGAGTCATCTAAATTTGACTGCCGTACTCAGAAGGGACAGAAAAAAATTACAAAGATTTCCAAAGTGACTTTTAAATGGTTCCTTCTGTTTACTGGTTGTGGTCATGATGGGTAGTGGTTTTGTCTCTGGAGGACGGTAGGGAGAGAAAAGGGTTATGCATTTTACAAGAACTGTATTTAACACATGATTAATTCGAGTTTGAAATGGTTGCATAAAAGACCTTGGGTTATCAAGATGAAAAACATTAGTGAAATGTAAATCTGTACTGAACTAAAGATTCTTTGCAGACTTGATCACTGTTGTGAATCCTGTTACAAACAGACCAAGGACAAATTATGTCCTTTAGTGAACAACAAAGAAAGCCACCCAGTATAATGGCAACACAGCATTCGGTGACTACTGAGAGTGCCATTTTTGACCCAATGCTAGGAGGAAAGCATCAAATAATTTACCTTGAACGTAGCAAAGGCATCAGAAGCTATATCAAATGTTGACATTTCCACATATTTAAAAAAGTCTCTGAACTGTTCCGAAAAAAGTATGATTTTGGCCAAGGGTTCATGCCGGATGCACTCTCTCAGCATAATTCCACAGCGTAAGGCAATATTTGGGGATTCATATCTGAAGGATGAAAAGAAACAGAAAAGATAAAAACATAGAAGAACAAAGATAAACGGGCACTTTTCCAGCAGCAGAGAACTTATGTAGCAGAGGGAACACATGCGCCAGGAGGGACACGACACACGGACGGCAGCTCCCAGTCACACCACTGTACCCAGCTTCAGGACTTCAGCCCAGAGCCAAGGAGCAGCTACACAGAGAAGGCTGCCGGTGTTTCCCATTGCAAACCTCTGCCTTCCCAAGCCCAAACACATTTCAGTGTAAATGTGCATCACACCTCCTCTCTGTGGAAAGACCAGGAGGAGTGTATAAGGTTTCACCAGAGCTCCTTTGTCCTTTTGGATTGATGAGAATGTAGAGCACGTACAAAATACCAATCTCCCTCTTCAGATTTAATTCTGAGCTCCTCAGTTTATCCAAGGAAAATATAACACTTCATGACCATCCATCACCTCCCACTCCTCTTCTAGAGAACATCGCTCTAGAATATTAATGCCTAACGAGGAAGGTAGGAAGAGTTTATCCAAGCAGTCTACACAGGTTTAAGTTTTCTGTAGCGCTGAAGATCTTTTTAGCAGTTTAGGAGGAATTCTGCCCAAGCCCTGCTCTGCAGAGGCTACAGCTTTGGCCAGGAGACAATTATTTGTTCCTCAAGGCACAATTCTTTTATGGCACAGGAACTGCAATAGCCAGGAGCCAGCACTCTTCTTAATCTTGAAAGGGAGGGAGGGGGGAGGCAATTCAGATCATCTTTAAAGAAATCGTCTTGATTTCTTTAAAGATGAATTTAATCTGAAACAAAACTGTTAGAAACAAGATTATATTTAAAAAAAAAAAAAAAAAAGAATGAAATCCAACAGTCAGGAAGGATTTAAAAGAACTTCTTCCAACAGCATACAGTCATGTGAAAGTGATGAAGTCCAAGGGGACAGAAAGCACACTCTGTTTCAAGCAGCTGGCTATACTATATCAGAACTGTGTATTATCAGTCGGAGCTTATCAGCATCGTTTTTCCTTTGTACAATTAATTCCTATCACTAGGCCAACGGAGAAGAAAGAAAAAAAAAAAAAAAAAAGAAGAAAAACACAAAATGCCATCTGTGCTCCAAGTGAGTAGGCCCTCAAATGTACCACCAGCTTGCAATTTAAAAGAATGGTAGTCTTTGGCGAGCATACCAGAGCCGCATACTTCAACCTGATGTCAACAATAGCTGGCTTAATGAAAAACGAACTACTATTCCAACCAGGCAAATGAAAACTTCCCACCCTCAAGGAAATGCGGGCACTCAAGCCTCTATTTGTTTCCTTGTGGGAAACATTTGCCAGTGTGAATTTGTAACTCTTTAGACAAGGGAGATTTGCTGCTGTTTCCCCATGAGGCATACCTCTCCTCGACTCCGCTAACAGGAATACTCATTTTCAAGGAAAAAGAGGCGGAGTTGCTCCTAGCAGCACGGCCAGGAAAATATTTAATAGTTGGCTAAGGAATATTTTGGTTGGAATCAAAGCAAATTACATTGTTTCCAGCACAATAACTTTTTAAAACTTAAGTATCAACAGAATCATTCTTAGTCAAACGCTCCGTTATCTGGAAGTGGGTTATGGACCTTTGGCTGTTAACGTAAGCAAGGGAAGTTGGGTTGGGCTCCTGGAATATGCCTGGAAGATGCTTACAAGCTGCCCAGTCATAACTGGCATGCTCTCTGCACCCACAGTTACATGCAAAGCCATCAGGAATGATAGAAATGGTGTTTCAAAAGCACTTCTAACGAGCAATTAGTGCTCTATGCTGATGTATTCCCACTGCAGAAAAAAAAATACTGAGTTGTTCTCTGTTCAGATTAACTTGGAACCTAAAGAAACCCCCACCTACTGACTACTGGGACAAACAGAAAAGGAAATAATGGACTTGAAATATTTCAAAACACTTATTGTGGATTCTGAACGAGGCAAGACTGAGAGCAGAGGTGCATCTCAGTGCAAAGGGAATGATACTCATACGGCTAGCGCAGAAGATGGTACAAGGTAAGGAGCACAGGCAGGAGGTTATGAAGACATAGAGCCTGGGAGACACAAACTCTTGACAAAGAGCTATATTCTGATCTGATTTTACACTAACTTCTACAGCTTATCCTCGGATGCACCAAAATATCAATTTATCCTTGGATAAACTCAAGTGGAATTCTGCAATTTCAGTCAATACACCATTAAAGCTTTAACAGCTTGGGGCAGTGACTAATAGATATAGCATGTGTCACGATGTATATTCACAAAGGAGCTTATAAATTTGTCATTTGTGAGAAACAATGCAAGTGCCACAAACTTTAAGTCCTTTACTGTCACTGTACCAGAGGAATGATATTTTAAATTACAAAGGACCTAAGCTATTTCTGGGCTAATGCAATATGCTGACACCAGAGAAAAAATCTGGCCCAGGATGCATCTGGTACTCTCTCTACACCAAACATTGTATTAATCTGAAATCCCACTCAATACACAAAGCCTTCACACACAGAACATAAGATACTCTTAAAGCAAGTCCTCAGCAGCAGAAAGGTCAATTAACCTACTAAAAAAAAGGGTTGTTTTTTTTTAAAAAAAGTTGTGAATTATGTGCTGTATGTTTTCCTGAGAAGCTGGAAGGAAGTAGCCAGAAAGCAAAGTGAAGCCTAAAAGGTAAGAACAGTTATCTCAAGCTGGCAGTGCTGCTGGAGGATTAAGCAGGAAACACTGGGCGGGAGCTCTGATTCAGGATCCTTCCCACTCAACAGAGCTCACATTATGCAATGAAAAAAAGCAAGCTTTTGTTGATGTTGTTGGGAACTGACTGTCAGGGGGCAGAGGAAATTTTGCATCCAATACAAGTAAAACAATGACAAGCCTTCACAATAGTCCCAGGCCGTTTCTTTTACAGTCACAGTAGAAATTTCTTTTTTTTTTTTTTTCCAGCTCATGTCATGTAACAACCCCTGAAAGGTGCAAGCCAGCCAAATCCAATCTCCTTTTTCTTCAAGCAGATTTTTATTTCATATATTTCATTTAGCATTAAATAAATAGGGAAAAAAAAATGGTCAGTGGTGTGAAGATGTACTGGGTCTGACTGAGCTGGAGTTAATTTTCCTCATAGCAGCCCTCCCAGTGCTGTGCTTTGCACTGAGAGCTGGAAGCGTGCTGATAACACACCCGTGTTGTGGCTGCTGTTGGGTAACAAGGCTGGTTTTTCAACATTCCCCCTGCAGTGGGATGGGGTAGGCAAGATCTTGGGAGGGGACACGACTGGGACAACTGACCCAAACTGGCCAAAGGTATATTCCATACCATATGACGTCAGCTGAACCATAAAAGGTAGGAAAAGGAGGAGAAGGATGGGGCATCAGCTTGTCCTCCAGAGCAAATGCTACCTGTTTGGAGCCCTGCTTCCTGAAAAGGGCCAGACATCGCCTGCTGATGTGAAGTAGAGAATAAATATTTGTTCTCTTTCACTTCCACGTTGACATTGCTTTGCTTTTTCATTAAACTACTTTTGTCTTAGCTCACAAGTTTCATCTTATTTTCTTCTCCCTGGTCCAGCTACAAGGGGGGAGGGAAAGTGATAGAGTGG
>WUAM01000431.1:99269528-99289650 GCA_024336885.1 Actenoides hombroni | reverse complement strand
TTCTGCTGTAAAAAAAAAAATAAAAAAATTCTATTCCTTTCTTCTTTTAATCCAAAGAATGAAGTGGGGGCAACTCAATTTACCTTGCCACCTGCTGACAGTTTTTTAACACCTTTTTCAACTCCTGTCCTCTCAACTAAACTATCCTAATCATTTTCAGTCTTTTTCACATGAGATTTTCCCATGCTTTCAATTATTTTTATTCCATGTCCCTGGACCCCTTCTAAATCAGACACAGTTTTCAGAGAGGACGGCTGGCTCATCCCAAAGCAGGAAGTTCATCGCTCCAACTTCCAAGGTCAGTCATTGACAGTATTCTTGGCATCATTTCCTACCTTGTTTGGATACACATGGCAATATTGCTTCATTGGTTTTGTTGTAATAAAAGAAAAATAAAAATAGATGCACTGCGTTTACTTCCAGCGTATAAGCACATCTCTCAGGGTACTGACCAATCTAAAGCAGCTACTTTTTTCAGAGTGCTAAAAAAACAGCTGCAAATGCAATACAATTCTTTAGGCTACAGAAAAACACAGCTCTACTCGCTGACAACACCGAGACCAAGGAGGTGAAAAGGTTTATGGATGCTGACCTACCTCAAAATCTATCAGCTGCAGGTTGGCAATAAGTGTCACTAGAAGGCCACTGTTGTATAGCTCTTGTGCCAGCTGAGCCACAATTTCTGTAGGTGGTTCCTTGTCCGTGGTCCCACACAGAATTTCCTTCATTGCTTGCAGAGATTTTGATACTTCTTCCGATGCCTGTTCACCAGCAGATGAGGGGTTTGTTTAAAAAATGAAAACAGACAAGAAAAAAGAAAAAAAAAGTGTTTTATTTTAAAAGACAAGCAATTCAAAACAAAAGCTTCTAACTGTACCTATGATGATCATTAACTACTGTAAAATGGTTTTAATAATTTTATATAATCACTGAGGCTGGATCCTTCAGGTCCCACAGAAACATGTGGATAGATTCAAACTGAACACAGCATGACATTCCTTAACAGACTACAGGCATAAAATAGGGTCAGGAGTGCAACTACCAACAGGCATCAGCAAGATCTTTTACAGGTCCAGAGGCCCACAGAAGCAGCAGCACTTTCACCATCACCTCCCCCTGTCCTCCCCAGTAGGCTGCATCAACACACAGTGCAGTGAGAGGTGCCCCATGGAGGTACTGGACCAACGGGTTTCTCCCCCCAGCAGGGTGGCCGCTGTGCTGCTTCCTCATCAACTGCTTGCTGATGGACTGTCCTGGCTCCTCTACTGGGAACCCAAATAAATCCTTGTACCACTGCCAGCTTTGCATTGCCACCACCTATTTCTCCTCATCCTGTGTGGTTTGAGGCAGCATCTTCCACAAAGGATTTGCTTCCTGAGCACACAGCCCCATCAGTCTCAGGTTGGGAAATGAATTAAATTAAACAATTTGCTTTAGTAAAGCTCCACAGCTTCCACCAAGCAAACTAAACCAAAAGTCTTTCACCTTTTGCTCTCACCCAGTGTATACTAAATTCATGCAATGTTACAGGTACCCAACATAGAGGACAAATCAGGAAATACCTTACGAATTATCTTGACCAGCAAGCTTACAACAAGAAAATTAAAGAGAAATGTGCATAAACAGGTAACAGCTTGGTGTTTGTGGCAGTCAGCAGGTTTAAATCAGATACAAATGGTAAGGTCCCAGTTCCCAACGGGAATGACTACTGGTCACAGTGCAGCAGCTCTGGCTCATGCTCTCCTCCCAGGTTTGCTCTACTTTGTATAAAGAAAGACTCTGTGGAGTGAAGGCATTATTTTTCCACGTGTGCGTGTGTGTGCGCGCGCGCTTTAAATCCCACCTGCTGTAACCATGGGGCTATAGAAGCACTGGCTCTTTCTGGGTCAGGGTATTTTAACACACGTGTGACCCGCAGCAAAGCTGGTTGGAATTTTTGGCAGGGAGTGGGAAGGAAGCAAGGAAGGAAGGGATAGGTTCGAAAGCAAAGCTGAGAATGACAGGAAAGTGCCAGGAAAGATGGTGAAAGATGCTGAAGATAGGACAGTGTTTCACATCTATATTGCAAAAGACTTATTTGAAATGAGCATTTTGTTAGATTAGCAGGGGGAAAAAAAAAAAAAAAATCAAGACACACAGAGAAAACCCAAGAGTCATTTGTAAAAACTAACTGGATATCAACAGATGCAAAGCCAGATTGATAATTTCAATATATCACTTTCATAAACTGAAAGGAAAAATGTCATGCTTTTAAATACCACCCCATCAATGTGCATTAAAATAACCCCAGTGTGCTCCAGAGAGGCAATTCTCAACTGCTGCTGATCCCCCAACACTTCAATAATCATTTAAATCACTGATTTGATTCACAATAGTGAATGAAAATCCTAGAAAAAGCCTAGAAATCCTAAAAAAAACCCCACAATATAAAACCATTTTCACATTGCAACTACCTGGAAGATTCAAGCATTGGTCTTGCACGGCATACAGAAATGTTCTCCCCCAATCTGTTTGTACCTACTCTCAGTTTTCTGCTACTTGAGATAGGTCAGCATGAGTGACATGCAAATATATATGACTATGTGATAACTTTAACCACAGCAGAAGTCTTGTTGTTCCTTACCATCGCGCAGTGAAAGAGACTATTTTTACCTCAAATGTTAGTGGTATGTCACTAGAGATATCCCACAGAGTACAGATGGGATTAACAACAGGGGTGCTATCTTGGAAACTAAAGCTCTAAATCTTTAGAAGAGCTGTGCAAGTATTTTCCTATCAAAGGAAAAACCCATACATTTTTGGCTTTTCACCCATTCTGCTGGGCAGGGTGTGAATATTGCTGGCATTCTGTGGTTAAAAAAAAAAATAATTAAACATTAGTAGCTTTCCTTTCAAGTATAAGCAGTTCTTTCTGATATGTAGAAAAATGCCTGCAAGGCTCAGCTTTAGGTTTAATTCTCAAAAAGGAGGCCAAAAAGTAAAGCGCTGCAGGAGAAAATGCAACTACAGAAGATCACAGTGTTGATGGGCACAACTGGGCCCCACAGCTGTATTTCTCTAATCTCCTGCCATCCCATTTGCTCATATTCTCAGCTTTTCTACAGGCAATTTACAATGTGTGTTTAACTTCCTCCCCCTTCATATCCTGTAGATAGTTTGTGGTTTGACATTCAATCTGCCACCACAAGCTATTCCTGGTCAAATCTAAGGACTGCTCTTCAGTGCCTACCCCTCATAATCTATCTGGAGAAAAACCATAATCCCAAATGCAGATTCTTAAATTAACAGCCACTTCTAGCCTCCACTTTGACATTTCCATTTAATCTTACAGCATTTTTAGAATAATGCTCTAAGTACATAAGCACTGTTTCTGGGATTGAAATTTTCTCAAGACTCAGAAGAAAAAAAAAAAAAAACCAAACAAAAAAGACATTCCAAGATCCAAAGACCCAAGATCTGTCCAAAACAAACAACCAAGCAAATACAAGCAGTCAAATACATGGAAAATAGGAGATGACAGAAACATAGCTGCATAACAGCTCGTCGTAAGCAGCCAGACTGGTCCTGACCCTCTTTATAAAAATTTTCGAAGACCAACAAAAACCTCACCAAGACACCCTTTCCCCTAACCCTCCCACAAACAGAATTTCAGTGACAAAAAAAAAAGAGAGATTTGCTATAAACTCCAAAGTCTGTTATAAGGTCCATACTATTTTTTATTTTCCATCAGTTGCAACGGCAACAACAGCAAAGTGCTGTAACTGTTTCTTCAGCAGAAGCCACAGAGCAAAAGAAAAGGTTTCATGAAATACCTAAGCACTTTAAAGCCATTTGCTGCACGCCTGCAATTCGGAACAATCTTATTTCCAGCAGATTTGCCTTTTACCCTCTACGTACAAGTCCTTTGCATCATGACTGAATTTATGCCATTATATTTAGAGAAGCTGGTGTGAACAGAGGGAATAAAGGGGGAGAGGAGAAAGCTAAACGCTGAATCCTAAACAGAACAGCTTGCATGTATTACATACAAATACCACAAGTCAGATACACTGAACTTTGGACAGCTGAAACTGCAGATAGGGACAACAAAGCCCAAGAAGAAATGCAAGCTTATTCCCAGCGCACACATCAATTTAGCGCTTGCATTACTGTCGCTGCACAGATGTCAAGAGCTTCACCTCCTAAAGCAACCAGCAGGTTTCTAGCCTATGGGCATCTCAGTTCACAACATCCGAACTTGGGAGGATCCAACCCCACCACAGAACACCAAAATTCCGGGTGGATACACAGGTAAGCCTCACGTGAGTTACAAGGTTGATTTGCAATAGCTGTGTAAGAGGAGTGAAGGAGAGCACAACCTGTACCCTCCCGTGAAATGAAGGCAGCTTTCTCAACGATGGCCATTTCTTCTCTGCTTTCACCCAACACAGGACCAACAAGGTACTTCCAACAAGAAATAACTCTTTATCCACAAAGCAGAGTTTGTACTGACTGGCAACCCACAAGAGGTTTCTGGGTCCATTTTGAAATACAACATTTTGTGTAAGTGTTGAGATCTAACAATCTTGGATTACTCTGCTAACCCTGCTGGACTAGATGATGTGCAATAGCCTTGGAGCTGGAAAACTGACAACATAGAAAAGCCTATATAGCATCTCTAAAGTTGAATTATAAACATGTTCAACCTGCCCTGCTTATAGAGTTGATTTTTTTTTTAATCAGCATTAATGTGTCTTTCCAAACCTACCAACAACTTCGGCAATGAGAATCGGAAACATTTTGCGTTGAAAATACTTCTCTCTAGCTTGTTTTCCTCATAGATCAAAGTCTTGTCATTGTTGACTTAACGGGATCATAACACAAAGAAAGGAGGTTATGAGGAAATTACTCCTGAAATTCTACATGAATGAAACATCTTCCCTGAAAGGCCTCAAGACCCTTCTCTTCACATGCAAGGACTAGATGATTTTGTTGCAAAGGTCCAGTCTTTACTACAGAATGGGTAACAGCACTATGCCCATAGTGAAATATTTCTGTGCTCCAGTGTTGATCTTTCCTTTCCCACAGTGCTTATATTGGGTTCTTCAGTTTAGCATGCTTTGCCAGGTCCAGAAGACAATTTCTGAGCTTTATCTACTGTTTTTTGACCAATTTCTACAGGAGAGCCAAAGTGCATGACAATGTTCTTAAGGGCAGTATTTTAGCCTTATTAAGGAATGCTGCAAAACAGCTAATTTTTTCTCTATATTCCACAGTTATACAGGACAGTTCAATAAGGAGTTTCTTCTTTTTTTTTTTTTTTTTTTTTTTAATTAAGGGATTACAAATAAATCCTCCAAATCTTAACTACTTCTCTTCTTCTAAAATCTTCCAGAGAGATTTGATAGAGTAGCATGGAAGGTAAAATCAAAGGTCTTATCCAAATTTCTGTATCCATAATTACATGAGTTGGGACTTCACATACTCAAAGGTTAAACTGTTTTAGCTGCAACACTGCTTGTATGTGATATATCAAAATAAATAAAGCAGGTCTTCTGCTTCAGAAATCAAAACTTCATACAGGCAGTTTTTAAAAACCCCATAGCATACCACAGAGATACTTTACCAAAAGTCGCCAGCTTGACCAACTTAAATTTCTGGCTATTCCAACTAGCTTAATAAAACCAACCTCTACTTACTAATCTTGCCCTTCCCCTCTCCTTAACTCCTTATGGCAATTTGGCATTTATCTGAAAAGTGCCATATGAAGTGCTCATGATCCAGAGCTTGTGAAAGAAGGAGATGGATCTTGTGTTATGCAATGTAGATCCATTGCATCTTTTTACTCCTCTCCAAGGAACATTGCAAAAACCGAAAGGGAAAAAGTATCAGACCTTGAATAATCGATGGTCTGAGCTCCTATACCTGAACTGCAACATTCCAAAGCTTTCAGTAGTTTGTCTCTTTTTTAACCCTTTTTCACAAACAGATTAGAAGTCTCACAGGTATGTATAGATGTTTTGAAGGGCTTATTCTTACTTTCATTCATCCAGGGACTTAGTATTTATGACCAACCATAACAGTGAAGAAAAAAGAGATTGCATGAACTTTTCCCACCTTTCCGAACTCAAGATACCAAAGAAAAATACAGGATGCCTGACATTTGGCATCTGCACAGTGATTAGGAAATCCTCAATTGTTCATAAGAATATGGTGAATAGGATTGTACAGCTTCTGTTTGTGTACCCGGCATATTTCCAGGGCAAAAATCTCTAAACTGTTGCTCTCTTGCACAGCAGCAACAGTAACACCCAGAGATGCCTGCCAGCATGATGTTAAATAAATACTCCAGTGTGTGGTTCAGTGAACTGCCAGTACTCCACACTATATATTACAACCAGAACCATAAAGTTCCTTGGTTTGGCTTTATCTTGCTTAAAAATATTCTCACTGTGAGATTCAAACCAATTTTTCTCCTAAAAGAATAGTGCCAATGCACCTCTCTCTACATACAACTCTAGGCACTCCCAAGAAGAGCCCTTAGCATCCCAATCCAACATCTGTGTAGCTTCAGAGTCATCCCAACTGACTTGTTCTTAGGACAGTTTCATGCTAAACAGATATACAGGAACAAACTGTGGACATTTTGGATCGGGAGGCAAGAATTCTGTCGTGTAGCAAAATATTATGGCCTAGTACTCAAGGAAGCTGGCAAAGACAATTTGGCCAAGTAGGCACAACACGGAAACACCTTTTAAAAGGACGTATGATTAAATGGAATGGACAGGTTTGCCTCACCTGGACATAAATTCCTTTGCCACTCTTAATCCTGCACTTAAGACAGAACTAAAGGTTGTAAGGTCCTTAAAAACCAAAAAAAAAAAAACCAACAAAAACAACAACAACAACAAAATCCAAACAACTAGAAGAGACAGGTTTTAAACTGTTGGCACCAGCACCCGATAGTATCTGGAGTTTCCCCCATCTCTAGAGCAGTAACAGGTCTTTGCAGAACAGGGAAGCTGAAACATGAAATGCTCTACAGAACCCCAGGACATGCAGAGCTAGAAGGAAGGCATGCCAAGCCCTTCTTATCTCATTCCTTCAGTTTCAGTGTGCAGCAATGAAGTCGAAGGCAATTTTGCAAGTGACTTTGGCAGCTGCAGAATCGCACCCATGGGTATCCGTGTTCGCAGCAGTCACGCAACCGTTCTTCCGTGCAACTGCACATCATATCCTCTGCGTGCACCTCATCTCACACACTGGTCCCCAGACACTTCATCAACATAGGAGCAAGCAAGGTGAAAAGGAGCTGATAATGGTTTCATTGTTGCTATGTAAAAAAAGCAGGATTTATCTATATAAATATTTGTTCCAGAAATCCTAAAGACTTTTAACCGTGGCCTTAATAAAATGCTGCTCTCCTGACCCTTCTTAACAGTACCAAATTTGTTACGGTATATGGAGATGAAAGAGAGGACAGATTGCAGTGACCTACCCAAACAAGCAGTCTTCTTGGATATATTTAAGTGAAAGGAACAGAAGCTAGACACTTCAGGTGACTTTACATCTAGCTTCACTATGTTTCTGACTATTGACCAAAGGCGCTGCCTTCTGCAGTTCTGCCTGCCAGGAAAACTCAAAGCACAGCACCCTGAACCATCTCAAACTCACTTGGGTTCATCTTCTGTAACAAACTCAAGTCTTGGGCTGGTTATGCCAGAAATTGCAAATCCTTCAGCCCATACAGGCTAAGCACAAAGATTAGGCCAAGTTTCAACTGACCCCGGATCCATTTGCTGTACTAAATTAAAAGCCTGTGACACATCAAAGGCTTTTGCTAGAGGGTGGGTTCAGAAAATGTTACCAAACCTGTAAGCACCACAGATGGCATTGAGTCACTGGTGCCGCACCCAAAGGTGTTTGGTTAGCAGTGAGAGGGTGATGTGTTAAAGGACATCCTTCACTGACACACTGGATGCCACCTGCAACTGCTTTGTGCTGACCAGACTCGGTGGCGGAACACCAAACTTCCAGATATCAGGATGTCACCCCCCTTTTTTTGTGAGATTGGTCACACATACTTTCTATGAATGTTCTTTTACAACATCCATCAACAAAAGACACAGTGGTATATCAGTAATCAATGAAGCAGTATGACCAGCATGTCACACGCTGTCCGTTCTTCCTCAGCTTCAATAGTTCTGTCTACTTGATATCAGGGTTTCTCCTCTCTTGCTCCCCATTTACACGCATCCTCTAAATGCTACAGGAGTTCACGCCAGAAAGAAGGGAGCCTAAACTCTAAAGGCTTAATTTCCTAGGTATTTAAGTACTTCTTTGACTTTCTGGTTAATTCCAGAATGGGTATTTCTCATTAAATCCAAGCACAGTTCAGTTCTACATGACTGAGATTAACTTTTTATGGCATTTATAGAGTTCTGTAATAAACCTTAATTAATTGTTCTTCACCACATCAAAGCCAGAACAGCATGTCAGCAATTGTATGTGCCACAAGAACATATTTACTTCAGTTACAAAACTTATTTACTTCAGATAGTGGAATACAGGAGGATGGTTCATAAGGCTTTACTCCACTTTTCCATCTCTGTCTTACGCTACTTGATCTCCCAATTGCTACATTAGATTTGCCAGTACTGCAATAGCTTCTTTAAAATAGATGTTATTTAAAAAAAATAAATAAAAAGAAGATAATAGAAAGAGGATTTCGGAGGAAGAGGAGCCACATGTGGTGGCACTTCTCAACCTGTGGTCTACCAAACATCAGAATGTAGCTGAGAAAATGACTTTAAAAGCTTTAAGCACAGGTATATCCATGCAAGCAAACAAACAAAAGTCTCCCCCCACAAAATAAAAGTGAGAACCAAACATTCAAACTTAGCCTACTTTTCAAAGGAGAGTGTTTTAAAAGCATTATGGCAACACTATATATATTAATAGTTAAAAAAAAAAAAACCAAAAAAAAGAGACATGGAGGAACTGGGTCAAATTCAATCCTTATCTAAGACG
Source organism: Actenoides hombroni (assembly GCA_024336885.1). NCBI lineage: Eukaryota > Metazoa > Chordata > Aves > Coraciiformes > Alcedinidae > Actenoides > Actenoides hombroni. The sequence goes on along the minus strand of WUAM01000431.1, from coordinate 99,280,641 downwards.
ACAGATGCTAGCGCTGTCAAGAGAGTTCAGTTCAAGTCTGAATGGGTCCTGATCTATGACTAACAAAAAGCATCATTAAGGAGTGCAAACTTCTGTATATTGTGTGTGTACACGGAAATGTGTCTCAAAAAAAAAAAAACAACGGTAAAAATAATCTCAAACTTACATCTAGCCTTTATACTCACAAGTGGCTTCTCTGCATCCTGCCTATCAAGTTGTGTCCTCCGCCCTCTTCCCATTACTCAAAGTCTTAACCAACCTGCTGCGAGGTTCCTTCTACCTGCATACTGCGTAGCCTGGTAGGAATGATCATTGCTGCATTATTTAAAAACAGCCCCTTCAAGGCACAGATGGTTCCTGCTGGAAGTTACACAAAGCTGTATTAGAAGCGTCAAGCTTCTCCCTGTCTGACCTCACGCTCCACCCCCAGCTGCCCAGGGCATCCTCACCTCATGCTTAAAATTTCTCAACTGGGAAAGGAAACGAGGAGGTTCTCCACTAGCCCTGCAGTTAGTTGAGGCTGATCTGCCAATTCTGGCTGTATTAGCAGCTTTTAGCTGTCTCAGCCCACATGCCACACTGTTGTGCTACAATAACAACGCAGCTGACACAGGATAAATCTTCTTGTTTAAGTATCTGAGGCAAGTCCTAGTTGGAAGCTATTCTGCATGCCAGCAAAAGCAGGGACGCTGTGGGGATGTACCCCAGAAGTCCTAGGAACCTCGGTTTTATAGTGAAGAAAAACAGCACCTCTCCAGTTCACAGGGAAGGCAACAAGGAGACAGAAATCTGAAAAATCAGAAAGCTCTGGTTCCCAAACTTCTGCGTTGCCAGGCCCACAGTATCCAAAACCAGCTCTGGGATAACCAGGATCTGTGGCTCTTGCAGGAGCCAGACCTCTGGGCCTTTTTATGAAAGTCTGACACATTTCATCTTCCTTTGGAAATCAGATTGGAGGTAAATTTAAAAACCCTTCCAAGTTTTGAAGAGGACAGAGTGCAGCACTGTGCTTTGTTTTTCTTTGCTTTTGTTTTCAGTTAAAATTACTTAAAATTCTCTAATCATATGAAAGAGAAGACATTATTAGTATTACTGGGTAAGTTTTGAAAACCTGTGAGCCATTGAAAATCTCCCAGTCATCTTTCCTTCTCCAAATCAACGCAAACAAGATTTAAAAAATGGTTTTACTAAGGCCACAAACTTGTGTGGATAGTAAGAGATGTGATGGGATGATTGTTTTTTGCAAGGATTAATTTTTCCTGCCATGATTTTAAAGCTTATCGTTGTGACAGTACTCAAGATACTCCTTACGATTTTCTTCCCTAAACTCAGGAGAATGAGTCCAGCTAGTTTCTTTAATAGGTATTTATTTCAGAAAAGCTCATTGCAACACTAGATGAAAGGCAGTGGTGCCGAGGAGTCTCACATCTTCCCTTCTGAAGGAAGAAAGGTCCTGTGTGCTTCCTTACCATCACGGCAAAAGTCCTGAGCCAAGAAGCCATGTAACGCATACGTGTAAATACCATCCAAAAAAAGGCTGCTTTCTTCACTTTCTTCCTTGCTGCTGAAGCGACTGCCTCGTCGCCCCTCCCTCCTCTCCCCTGATCACCTACATTCACCCCAGGAACAGCCTCCATCCCATAGCAATGAAGTATGTGAGAAAATACTGAAAACCAACTTCCTCCTGTAAAATAAGCGTTGTCATTAAATCCACGAGCTGTTTCCAACCTAACACGCTGGGGGAGCACTCCCATATCTTTTGCTTTGTGAAGAAAACACACAACAGCTGTTCTGACTTCTATGAAAAATTTACATAGAGTTTTCAAATTTTCCAAGACGTCTAAATTTCTCCTCCTTTGTCACTAACACCCAAATAAACAAACCAGCTCAAAGCCTCAAATCCTCAAAACCACAACCCAAAGGAGTTATGCTGGCAAAGCAAATTGACAAGAAACCCGAGTCTAGAGCTTCTACTTTGAATGTCTTCTTTAATCAGGCTTTGAAGGATGAATTCAGCAGGGTAGGGCAGCCTGTTGGTTTATTTAGTTACTTATTTTAAGTTTTAGTTCAGAGTCACATTCTCTCAGTGCTTTTCAGTTAACTGAAAGTATTTCAGCATGAGACATCAAATACCAGAGGCCTCCCTGAAATCTGTGGGACTGATCTTACATAATTAAGACACTCTGAGCTACTTGCTTTGAACCAAAAAGTTGCAAGAGGGTTTTGCTAAGGGCACCATGCCTACCTTTTGGGTTGGGTTCCGTTTAATACAGGCTCCTGCACAAGGTGGGCGAAGCACAACATGCACACACAAACATCAGCCACACAAAAACTCTGTTAATCACAGAATGTCTTTGATTGGAAGAGATGTTCAAGATCATCTAGTCCAACCTTCAACCCAACCTTGCAAGCTGAACCACTTCCCTAAGCACCAGGTCCACATGCCATTCAAATGCCTCCAGGGATGGTGACTCCACCACTGCCCTGGGCAGACCATTCCAACGTTTGGTAACCCTTTTGGTGAAGAAATGCTTCCTAATATCCAGCCTAAACCTCCCCTGGCACAGTTTGCACCCATTCCCTCTGGTCCTGTCACACATCACCAGGGAGAAGAGGCTGTCCCCCTTCTCTCCCCAGCCTCCTTTCAGGTAGATGTAGAGAGCAAGAAGGTCTCCTCTCAGCCTCCTCCAGACTAAACAACCTGCTCCCTTAGCTGCTCCTCAGAGTGACATTAATGTCACTCACCAGCTATTTCTGTTTCAACTGACATTCAGTTTTAACCTAAAATTAGTTTGTTGTAATTAAAATCATGTATTTATATGACAGCAATAACATAGGGAGCCAAAGTCTCAGATGAAAAAAAAAAATAATTAGAAATTACATTGTTTGACTTTATGTAAGCACAAATTCCTAATTGGAAGCATTTTGTATGCTGAGGTGCATCTTCTCAACTGGTTACTGGACCAGTAACTCTGTGTCACAGAGTCAGAGGACGGCAATAGTGTTAGCAAAAACCTAGCACTGTAATTAGAACACAAATAGCACAGCTCATTTAGGAAGCATTAGCACACAGAAGACTGGAAACAACTGATCTCTTCTATGTCCATCTGAATACAGACAGGTTTGCTGCTTTACACAAACAATATTCATCAGCAGTAAGTTTTGCTCTGTGGGTACCCACACATTAATTAGCAGTCTCATTTGTTATCCTGCTAAAACAATTAATGTTATAATAGTTTTCAAATAGCTTTCTGAGCTGTTTTGTTAGGTGCAATACAACCTGAAATAGTGGGATATCACCCTTAGTTTTGGATGAGGCTCCTGGATCTCAACATTTGCTGTTGGACCCCCAGGTCTGTTGTACTTGAACCAGGCAAAAGCTCCCCGATCTCAGCAGGACCATTCAAATACAAAGCCACTTACAAGCGCCTGCAGAACCAGGGCAGCAAGAGAACACAATTTTATTCACTTCATTCTGCCATTTCCCCAGCATAAAAACCCTTATTGGTCTTCCACAATGTGACTTCATACCTTGTCTGTCTTTTTTTCTTGCTTTTCCAATATGGCCATGTTTTCTTTCAGAATTTTCACAATCTCAGCAGGATTTTTCTGTGATTTACTAAACAAAGGCATGTTTTTTCTTCACCTGGATTTCTTCGTTCAGGATAGAAGAGGACTGCCTTTAATCAAATGAGAAACAAAAATAGCTTTTAAGGTTTATACAAAAATGCAATAAAAGCACACAAAGACATTATGAAGAAGAAAAGGTTAAGCCTCAGGCACTATATTTTGCTTCAGCTACTCTGTAGAGCAGTAAAAGCTCTCACGTACAGTTCTTGCAAGTTCACCCAGGATTCACGAGCCACCATTAACAGGTGGAAAGCAACTCCTCAGCACCTGCGCAGGAGATGGATGCTTCCTAAAGGCCCTGACCTACAGGTCAGTGCTCCATCGAGTCTACGCCTACATTCATCATTTTTTGGACACGGCATATCTGGCAGATCCACTAGATTTCTGTCAGGGGTTTCTGCCAGAAAACATCATCACAATGCAGATAACTACCTTTAGATGCCAGCAAACCAAAAGCACCCTTTGTTTAGAGCAGCATTGCAAGGTAAGGTCCCAGTCTCTCCACCATTGTTCCTTCTTCTATAGCTGCATTTCTTTTTCAGCCTGAAGCTTCTTGAGAAGAAGCAGTTTAAGCTATCCCCTAAGTCTGACAGACTTCAAGAATCTGTGGGTCAGATCTCAACATGTGTCAAACATTGCCAGAATTAAATAAGCAACAGAGGATCAGCCCCAAATACAGACACAAATGTTTTCATGACATTTAAATGAAAGACTGAGCATTTAAATGAAAATGCGTGTGTTTAATTTAAAACATTCTTCCTCTGTATGGGTAGAAAGGCAAATACCACATCACTGTATTTATACATGAAAGAAACCAAGTAGCTTAGTTTCTGATCCTACATGGCATTAAAAGTTGTGAATTCCCATGGGTTTTGCTGAGGGTCTGATACAAAGATCTACTGAAGTCAATGGACAGACTACAGATGAGAGTATACTTTGGTTAAGGCAGCACCACTTTCTAGGGGGAGCCCAGCACCATTCTGAACTGGAATCCAATTTGTACAATAACGAAAAAGAGATTAAAAAAAAACCCAACAGTAAAAACAATCTCAAACTTTCATCTCTTTCCACAACAAAATATAACCATGACCATCCCTCCCCACAAACATTTGCAAGGTTAGTGGTGAAAAGACAAGTGTATACAGATAGCTCTTCAATCTCCTTATTCTTCTTTTACAACTTTAAAAAAGATTTATATAAGACATATTAAAGGAGATAATTAAACGAGCACAATACACACAGTAGAAAGAAGAAAACAGAACGGTGTAACGTGTTCCCAGTGGTCCCAAAGAACCCACTCCTCTCATGCTTTGTTGTTACTACTGACGTGCTACAGAGTCCATCAGGAAGTATGACCCCATTACATCCATGTGTTACAAATCCTCAAATATCCTATGGAATTAATACCCAGATTAGATATACATTCTACTACAACTATAAATAGCAACCATATAAAACAGCCAAGTACAAAAATCAAACCATAGACGAGTACTTTAAAAAAATTTAAAAAAAACTATTGAAAATTTAAATCTATACAGACTTTGTCCTAATGTGTTATAAAAAACATTACAAAATATTTTGTCAGATTATCTTTACAAGAACAGTTTCTATCACATCCAGACAGTATTTTAAATGTCTTACTTAACCAAAAGTTCCTTTACAGTAGGTGTATTTGCACATAACTTGTCATTTGTTGCTAGGTCAGTTTTACAGGAATATTTTTAAGTTCAACATCTTAAAGCTCACCTTTTTTAGATTTCCATTTTCAAGCTCCTCATGGTTCAGTTCAAACCAGTTTCTGTTTCTGCAGTTTTGGCTACGTGACCGTCACTCCTTGGCTGAGCTTTCAGGCTCCCACGAAGCTCACAACTGCAAGCTTTTGGTAACACCATCCAGCTAGCAACGGAGTCACACCTCAGCCTGACAACGTGCAAGACTAAAGACTGGGCATACCAACAACTTAACTCATCTGGGCACGTTCAGCTACATAAAAGCAGTGGAAAAGACTGGGATGCCAATATTATACAATAAATCTGTTTAAATATCGCTAGCAAGTGGCAAGCACCCCCTTAATCCTCCACATGCTGCAATTAGAAGATTAGTAATTCACAACACATTTTAAGAAGGACCTGATTCTGCATGTTTCTACTGTCTGTGAAGACATGGCATGAGGATGTGAAGATGCAAGAGAGAGTCTGAGAGCAGGAGCTTAACAGACATGTTGCATTTCAGAAAAGAAGTATTTTCATCCAAGGTACTGTAGGTTTATCCAGATTGCTGAAGCCATCCCTTCAGTCTCCACACAACTTAAAGCAAAGGCGGAGGTAATTTAATTTTTAAGTACTCATGACCTAGAGTTCTGAGATTTTTATTTTTTTTTAAAGGAAGTACACATTTTTAAGTGAAATGTTGACTGTAAATTATAAACACATTTTCCTCCCGGAAAGTAACCTACAGAGCTGTCTAGAGTAGGGTGTCTGTTTTTAAATAATAACTAATTTGGCCACAAAACTCCAACAACCAGGCTAGCACTTTTCCACTGTATAGTTCTAGTCTCACCACCAAGTCACAGCAGCACTGCTCGGTGATAAAATACCATTCTTCTTCACTTCATACCCTTCCAGTGTTCTAATCGCCAACAACAACATCAATGATAATAGGGCAGGAAGGGACTCAAGAGACCTGTTAGTTCATCCCTCCACTGAAAAGAGCCAAGTCTCTGCTTCATTTATCAGTCTTACATACAAAGCAAAGCATCCCCTGTATGCAAGCGTGGAGGGAGACAGAGAGAAAAAGGGGAAGAGCCCCACGTGTGCATCAAAGAATGTTTTTGGATTTACTGCTTTTCAGGACACAGTTTTTAACCCATCAGAATCTGACAAAAAGATGATCCATCACTTCAGAAAATACATACTGGCAGTTACAGCTTATGGTCCCTTCTCCTTCTCCATGCAAGAGTCTCCCAGGGGGCACACACTCTTCACGATTACAGGTAGAAGCAAACGGGGGTGAAGTCACTTGGTTGAGGTTTGGGAGTTGTACTCCTTACATCGTATGACTGCCTATTATGTAAGGCACGTGGCCAAACAAGGAGTCCTCTCCTCCAGCTTTGCTCCTTATGACCAGAATCTCCATCATCAAAGAAAGCACAGGCTCTTGCTAAAGCTCTTAACACAGCTGGGCATTTCTGCCCTGTCCTCCTTGTACCACCTCTCTGAGCTTAACTTGGAAGGTCCTCTCTTTGGTACGGGCACTAATTTGGTTTAAATTCCCTATTCCTTTCATCACTTATCTTCAGTCCATTTTTTGGAACCTGGTATTTTCCAGACACATAGCCCTCTGTCAAAGTTACCTGCAATTGGCCAGTAAGTTCAAAAGTTACCATGGGAAGAGAAGAAGGATGAGAGATGAACAGTGTGACCACACAAGCTTCATTTTCTCAAGAAAGCAGTCTAAAAATAACCAAAATACAAAGATGAATGACAACTGAAAAGAAAGGTAGCTCATACTACAATCCCTTGTGAATATATTTTTAGACAAGGAAAACACAGTAGAATTCATGCTTCTAACATGGAAATACACTACACTGAATATAGTAGAAAATATACTAGTTGAAGGAAAATTGTCATGTAAAGGGAGGCCAATTGTCTGAGAAGGTAAGAGCAATTTGGGGACAGGATCATATTTATAGAGGCATAGGAATTAAGAGCCTGCCCAAAAAACTGTGGTGATTTAAAATAGGAAGATATTATCCACAGAGAAGAGGATGGGAGTATCATTACCTGAGAAACTGGATTGCCTCAAGGATCTGGGTAATAAAAATGGGATAAAAATTAAAAGTACAAAGTAGCAGACAATGCTCAATGGCAGAAGAGACAGAGTTTGTAGAGCCCATCCCTGGAAACATTCAAGGTCAGGTTGGACAGGGCTCTGAGCAACATGATCTAGTGGGACGTGTCCCTGATTATTGAAGGGGGGGGTTGGACTACATGACCTTCAACGGTCCCTACCAACCCAAACCTGGGTCTGGGTTGGAAGGGACTATAATTCCATGAATATCTGCTTCAAGCTGAGGACTTACCATGAGAAATACAGACACCTGGTAACTATATCTGTACTTTACAGAGAGGAGAAAGACAGACACAAATCTGTGATGAATTAAGCAAGTTATTGCCAGTAGAAATACAAAGGTATTCATGTATTTGTACAAAGTCTTGATGGAACTTCACACAGAACATCGCCCACAATCCTGAACACCCACAGTCAAGTAAAATCAACAGAGATCAGAGCGGGTTCAGAGAAGAACCCTAAGCTGGCCAGAAAACAGGAAGACCAGCATGTCTAGGAGGCTAAGGGTGCTCACCTTGGTAAGCTTCAAATAAAAGTACAGGGAAGCTGAAAAAGGTATTTCAGCTCTTTATTTATGCAGAAGCAAATGTCTATAAACTGCTGATGAATAAACTTCAACTGAAAATGTCAAGGTTTCCAACCATTGGAGCTTTGAGATTTTGAAATGACCTACTCTACCAGCCACACTACAGAGCATCTGTTCATAAATTTTTGACACTGCTGTCTGGCACCAAGGGACAAGGCTGAATGAGCCCTTTCTTTCCTACTCTCTAGGAAAACTTTTCCCATCCAATGGTTATTCAACATATGCTTTTAGAACATCAGAAAGGCATTGTGGACACTCCTGAATTCGTAACGGGGGACCAGCCAACTTTTGAAACATTTAGTTGTGATGATGTTATTTCACTGGTGCTCTTGTGAGGAGCTTATGAGAGTGAAGAAAGAAACAGCTGTATCTCATCGGACGGCCTCGCCCAGCCTCAGAGGTTGTCTCTCCTGGTCATAGGGAAAATGCCCTGGCAGGGCTGGAGGATGAACAGTGGTTTCCAAAGCCTGATGTTGCCATCAGTATGAACAGGACGTTTCAGCTGCCAGAGATGGAAAGTGCACATTTTATGAGCCCTACCTTTACAAAAATACTTTCAGGGAATATAATTCCATGTCTGCTCAAGAGAAAAAAAAAAAAGGCACTGATTTTATTTTAAGTAGGTGACAGACACATCAAAAGACAATTTTAAAGCATCACTTTCTACATTTTTGGCTGTTTCTGTTCAAATTAAAAAAAAAAAAGAGAAAGTGTATCACACAGACGAGTTGAATCCAGATATGGATGAGGTTTACGTGACGTGACTTTCAGGGTATTCAGTAGCCTGTCAAAGGTAACATAACATTCCTTCATTCTCAGGGGCATGTTTTCCCTCAGAGGCCTCCAGCTCTGCAAACATTTAACCAAGATGGAAAACACACTTGCAAAAAAGCCTAAATACCTGCTGTTGCTCTGCCCTGCTTTCCAGGGGAGAAGTTGAAGCACAGAAAGATTAGAAGACTTACCCAAGGTTGCATAATAAAAGCAGTGATTGTGTCACAACTGAAACCTAGATCATTTGACACCAAAGCGTACGCTTTGCCTTCAAAATATCTCTTCTGTCAGTTTATCTGCTCATAAAGGGAACACAGTAAGAAAAAATAGTGCAAATTGAGCTCTTTAATACAACTGGAAAGTACAGTAAGAGATCTAGTTCTGTTTATAGGCACTCTCCCCAGTTTCTTTGCTCTTAATCATATACTTTCTCAAAAGATTACAGTGTAACTGAGCTTGTAAGCACGATGAAGGAAAAACGCAGACAGCAACATCTACTCACCAGCCCATCCCACTATGAAGTGACCCAGTTAAGCAGCTTGGTAACAAATGCTTCCTCCTGCCCACGAAGGCAAGAATGGGAGAGAGCACATGAGCCCATCCATGCACTCTTTGCAGACATTCCTCTGGACAAGCCATTTGGTCTTCAAAAATGAATGAGTGAAAAAAAATAAAATAAAAAAAAAATCCTTCCCTTCAAGTATCAAACATCCATCTTGTCTTAGTGCCTAACCTTCAGCAACTTATTGATTAGAATCAAAACATTTCAATAAATTATTTTGGGCCAGAGCTTCTTGAATGGAAAACAAAGACCTTCATTTTCCATCCCTCCCAGGGTGCCTAAGACCCATATATTTGGGGCCTGAATTAGCACATTTACTTCATAATTTTGCCTAATTCAGTCTTTACGTAATGGAAGAGACGCTTAATTCCCTCCTTAATTCTCCTTCCTGACACATTCAGGAATGTTGTTGCAATTACAGAGCCACTTACTCAAACCATGGGATGGAAGGCCCTACGTGTTATGATCACCTGAAGAAGTCCAATCTGTCCTCCCCTGTGCAGTTCCCTCACACAACCCGTTGTTTCTATGCAGAAGGAATCAGGACTACACAACAAGTAACTTCTCTGCAAGTCCTCAACAAGTTGCAGATTTTGGAAGGTACATTGCAAATGAGTCAAAAGATTAACAGAAGAAAGGCCAGTTTTATGGTTAGGGTGAATGAATGCCATTTCTACTCGGCAACAGATCTCCTCCAAAACCTCAAGAATTTACTCATCATAAGCCTTGCTGTAGGCTACTTGTTGCGTTACCTGGAATGAAGGTGGATGTTGGATGAAACTTCATCTGAACTCACAAAACATTGTAGTAATGTCTACCATATGGCTTTTTTTTTTTTTTTTTTCAGCAATTGGCAAGCATCCTGAAGATCATACATGGAAAATTAGGAGGCAGGTCTGCCCTTAATCTGATCACCTCTACAGAATGAGAATAATAATAATAGCACATAGTGGTTGCATAATGTTACGAAACTGAAGGAATTCATAGTGATGCTCCACTCAAGTGCTCTGGTGTAGCTCTGTGGAAAAACTCAAAGAAATGAATAATTCTATTTTTAATTGAGCACTTGAATGCCTATTCAATAAAATCAAACAAACAAACAAACAAAGCTATACAGTCTCTCAGCAAACATGGGGGATAAAAAGAAACGCCAAATAGCTATGTAGTCACTGAGGCCACAGTTTGATAAATGCTTTGGTCCATGAGGGTGCCACCCCACTCCACATCAATTCACATCCTTGTAGCCTCTGTTGGGGTGGTACAGCTGGTTTCAGAGGCACAGGGTGAGCCAGGTCAGAGAGCCAACCCAGGTTAATAAAAAATAGCCTGGTAGGAGTGAAAAAGGTCACATGGGTTTCCAGTCCAGTTCTCCCCACAGTCTTACAAAGAGCTGTACCAGCACAAGAGGGGAAGAAGGGGATGTAAGGAGGGTAGAGAGATGGACCTGTTGAAGCGGATGCTACAGTTTAGGTGTCCACCAGCCAAACCCAGAATGAGGCTGGGATGATGGGAAAGGGAATGCGTGATGATACAAACATAATGAAAACATCCTGAGCAGGGAACAGAGAACAGAATACATTGGCACAGGTATGTGCCAGAATTAAAGTTAGGAACTATTTGAGTGTTTGACTTTGCTGCCTAGTGGCCTTTTATCACAGCAAGTCCCGTGTTAGCACATCTAGTATTCTTATAAAATATTTATTAGAAAACAT
>WUAM01000431.1:99256283-99267945 GCA_024336885.1 Actenoides hombroni | reverse complement strand
TGCTCCGCTCCGCCCTTCGTTGCTCCGCTCTGCTCCACTGCCGCCTCCCCGCAGCCGCCCTCAGTCCGCTTCCATTTAATTCCGCTTTATTCCCCCGCCACCGCCGCCGCCGAGCATCGACACGTGGCAGCGACAAGGGATGCCGGCGACTCGGCCCCCCGCTTCTCCCGCCGCCGAGCGAGCGTGTCAGCCCCTGGAGAAGCGTGAGCGGAGAGGGTGGCTGCGAAGGCGCAGCGAGGCGCTCACCGCCAGCTGTAAATTTCCACTCCCCGCTCGAGGCCCGCGGCCGGACTCTCGCCTTCCCGCCGGCTCCTCGGCGCTCCTGCTCCGACTCGCTCCGTGTGCGCTTTGCCTCCCCACCGCCCTCCCCGCTTCCCACTCCCTCGCTCGCCTTCTCTCGCAGGCTCGCCTCTCCCCCCTCCCTCCCCAAACTCCACGTCAGAGGACCGCGTGGAAAAGCAAAGGAAGAAGCAGCGATCGCTCCGCCGAGAGGTTTCTCTGGGGTGAAGGGAGGAGATGCAGCGATTTCACATCACTTCTGTAAGTTTCCATTCCCCTCCGAAGTCCGGCGGTGCCAGGGAGGCATCGCTGGCAGGCCCTCCTCGCCCGGGCAGGTAGCGGAGGCTGCTGGCATTCAGTCGTTCCCCTTTGCCGCCCTGATCAGAATGCAAATGAGCCAGCCCAACAGCGGGCCGTGGCTACCAGAGGATAATCAAATCGACATTCTCACGCACCACATCTTGCGTCTTTCAGAGTCCTGCCCAGAGAAGCCGAAGTTCAGCTGCCTCCTGCCTGACTGTATATTATAACATAAAGATCCAAAGACTTTTCCACAATAATAACGTTACATGAAGACCCGATTACTGTTCCCCGGTAACACTGGAGAGAAAAAAACCCCAAACACCCTGAAGTATACACTAAGCAAAATTTAAATCCCACTGAAGGAAAGGATTAGCCTACATTATTTTTACAAAGGCTAATAACGGGGGGAAAAAAACCCCAAAACAACATTAAACCATACAGTTAAAAGTATTCTGAAACAAGTTCTACCATCTATTATCAAGCACACAAATACAGTAAAATGCAATTAAAGGAATTTTTAATGCTTCACTTTTCTTTCTTGGCAGCTATTGCTCAGCAAGTGCCACATATTCCCAACTGGGGAGTGCCTTCCCCCCACTCTGGCTGTCTAACTGGCACCGAGAGCAGGGAAAGGAGGATGTTTTACCGGGCACTGCGGGCACTGCAGGATGGGATTTAAATCCCATCCTCACCCGCATCTCGGCTGACCCCCGGCAGGGATGAGAGCCCAGCACGTATTTCTGCTGAGCTCACCAGCTCGGGGGAAGATTTCACCTCCTGTCCCCCTTCCTCAGGGCAAAGCCCAGCCAAAGTCCTACATTAATAAAAATAATTCTGTATGCTACATTTGCCTGGGGAGCTTTCTCAGCCCCCGCCGCATACCAGCACTACAGTCGCATCAGATCTTGATTTAGGGCTCACCTGCAGTAGCTATTCACAGCCCTACATTAAAGGCAACAACAAAAAACCCATGAGAAACCTAATTTCTGAGAAATACGGATGAAACAGCCACCTTTTAAAGGGCTACCGTCCTTTGCTAGTGATTGCAGCTCCTAACTCAGGCAAACAGGAATATCCCAAATCACCGCTTTGAAGAGCCAAGAATCAGCAACTTGCCTGTCCCTCCTGGGCTGAGGCAAAAGTCGTCCCTTGCTTCCTTACCCTTCCCTGCGTTTGCTCCTGCATTTGCACAGGAGGTGCTGAGCCAACCTCAGATCAGCAGATTTATGCTCTCAACTTATCTGTAAAGTGTGCCGCCGTTTGCGCTTACGCTTTACCCAACTGACATCAAGATAGCTCAGCCCCATGTTTCTGGGCTGCCCTGAGCAGCACTGGCCACTGGCACTAGTGCTGCTCCTGCTGCACCCAAAAGCGCTGCAACAAGGGACACCAAGTGGAAATTTCTGCTCCAGACCAGTAGTGAAATATTGCTCCAGGAATATTAAAGGCTTCATGTTAGACACCCCTGGCCAGGTTTCCTCTCTAGGCTACCTCCAGAAAGAGCTCAGTGAGGGACAATGTGGCCACCAAGATCCGAGCAGGATAAACCAGCCTCTGAATCTTTCTCCATGAAGCTTAGTGGGCTTGTGGACAACTAACACAGGCTGACACCACACAACATGAAGGACTTGCAGGAAAAACTGGTGCTGGGCATCGTTTCATGGGCACCTTGCTCTGCCCCAGCTCGGTGGGGAAGGGGCACTGCGCCCTGCGGCACCTTACACCCACTCTAGGATTGGCCCTTTCTTTTTTTATCGGATACTGCAGCCTTTGGGTAAACGTCATAGCGAAAGTCAAGTGATAAAAACTCTGCCCTTGGGCTACTACTGAAGGTACCGACTTTTCCCAAGGCAATACAAAAATCATCATTGATTTCCCCTGTGTGTTGTTAAGAGAATAACTTTTTTTTTCCCCCTCTAACTCTCCTAGGGGAAATGATATCCTCTCCATAGTGCATCCACCACCACTTCAAAAGGTAAAAAGACACCCCTCGGTTGCCCTACGCAGATCAGTGTTGGTGGGTGCTACCCTGCTGTTCCATAATCGCAAAAAAGTTTGAATAATCACACAAAAAAAATGGTTTAGTTGCACATTAAAGGGCCCCACTGGATAATCTGTGTATCACCGAGTTCCCTGAAGTATTGATAGACCGTTCTGAGTAAGCAGCCCTTTGGAAGCATAAGAAATTTATCTAGAAAAATCACTATCCTCTGTTTCGGACTAAACATGCCCGTTTTCCTGGTTCCGAGGACTAAACTGAATATGCACTCAATTTACAGTTCAACTCTGCCAGTCTTCTACCTGAGAAAATACTTCTGGGCTTTAATAGGAGCCCTCTACACACCAGGAGAGCAAGAAACACACCCGCCCGCCCAGCCTTGCATTGCAGCAGGAGAAATGGTACAAAGCAGAGTAGCTAAAGGGGCAGGGGATTAAAAATAAAGAAATAAAAATGGCTGCTATTCCAATACTCTGCTTCATCTCCAGTGCAGATAATTCTCAGATGACAGGAAAAGGCCCTGAACCATCCAACAGGAATTCAGCTGTAATTACTCTGTGCTCTTACCTGTTTGGGATTTTTTTTTTTGTGTCGGTGTTGTTGCCAAGAGGTTATTACATATTTCAAAAGAAATGTTTTCTTCAATTCTTAATTTGTAGCCATCTCAAATCTGGAATGATGCAATTATGAACAATTATTTATAGTCTCAAAGTACACAGAAAAAAAAAATCTCTGTGCACTTCTAAAGGACTCCAACCTCCACATATTTAAATTCCATTATACTTGTTTCCTTTAAAGTCCTCAGGCTAAAGCATGGTTAGAGTACTTTTGAGAAATGTTTGTCCTTGCTTTCATAACTTAAAATCATTCCAACTAATAAAAACCAAAGGAAGAAAACCCCAGTCCATCATTCCTGCCCTTTCCATTTATTTCTAAAGCGGAAAAGAGAAATTAGGGAATTTGAATGACCACTGTCGTATTGTGTGATAAACACACAATACATACATATTAATTCTGCTCATTTAATCACCACTTCCAGCCTGCCTCCTCCAAGATGACTTCAGCATTCCAAAGCCCTAAGCAGCCCCAGATAATAATAATACTACTACATCCTTCCTTCCCTCGCCCCAAATTCCTCAATGTTAAGGCCCCAAGCCATCAAAATTCAGTTCTCCGCGGCAACAGGTGTAGTTGTGCAATACCAGATATCAAGGGGAAAAAATCTAAATTGCTAAAAGGATTCCCCCACCCTCCAAACCCTGAAAACTAAAGAACACTCCCAACCTAGGATTTCATCCTACTCTTAAAAGATCCCAACATTTTGGCAGTTTATCAGAGCAGAGGGGAACAAAAATCAAATCACTTATATTACCTACATCATAAAGCTGTTACACTTTAGGTATTTAGCTTTACCACAAAGCAATATAAAAAGTGTGCCCAACAACACTTCTAAAACCTCATAAAAATAAGAGGCAAGACTTTACAGTAACTTTGTGCTTCTGTGTTGTTCTACAAGCTCGCAGACATTCGTTTCCCTTACATCCCCTGCAAGAGAAATGTGGCCGCTCCAAATGAATGCATTAAAATGCTTCTTTGTCCAATCGATCCCCACACAGACATACACCCACACCCCCACTTTCCCTCTTTCTCCCCCGTATAATCTTGGAGGGAGACAGAACCGAGCCTATACACTGATCCCCCCAAAACAGCCACCAGCATTGAAGGTCAAATGAACATTTGGCTGCTCATCCAAACACAAAACAGGGGTTGGGGGAAAGAGGTACCATCTATGGAAGGGCAAGTGTCCATTTAAAAAGCAGCAAAGCTTCCAGCCTCTCCCAGGACTAGAAAATTCAACTTGCTTTAGTGAACTGAGGGGGAACAGAGAGCAGCCAGTGACAGAGGCTGACCTGTGGCTGCATTTTAGCTGAAGTGAGCGAGAGGATTTAGATGGATGCTTTGTATAAGCTACTCCTAAAAATGCAAACACGTCTTCAATGGTTTCCCCCTGCTCTTCCTCCTGGCTCCCTCTAGTGCTTTTAAGCATATACTGCCTTTTCTCTCCTCTTTTATTTGATGTGTTAATGTAATAATGTAAATATAAATAGTTGCTAAGATGATTGTTTTTTAAATATTTTTTTTAAAAGAGCTGCAATAACTCTTAGAAACTGCTCAGGAGTCTTTACTGAACATATTATTCTATTCACATTACATCACTCCAGCAATCACACACTGACACTGGTCTTTCTACCAGAAACCTTTATGCATTAAATACTTCATGTACGGGTCAGTGTATTTAAAATTTCACTTATTTTGAAGGCATCCATCAGCTCCATCCTTAGAGAAAGTCACCTAAAACTAATCCATTCCCTTGCACATTCCCACCCCCAAACAGGAGTTACATCTAAACAGGTTACTAAAGCCCAACAGCTGAAAAATAAAGCATTAAAATTTTATGCCTGCTCTAAAAAGACATTTATAAAATGTTAATTGAATCCCTTATCTACTGTGTCCCAACATAAAACACAGTTAAGAACCATACTCGCACTCTCACTTTCATGAGTGGAAGAACAGTGGACTCATGACAACATCATGCTTTTTACTTCTGAACACATGCAAACAGAAACGAGTCCTCCAAAATCAGTAACTCTCTAAAGAGCTGACCAGGTATTTTTAATATAATTGCCTTCAATTCTCCAAACTGCTTCTATCCCATCTCTGTATAGTCAGCCACTTCAAGTGGCTATGTTTGTTTGTATAAGGTTTTATACAGAATTTTATTTTATACAGAATTTAATACAGAATTAAAAGCATGAAAAGGAAAGCTCATTCCAGAAGGAACAACAAAACCTTCAGCAAGAAATTTTCTTCATGCTAGGCACAAGTTAGTAAGACAGCACAGGGTACTTATTTCATGTTAAGATATCCCCTTCCAACATGCTCATATATGCAAAAAACCCTACATATGTTCCCTACACCTTTCCTGGTGGTGAAAGGTAATGGAGCATCCCTAGCCAGAACTTTAAACTTCCTAATACTGCATGAAGTTGAAAGCTGTATCACCGAATATCCATCTCAGCAACGGTGATGTGCAATGAAAATACTAGGCAGATTAACTGCCCTTTGATGACAATAATTGCGTGATACGGAACACGTGGCTCTGACAAGGTACAAGGCAGTTTGGAATTAAGACTTTTCCTCTGTTGACCACTACTATAGAAGTCTACAGCATTTTTCATCAGATGCTCTCATTACAACTTGCAAACGAACAAAATGAAGCTTAACTTGAAACGTAAATTAAGCAGTTTTGTGAGGCAGGACAACCTCTGTTTTGGAAGGAGAACAGCTGAGGCACCTGGATGTGCTTTGATTCAACTCTGCTCCTGAGCAGCCTCATCAGTGAATATCCCTGACAGGCTCTGGACACCTGGGAGAAAATAACTTGCCACATGACATAAATAGCAAGCTCTAGATGTACAGGTTGTATCAGGCCAAATATACTGATGAAAATCTTCTTGGCAAGCATCACTCCTCTATACATCTCTCAATGAAATCTGACAGCTCCTTTATTACACAGCACACAGATTTATACTTACAAACATTGTCACGCCCTCTGGAAATAGTTCAAGAAATGACAGTTTTCTCATGCTAATGGTAGTTTACATATCTTGCTCTCTTCCTACAGAAGCAACTGATATTTTTTTCCCCTCTGTGTGTTTTTGCAGCGTGCCTTCACAAATTAACTTTATCTGCCATCAAAATCTACTCTTCTGAAGGATGAAAGACTGCTACAATACCAAAAGAAAAGGTCATTATTAGCACTGCAAGTAAGGTGTACACCTTACAAATGAAAAAGGTGCCTCAAGCTGTATCAGTCCAGATATGAGAAGTTATCTACTATCTTTGCAAAAAAAAAAAACCCAACACACTTATAGTCAGAAGTTGAGTCTGAACACCTGCAGAACACATTTTCTAATATCATGTATGAATTCAGGACCTCGATTCTCTCATATGACATTCCTCAACGTCATGTCTAAGCCTAACATCACAAAGAGATAACATTTCTTATCTGCTAAATCAAGCCGAGATTCTGAAACTCAAGGAGACAGAGCTGTAGGCCTGACAGCAGAATTGAGAGGGAAAAGTCCTGGAACCATTTCTTTCCAAACAGCAGTGTTCATAAGGACGTACAATTATGTCTGGTGTTATTGCCAATTTTGGAGTTTCCATGCAAGTACCAGTGAAAAGAAAGGGCTTGTTTTCTGATAGCAAGCAGAAAGAATCCTGTGAGAAGGTCACCCTAGCAAGAGTTGTACCAGTTCAACTTTCCATGACCGCAGCAAGACAGTCTCTAGCTGTCATCACGGGCTGAAATTACTTTCACAAGCATACGAACTTCCATTGAAAGATTTCAGCACACAAAGACCTGTACCCAAACAGCTGTATATCAGCCAAGTAACTGAAGACATAAACCTAAGCCATTTAATACCTCGTCATTTAATCCAACAATCATACTACCTATTTCTACCTGTCTCTGTTGAAAAAAAATACAGATGACACAGTTAGGAAATTTAAAAGTAACAAAAATGTGTGACAATCTGTGTCAGAACTGGCTTTTCTTTCAAAATTGGAGACAGGTTCTACATGCTTTCTACAGACTTATGAATAAGACCTTATTATTTGGGGAAAAAATTTTGAAACCTTCTTTTTCCTCTTCTCAAAGTAAGAAATTAATGTTGTTACTACCACCAAAGGAATTTTAAAATTGCAAAGGTCTACTCTGGTTCTTACAAAGCATGAATTGTCATCTGATGTGGCTCAACAGCTTCTTGAACAAGAGCAGCTTTTTGAAAGATCTTGGATCTCAACATTAATTTCAAGTGTTGGAGAATTTATGAAGTCCATCAACAAGCTGGTGCAACAGTTAACTAGTTACCACTTTAAATATTTTTCCTTTTATGCAAGTTCATATTCTTTTTTACTTTTCTGCTTCCTGCCCCTGTGACTCCTATATTTGCAAATGTGCACTCTTGAAGGCTCTCTAATTTGTTCATGCGTAAGCACATGACCAAATCACTCCAAACAACTCAGAATTTACTTCTCTATTGCTATCTACATTAAGTGTATAGATACATTTTTCTAACACCTGCGATGAGTACTGACTTCAATTGAAAAAAATGTCTTGAAGTGAATCCATTAAAGATGATTATATTCCAGAAGTGAGGTCCGTACTATCAGAAAGGAAATCTCCCATCCTGCATTCAGTGTATTCGACTATCAGCTCTTGGCTGCTGCTTACCTACAGGGAGTGTCTTGTCCACTGCCTGTTGCCCATCAGCCTCCATACCTTCCAGTACCACTTTTTTTTTTTTTTTTTTTCCATGGTGATGAACTTCTGTGGCAGATGCAGCTGCCCTGACAAAGACCTTGCAATGACTGGGGCTTACCGCAGACCCAATACACATCGGGGCTTCACAGCCATAACACTTGATTACTTTGTTTCAGGCAGTTATCTTGCTTTTGTCGTGTTCTTGCCCCCAGCTAATAAGAATTGACCACAGTTCAGACTCCACGAGGGTATAAATGGAGGCCCACCAGAAAGATGATAGGAACTCATCCTCCTCAGAGCAGCAACTCTGCAGCCAGGAACTCTACCCTTGGATGAGGATGCCACCCACAGAAACTTCCTGTCATTGAGTGAGCTTTTACACCCCTCCCCACTTTATGGTGAGTGAATGTACCTTCTGGATACATACTTTAGTGAGCCCCCACCCCCTTTTAGGTGAGTGACCACGTTTCTGAGTACTCTTGAGCTTTTCCCTTTTATGAGTGAGTGCGAGCACATTTTGGGGCATATTTCTAAAAAGAATAGTCACAAAACTTAGAAATTAGTTGTGTAATAATATATTCCTGCCTGGCATATGAACTCGTAATTTATCTTGGTTTATTGGGGTGCTGGGTAATTTTTGGCTCCAGTAAAGCCACATTTTGGGTAGCTACTGCTGTCTGTTTTGTGGGTGCCTCTGCGACAACTTCTGAAAGCTTTGAGTCCATCTTTCAAGAGTCAGCTAATGTGCTCTTTAATTCAACCAAATACATGAGGCTATGCCCTCATCTGTCCTTTTTCTACTCTACATGGCCTAGATAAAACTGTCAGGAAGGATTTTGCATTTTCTTCCAACTGTGTGCTCATTTGGGTGTGGGGTTGTTTTTTTTTTTGCAAACAAACATCCAGTGACTGAACATCACAAAACTGTATCTTAATTCAATGATTTTTCATTGTGTGTAACATTTTCAGGAGTCAGTATCATAGACAGACAAGATCAAACCCTTAATGGAACTGAAATACCGGACATTCTATAATACTTGTTTTCTATTTATTAACTTGAACAGCATTAGCTACATGACAATCCTTAAAATTTTGGGCAGTTTTACATTAGCCAAAAAGAAAATTCCTCAATCTCCATAAAATTGTAACAGAAATTTTGGTAAGTGTTCTTTCAGTCTTTACTTATTTCTGTAATATGATGGATGTGTTCATTATTATATGATTATTTGTAATACTCAGTTTCATTCTCACTACAGGCGTACGTAACAATTCTGTCTTTTCAGCACTGTTGTTGAAAACTTCAGTGCAGCCATCAGGCATCTGTCATTGTTCTTTATGTTCCTGCTATTTTTAAGAACTTTTCCTTATTAGCCCTAGATCCTAATGAAAATCTGCAGAATTCACATTAGTCATCTTTATAAAAAATTACTTAAGACTTCTCCCTATATACTGACTACCGCCCTTGAACCACTTCTAAATCAAGATGGGACTCTTCCTTTGCTTAAACTGTTGGTATTTGGCTCTGCACTTCCTAGATAGCCATGTCTTCTTGCATTTCTTTCACCCCAGCTTTGAGAAGCACTCTTCTAAGTGATGTCAGAAATACATTACTGAGGTAACATCACGCAGAACAGAAGATTTACTTAGTCCCTGATGGTTTTCATCCTCAAAGACGGGAGTGTCAAATAGTTTTGCAGCCATCTTCTCCCATGACCTTATGAACTGTGATGAGACCTTATGAACCGTGATGAGGAGATACTCAGTTTACAGGGTGGAGAGAGTTCAGCGAGAGAGGAAAAACAACGGGTAACATCTCTGAGCATATTTTCTTAGCATTTAACTGCTGCCCAAGAAACTAGAATAGCACGAGGATATCTTGGGAAATGCTCTGGCACTGTCTTCCTTTTCCTGACAAACGGGTGGAACACAAATGAACTGTAGGGGCATGTATCTCCTTACACTAATGTTGGTTTTTTGAAGGGAAAAACCTTTTCCAAATGACATGCAACCTAAAGACTACCAAGCCAATTTGACCTCAGAGTTCATTCAAATCTTCATTCAAACTGCCTTTGACCAAAAGCACTTTGTCTTTTACTTTTCTGTTTTGCCCAAGGCTGTGTGAAATGCTCGCAATAGGTGAGTACAGATGTCACAGGCAGTTACAGACCTAAACACGGATTGTAATGTAAAAGATCAGACCTATTAATGGCCTGCAGATGAGGAGTAGGACCAAAGGTCAGCGCAATTTCTATGTAATAAGCTTGTGTTTAGAGTGTTCAGCCTTACTTAGCTCATTTGCTTAAAGCAATTTGTCAAAAAACCCCAACAAAACAATCCCCAAACCACAGACATTTCCCAGTGATTATGTGATATACACAAAATTTGCCTTAACAGAGGACTACAACCAGCCTGCAATCCTGCCCTCACCCTATAAAGTTCAATTTGGTGCCTTATTTCTAACAACAAATAAATCATATATTGCAGACAGCTTCTCCTGTATCCAAAAGCTACTGGTAGTGCATGACCACCAGGCCTTTTGCTTCTTTGCAGAAGTGAAAGACAGCTGCCTGACTGCCAATAAACTGCATAAAATAAGGGTACACAATTAAAAGGTACACTTGAGGAGGGAAAGCTGATACAGCCTCTCTGCTGACATATGAAAACAAGGAAAACAAAGAGCTGAATGTTATGTGCCGCTCGGAACACTACAGCTGCTGGAAGTGATCTCCCCATACTCAGTAATCTCCAATGCCCTTACTTACAAAGCCCCACACAACTTCCTTCCCACATTTAAAAGCAAGGCAACTGTATTCTTTGCTGCAAGAAATATATATAAATTTGTACAAGTGCCTTTGTGATAGATTGACATGGAGTCTTTCAAAAAGATCACCCGGCCCAATAGCTGTCACTCGGCACGTTTCAAAGTCTAGTTACGCAGCAGTACTTTCTTCCCTCTTCATTATTGTCCCTTGCAACAGGAAACATAAGGCACAAACATTACCGAGATATCAGAAGTTTGTGGGATTTTTTTTTCACACTCACGCTGTTAAAAAAATTCAAGATGTTGTTTCACAATTGATGAAGTTGCTCTAAGGTTACATTACCGCCAGTAAAGGAAGCCTAGCCCTTACTGCCATATCTCCTTTGCATCAGCTCTAGGAATGGCACCGCTGCAGAGGGAAACAGATCAGCCTGCCAGGCACCCTGAAAAGTTAACAGCTGGAAAAAACCCAACCCCTCTTACTTCCCCTAAAAATACAGCTTTTGGAGAAGTCAGAGGAACTCTGGAGGGACTTTGTAAAGGTAATGTGTGAAAGTTTTGGAACTACTTTTATCAGTCATTTCTAAAATGGACAAGCCAGGCTACAGTACTAAAAGAACAAAGGGGAAAAAAAAAAAATCCATTCCCCCATGAGCACTTTTTTGGAGGACAAGGGATGCAATTTTAAAATATGCAATGTGTGATGGCAAAATATGTTAAAAATAAAAGAAAAAGATCCTGCCCCTTCTTCCACATTTCTGTGCCCGGGCTGCAACCACACATCTTGATGAAGGATTGTAGCACTTCCCTGTGAATTTGTTAACAAAAATCAATTTGGCTTAAAAATAATTATTCACTTGAAACTTATGCTACCAAACCACAACTCACATAAGTGGTTCATCACAAAATTGACAGAAACCATAATGTCACACTAAACTAAGCTAACCAGCAGTATTTGGTGGATATATATAGATATATTTTTAAATAATTT
>WUAM01000431.1:99232476-99249308 GCA_024336885.1 Actenoides hombroni | reverse complement strand
GTACCGTTAACTGTGGACAGGCTGGGGGGACGGACGACACGAGCGAGGAGGAGGAAGAGGAGGGAGGGAGGCTGGCTGGCTGACTGGCGGGGGGCCTAGCCTTTGACGCTGGCGGGGTCGCGCCGTCCCGTAGCAAAGCTCCGGGAGGCCTGCGGTGGTAGGTGACGCCGGGGTCGTGCGAGAGCCGTCACCCGACGGGGGACGGGGCACGGAGTGGCTCGGCCTCCCCCAGGCCGCAGCCCGCTGCTCCCCACCTCCCGGGGACGCGTGCCTGAGGGAGTAGGCGGGGTCTGGGTGACCCCTGCGCCTCAGCCTGGCGACGCGTCCCGCCGCGCGTTAATCCTTTTCTCTTCTCCATCCCCAGATGAGCTGAGAGACGTTGGCCAGAGGAGGGTGGAAGGTGCTGGGCCGAGGTGGGCCAGGGCCCCCGGCGGGCCCAGGGTGGCCCCTGACCAGAGGCTTGCCCCCGCGAGACGTTCTCCCCCGCCCTTGGTTCACCCCATGTCGGCAGACACTGGCACAGCGCTGCCCTACCTGAGCTGGGCTCGGCCTCTAACAGCCCCAGAGGATGGAAGAGGAAAGTAAGCCTTAAAAAAAGTGTATGTTTCCAGCAGTCATTAGGCAGATGTGAGAAGCTTTCCTAGGAATCGGCAGTTTTCACCTCTTTCCCTAGTCAACCACATGAAATTTCTGAGCCAGAATGAATGGAAGTGTTCTGGGTTTTTTTCAGTTATAACATAGAAAAGATTAAGGAGATAGGTTCTAAGTAAGGTATGGTTTATGTTCTTTGAGTCATTACTGGTGATAGCAATTTGATATCTTCAGTGTGGTTGAAGAATGCTGCCTTCTCCTTAGTGTTATTACATATCTTGCATCAATTGAGAAACAGATTCAGTAATTTTTTACCTAAAACCCCTTCAGTTCTTCCTAAATAAATTAATGTAATTGTAGTGCTGCTGTAATGACAGCATTAATTTTAATCAAAAAAAAGAGAAATGTGAGCTAATAAGAAGTGGGAACTATGTAGGTTCATCTGAATATGCTGGAAAATATGGGTCATCTGACAGCCTTATGCTTGAGGGATAAGAAGAAATGACCTACGTGAAAAAAAAAGTGAACACAACACAGCTTGTTTTATTTGAGTGTTTTTCAGCTTGGTCTTTACAAGACGTGGGATGATTGTTTGCAAGTGGGATGACTGTTTCACTGCAATGCTTTCTTGCACCCCATGGGTAGCTGCTGTAGTGTTTACTGGTATAAATCTGAAGCTACAACCATTTTCATTTCTTATCTGATCTCTTACATGTCCATTCTGCACCTCCTGCTGTACTGTGTGACTGCTTTGAAGGGGAGAACCTTGCCAGTTCCAGGGATGAAGGGATTGAAGGTAGTGTAATGTGGGTTTATGAAGAGAAAGGGGAAGGTAGTATGTATTTGGCACCACTTCTGGTGTGAAATGGTAACTGGAATACAATAGTTTTGCCTTTTTTGGTGCATGTATAAGATACTAGTCAGCAGGAGTACAGGTCCTTTATAGTAAACACTCAACCAAGTATTTTTTCTGGTAGCTGGCATAAGTAGCCCTGGCCCTGGCTGCTTGTTTCTTGCTCCAGTATCACCAGTCAGTGATAGTCAGTACTATCCAAACATAGTAAATGCATTGAAAAACCTGAAACCAGGTAAGAAATAAGGACAGCAAGGGACAGCAGTTTTAATCTGCAGTTGTGAAACTTCTTACTAGAATTTCTGAATACCAGTTTCTAAACACAGATATTAAATGTACATATTTCTTGTTATTTTAAGTTTGTGATACTGGCAGGCACAGCAAAGGATGGGAATGGCACCGGGCAGATGTCAGGATAGTCAGCTTGTGTAGCTGAGGGAGGTTACAGCTATTGAAAAAATTCCAAATGTCCCTTGTTTATTAATACGTTCAGTTCATTCAGTTGCAAATATTTTTCTGTGTCACATCTGTGAGTTTCAGTGGTGATGAATGAATTTCCCAATGAAATGAGTGGGAGCCTTTGGAAAGTCCACCAGGAGCTACTTCTGGTTTCAGACATTCTGGGAGCTGTACAGACTTGTAAATGGCACTTTGCATTTCAGGTGATTTGAAGGCATTTTGGACACAGTTGGGAGATAGAAGAGTGGATGTCATTTTTGAGCAGGTTCAAAATGTGCTGCTGTTGCTAAAGCAAAAGATCAAGAACGGAACTGCCACAAACCAAGGTTTGAAATCCTTGTAATGGTTAAGCTGGACTGCAAGTGAGCTGTGTAGGGCTGTGTGATACCTGCCACAGTTCAGGTATCTCTGAAGTTAAATTGTTTAGTAGTTGGCATTTTTAAGCAGTTGCCTGTATACTTTTTCAAACAGTGTGTGGCTCTTAAGCACATGGAACTGAAATGATTGTTCTTGAGAAGTATGGAAATATCTGCAGTGCCTTGTGTTTTGTTTATCATCAGAAGTTTTAGCCTTTCAACTGATCTCAGTGAATTGAATGGTTTTGAGGTGGGACTCTAATCATGTAGGTACTATTTCATGCTGGAGATACCATTATAACTTGAAACATTAGTGGAAAAATGTGACAGCAATGCATTTAAGATTGTTCCTGATTTTCCTGAAAATAAGTTTACTTTCACTGCACCAAAATCAGAGTTCCAGTAAGCCTGGAGCAGCACCACACAGGTTTTGGGTTTTGTTTTGTTGGGTTTTTTTTTTACTGGCTTCTTTAATTCAGAAAAATTACCTTTTATTATTAAGTCACGTGTGTAAATGCAGTCTATGAATCTTACTGCTTTTTTGGTGCAAGAAAATGAACAGTGGTTCATTAAGATGCTTCTAAACCACACGCTCTGTATTCTCTTGCTTGCTCTAAATTGGTAGTGCATTTTTTTGTGTGTATTTGAGCTCTCACATCTTGATTTTTATGACCAAATATTACAGCAGTGTATATATAAAAGTTGAACTTGAATCCCCAGGTAATATAATGAATCAGTGACATAGTTACATTTGAATTTTTCTATGCTTTGTTCTGTAAAAATTTCAAATTAAAATATTAACATGGATTTTGCTGACATTGTCTTGTCACCTTGTAATAATTATTGTGTGGGGTGAGCCACTGAGACACAACTGCTCTTTTCTTTCTGTTCCTACCATTTGAAGGCCATTTCCACAAATTTAGGAGCAGCATTAATTCGGTCTGCCAAGATCCAGCCCTTCTTAGCAGGAAAATTACTAGTCTGATGACAAAGTAAAGGGAGAAAATTACACTAAATTGTGTTTATCTATATTACTGCCACTGGGGGCTACTGGTTTGTGTGTGTTTGGAAACATTCCAGCAGCTTTCCAAACATTCCAAAAGGTGGAGGAGCTTCAGTGCAGATTCACAACTACTGACATAAGCTGTAATTTTATTGTAATTTGTAGATGTGTCTGTTAAGGACTGGGGTGCAAAAGGTTTCTAGTAATACCAGTCTTGCAATGATTAGCATGCTGAGGAAAGAAGTGTCTCTGAAGGACTTAGACTTTGCTTTTCCTTTTAGTAGTCCCTATTATAATTACTTAAATTATATTTCATATATGTTCTGTTTTGGTTTTTTTTTTTATAGAATACTTGCAGGCTTGGTCACTGGTGAAGGAAGCTAATCTAGGTGGTCTCTTAACTTTGACAAATGGTATGTGCATCTCAGTTGTATTTGTTTGGTATGTGGATTTAATTTGTCTTGGTTTACTCACAAGGGGCTTTTTTCCCTTCATTGAAATCGATAAAATAAATCTGAGAAACCTGTTAAGCTTACAAAAGAAAAAATGTGATTGTGAGTTTCTTCAGGTACTGGGCTGTGGACTCTGAGCAGGGTTTGTACTTTTGTGGTTTGTGTGTGTGTGGGTACGGGTTGTACCAAGCAAAGAGAGTTGGAAGTCATAAGGCCTGATGAACCTGAGCTGGCTGCGGAGTCATCCCGTGCCAGGCTCTACTAGCCACCATGCCCTGGCATATTTCAAATAATGAAGAGAAATCTGTATGTGTTTCATACGCATGTTGTCTCCATGCTCTTTGAAAGCTACACGAAAGATTTTAATGTGCAAATCACCTGGTGCTCTGTGAAAAAGGGTAAATCTTCATGATGCATTTCCACCTCCAGTTTGTCAGCGCACACCTATTTTTTTTCCCCTTCGGGGAAAGGGAAGGAGAGTGTGGGAGGAAAAGGAGGCACAGGAGAGAAAGCGTCAGTGTTGTGTCAGCTCGTTTCTGACTTGCACACCTATATGCAAACACACAGCTTCTGTATAAAGTATAAAAAGCAACAGCTTTTTTTTTAGCAGGGCACTTGGTAGCATGCTCTTTGTTAGCTGTAGTTCATAGCAATCTATTGTTCTTAATGTAGTTTGGCAATTATCTCTTTAGTAACTGAAGTTCCATTATACGTTGAAATGTGGGTTGCTGAAGTTTTTGCTCGTATTCGTATTTTTTCAGTAAGTGAAGTGTCTGACGGAGATGGCACACAGGAAACCAAACCCAAACTGCAGCCTCTTCTTACAGATGATAACATGGCAAACTCCGTAGAAGGTTCTCACAGGTCAGTGTATTTAATAGTTTATTCCATTTCCTTATCTGACTTATTCTTTAGTGCATTCGAGGGGGATTTTAATCTCTCTCTTTTATTTCTAAATTTTAAATCCAGTTCTGAATCACACCAGTTCTCAAAGTGAAAGTATTTTTAACTTGCCCTACATGGAAAGCCTGAGGTTTTGAGTAGAATTATCTGATTTACCACATGAGAACATTGCAGAATAAAACAGGGCATTAGGTTGTGAATAAAGATCCATGAGTATTATCAGGGTTAGGACTCACAATTTTTGAGTTAATTTGTCAGGCTTTCACAGGCTGTGCAGATTGTCAGTCACATGACTTAGTCTCTCTGTATTTAGCCTCAGGTACTCATTTGGAAGACGTGGGTAAAGATATTGTGGGTTTTTTGTGGTTTGGGTTTTTTTTTGTGTGTGTGTGATGTCATTTCTGTGTTTTAGTATTTAAGTCATTTCTGGGAAGAAATTTTTGCCTTTTTTTTTTTTTTAATGCCATTAAATATGTCTTCATATGATGTTAGGACAGTACCACAGTGCAAACAGCGATTGAGTGAAACTCTTAGCCTTCTAGCAATGGGCTGTTTCTTTCCTGCACTAATAATCTTGTACCACTAAAAACCTGATTGTTTTACTGGTTGTCTAAGATGCTGCTCCTTTTTTTTTTTTTTTTTTTCCTTCCTCTTGTTTCGTGGTTTGTTTGTTTGTTTTAGTCCAAGTAGCAAAGAGGAGGAGGAGATAGAAAAACCAGATTCAGGGAGTAAAGAAGCATCTAGTAATATTCAAGATTTACCTTTAAATCCACCATACCGGAACCACAAGTGCTCCAGCTCCTGTCTTGCCAACGGAGCAGTGGGCTTCTTCAAAGGTGAAAATCCCCTGAAGATACCAATCCTGCTTCACTTTCAAAGACGCCATGCAAAAGCGGACTGCCTGTCGAAGTCGCTGGACGTGAATTACAAAGCTCCTTGCGGTCGGAGCCTGAGAAGCTTTCAAGACGTGCGGAATTACTTGTTCGAAACGGAGTGCAATTTCTTATTCGTGGATCACTTCTCCTTCAACACTTACGTACTGTTGGGCAGGAACGCTGCAAATCCTGAACCCCTCGTCTTTGATTTTGATATTAGCAATGGAGCCGAGTCGGTGCCCGTGTCCTTCTCTAATGATCTTGATCGCTCGAGATTACCTTATTTCAAATATCGGAGGGCGTCGTGGCCACGTGGATATCACCTCAACAATCTCTCCAGCACGTTTGTCGATTCGTGCGACTGCACAGATGGCTGCGTTGATAGGTGGGTAGTAAAATCTAATCCCGGACAAATGATGAGTGATGCCTCAGTAGTACTGGGGTGGTGGTGTAAGCGTGAAGGACGTGGTATCAAACAGAGCCAAATAACGAAGCACCAACACTGCTGGAATATCTGTGGTAGCTGTCTTGTGCCACGCTCTTGTGTTGACTGACACCACTGTGTCTTTGTTTTCTCCAGAACTTGGGTGCTCCTGCCTGCCCAGCCTCTATTGTAGGGAAGGAAGTGATCCATAGGTGGATTATTGTGTTCCTTTCCCATTCTTCCCAAACTCGCGGTACTTCACCAGGTGGAGTTGGCAAGCAGATCTCTCAGCTTTGGGGAAGGGAGAATCTTGGGCCAGCAGAGGAAGGCTTGTTTCCTGGCAGGCAGGGAAGGATCCTGCATGACAATTTCTGCTGCAGCTCCCTCTGTGGGATGGCATCCTAGTGATGGGATTGGACAGCGTGGAGAGATCACATCATTTGAAATTTAGAAGGTTACTGAGGGCAGAGGAAGAAACATCCCCCATTCACAATCTCTATATCCCATCCTTCCCCTTGTCTAAACATGAGCTATGAAACCCTGTGATCACGGAGCATATGAGTGGTTCAAATGGTCTTGCTCGTTGCCATCTTCTTCTAAAGTTCAGTAACTCTGGGCTGTGTATTACTCTGGAAACCTGCCACAGTTAATATATGTGAGTTTGGTGATAATTTTGTCTGCTTTCTTGAAGGATGTTTGTCTTTGACCTGACCTCTGCCTGTAGTTGTTATTTGGTGTTGAATCCATTTTGTGTTGTTGATAGTTAGGGCGGTTGCATGGGCTGGTGTGCAGTGTAATTGCCTGTGACCCAACAAAAGCTTGAAATCACAGCCTAATATAATGAAGCTTCGGTAATAAGAGTTAGTTTCATCTGAGCAGTGGGCAACAGCAAGTACGTAGCTGCTGCTGCTGCTTTGCACTGAACTCCCCCAAGAGCTGAGATGGTTTTGGGGTTCAGGATTTGAGCCATTGCTCTTTGCACAAATGCAGTGGATCTTTGGAGCTGATGTGACAGAAGGTGGTAAAGACCATTATAGTTTCTGTTTTCCACTCTGCGGCATGAAATTCTTTACTTTCTGGGGGCTCAGGTGGGAGGAAGGTGATGAAGTAGTGGCTGACAGGGATGCTGTGCCAGAAGAGGTGGTTTTCTTTCTTTTTCCTTCTTTTCTTTCTTCTTTTTTCCTTCTTCCATTTGACAGTGTCCTGTTTGTAATAAATTTCTGTGGTACTTCAGCTGTTTGCTTGTATCTCTTAAGGAGCTTGGCAGACCAGTGGGATTGGGGTGGAGAGAACCTGATTATTGTAAAGCACACATAACCAGGCAAGAGGCAAAGAGAAGGCTAGGGTGTCTGAACTGGCCTTGTGGAGTAAAAGCAGTGAGGGAATATAGGTGTATATAAAAGTGTGTGTGTGTATAGTCAAGTGCATTTTAAATTATGTAGATTTTTGTTTGATGCACTCTGCCCTAAATACGTTCTGAGATGTTTTACTGTTCTTTTTCAGGTCAAAATGTGCATGCCTACAGCTAACTGCAAGAGGCTGCAGAAAAATTTCTCTATCTTCAAGTATTAAAACATCCCATGGATACAGTTACAAAAGGCTGGAGGGACCTGTTCCTAGTGGGTAAGAAAGACCAAACTATTAACTGTTATTTATTTGTAAACTCTTGTTTTACTTCTGTAGTGCAAGGGCTACAAGACTGCAGTAACTGCAGCTTCTGGATTGCTGAACCCATCTGTTTTTGTCACAATTTTACTGACAGATCAGGGTGATAAAAAATAATTTATGTGACTTGAGTAGTAGGAAAAAGCCTCTTTTTTTTACTGCAGAATAACATAGTATTACCTGGTCCAGGAGCTCAGGCTGTGTCTGACCCACGTGCTGGTTCATTCAGGCCTGCCAAGGGGAGAAGGGAGAAGAGAAGGAAACCTGTCACAAGGGAAGGAAGTCTATTACAAGACCAACACAGCATATATCAGCCAAAGAAGTAGAAAGCAGTAGCCACCCTTGGGTTTTGCCCGGTAGTTTGTCCACCAATTTGCCCTGTAGGACCAGAGTACTGAAGAAATAGCAGCCAGCTGCTGTTGCCAGACCTGGTTCTGTGTGATTCTTCCTAGAGGCTCCAGAGCTGTCCCAGTGCTGCAGGTGTTTGCCCTTTCTCTTACTTGGCTCCCATGGATTAATATGTGGCCTGGGGAAGGTGCCAGTAACCTTGGGAGGTTTGGGAGAGGAATTGTGCAAGGTAGCTTTCTGCAGTAGCCAAGGGGTAAACCCCCAGGCTTAAGGAGCCCCTTTCAGTCCCTTGTTGCAGTGTGATGTTAGTGTATGGATGGTGTGCAGATTTAAAGTTGCCAGTGAACCCAGAAGGAAATGCCAAATAAAAGCACAATGGAGAATTCTTTTAGAAACGTTTTGTTAAATCATAAAACTCATGACAGCTACACTGAGGTTCAGCCAGAAAGATTGTATTTGCTAAAATCTGTACCAGCAAAGACGGAGGTGCTTCGCAGGGATTCGTGCTGCTGTGTGATTTACTCTCATAAAGTTAAAAGGCACGATTTATTTTTCTTGTCTACTTATACCAAAATCTGGCTAACAGACTCTTAAAGTTGATGAATCAGCAGTCAAGAAAATCATGAGCTTCAGAGCACTGCTGCACAAATGGTTTTAGCCAGAATCTTTCTCTTTTCAGTCAACTGCCTTACTAATACTCGGGAAGGAAATTAATAACAGCAACTTTGTTTTGGTAATGCACTTTTTTTTATATTGTGTTTTGTTTTGCTTCCTCTTGACAGAATTTATGAGTGTAGTGTGTTGTGCAGGTGTGATAAGATGATGTGTCAGAACAGAGTTGTGCAGCATGGCATTCAAGTCAGGTTGCAAGTGTTCAACACGGAGAAGAAAGGCTGGGGCGTCCGCTGCCTAGATGATATCGACAAGGGGACGTTTGTTTGTACTTACTCAGGTAACAGAAAGTGAAGATGTGTAGCCTAATTCTCCCTCTCCTGTGGCCTGTGCCCTGGATTTTTTTTTTTTATTTTTAATTTTTTTTGAGAACCAAAGATGGAAATATGAGGTTGGAAGAGAAGTGAATCAGTATAACCGTAACTTGAAAGATGATCAGAAAGAAAAACCTTGAAGAACTTTGCAGTGTGGTGATGCCAGACAAACAATCAAAACATTGTGGAGCAAAGCCTGTCTCAAACTGCTGATTTTTCCCTCACAGGTCTGTGCACCCTGTGCCAAGGCTAGTTTTCCTTCCATATAAATGCATTCATATTTTGCTTTCCCAAACTCTCGTGTTTTTTTAATGTAAGTTTGAGTTGCAGTGGTGAGTGTGAACCATGTTAGAAAACATTTTTTTTATTTTTTTATTTTTAAGAAATTATTTCTTTTTTCTTCCAGGCAGATTAATGAGCAAAGCTGAAGTTCAAGTATTGGGAGATACTAGTCAAGATCTGAAAGAGAAGAGTGTGAATGACAAAGGCCATGGCTTTTTTCACAGAAAAAGAAAACTTGACAGTGATTGTTCAGACTCTGTGATTGAACTAGTGCAGACTGGCAAAAACGACATTCTTGAGAAGCAGGAATCTTTGTCTCAGACCGTGGATAATGAAAATAAATCAACCCTGTAAGTTTACCAAAGCAAACTTAAACATAACAGAACTAATTCTGCTATCCTAGAAAGTCCTTTCTAAAATGTAGAGTAGAACTGAATGTCCTCAGCTGAGGGTGGGTTTTTTTCTCTCTCAACATTTTTGCTAACTCCTGATTATTTCTTGTAATGGGACAGTTTTTCCTCTATATTAATTTTGCTCACTCTGTGTACCACTTGGCATTTTCTAGAAATCAAATTAATCTCCTGGGTGTATTTAATCTATTCAGGGCATTAATCATTATGCTAATTTGAAATAATTAGTAGAAGATACTTGAGATAAATGATTAGCAGATACCCAAAGGCACCAAAGGGTTTGATAACAAATAAACTAACTTTGCTCCCAGTCTCTAAACTTCTTGTTCTTTGTAGCATAACCTTTCCTGACAGGAGTCTTAACCTTTTCCATTAGGAGACTGACAGCACCTCACTTTTGCAGTGAATTATGCAAAAGCTCTGGTCCTATTTTCATTTTACAGTCAAGGTTTCATAGCCTATCAGGTTTCCTAAAATGAAATTACTGCAAAATAACCATGTGGTTTTGTCAATAGTGTGCTCTGGTCCTTTCAGAAGGAAGTAGGGAGCTTGTTTTCTTAAACTTTATTCTTTGCTCTGCCACACTACTTTGTAAATGCTTTCTTTGTACTACTCACAAATGATAGCAAATTCTTGCTTACTTCATAGTAGAAGCTGATTGTGGATCTTTGAGAAGCACCATGAAGTGGCAAATGGAAGCTTCTTAAAATACCTGTCAGTATATTCTCACTTGCATTCCAGTATCTTGAAAAGCTGATTTTGTAAATTACATAATTATCAGCAATCAGCTAAATTTTACTTCCACTAAGTGGAAGTACAGTTTCAAAGTTGTGTTTACTGCACTTCTACCTTAAATCTCATAAATTTCCTTTCCTGAGAATAAAAATGGTTTGGATGTGGGCGGTGTAAAAAACAAAACAAGACACACACACACACCCCCCCAAAAAAAAACCCAAACCAAAACCAAACAAAACAACAACAAATTAAAAAAAAAGGACAGACAAAAAGACTTTGTTACTCTGCCTCTGAAGAAATTATAATCCGGTTGACCTGCAAAACCTTGGAGAGGACATTAGTGTGCTGAGCTTGATATGTCATTCACCCAAACTGATTGCCTTTAAAAGGATAAGCAGTTTAATAATGTCACAACTTCTTGTGGCTACTGCACCTTTTGAATTTACAGAGGGGTTTAAATCTTAAGACAACCTTAGAGAGTAACATTTGTTGCCATCATCAGTAGCCCAAAGAAGTACCATGATGAGTTTTTATGTTGAGATGATGCACTTAAATGTCTTCTGCTGAAAGCTTTCTTGAATAAGAGCTGTTACTTATTGCTAGATGTTGTACAGATACTAAGATTAATTTTGAAAGTGGTGTTTTCTACTGCACTCTGAACATAATTCAGATGAATGTGATATTAGATGTTTTTAATGTATGTGTCAGATACTGCTTTCCATCCTTCCTCAACCTTCTCTTGATGTGAAGGAATGAGGTTCTTTTGTGGGAGAGTATTTTCTGTATCTGCCATGTGTTGCCTGTCTTGCCCTTTGTCTCCCTCTCTATTCCTTGTCCCCACAATATCTTTGCTTTCTTGTTGGAAAGCTGCACTGTCAAAACTATTGAAATTGATATCAGGAAAACAGCAAAACGCTTTCTGTAGGTGCTCTATTTTGAGATGAGCTGATATAATAGTAGTAAATCAATAGAGAGTTTGGTTCTTGGTAGGAGAATGGGGAAAGGATGTAAAAGCAGCCGCTGATCTCTCTCTCAAAAAAAAGTCTGAACAGCTCTCTGAGAACCTTACCTAGGTCCTCAATTCTTAAAGGCAAAATAGTCACAGAACTTGGGGTGAAGTCATAGTGCAAGCTCTGGCATAGTCTGTTTTTTATGAACTTAGAGACTGTTAGAGAAATCTATGTTGTGAAATTTACTTATGACTCTTTTTGTCTTTTATAATTTCCTTTTGACCTTTCTGTACAGGCTTAATTCAAGGAAGTTAAGTATTGCAACCACAAGAATGCCTGGGACTGGAACAGTTGTTTATCATAATCGCCAGCTAAAAATGGTAATGATAATAAATGGCTTTTACAGATTCATTTTTCGCTGAGCTGAATATATATATTAATTTTGACCTTTCCATCTTATACATTTAAATAGTTCTAATGATCTCTCTTCATGAGAATGTGTCACACTGAGCTAAGCTGGCATGCTGGAAGCTCTACCCCATCCCTTCTCCATTAGCAGTCCTTCAACATGTTCCATGAGACCAGCACTTACTGCTTCACAGCCTTCCCTTGTCCACCTTCAGACTTTCAGAGCTGGAGTGTAAGAAATTGTTCTCCCCCTTCACCCCCTGTTGTGACTAACTGCAGGGTCAGGGGGGCAGAGCAATAGTATTTTGTGATGTCTCCCGAAAGAATGACATACCAGGGAGAGAAGAAGATCTCAGGAGGTGGATTCGGGGGTTTTTTTTGCAGTGGCATAGCTGGGGGAATTTGAGCTGACCTGGGTGTGAAGTGTTGCCTGCAAATATGTGCAAAGGAGAGAAACGGGGGTAAACTTGCTCTGTAGGTTTCATTGGTTTCATTGCACTTCAGAAACGCACGTGGGAGTTTGGTGCTAACATTTGGCAGTGCCGTCCCTTACGGAGCTCCCACAGCGAATTGCCCTTTTGTGGCAGGAGAGGAGAAAACCTGCCACGTCTGCTCGTTTCATTGAAACCATGCAAAAAACATGTTTGGGCTTTAGTTCAGCAACTTACACAAACATGTTTACATTCTGGCAAAACTGTTGGGGCTTACCAGTTATTTAAATGCTTTCTTGAGTGGGGAGCTCCTTCCAGGTTATTCCGAAGGATAATTTGAAATTAAGATAGACGTTGCATTGCAGTAAGCGTGTAAACTTTTGAAACCTGGCCATAGTCATGCATTACAGTAGGTTTGAAACTTCAACCCTGGAGTCCTAAAAGCCACTTGCTATCCTGTGTTGAGCCAGCGTTGCATACAGCAACAATACATCACAGCTTTTTCATTATCTTTTATTCTGTTTAAAGGAAATTGATACACTGGTGCACAGTGCCAGCTCAGATGAAGATAATAGTACTCAGATTCATCAGTCAAGCAAAACAAAACTAACCAGTGGAAGAAAGAAAGGAAAAGAAAGTAGGTTTGCAGAGCTATAAATACTGCACTTGTAGCACAATTGTGCCCCATCAGGTGATAGACTTAAAATGGAGATAGTGATCTTTGGATGTGGGCAGGCCTGTTCTCTGAATAGAGTGATGTTGTCCTGATAGTGCTTAGGCTGTTGTAAGAGAGCTCAGTGACACAGCAATTATTGCTGCCCTGCATAATGCAGTGTATTAACTGGTAGAGGGCAATCTTTTGCCTGCAAAATTGATCTTGTGCCATGTTGAGCAGTCCTGACAGCAGCTTCTCAAATACGGTGCAATTGTGCGAAAGTCGGTCGTGCAAATCTTACTGTGTCACACCCAGTACATGTTCCAGTCAACAAAAGATAAACAGGATATAATGCAGGGATGGGGGGACTTTAGGCTGGAAAGGCAATGTGAAACTGATGTTATCTGCACAGACACTTGTATCTTTCTTAGTTACAGTGTGCCATTCTCTCAGAAAGCAAGGTGGAGGATGATGATAAAATGCTATGTGGAAGAAATCAATCTGGAGCGGGGTTTCGAAAGAATGAGAGGCTAGGTCACTCATGGGTGACCTGAGCAAGTGCTTTAGGCACCACAG
Source organism: Actenoides hombroni (assembly GCA_024336885.1). NCBI lineage: Eukaryota > Metazoa > Chordata > Aves > Coraciiformes > Alcedinidae > Actenoides > Actenoides hombroni. The sequence continues at coordinate 99,235,946 of WUAM01000431.1, read as the reverse complement.
CAGGAAACCATCACTTGTGGGAGGATTGAAGAGAGGCGTGGAAAAGGACACTTGTGCTGTAGACCTGTAAATAGCAAGGAAGCTGTGTACATTTTGGAGAACAAAGGGTGGGTGGAGAAGAGTTCAGGGCCAAACAAAGCAAAGATTTTGGCCTTAAGCTGGTGTTGAAAAATAACTTGCATGTCCCTTGACAGAATCCACTCAGCAGCAGAAGGAGGAAAAGCCAATGGACGTTGGACAGGCTGAGTCTGCTGACGTGGACAGTGCAGAATGCAAAAAAAAGAGTCTGTCTCTGGAGGGTGTTGATGGTGGCAAGTCAGGTGTGCCGGGGGACACGTGTGTTGTGAGGCCATCCAGAAACGTACCGCTAAAAGCTGACTGCAGAGAGGAAAATCACAGGTGGTCAAAACAAGATGCAGTTTGTGAAGAGGCTGATAGTGACAGGGTGTTGCTGAAGAATGCTAGCGAAGAAAATATTTATGTCCTTGATGCCACAAAAGAAGGAAATGTGGGTCGTTTTCTTAACGTAAGTAAAAACTTGCATCTGTTCTCTCAGTTGTCCTAGCTTAAATAAATCAATGAGGTATTTGTGTAAATTGGAAAGCTTTTGTGCATAAACCATATACGTGGTAGGTGCCTGACAAGGCAGGCTATGTGGTGCTCTCTGCACTCTGAAGTGACAGGACAGCAGCTTGGGGTCACACTAGCTGTTAGTGCATCCATAAGATGATGCATGCTACGTACTGCCTGCAGGTTTTGGCCACTGGGTTCCTGAGTGAAATGTTCCCCAGTCATATGTGACATCTTTCTCCTGAATTTTTAAACAGCCTTTTTTGGGGGGTGTAGGCTGCAAATGACAGGTTTTGTTGAACCACAGACCTTCTTCCAGCCTAGTTTTTTGTTCCCGGACCATTGTAAATTCTAGCTTGTGCTGTTCTAAGGTAAGTGGTGTGATACTGGAGGAAATATCTCTGCTGTTCAATTACAGGTTCAGAAAGTGGTCCGTCATACTGTGTATGTGCATGCTATAATTGTTTCTCAGTTTTGACTTGCCAAGAAATAGTAGTGAATTACAAAGTACCTTCAACTAAGATGAATGTTTCATAGACGTGTCTGCAAGTAACTCACTTCTGTTCATTGATCTGGCACTAATAGAGATTCTGTGTGGGCTGGAGGAGGGAGGGAAGAAAGTACCTTGACCAGTGACAGATACCTGATGCAAAATAGGTTCTTCAGCCAGTGTTTCACATCTTCTAATTCAACTGTTCTCTTTTACAGCACAGCTGCTGCCCAAATCTCTTTGCACAGAGCGTGTTCGTAGAGACTCACAACAGAAGTTTCCCATGGGTGGCATTCTTCACAAACAGGTGACTTTTCAGAAGTTTACAGTTGTTCACTCAAGGGACTAGAGGAAAAAGCAGTGCCTAGCTGTTAGGAAATAATGATGCTAAGAGGGGGGCAGATGCTTAGACCATGAAACCATAAAACTACCTTCTTGTTGGTGACTTCTTATTGTGTACTAAAGACTGAAGGAACAGAGCCGTGAGTTTTTCTTTGATTTGGACTGAAGTATAAAGTGGGGAAGCTTAATGTGTCAACTCCAGTGATCGTCTTCTTCAATGGAAAAACAGGTTTAACTCAGCATGGTAATTTTGAAAGCCAAGATTCACTGATCCTAGCGGTGTGTCTCAAGGAATGGCCAGCAGCTCTGGGTCCCACAGGGCAGGATCGGACCCTACAGGGTCTTAAGGCCAAGACACTTTGTGGGCCAAACAAACTGGCTCCAGGCCTTCTCTCCTTGCAGCTACCAAGAGAAGCAGGATTTCGTGTAGCCCACTTGGTCCTGAGGAGGTGGCACCAGAATACTCAGAAGTGAAAACTTCCTCTGAAAGCAAAACATGTGGGTCTTCCCTTGGTGGATGACGGAAAGTGAGATACAGAGAACTGGTGAGACACACGAAGGCAGCAGCTTTTCCCCGGAGGGGAAAGATGAATTGTGTAAATGAAGCTAGCTGGCACACATGGCAGCAGGAGTACTAGGTGAGAACTTGCAATAGAGAGGGGAGGATTTGTTTCAGACAAACCGACCCCAGGAAGCACAGATCCTCTGTGGAGCCTTGCAAACCTGGTCCATACTGACGCAGATGCTGGGGGTTGTGTTGTGAGGAGGGCTTCCAAGAACTGTGAAGACAATGTTTTGAACTGTGGTCAGAAAAAAAGATTTTGGTTTAGCTAGTCTTCCTTGCTCAGGTACTTGGTAAAGAAGTGTGTAGTGGGGACTGTGGCCAGTGGAGAAAGGTAATAGTGGTCAGCAGAAGCCACTTACAGAAGATGGTTGAAGGAATGTTCCTCTGGCTGGCCGACTTGCTTTCTGGCAATCACCCTACATTAAGGACTGCCTCTGGATCGTTGAGCTTAATTGTGTATCTTCAATGAACATGCCCAGTCAACTTTTTATTTGTTTTACCTTTCTGACCTTCAGAACTCCCTAAGGCAGCAAGTCCCAGGTTGCAATTATGTGCTGTTTGAAAAGTCTTCGTGTTGTTTATTCTCAGCCTGCTGCCTGGTAATTCATTGAATGTCCCTTGTATCATATCCAGTGACAAATACGAGGGAATTGCTCTCTTCTTTGTCACTCATATCTTATTCTGTTGTCCCTCAGCATCTTAGTCTTGGATATTTAAACTGTCATTCATTTTGGGCAACTAATTTCCTACCTTAGAAATTTCTTCTCTTTTATGTACTACTGTCAGAGTAGCTGGTTCATGAGGAGTATGTGTTTAATTTTGAGTCTTAGGCTTTGTGCACACAGTGCAACTGCATTAAAACATAGCTCGTCAGACCAAAGATGATAGGTCTGGTAGCACCATGTGTGGGCCAGAGACTCCTTATATCTCTTGTTTTTCTCCCAACAACCTGCCTGTGGGTGGGAGGCTCCCTGCCCACTACAATGTTGGGGTTTGCACATGTTGGTGACAAATTGTAAGCACAGTACTGTTTCACTTAGTTCAAAGAAATTGACTGCGTGTTTTATTCCTTAGGCATGTGAAAGCTGGAACTGAACTCACCTGGGATTATGGTTATGAAGCTGGAAGTATGCCAGGGACTGAGATTTCCTGTCAGTGTGGAGTTCAGAAGTGCAGGAAAAAAACCTTGTAGGCAAAGCTTTCCTACTGTCTACACATCATACGCCTGGAGATTTCTATGCTGGAAGGGGCTAAGGGCCTACGACACAGCAAATAGTACACTTACGTCTGTGGTGCTGATGACATTAAATTAAAATGCCTTTCACATGAAAGTTTTTTAAATTTACATTTAAACGTCACTTTTGTAGTTTACAGCATAAGAACTGTTTGTCATAAAAACAGGCATCAAACTTTTCCTAGATAATTCTACTGGGCTAATCATCAGCACGGGGGAATGGGACCTGCATCACCTCTCTGTTCACCACTCCAAATGGTATCAAACTG
>WUAM01000431.1:99164571-99195464 GCA_024336885.1 Actenoides hombroni | reverse complement strand
GCCCGCCCGGGCCAAAACCAGTAAGTGCCCCCCGGCGCCGGGCACGCTGACACTGGTGCCCCCCAGGGCCGGGCACGCTGATGCCAGTGCCCCCCAGGGGCAGGCACACTGATACCAGTGCCCGCTGGCACCCAGTAAGGGGTGGGCACGACGACACCAGTGCCCCCCAGCGCCGGGCACACTGATACCAGTGCCTGCTGGCACCCATTAAGGGGTGGGCATGCTGACACCAGTGCCCCCCAGGGCCGGGCACACTGACACCAGTGCCCAGCAGCACCCAGTAAGGGGTGGGCACGCTGACACTGGTGTTACTGGTGCCCCATGCAGGGCTGCTCGGACTGGGCATGGTGCCACCACCGTGCCCAGTGTGCGCTGGTCTCACCCCTGTTCCACCAGTGCCCCACCCTCGTACCAGTCTGGCCCTGGACTGGTGCTACTGGTGCCTGTCCAGGTGCCCCTCTCCCCCGCTGTGGGGTGCCCCTCCCAGTGCTCCCAGTGCCACCTCGCTTTGCTCCTGTCCCTTCTCTCTTTCTGCCTCTCAGCCGCACAGGCTGGCAAAGGCTGGGAGCACTCCTGAGCTTGCAACACCACTGTCAGATTTTGGGAATCTTATTTTTGTAGAATTTCTTTTTTAGGAATTTGCATTTTGATGGATTTCTAAGTAATTATTGTGGGTAGAACTGAGATTTTCTGCAGAAAAAAACAGTTATGGAAGATTGCTACACTGTGAAGGAAACAAGGAAATGTTTATTTAGGGCTCATGTTGAACCTTGATGCTCTCCTGTTGTGGTGTCTATATTGAAGAAAGGGAAAGGAAAGTAGTTCATCATTGTATAATAGTATGCAACTTCTGTATAATTGGTAATTATTTGTTAATCTGGAGCATTTATAAGTAAATCAAGTATTTCCCAATATCAAGAACTTGGCAATAATTTAATAGGCAAATATGAAAACTATTTCTTCCGATTATTATGTACCTTGAAAGACAATTCAGGTAGATTGAGTTGCTGGACTTTTCTTTACTGAACTTCTCTTTGAAGAAAAACAGCTCTTCAGTTAACTACCTGGTATAAGAGCAAAGTTTCGTAGATTATCTTGGGTCAACACCAGCCACTTTATCCATTATAAGGGCACAGACAACTCTGGCATTTCATACTCCCCAGGTTAGAACTGCTGGTTATGTTTTCCTAAAAAAAAAGAATTTTTCAAGTGAGGAAGGAGATAGCTTTGATAATTTTGAAAAAGAATTGGTAATATTTATAAACATGTTTTTACATTAATTTCCTTCTGACTTCAAAGAGTAGACCAATTTCTAAATAAATTAAGACATAAGAAGCAAAAATGTTGTTAGTATTTTCTTTAATCAGAAATTGCAGGCATGAAATAAATATGGATTGGAAATACTTTCACTTTTAGTCATAAATTGCCTCTTAAAATTTGGTTACAATTACTGCCTAACAGTTGTACAACTCTGTGTGCAGCCACCCACTTGTTACTGATGGTAGAATCAAAGGGAATGAAATTGTGGAAGCTAACCTTCTCAGTTTAGAAAAAGAACTATCAAGTTGCAGAAAGCTGAATTGTGATATCCTTCATGCCTTCTTATGTTGGCTAACATAAAAATGTTAAGCAGAAGCCCTAATAAAACAAACAAACAAGCCCCATTATTTATTTTAGTTTCAACTTAAGCATGTACATGAAAAAAATTAAAATCACGGTGTTTTCTGAGTTGATTAACTGCTAGACTTGATCAAATATCAATAATGCAACAAAATATTATTTTCAGTGGTAGCAGTTGGGACCATTTCTAGAGCTAATAGCAAACTATTCAAACATTTTGAAGTCTAGGGTATTTTTGCTTGGCAAGTCTTTCAGTAACCTTTTCAAAACCAGTAATTTCTCTTTTTCTCCATTTTTCCTTCTTTTCCTTTTTTTTTTTCCTGAAAAGTCAGTACATTCTCCCTAGAGAACATGTATGGTAGTTCTAGAGTCTAGAGAACATGTACAGTAGTTCTAGAGTCTGTGCATTCTTATTCTTCAGCTTAGCTGCATGAATTTTTTCTTGTCTTCTACCTGAAAGAGAATGCAAAAATACTATTCTGTATAAGCTATTATTCTCATAATAAAAGAGAAACTAATATATTATGTTAATATTGTTTCTTGAGAAATTCAGAAAACTTAACTTTGTAATATGATGATGTGAAATTTGGTAACCTCACTAATGTATTAATGGTGGTGTAAGTGATGGTGAATTTCTCTTTTAAATGTCCTCCCAGAAACTGTTGCTATCAGTTCCCAGGATTTTGGAGTACTGACCAGATAAATGCCCATGAGCACTGGTTTGTCCATGTGGAGTGGCTGCATGTTAGGCACTTTGCATTGTTAGCTCCTGTTCCAATTGATTTCAGTAAGTTATGGCTCAAACCTGGATAGCTGAAATACAGATCAGATTGCTGCAGGGCTAACGCTTATGGGCACACAAACACATTGTAATGGATGTATGTCAGACCATTAAGTCCTATTGCCATGAATTGACCTCAACTTTCTCTCATGAGAGGAGCCCTCACTTCTGGAGCACAGCACCACTGCTCCAATAAATTTCAGAAAGACACTGGCACTTAGTGGGGCTGGAGTCATGTTCCAGGAGGTAAACAGATAAAAGGCACACCACGCTGGACTGGAGTAAGTACCCTGCCAAAAGTACTCAATCTCCTAAGAAACTCACTTACAGAATGGAACAGCAGGAGAACATGCAGTGTCAGAAGGCAGAAAGAAACCATGAGGCAGGTCACCTCAACTTCCGATGGTGGCTTCCACCTTACCGAGGTAGTCCTGACCCGCTCACTGAGACAACCAGCTAAGACACAAGAATTCAGATGGGGAAAAGAGTAGGACAGACATATCTAAGTGCTGGTGGTTTTTTTTCTTGCTACTCAAATAAGTGACTGAAGGTTTGTGGTGGCTGGCAAAAGAGAAATTAAAATCACATTCACCAACTCTTGTCTGTGACATACAATCCTGCTATTTCCTCCCCCTGCATTTTCAGACCTATTTTTCTGTTTACCTTTCTTCTGATTGATTTCATATTTACTTGCAGTGAGGTAGTGTTTGCCTACCTAAAAATGTCTTTTATATATGCAAATGTTACACATATGCAAATGTTACATATATGTAACTATGTTACTTTACACAATTTTTTAAATTCTAATTTTTTTCACCAAAACATTATGGAGAAATGGCACATTTTAAAATGGTACTTTTTTCTTCTTGTTGTTTTAAAAGTAGAACTAGTTTGCAGACTTTCCAGAGAATTATTTTTATAAACTAGAGTTAAAGCACAATAGAAACAGGTGTCAGGAAAATGTTTAGAAGATATATTTTCTCCTGGTTGTTTTGTGTGTTTCTGCCTGTCTCTGCCAACCCCCCAATCTTGGAACACTTTCCCTGCCATTCTCACGTTGAAAACCAGCAATTTTTATTTCTAAGACTAAAATAACATTTTTCTTCATTTGAAACTTTATTTTTCAAATCATCAGTTTACAAAACTTCTTTTATTTGAATTTTTTAAATCACATTTTAGTACAGGAATATTTTTAAAATCTGAAGCTTGTGATATGACAAAAACTTTGCATAAATAATAATAGAATCAGTGTATTTCACAGGCATTGAGATAAAATTCTAAGATGGAAGACAGAAAAACAGACAAGAAGAAAAGAGGCACGCATTTAGCACAACATTAAAATGGGATGTGATTAAAATTAAGTTAGTTTTCCACTGGAAATGACAATAGTATTGGTAAAAGAGACAGACTGTAGCAGAAGAAAGAGTTTACAGGCCATCTAAAACATACAGCTCCTAGAAAGGAAGCAGATGCAGAAACTAAGTGAACATTTGTGATTACTCAACTTAAAGATGTGTTCAATAAGTAATTGCAACAATATTAGAATAAATACTTAACTTGAGATTTTCAGATCACATACAATAATCTCCTAAAATCAGGAAGTCTCAAAATACCAACAAATAAAGAAGACAAAAATACTTCTGATGAACAGGACAACTAACAGAAAAGATAAAGTCCACACATTCATAATTAGGGGAAGATGGAATTTCTGAGATTTAAGTAAACTATTGTTTTAAAACCAAACTTTTGTTTCTTTGAATGATAAAATATTTTCTTAATATATACATTTTTTTTCTGCAAATATTCAGAGTTTATCCTGAAGTACATTTGTTCTTCTATCTCAGTTTATTTTTATTACAATCGTCTATACTTTTAGACCTCTTGCTGTTGAAAATCCTGAAAAATGGTTTTATGAGTTCTGTGGTAGACGTCTTTCTGCTGATTATTTCTACTGGGTGTAAAGTTGCCTGTCTTGAAACGAGTGAATGTTAAATACAGAATGCTTTATTCAGTTCACTTCTATTCCTGTTTTATTGAAGTCAATAGTTCTTAGGATGAGATTATCTATATGATTTAATTTATAAAAGAATGTTTAATGTGCTTATTTTATACAGTAAATGTCATATTCTTCACTCTGTTCCTCCCCCTCTGACCCTTTTTTCTGATTTTATTAGTTTTCCTTTCATTCAGTTATGGTATCAAAACCTCATTTTAGTCATGCAATGATTATGAAGAAATAGTTTAAATGTGTTGCAAAATAAAATGCTTTCTTTAATCAGGTCGATAGTGTCTGGTTCAAGATCTATCATTTGAATTGTGTTTCAACATTTACTACTGAGCTTCAAAACATATTTATATTGTGCCTTGAAGAGAGTGTGTCTTCAGTGTTCTGGTATCTTGCCACTACTTCCTGTCACCTGTCTTTAATAGATTACTATCTTCTTTTCTCTTCTGTCTCTGTCCTTCCCTTTAAGTATCAGTTCACGCACCCTGTGTTCCTACCATCAGCTTTGTGGTCTTTAAATGGCCAAACTCAGGGATTTATTTTCCCTGTTCTACACCCATAAAATCTCTCTCCTGTAATTCCCAAATAAGCATCCCTAGAAAACCTTCAGAGGTGAGTCTACCTCTCTCAAGACAGGTTTTTTAAATGGCTGGAGAAAGGGAGAAGTTATCTGCATATCCAAAGAAAGAATTTCACAGGAACTATCTTGTACAGATGTTCTTATATGACACAGTTGGTATGTATGCAAGACTTCGCTATACAGTCTTTGTTGGTTTGTAAAATGAGATTTGCAAAATAATAAAAAAAAAATCTTTTCTCTTTTAAACACAGCATCAATAATTTAACCCATGTCTTTTATCAAGTTGATTAAGTATTAGTCTGTACCAGGAACTGTTTACATAGTATAGGCACAAAGTATTCACACCATGTGGACATCCTGGTCCTGAAAAAATGCAGATCTCTGAAAATAGCATTTGCATTTAAAACTCATGTGGTACTTCTAAATATTCTGCTTACTGACATTTTCTCTTTAAAATTCTTTGGTGCAAACCATTCTTCCTTATTCATTGACCCATGCTTACGTTTGCTCGTTCCTTCTTCAGCAAAGTGTTGGACAATATTGCCTAGAGGCACCCTTTGTGTCTCCCAGTAAAGTTCCAGTTCCTCAGAATACTGTGCTGAAGTTTCTCATCTTTCCTCTTATTTCAATCATTAGATGGATTAGATCCCATCTGTAGTTAATACTTCAAATCTGTGATAGATGAAATTCCAGAAATTAAAAATATATAGGTTTTTCCAAGTATGCCACCTTCCTTAACAGTTTCAAATAAAACTTTAGAAATGGTCAGAGAAAATTGGGACCAAAAAGAAATGCTACAGCCATTTTGCTGTCTCAGTTCTAGTCCTTCTTTAATTTCATGCTTTAAAACAAAACAGAACAGAGCAAGAAAATAAAACAAACCAAACCAAACCTTGAAATTTTGGATGCAAAATAATCTTCAAAATGAAAAGTTTTCTTCTCAAAGTGGTCAATCATATACTGCAGCCATTTTGATACCTTTTTTTTTTTTTTCAAAATTAGAGACTTGTCCTGTGAGCAGTTTGAGTAAATCTCATTTTTATGACTAAATTATCTTTCTGGAAAAAAAAAGAAAAAATATTTCTTAATGTATCAATCGTTATTTTATTTTATCTTCCTTCAGTATCTCTACTTGTGAGATCCATGTTCTGCCTTTCTTCCTGCAAGCTTCCCCTTGCATCTATCCGATAGATTTAATGGATAAAAATAGATAAAACCCTTTCTCTCTCCTGCTTTCTTTATGTCATTAATGTGCCTATGAAGCACTTTACATTCTTTTGAATTCTGAAAAGATAAAACTGTAACTGTTCTGCTTTCATTTTAGATTTGATTTTTTTTTCAGGTTGTACTCTGTGGAGTGTTAAGTGTCAGAGCAGATAAGCTAAGTTGTAAATTGAATTTTTTCTTATCCATATATTTATCTTTCAGCATTTTCTTTCTCATTGGGTTCTGCAGAAACTTACATTTAATTCTTCCCATTCATTCATCAGTGTTAGTTCATCATTCAGATGAATCAGAAGTCTGCATCTAGAAAGGGAAAATGCACATCATATGTTTTATGAAAAAGTAAACTCTGAGTTTAGATTCTTTTTATTGCAGCTGAAGGGAAATATGTTTGCTCTGAACAAAAAGGAAAACTGATGATGAAGTCTTTATGAGAAAATGAAACACCTACTGGGAATTAAATGAAAGTCAGTAGAAAGGCTTCTTCTGTGAAGCTGTTGTATCTCTTCCCAAGAGGCTGAAATAGTCTTATTTGGCTTCCAGGAAGGACGACACAGAATTATTTCTGCCCTAAGAGAAAAATTCCCATTAATTTGAAATGATTTAATGTTGAATTTTTTGTACCCTTGATGATAAAAGCCAAAACAATTCTCCCCACAGGCTAACAAAATATGCAAGTATCATTTCTACATGGTTTCAAAATGTGCTCCTGTGTCTCTATGTGTGGTATGTATACAGAGCAGAAGCTACAATAAAGTATAGGTTTAGATTTTTGAGCGCTGATGACTGTCGTCATCCTATGTTTTAATTATCAGAAAACTTGATCTGATATTTTGATATGATGTCACCCACTCTAAGTAGACAAATAAGGATACTTTCTAATTAAAAAAAAAAAATAATGAAAACCAGAAGAATTTTCGCTAGGTGAATGGCATAATATTCTAATACGGTGAAAAACAACTGAGTGTCCAGAGTGCTATGATAATACATGATACAGCAATTATGTATTTCTCACATTTTCTATGATTTAAGGAGGCCACTTTGCTTTCAAACATAAAGCCACACAGAAGTATTTGTTATGCTACCGACCCCTCCTCTGACTGTCTCTGATGGTGCTCTAAACAGTATGGGTCATGGCTACAGACATCCGATGCTCAGTGTCTTTCTGTATCAGCTATCCAGTGCAGAGAGATAAGGGTTGAATAATATTAGTGATTTAAGAACAAACACCCATTAGACAATATTTATTAACTTCTAAAGGTATGAGGGGACAAGATATTCTCTTTTTCTTCCTGCAAAAGACAGTATTTGTCTTCTTTCACTGTATGCAGTAAATACCCATGTTAAGATGTAATTGTTAAAAACTCGATATCTTCCCTTCCTCCCTGTCTCTAAAGTTTTGTCTAGAAGGCCTTTCAGTAAAATTTGACCAGTCATGGTTATGATACTCTACATGTAAACTATGTGCTTACAAATTGTATAAGCTTACAAATTATTTGGCTAATTTGGTATTTCTTCCTGATTTGTCACCACTGTCGCTTGTATTCTTCAATATCAATGATAGTTGTTGCGATATTCATTTTTCGGTAGTTGCCAATTTGGTTTCATTAAACCAGCAACTCAATACAATTTCCAAAATATCAGAGACAGGGCTGAAAAGTCTAAAGCCAACTGGGAAAGCAGTCTTTGTTACAAAGTTCTAAATGGAAGAAGAGAAAGATTGATATTGTCAAGGCCATGTTGTAGAAAATCAGATGCAAAATGAGACTCTGAACAAGTTCTACCTATATATTCGAAGACAAAAGGTCATGGCTTTTATATTATGTGGAAGAACTTGGAAACCATTAATAACGGTCAGGCTATAAGAGCCCAGAATGAGTTTAGGAAGGGAGTCCTAAGCTAACGTGGGTAACTGAGCAGCAGTCTGGTGAAAATACCTTCAGTGGCAGGAGAACAGCTGTTTAACCTTATCAGGTAGTCCGTAGAAAAGGCTAGCTACCAATAAAGAGATGTGAAAACAGGGGAAAAAGGCTGGGGTAGCAAGTTTAACATCTAAGCTGTCCTCATGAAGCAGATGTATAAGAGGAGGAAGAGGAGACTATAAACAGGGACATTCACTTTCTCCTGCTAATGTTTTTGAAGAAAGATTAGTTGTTGGTTTTCATATCTTTTACTAGTTGTTCAGTAAAATAACCTGTCTCATCCCTATACTCTAGGTATCTATGCAGTCTGTAACCATCAGTTCATCCTAATACGACTTCTCAAGCCTATTTAGACACCTTGGAAGGTCTGCCACTTCTGTATTTTTTTTATGGAAATCACATGCTAGTACTCTTGAGAATGTATTTTCTGTTCTTCCTTATAAGTGATTTTCTGTGTTGCTTGCTTTTTTAGAATTTTAATAATTTTATTTTTAATATTGCAACAAGTCTGTTGTATAACATGGTATTGTAGCACTTTTCAGAGGTGTTTCAGCCCTCTGATCATTTTTGTGGCCCTCCTCTGGACCCACTTCAACAGATCCCTGTCCTTCTTATGTTGAGGGCTCCAGAGCTAGATGCAGTACTCCAGGTGGGGTCTCTCCAGAGCAGTGCGAAGCAGCAGAATCACCCCCCTTGACCTGCTGGCCACATTTCTGTGGATGCAGCCCTGGATATGGTTGGCTTTCTGGGCTGCACTTACACACTGTTGACTCATGTTAAGCTTTTTGTCAACCAGCACACCCAAATCCTTCTCCTCAGGACTAGTGTCTATCTGTATTCCTCCCAGCTCGTATCTGAGCTTGGGTTTGCCCCTACCCAGGAGCAGAATCTTGCACTTGGCCTTATTGTTAAGATTCATAAATCTTTTTAAGTAATACAGTGTTTGAAATAATTCTAGATCTCAGGATAGCTGTTAAGAGAGAGCAAAAATCTGCAATAATAGAGAAAGTCTCCAAATTAAGAGAAGAAATCTAGTTCTTAAATGAGTATTGTTTTCAGTTTTCAGAGTCTGCAGAATAAATCCCTAATCAAAATTAGGGAGTATATTTTGCCTATTTGCATAAGAAAATTTCCAGAGTAGTTAAAAACCTTATTGAGCTGTAGGAGTGTATGACTCTACTTTTTTTAGGTTTTGTTTCTAAATCTTTTCTGTCTCTCTAAAGTGTTTGTATTCATACTGTGAATTCAATGCACTTGGAAGAATACTTACACCACAGTTGGTTCAGTTCACATTCCAGATTCCAATGCTATGATGGTGCTTGAGATATATGTGTGCATTTTTTGAAAACAAATTTTTAAAAATAGTTTTCTCAGAGACTTTCATTTCAGGAGTTTTATGGTTACAGCTTACATTCAAATATTTAAACCATAGTATGTTCTTAAATAACATTTATGAAACTGAGCTTTATTTTAAAATATGAATTCATTAAAAGTTACACATTCATGTGTAATTTTTGTTACACCTATATTCTCAGAAACAAGATACCATGTCTAATGTCAAACACCACTACTTTACTACAATCACCAATGTGTCATACACATTCTATATATCACCAATTCAGGCTTTGTCTTAAATTTGCAGATTCTTTCTGAACATCTTTTTGCTAATGTAGTGGTTAAGGTTGTCCTATAGACTTCCCCTATTTTAGCAGGTATGCTTTTTTAATGAACCATGAAATTTTGCAGTGACAAGGAATGGAAAAGAAGCAGCTGAGGAATGGAAATAGATGTCCTTCTGAGATGAATGATTATCTTCATTAAAAGAAAATACTGTTACCCCTAGAGCTACAGCTCCTGAATTTTTCAGCTCAATGCCGAGTCAAATGAACAATGTGGTTCTCTTTATGGTAAAAACTGTGAATAGAGGAAGTAGTGCAAGCTAGTTCTGAGCTAAAATAGAGTCTGTTCGTCCGTGTAGTGAAATGATAGATTTAACCTGGACATAAACCTTGATCAGGTAATGTCTAACTTATAAAAAAATGAAGCCTACAGCTGTGACTAGTACAGGCAGCAGGGCCAAGAATGTTTTGGAGAAGACGTTATAGCATTCCTGAGTCATAAAAAAGAAGGAATCTAGTATCATTGAAACCTTCTTTCTTGTTCTATGCTAGAAATAATGCAGTAAAGTATCCTGTGTGTACTGAAGTATCTATTCAGACACACTTTATCTAGAGGAAAAACAATTGCAGAAATTTACCTTGTGGTTGTAGGTATAAAGCAGGTCAAAAATTCTTGTGAAAAATTAATTCCCTGTCATAATTAATTCCCTGTAATGTCTTTGCTAGAAGTAAGCTATGGTATTAGAGACTTCTAAAACAATGCCATTTCCGTACTGATAGGGAAATTAATTATTTTCTTTTATGGAGATGATTAGGGAACTTCTCATAGACCTGTATCACTGGAGAAACTTCATAGAACTTACTTTTATCTTCAGAATTAGAGATAGAATTTGTCTTTTTGTCTTTCAGGCTAGATCATAAAAGAATCATTGAAACATGTCAGAATGGTAGTGGAAAACTTTCACATCCACAGCCAGAAATGAATACACTGAGGCATAACAGAGACAGTTCTGAGATGGAAAGATGGTCTTGTCGTAGGTGAAAGATATTAGAGTCTAAGGAGCAAGTAGTACTGTCTGGTAGAAGAAAATAATGTAAAGAATAATGAAATCTTAAAAAGACCTTCAGTTTAGCCAGCAGGAATCTTTTTCACCGAAAGGGTGATGCAGTACCAAAAGAGATTACCCTAAGGTTGCAGATTCTCTGTCCTTGGTGGATTCAGCTAAACAAAGCGATGTCTGACCTGAAGCAGTGTTGGTGTAGTCCCTTTTTGAGTTGCAGAGTGGACTTAACAACCTCCAAAATTCCCTTCAAACTACTACTTCTGTGACTTTATGAAAAAAGTAAGAATGTGGATTGTTTGAAAAGAGGGCAGATAATAAGAGCTGGAGGGGATTGAATGATAAAATAATATGGAGGAAAAAAAAAATGTAAAATGTAAGATCATTAAGGTACACTAAATATTTAGGATTTGTCTTCTCATTACCTAACCTCTCAGCAAAGTGAAATTGTCCTGATTCTAGAGGTGGCTGAAATCCTTAAGCTCTTTTTCAGAATAGATAGAAGCAGCTTGTACTCCCATATGGCCAGAACCAAACTTTCAACTTCATCAGAAAATTTATTTATCAGATGTACTAATAATGGTACAAACATTTTCAGGGGGAAAAAAAAAAAAAGTCACAGAAAGCATAAAATATTCTTGGGTAGATAAACTGGTATCATTTCAACCCCATCAGATGTTTAAGTGTGTAATAAACCAACAGTTTTTATTTACTATAGGGCTGGGTTTTATAGCAAAGACTTATGTTTAGAAAGTCTTTAAATCTTATTTAACACCTCCCTTACATCAATATTGGACCATTACATTACTTCTTCTTGTGGAGGACAATGAAGACAATAGGGTTCACTACTCTTGAGTGTGAGGGGACAGGCTGATGTTTACACTAGATAGAAAATTCTTTGCAAGAACAGTATTGGAAAATGCCCTGGTGCTAGCCACGGTGAAGTAGATGTTACATTATATGGAGTTTGCTACTGAGCAAAACCTTAAACTAAATTAATAATAGTACTATTCAGTTGTTAATGGGTCAAAAAAATAATTATATTGTACTAGTGGAAACATTAGAGTCCAAATATCTAACATTAATCAACATTTTAAGTTTTTATGCTTTTCTTAGATAGTAATAAGAATGGAATTGTCTAATAAAATGTTACTTTAGATAAATAAACAAAATTAATCAGATTTATTTTGCAAGATTAAGTCTACTCTAAATTTACTTGGAAATACTGTAGTAATTTTTCAAATATTTGGGAAACCATTTTTTAGGAAATAATTCAAAATGTTACAGGCTATATTTAAGTATTCTTAAGTTTGCCTATTAAATATTTGAGTACTTTGCAAACTAAGTTGCCAGTCTAGACTGATTATGTCTTCTTCCTTTTGTACAGATATTTGAAACAAACTTTTGAGTTTAGGGTTGGAATAATTGGTCATAGTAGTTTAGCATTACATAATTCTCCTCATACATAATATATTTATCCTTAAATATTACAGAATTTTTAATAGGGATGTGTACAGTAGCTATAGTCTTTATCATCTGTTAGTGAAGTTGTTCAGATCATGAATATTGTAAGCAATTTTTCTTTTGGGGGCAAGATGTATATTAAAAACAGGAATAGAAATATAAAATACCATGTTCTCTAATAGAGTAAAATGGAACAGAGAGACAATTAAATAGATTGAAACGTAGTGAAATAGAAAACAAAAGCCACAGAAGGAAAGGAGATGTCATAATTATCCATTATGAATTATTAAATGTTTCTGACTTGTCACTGATAATTTTTCCTTGTGTGAAAGTAACAGAATAGAATTTGCCAACCTTTTATCTTCTTTTAAATTACTTTCCTCAAAGATAAATGAGTAGAAAATAGTCCAAAGGAGATTTAGCAGATAGGGTCTGCAACAGGTTAAGCATGTCTATCAATATGTGAAAAAGTATTTTAAAGAAAAAGGTAGTAGTTTACAATTTGTGCATATCGCTTTGTGTGCACACATAATAAAATAATACAGAAAGCTCTGCAGAAGGGACCACAGAGAGCTGTCTCTGGGGATTTTTCGACACAGATGAGACAGTGGAGCCTTAAAGGCTACTACTTTTAAGATATATGCATCTATGCTTTTGAACAAAGTTCATAAACCAGTAATTAGAAATATAATAATGCAAAATGACAGGTCATTATATTGAAGTTTTTCAACACCCTCTTGAAAACCAGTTAGTGTCTGTGTGTGTGTATGAGATTTCATCAATGTACGTTTGTACTTACTTTCAAACTGAGAAATCTGTGAATGAGATAGTATTATGCAAGCTATCTCTTGCTCATTTTTGTGCTAAGGATTTTTTCTTAAATGTTCTAAAAAGTGCACTTGTCAGTGTGCTTGTTCATATTTTTCTTCTCATTTTATGCAACTAAAGAATGCTAGTCATTAAGCTCAGTTCTCAAGTGGCATTCTTCAAATTGTGACTTCCACAAATTGGATGGGGATGTTGGATGTGAAATGAATAGAGAGATTGAGAGCTATTCATTTTAATGAAGAATTTTTAAAGTCCCATGTTTGACTTCCCTTTATTAACAACCTCCTCAGACTTCAACTTTTAATAAAATATTAATTTTTTTATATTGACATTAGTAATAGACACCATCAAAGTGGAAAACACTTTTTCCTTACAGTACCATTAATTTAGCAAGTGCATAAGTCTTGCTCTACTAATCACTTCTCCATATGTTAAATTGCACTGTGACTTTAATTACTAAACCAATGTAAACCAATGTGATTCACACTATGATATTTGGCTCTTCTGCCCTTGAATCTCTATGGGAGAAGTAAGTTTCTGTATGTATATGTTGAATTATACTCTTATAGAGAACTAATAATAAAAGCTGGACAGAAAAACATGTTTAGTCATCAGTGCAGTATGCAAAAAGGCACTAAAAAAGATGCATATGGTTTATGAATATGTAGACTTAGTTTAGTTATGCTGAAACTGCAATTTCCCATCTCTTAATGACAGAATTAAGCCTGAAAGCATTATTAAATGGCATCACAATGTGGCAAAAAGAATTCAAACTGTCAAATACTCATAAATTCTATGAAACATGTATGTATTACACATATAACCAGGATTTGCATTTCTCTTTGATGTATGGGACATCACTTAGGAAATGAATACTGTCCTCGGTAGATTTTGAAATTGTCTGTTGAGAGCATCAGCTTTGATCAAGAATGGAGTTGTTTCAACATACTTATAGTAGAATGCAAAGAAATCAGATCATTCTTGTCACATCATGATGGAGTGATGTTTTAAGTTCAAATTAAGAAGATAAATCGGGATTAATGGCCATGACAGTAATAGTTGTCATAAACAAAAAAAGCAGCTGGAGGGCTTGCTGTAATTTTTTTGTAGTGTGTAGAAGCACCTCCCTTTTATGGAAGAACGCTGTCCCAGACTTCAACGTATACCGGACTTCATCTAAAAGAAAAATATAACAGCTTTTAAAAACATTAAACCATTACCTTATTGAAGCAATTTATAATTTGTAATAGCATCTATTTACTTCAAAGTGAATTGTACTTTTATGATAATCCAAATATATAAGTATGCAGAATCTGTCTTCCTGTTTAGTCAGTAAGGACTAGTTAGCTAGGTAAATGCTACATAACCCAGAGTAGTAATGAATTAATTTTAACCTAAATGAGATATTCAATCTTCCGAAGAAATCTTTCTCTTAATATGCTGCTTACTTAGAAACATCTAATCTAGCACATTCATGGAAAAACCAGCTGCTATTAGTAGAAAGCAACTCCTTCTCAAACCTTATAAAATTTAACATTATGTCAGATTACTGCAATTTTGCAAATAATCTCTAATTTTCAGCCTTCCTTTTCTTCAGCCATAGAAACAGAACAACGCACAAAGGTGTCGTGACAAGAAAATAACCTAAACCATTCTGTTCATACACAATTATACGAAAATAGAAAAACAGGATGTGTTTTTCATAGTCTTGAACACTGTACAAGTAGAAGCTAATTCTAGCAGCAAGCACGGATGAACCTTGTAGAAAATGGACGGAGTAAAAAAAACATCTGCTGAAAATATGATTTTAAAAGAAAGTTGAGGTACTAGCCCATCACCATCATCATAGTTACTGCCTAGTAACTTTTCATAATTCATCTATATTTCTTTAATCAATAAATACATGTCATATAATTTGTATTTGTCAAACAAAAATACAAGCACTGCTGATGGAGGTCATGAGAAAATAGACAGATTCAAAGCCAGGTGATTATCTGAATTCTTACTTTAATCACCTGTCACAGGTCCTTGTTGCATGTGACTACATGTCAGTCCAGAAACATTCTTACTGTTCTTGAAATATTTCCACTGACTGAAGTCAGGGGTGTACAGGGGTGTCTTGGTTTGCTTTCTGAAAAACTCGTCAGCATTTCAAGGAAAATTAAGAAAACTCCTTTCAGGATTCCACTGATGACTAATTCTTTATTATTATTCAACATCTTTCCATTCAGTCCCTTTTTTGAATCTGTGCAAGATCATCATCTTTATTACACAGTTACTGAGATTTCACAAGACCTTTCAGCTCCAGGGCACCTAGGGTTTCTCTCTGGATTAGAAATACAAGACCGTGATAGCCAGATCATGCTTTTTCATGGACTTCCTGTCCCCTACAGAAAAGTCCCACAGGTTCATGATCAGGACTTCTTTTTGCCAATGTCACTTACACTTCCTTCCTCCCAGTAGGTTGTTTTTATTTAAGTGTACATTATTTCTTTTTCTTATGTTTTCTAAGTATTTGTCCAATACAGGCTTGCAAGAATGTAGTTGACAAGAATTCCCTTGGAATACATTTAAAGGATAGCATCATATTTGCCACACTCCAAGGCATTTTTAGCAATTTGGCTATTTCACCCAAATTGTTCCTTTAAACTCTTGGGTGAATATGACTCATTCCTGGTCATGTATGTCTTTCTGTTTTATCTTTTTAGGCCCTAACTTCTCCCTAGCGATTATTTCAAGTTTAAATAGATCCTATAAACTGATTTTGGCATTAGAACCTCCACAGTGGGCATCATTGCTAAGAATGGATTTAGCTTCTCTGCAATGTCTTTTTGTATCTTGATTATCCATTCTTCCTGCGGACTCTCTGACAACATTTCTGATCTTTGATGTGTTTGGAGGATGTTCTTTTATTTTTAACTCCTTTTGTGTAGATGTTCCTCAAACTTTTAACCTTCATTTATTTGTTTATTAAGCCTTTTGTGTAAGACTTGAGGTTTTCTACTTGCTTCATTTGGAAAATATTAACTCCAGACAGTTGTTAGTCAATGCTAGTGCATAAAAATGTGATCTCTGCATTAGAGCCCAATATGACATTTGTCTAGTTTAGATAGAGTCAAGTCTCCCATGACTGCTGTATTACCTGCCTCTAAACTCTGCAAGCAGATAACAATCAGTATCACCATCCTGTGGTGAATCTCCACTTCCTCTTTCAGACTAAAGAATACAGAGGGTTTTTTAAGTTGATTATGTGTCTGGTTTGAGTTTGCAAACTGGAATATAGTGAATCATAAACTACAACCTGGTTATCATTAGCTGCAGCACTGAATGAAATGTATACTAATACACTGTATTATACATTTTCTAATTGAAATTAGAAATCGAATTACATAGATTTTTTGTGCATTTAGTACATGCATTCATACTAATCAGTATGTGTAGGATGCATTGGTCACTGTGGAATAATCACTGGAGGTGACATAGAAATTAAAATCGTATTAAGGGTACAACATGGTTTACACGTAAGGAAAGGTTGAAACATCAAAGACACTTCCAAGGTGGAGTGCAACTGGTATGCAAGGAATCCATTCCACAGTGGTTCCCTAGGCAACACTGCCTACGAACAGCATGGAGGATGGAGCAGAGTGGCCAGGTCCTGTGAGATCACTGCAGAGATGGGAACTCAGTGATACCGCAGAACTGATAAGCTTACTCTTTGCAACCCTGGGCCAACAGTCTGTCAGTTTTTGACAAAATACTGTCATTTGTGTGATCTTTGCTCATTATAATGTCATTATAATACCAAAACACATCTCCATCCCAAAGGCTACCCACCTCCAAAGTGCAACCACCACTCACTGAGCTTGCACCCTGAATTTTCTTCAGCTATATTACCCATAATTTTGATACTTGCACTTGGTTTTGCAGACAGCGTGTTTATCACCACCAATCCATAAGAACCTGTGATCCTGTTGCTTCAATAAACTTCACTGTTCATGTAGCTGGTCACAAGTGTCTCTCACTGGGCGCTGTGTGTGAGAGTGCAATGAGACAGAAAGTGCAGCGCACTATGGAGTGCATAGTGTCACCAGACTTACAGCTCTAAATAAACTGCATCCTCCACATAACTGATCGTAAGCACAACCAGACAGGAGGTTCAGCATGCTATTAAGGGCATCTGTGACACTGACTTCTAGCGCTAAACTGAATAAACTGCATCCTTCCCATCACTGGCCACAAGCGTGACCAGACAGAAGGTGCCATGCACTATTGAGCGTGTCTGTGTTATCAGGCTCATAGTCCCAAATCAGATCTCACTCAGAGTCTAAGCCTAGCCACACCCAGCCCCTCTGATATCTGAGGACAAGCTGGAATGCAAGGGGGTTTATTTTGTGCCAAATTACCTCTTAATGCAACAGTCACATCATCCATTGTTTGTTTACATAAAATGAGGCTTACAAATAATGTTCTCTATTAAGCAGGTTTTTTTACTATACACAAGTCCAGTTATGTTTATTTGAAGTACAAATATTACTTCTCAATTTTTTGCAATTGACACCATTATTAACATTATTTAGAATTAGTTTGCTTTTATGACTGTAAGTTAGAACTAAGGTTTGAAAAAAATGTGTCTCTGTGACATCTGATATTGTTATAACTCATGGCTTAGTAAATATGCATGCATGTATTACCATTAGACATAAACGAGCTCTTAGATTTGGGAGCTCATGGGCCAAATGTAGTCCCCAGAAGTGCAGAGGGTTTTTTCCCTTGCTATTGCATTTCTCCATGATTTGTTTTTCATTCCTTGAAGGTCTCAAATGCTACACATCATTATCCAATGGATATATTTATTTCTAGTCTGTTCACACAGTCATCAGAGCACTCATAATATTCTAGCATCTCACTCACCCTGGAGAGGAGTGATGTGTTGCCTGGCAGCAATTCTCATTCAAGATGATATCAGACCTATTCAAGCCTCCTTTTCAAGGTCAATTCTCAATAAATAAGAAGGGGCAGAATCAGTCTGCAGAAAAATACTTTCCTGTACTGGATGCAAATCACCACTAACTTAGTTTTGCATTAAATCATATAAATGTTAACTTAAAGATGTAATTAAAATGTATTGAAGAGACCTTTCAGAAGGCAAACAACTGACAAACTATGCCTTTTAGGATCACCTCACTTTTTAACATCATTTATTAGCTCTCAAGAAAGACTCTTACAACTAGAGAAACAATAGAAAACCTCTAACAAGGTGAAGATATTAAAATACCAATATGGCTATTGCTTCCCAGCAAAATTTATTTTGAGTTAAAATAAAAGCATTTTGAGATTCTAGTCTCCTTTAGAATAATTTAGTGAAGCCTTATGGTGAGAAGTAGCAAAAAGAGAGATAACTTTGATATCATACTCTACTGTGAAATTTTCAGTGAAAAAAATAAAGGAAACTTACAGAAGGTATAGTCTTCTTTCCACATGGAAAGACTCTAAGGAAATAACCTTTGAATATTTTCTTTTACTAGCAAAGTAGTCTCCACTAAAATGTGATTTGACAGTATATATGAATGCCAGCATATGCCTGGATAATGCTTTATACTCCAAAGTTGAAAATAACTTCACTAGATGTTGCTATTCCCAAATTTCCATAACTGTGTTCACAGAGATGATTCTTATTTCCATCACTGAACCCCAATTCAAGAGTCAACTAAAGTGCCAGTTATCCTGGCTGTATCTACACTTTATGTTCTAATCAAGTCTGGAATGTCTGCCAGAAGCCAAACAACTTTTTTTCTAAATGCAATATAGATTTCTGGATGATAACAGTCATGAGCTAAACCAAGATATCAGATATCAATCTCAATTTACTAGCTGAGAGGTGATGAGGAACAAATGAAATTCCTCTTTACTGTAAGTGATCATATTAGGTTACTGCTTCTCTTCTAGTACAAAATCAGATTATTGACAAAACACAGCACTGGCGAACTTATTTGAGTTTATGATGAAAAAGAGTAGGAGTACACATGCCACTAGTTAGAGATGGCAGAGACTGATGGAAAGTGTAACCATGCTATTTCAATGCAGAGTGCAACAGGCAGCCATTTTTGGTTTATGGGTAATGTTAATAAAAAAAGGTCTCTGCTTTCCTTCAGGAGATGAATATTCTAGCTGCATAAGAATTTTTTTGTTTTGAGCTACACCCGGAGTTGAACAAGATTAACCCAGGAAGGTACCCAGAAATAAATACAGATTAGGAGATTTGTTGGGCTCAAGGCTTAATTAATACTCAAAGATATACACCAATAATTGTGATACGGCAACCGGTTTAACACCTGCCCATGAAACATGAAGACGTAATCTTGAAAAAAAAGAAAAAGTTATTTCAGCTTCACAGGTGTGAATGCATGTTTGGCCTCTCCATAATGTCAAAGCTCACTTTTAAACAAAGATGAGACTGATTGATTATTTCAATTTTTGCCATTTCAGGAGGAGAAAGACAGCTTGTCAAGAAAAATAAAAACAGATGCCATTCTTTCCTTGACAGTGAAAAAAACCCCAATAATTTCTTTTTTCCTTCAAGCTATCAGTTGCTTACTGTTTAAGTGAAATGAGAAGAAACTCTTATGTAAAAAAATGAACTACTGACCAAGGCTAATAGCATAAATTCTTAGCTTTTTTTGTTTTCTGTAACACACCTGTAATTGTATGCTTTTAAAATCCTTGCCACTATATCCATCAAGACTAAACTGAGTCTA
This sequence comes from Actenoides hombroni, assembly GCA_024336885.1. Taxonomy (NCBI): domain Eukaryota; kingdom Metazoa; phylum Chordata; class Aves; order Coraciiformes; family Alcedinidae; genus Actenoides; species Actenoides hombroni. The sequence continues at coordinate 99,175,605 of WUAM01000431.1, read as the reverse complement.
TCTTAGAGTGGGATTTTGATGGGGGTTTTTTGTTTGTTTTGTTTTGTTTTGTTATCAATAACCCTTTCTCAGCGTTTTATTTCTGATAGAGATAAGCATCTACACAACTTTAAAACAGTCAGATCACTGTTCCTACTAATACCATTAGCAATTTCCAGGTTTTCACAAAAAAAACCTTTGCCTGTGAAGAGAAATTTGAGGCTAATTTTAGATGTATTTTCAAATTGTAGTGGACAGCAACTTGTTATTCACCTTATGGCATTTCATGTTTCTGGTATATTGTCCCACATACAGTTAGTTTTCCAGATTCTTCTAAAAAGACAGAATCATCCTGAACACACCTGAATAATACATTGTTTATTTAAGCACCTGAGAAGAACTGTGTGTTCCTTTATGATCTTTATAACTTGGATATCTGTTGGCTTTACTCATGTCTGAGTTGAAAGTCAATCTTTTAGCCCCAAGTAGAATATCAGAAAGATGATTCAATAGCTAAGTTGGCAATGATTATATGCCAAGATCCATCATCTCAGGCTACTTTATATTCTTCAAGATTAACAATATCCAGTTACTACCAGAACCTCTTTTAATGATACACAAAAATTACACAAAATTACTATGCATATTATCTCAATAACTTGGCTTAGACTGAGAGAAACTAAAGGTAAGCTTTTGAATTAAAATAAGCATTTGAATGCTACTTCAGGAAGAGAATTCTTTGACAAAGCCCTTTTTAACTTAATATGTGTTCAGAGACTTCATCCTGCGGGTTAGAAAACACTTTGTAAATGCAGTCAGGTTTTGAGGTTCTAAGAACCTTCAATACTGCAGATAAGTTTTCACCTAGCTGCATATATAAAAAAACCTGAAGGAACTTCAAATCATAACAGAAGTTTCATGATCTCTTACAGGAGCTAATAGAATACAACATAACAAAAATACCGAAATATAAGTTCTCTGAAGTTACAATGATAAGAGAGAACAAAGAATTTTATGTCCCACATTATGAAATGTACATAAAAAAATTTCCTTGGCTTATGGAAAACAAGTAAATTCAATTATTTTGAATTTGAATGCCAAATTATAGCACAAGACAGATGACTTCTTGGAAAGGAGGTAATAATTTTCTGTCTTTCCTCCCAGAGGAGACTGGGTTTGTTTTGTGTTTCATTTAAATAAAGGGAAAAGATAGCTGGAAGCTTACCTTTATCTTGAGCAGCAGCAGGAGGTTTTGGAATATGGACAAAAATTGTCAAGAATTATGGAAATTATATTAAAATACGTAACAAACTTTGAAAGAAAAATAATTTCCATCCTCCTAACAAAGTCAGAAGTATCTGTTCTTAATACACTCATATACATACCTCTTGGCTTTACACACTGAATCAATCTCTCAGGTTATCATTCTTAAATAACGTGAGTGACAACTGCTTGTGTTTATACACATATTTCAACAACTGAAGGTTTGTGGGGTTTTTCTTTTTGTTTTGTAGTTCTTAAACCACTGGGTGTGGGAAATGCAGTAGAGATTTTTGTGCCTGCATTTGCTGTTGATATAGCTGACGCTGTATGATTCTCACTTGCAATAGAAAGATTAAACCTACACTGTGAAGGGTGATACTTTTCCATATTGCAGTATATGAAGATGTTATTCTTGTAAAACTGTTATAAATGTTCCAAGTTATGTCCAAAATATAATAAAGGCAGTAAATATGCATTGATCCTGCTGATCTGTGTGAGTCTAGGGGAATAAAATGTAATCTATAATTAGATTTGTACAGAGATGGCATATTCAAGCAGTTAATACAAACTTTTTTTTTCCCCTGTCTACCTGACATCAGATCAAGGGTGATTTAAAGTATTCCAGTCCAAGCAGAACAGCCCACATCCTCTCTAGACTGACACAGAACTGTTGTAACTATAGATGGATATTTAGAAAGTGCTTTTAAAGCAAGCAAGAAAAATAATCTTTTAGACACAGAATTATTTGACCTGCTCTGACTTAAAAGGAAGCTCAGAAGAGAATAGAAAATGAAGTCTTCCTTTATTGTGAGTGTCTCACAGTAGATTATATATTAAATGATCACAGTAAAAGTTTTACTTTCCTTTTTTTTTCTGAGAATTTATTTACTCAGGTTTTATTTTGCACTGGAAAAAAATCCTTCAGTCTATTTACACAGTTAGTACAACTTGTGGTACAAAAATCCTTATTTGTATGAAACAAATATATATCAATAGATCTGTGTACTGCCATATAGAAGGAATAATTTCTCCCCTCTTCTCCACAACATCCTTTCACCTGCACCTATAACAACAACAGTAAGGCACATCATAAGGAACAGTAATAGAGCGTTTTGCTTTCACTTCCTATTTTGTGTGGTCATATTAATGAAGTTCTGATCTGGACTTACGAAAGTACAATGAGAGTGGAAGATCTGAGATGCCAAATATTTCATATTAATAAGGTGTCATTTTATTAGCCTTGAAGTATTTCTCCAGGGTCATTTCAGATCCATGTAAGAAGGCATGCGTAAACAAAGTTTCTGTTGTGTTCTAACAGAGTTTAGGATTATTTTATATTCATGTCCAAAAATCTTATTTCTAGGGAACTCTTCCAGCTCTGTTGCTTTTTAAAAATTAGCTCTACTATCCTGTACAACAGAACCAGCTTCTTGTTCTATGGAAATACACCTTCTTATATTAACTACACAGAAACTGCCTCTGCTGAAGAAGAGTTCTTAAGGTTAGCAGGAGTCTATTAATTATTTTTCCTATTCCAATTTAATATTCTCTGAAATTAAAAAAGATTAATCTTATAAAATATTATTAATCTAACTTTTTTTTTTAAAACGGATTCTAAGTTTTAGAAAGTGTCACAGAAATCAAGAGATTTTATGGAATCAAGAATTCATAGTTTCTCTTTCTTGATAATTAAACTTATTTTCTCTTGTTGGAGCCAATGTGCTTTATTTACAGAGAATTCATGTTATTTGTTTTTCCTTAAGGTGTCAAGCTGGAAGATCTTTAACCTGATTTGCACATCTTTACAGATGTGTGCATAGCATCCTGTGATCCAGGTCACTACCTCTGAATCGCCAAAGGTGGAATTTGATAGGAGTAAATAAAAGGAGATTGCTTACTTCACAATATTGTGCCTCTTTGAGATACTTTATCCATATATATGGCATAGAGGAATCATTGATTTTATATTTTCATCCAAAACCGAGACATTAGAGATGATCCAGTTTGTAGTGGTTTAGATCCAGACAGAAGCTGAGAACCACATGGCTGCTTGCTCATACACACAGAGTGGGACAGGAAGGAGAATAGGGAGATAAAGGCAAATCCCCATGGGCTGTGATGAGGAGGATTTGACTGAACAACACAAGAGGAGAAGAAGTAACAATAACAATAATAGTCATGGAACAACAGAACAAACCCAATCGCCTAAGGTTGTACAAAAATGCCCATGAATTTCCTAGCCTACTGCCCATCTTTATATAGAGGGCATGACATCAGTATGATATCAAGTAACTCATTGGCTGGTTTAGTTGTCTGTCCTGACTGTGGCCCCCTCCCAGCTTTTGGTGATAATTAACCCTATCCTAGCTGAACCCAGGGCATTATCCACCCCTTATTCTATACCGTCTATGTCATGCCCAGCAGAGTTATTTAACAATTAACAACATACAATTTAATTCAATGGCTGTTCTCACCCAAAATTAAGTCCCTTTGAGGTACACATTGGACTTCTCCATCCTCCTGCATCACTCACCAGGTGGGCCCAGGCCCTTGAGCAAAAGCAGTCCCATGGATGGGCTTGCTTTGCCTGAAGCAGGACTAACCCAGACCATCTTCCCTAATATACTCTTCATGTGCACTGCATGGACTTTATCCCCTTTTACAGTATGTGGGAGTTTTAATTGGGCAGGGCCAGTTCAATTGACAGATGCTCTTGTGTTAACTAACCAGGTGGCCTTTGCTAAATGTGTGTCCCAGTGTTGGAAGGTCCCACCCCCCATTGTTCTCAGTGTAGTTTTTACCAGTCCATTGTATCATTATATTTTCCCAGAGGTGGTGTAGAGCATGTTTTTTAATCTCTTGTCCTGCCCAGACTGGCTCAAGAACTACTTCATGAACAATCTCCTGCTTAATGTGTTCAAAGGCTTGTCACTGCTCAGCACCTCATGTAAAATTGTTCTTCTTTCAGGTCACTTGGTAGAGAGGGCTCACAGTCAGGCTGTAGTCTGGGATATGCATCTTCCAGAAACCCACAGCACCCAAGAAAGCCTGTGTTTCCTTTTTACTGGTTGACAGGGACATAACTGCTATCTAGTTTATCACATCCCTTAGGATCTGGTGATGCCTGTCTTGTCATTTCATTTCTAAAACCTGTATCTCTCATGCAGGTCGCTTAACCTTACTTTGTCTTATGGCAAAATTGGTCTTCAAAAGGATTTCTGAGGATTGCCCTGACTCATGTGCAGGAGCTTGCATTTGGCCTTGTTGAACCTCATGAGGTTCATATAGGCCCACTTCTCAAGCTTGTCTAGGTCCCTCTGGATGGCATCCCACCCCTCAGGTGTGTTAACTGCAGTACTCAGCATGGTGTCATTTGCAAAATTGCATAGAATAATGCAACTAGGAAAAAAAAAATCGCTACTGTCTTTTAAAACCGTGTATTTTAATCATCATTTGCAGCATGTTTTTACAGGTAGTTCAGGCTTGCAGCTGTACCATCTGAAAGCATTATAGAATTTTATGGATAAACCACAGGAAATAGTCTTTTGACTTTTGTCATTTAGGAAAACAAAAAGGGCAAAAGTTAGATTTTTATCTGCCTGTATTTCCTTCTTTTTCAAGTAACTCTGCAGCATTTGATACATCAGGTGGTACATTTAATACCTAATTAACCTTAATAAAATGTACTTCATTGTACTGCAAATTTAGAAAGGTTCTATAGGCTAGACATTACATGCTATGATTGGAATAAGCCCTGGTTATCACCTTTAGAGGGACACAAGGAGTCAGTGACATATCATAGATTTAATATTCTATTACTACTAATTAGGTTTGCTTCACTTGCTTCACTTTCTTTTGCATCCTTGTCCTATAACTTGTCTTGTCCTTGATAGATGTAGGTGTCTAGAGTCGAAATATGGTCATTGCCAGATATACTCCAGCTTTCATCGAGTGAAAGTTCTTTAAATGTTTTATAGCTCATTCTTTGCCTCCTCTGCTGTACTGACTGCTGTATTAAAATGATACAGTAATGGTAATATCTGTTTAGGTACAGCATGTAATACATCAGCTTAGTAACTCCTTTGCCATCAAATAGTGCTTACCTAGGACCATAAAGACAGAGATTTTACTTTCCTCTGCAAGCCTGTGACCTCTCTACCAATTATCCCAGGCTCAAGATCATCCAGGCAGCAAGAGAAACAGCATGAGACAATGGCTCAGTACTAAAGAGAAGCCTCAACATTTCCAAAAAAAACAACAGGCTTCATCTTTAAGAGGCAGGGGGTCAGTATCATCAGCAAAGGATGAATGCTTACCTACTGTGGGATAACCAGAGTTTCAGAAGCATCCAAAGCTTTTCTGATGCTCCAAAAGCTTACCACTGTTTAACAGCTGTCACAAGAAGGCTAATGACTACAGGGAATGCATCACTTTTCCCATCTCTGAGACAGCAATATACATATCTATATATAGATCAAAAGATACACACATTCATTTGTGGTATTTTTTTTTCCACTACTGTTAATCACTGACGGTAGTATTGAAAATGGAAAAAACAGAAATAGTTCCAGTGAGTATGATTTGAGACAGACAAGATGCAGAACGTTAATGAATTAGCAATGAAAAACAAATAATACTTTTAGATGTGAAATAGATGTGTAGAATGTACCCATGAAGAAGTCAAAATGAAAATAGTAAGGTTCGTTTAGGTCATTGAAAATCAGAATATAAATAAAAAGTATCATGTATTAGTGTAAATTGTAAAAAAAATCTGTGTTACAATTTTTGGTACTGATGCCCACACAACCTTGTGCAGATCTTGTGATGGTGAACACAGATGGTAAGCTAAGTGACAATGGGGTTTAAGCTGAATGTATTTCAGATTTAACTTTCTTACCCTCCTACTACATACAGAAATCAGGACAGAGTCACTCTGTCACTCATTTTTTATGGAACTTATTTTTCTGTCTGTTCTTGTATTATGTGAATACAGTTGTAGATTGTACCTTTTTCTATAAACAACTTTAAAAAGCTACAGGAGCTTACTGTTGAACAGGAACCTTTTTTTCTGAGACCGAGTAGGTATTTTTTAGGGTTTGGGTTTTTTAGGGCTCTTTGGGACATGGGGTGCTTTGGCTGCACCTTCTATATTTTGGTAAATGAGAGTGTGTTTTATTGGTTGCCTTTTGCCTGTAGTTGTGCATATGGACTACACTACATAGTTTTTCCATATGAATTGTTTTTTATCAGACAAGTTTCTTGTCCTGGGTTTCTTTTGTTTTTACAGAGTGCATATGTATCCTCACTGATAAGGAAATTGTGACTGATTTATTAGATGACTTGTCCAAATTTCCATAGTCCATTTCTAGAGTCTCTAGAACCTCAGTTTCCTGACTTCTGCTTACATACTGTCTTGCAGAAAAACTGCTCAATAATACTTGGAATCTCAAGTATTACTCCCATATACATCTCAAATGCAGAAACACGACTCTATATGCAGCATTTCATAGGTCTCTATCCTCTAGAAACTGCACTGGTGGAGACATGTTTTACACCTTGGAAGGGAGAAATAGGGATTAATTCATGTGTGAATTAAGTACTGATGCTGGTGCCTATCATATTGTTTCCCAAGCAAGTGCAAAAATGGTATAAAGTCTTTAAAAAAGCATATTGTCTTTAAAAAACATACCATCTTTAAAACAGTGTTTTCTACACTATGTGTTTCAAGTCATTAATTAATGTCAGATCAGACCTTTGCTTTTCCATGGTAAATGGAATTGGATTTTCTAGCTAACAAATGCTAAAACTCCAAGTCTTGTCTGTCCCTTTAGTCAGTGCAAGACAAATTTTCAAAGCTCAGCTCCTTCAGCATGAGAGTTCTAGGCTCTGTCTTCAACTTGTAAAACTGAAATAAGGCTTTTTCACTTTGCAGAAGCATCGTGAAAATTAACTCCATAATGCTTGCAAAACAGAAGTACCATGAAAAAGACCAACATGTAATCAGTCAAATAGATGTACGATTCTTCAGCTTACATGATGTAGAGCTCTTTCCAATTAGAATTTATACACATTTCACAAGTTAGAAGAAATTAAGGTTTCCAATTTTGGCAAACAAATATTGCCTGCTCTCCTGTTTTTTACAAATCACTGGGTAACAATAGTTTAGTTGTATGCTCAGGTCAGATTATTTCTCAGCATACAATGACCTTCTATTCTTCAAAAATGTCTTATTAATATCTATCATGATATTCTTTCCCTCTTTCATGAAAAGTTGTGACTTTAAAACTTTCATGCTAGAGTCTCCTGTATGCCTTTTAATTTTTTACTACTTTGACCTTTCCTTTATAACTATGATTATTATTATTATATGTTGATGGTAGCTATCTGAACTCAAACTAAATAACACGCGATAGATATGAGAAGAAAAGGCAAATATGAAAAAGTCATTAACTTCTTTAGGCAATATTAGAGGAAAGAGGACTTGAAGGAGGAGCACTGCATACTAATAATCATGTCTGTGTGACTTATGATAATTAGTCATATGAAGAGCACTTAATAGGAGTACATCTCTGACTTTTGAAATACAAAACAGCAATAAAAGTCATCCTAAAATGACTATGTGTGAATTTAATGTAAAGCTAAATAAGATGTCCAATATTTGACCTAAAGGTAATAAAAGAATTTCGCTAAGAGTATAGTAATACTCTGCAATGCATATAGGAAAGTGGAGAGGAACTTCATCCTAGAGAGAAGAACATTTTGCAACTGAAAGCATAGTAGGTAAATAGTAGCCGATGGACGCTGCTCAAAGAACAGCCCAGTTGATGCCAAAGGCATCTTCTGGTGGAAAATGCTTGTTACTGTATTTGTCATACATTTGAAGTAAAGCAATATGAATGTGCAGTGTTTGCATTTCTGCTTATGCCTCATCTTTTGCATTACCTGACTACATTATACAATCAAACTGGGAATAGAGCCTAAAGGCATTGGAAGCTCTTGTTGGATATGTTTCTGAAATATAGAAGAAGTTTATAAAATGAATTTTGGTTTATACAATGGCTGAAGAGGTTTCACCACCTTTCAGCAGATGATGAAATAGGGGTCTTTATTTGTGTGTAAGAGAAACAGAAAACTAAGGACTTCTTTTAAATCATTAAGAATCATATAAGCCTCTCTTTGGGAGAAAAGAGGTGTTGAAATTTAGATCAAAATGTAACTGTAGCTTTATTATTTCAAAGAGGGCCAAAAGCTCATTTGACTGTATAACTGGAGGTACTAAACAACTGTAGATGGGACCGCATGTATCCATTACTATAAAACAGCCTATGCTCTATAAAAAGCAGAAAGATCTGATCCTTGGGTGTAGATCAAGCAAATTAGTTGTATTAAAGATATTTAATCTGGTAGCTTTAAGTTTGAACAGAACACTACTATTTGTTTAATTCACCTTCATGTTTAACGTGAAAGAAATGAAATAGTGCTTAAAATATTCAGGGCAGCAGCATATATCTCAAGAGGTAAGACTCACTGTTCATTTAATTAAGACACCAAAAAGCAAGCTTCAGGTGTTATTTACAGGTTCTTGACATATTCACTAATGAATCATAGGATGCTGTAAAGGTTATTCTGCCTGTTACAAAAGAAGTGCACAATAATTGTTTTTTAATCAACTTATTTTCTTCTCTGTTTTATTCTATTTATGACAGATCAATGTGCTTGAAATGGGAAACAAAGATCCTTTTTTTTTACTGTTTCAGCTGGCTAGCTAAACAGCTTTGTATGCGAGATACAGTGGTATGTTATTGTTGTACATTAAGGAGTTAAGCATGCTACCAGCAAAATGTTTACTACTCCGTATTTTCCAGAACACTTAATTTATTTTTAGGAATATCAGGAATGTTTGGTGCCACTGCCAGCACATCAGATAATGAAGGATTTCCAGAATCCAATACATTCTTTGCTTTATTACAATCAGTCTTTACTCTTTCTGCATGCATATTTATCAACTGAATTGGTAATATTTTTTTTGTTTGTTTCTTTTTCTCTTAAGATCTTTCTCATGTACATACATACACCCTTTCTTCAGTATATATTTATTGCATTAAACAATCTCTCAGCTAAAACAAAACAAGAAACAACTCTTCTTTGCCAACAAAGTGATTTCAGGATTGATAGATATGATAATGCATCCTGCCTCTGAGATAAGGGGTACTAGGCAATCTATAATAACATCTGTATTAGCATCATGCCAGATTTTTAATAGCTCTAAATACAACATGCCTTACATAATAATGTGTTCCTCATCTTCTCCTGTCTTCTAAAGAAGAGGTATCAGCTTACTTCAGCTGTGGCTTACTACAGAAGGACAGATTTTGAGATACAGTATTTATAGTCCTTGTTTTTTATGTATAGTGCTGCCTAGATTAGATAGACAACACTTGAGAGCTATTGACTTGGCCCTAAGAGCAAAGAATCTAAGTGCACCAAAAGATCAACATTTTTGTATTTCTGTTTGAAACTTCTTTGTTGTTTCTCCCTTATTAAAGAGTGAGGAGAGCGCTAATTTTATAATAAATCATGATTAAATTAACATTTATTATTCATAAAATAAAAATGAAAAAATCTTGTATTTCTTCTTGTCACTAGGAATTAAAGGTTAAGATTTTTCCTAAAAAAAATGACTGACCATGCTGGGCATTGAAAGGAGAAATAGCAATCTGAGCTAATCTGAGCTATATACACTCAGAGGAAAGGAAGAAAAGCTAACATTCTAAACCTACTTCAAGGCTGACTGTGAATAGCAAATTAGATACATCTCACAGTAAAGTGTGGACGGAAAAAAGGCCATACCTCTCCCTGCTGAGGTCCTTAGATACATTTCCATGTCTGCTTCAGCCTCCCTGCATTTCGTGCATGGATCCAGATTTATCAGTTTCCAGCAGTCACCAAGGGTACAGGAAAAAAAAAAAAAATTGGAGAAAATTGCATTTCCCTCACCAGCAGGTGATTTCCCTCTGGTAAGAGATTTTCTGAGGATGTTAAATTTGCCTATTTAATTTCCAGACATGTTCTAAAAGTTGTGTATAGTTTGGAGCAGACTGTCTTCAACTCGGACACTCATTCTTATGCATTTGTGCCAGGCTGTGCCCTGAAAGATTCAGTTGCAGTCAAAATTAATGCATTGTGTCCTTCTCACCTGCCCCATAGCCTCTTCCACCATCTGTAAGCTTGTCTAAATTAGGAGCTTTACCACAGCTGCAAGCCCCTCTATTCCCTCCAATGGAGACAGAGCAGTGAAGAGTTCCTTCCACAAGCCAAAAAAAGTCAATTAAGACTGAAAAAGAAATGGCTTAAAAGCCAAGAGACCATTTCTTTTTTAAGGTTATGTGCTTCTGACAACAAGGAACAGAAATACTCCTATCATTTTTCTGTGTGTTTTAGATGACAAATTCTTGATAAAGAGGGAATGCATTGAAGAATGAACTAAAACAGCATAGATTTGGTAACTTGATGTCTGCAAGTCTCCCAAAATATTCTGTGTAAATTAAGCTGTTGTTTTCTACTCCCTTGCAGCATGCATTCATCAATCTGGACCAAATTACTTCTGCTTATGGACAAAAAAAAGTGAATGTACAGCTTTTGTCAAAAAACTTTCAACCTTTATCTGCAAATTTCCCAAGGGTGCACTCTATCCCCTCACCCAAATCATTGATGTAGATGTTAAACAGGAGTGGCCCCAGTACTGAGCCCTGGGGGACACCACTCATGACTGGCAGCCAACTGGATTTAACT
>WUAM01000431.1:99133440-99164471 GCA_024336885.1 Actenoides hombroni | reverse complement strand
CAGGATGATCTGCTCCATCAGCTTCCCTGGTACTGAAGTCAAACTGACAGGCCTGTAGTTCCCCAGATCATCCTTCCGTCCCATCTTATATGTGGGTGTTATGTTGGCTGACCTCCAATCTGCTGGTACCTCCCCAGTCAGCCAGGGCTGCTGATAAATGATGGACAGTGGCCTGGTGAGCACCTCTGCCAGTTCTCTCAACACTCTAGGACGTAACGCATCTGGCCCCATAGATTTATTCACATTGATATTGAGGAGCAGGTCATGGACCATCTCCTACTGAATTGTAGGGGGGGACACTGTGTTCCTGGCCCCTGTCTCTTGGCTTGGGGGAGTGACTTTCCCCAGTGCAAGTGTTTCCATTACTAAAGACTGAGGTGAAGAAGGCATTAAGCATCTCAGCCTTCTCCTCGTCTTTTATTACCATATTTCCTTCTGAATCTAGTAGGGGATGGAGGCCCTCCCTGGCCTTTATTTTATTATTAATGTATTTATAGAGATTTTTCTTGTTGCTCTTTACCTCTAAAGCCAGATTAACTTATAGTTCAGCTTTCAACCTTTTAATTATTTCTCTGCATGTCCTGACAACATTCTTATGCTCATTATGAGTCATCTGCCTCTTCTTCCAGAGACCATAAACCCTCTTTTTTTTTCCCTGATTTTAATCCAAGCCTCCCTATTCAGCCAGGCCGGTCTTCTTTGCTGATGGCTTGTCTTGCTGCACATGGGGATGGCCTGCTCCTGGGCCTTCAAGATCTCCTTCCTAAAAAATGTCCAGCCTTCCTGGACCCCTACATCCCTCAAAACTGACTCTCAAGGAACTCTATCAAGTTACCTTTGAAACAAGTCAAAGTCTGCCCTTCCAAAGTCCAGAGTGTCAGTATTGCTGCCCTCCCTCCTAAAGTCTCTAAGAACAGAGAACTTAATAATTTCATGGTCACAATGTTAAACAAGACTGGTTCCACTACTGATCCTTGAGGGACTCCACTTGTCACTGGCCTTCACTTGGACATGGACCCATTGACAGACACTCTTTGGGTGTGGCCATCAAGCCAGTTCTTTATCCACTGAATTGCCCATCCATCAAACCCGTATTTTATCAGCTTGGAGACCAGGATGTTGTGAGGGACAGTGTCAGAGACTTTGCTCAGGTCCAGGTAAATGACATCAGTACCTCTTCCCTTGTCTATTAATGTTGTGACCTTCTCATAGAAGGCCACCAGGTTTGTCAGGCATTTTAACATTTTTTTCGTGCTTTTCATGACCACTGTATACGTATATGTGAAACAGCAGTTTGAATATTGCATAGGACTTTCTAAATAGGAAGTTATCACTCTCATGGTAGACTTGGATATTTCTCTAACCATTCACATTAAAAAAAATTCAATCCTCTACCTGAATTTCAAATGAAAACCTAAATGAAGTAATTATGGTTTTCGGAGCCTCAAAAGAGTAAATAAGCTTACTTTGCAAGCTAATATAAAGTCTGTAATTTAAGTACCTTGTCAAATGGGTGAAGCATGCTTTGAATTCTTCCATGGTATGCTTATTGTCCATAGTAGAGTACTCAGAATGGTAACAGAGAGAAGTAGTATACTAGCAGTTCTCTTATGGTATTAGTAGTTCAAACATGCTTTGGAAATGTAGATCTAATCAGGTGAATCTTCACTTGAAAGAAGAATAATCTTGATTTATTTGCTCTTTTGTACTAGCATATAATTTTCACAATTATATGAAAGCTAAGAAAGAATTCTTCTATTAAGAACAAAAAACAGAAAAATCCAAAGAATACTGACAGTGTATCTATGGCGATCACATGGAAACCAACTAAGCAAACCTTTGCTTTCTAAATGAAATTTTCATCAGTTAACTTTAAGGGACATTGCTTTTCTTCTGGCAAAGTCTTCTTCATACTTCAGAATCCAAAGAAAGGTAGAGGAAATAATATAGAGAAAATTATAAAGAAGATGTCTGGAATAATGTAAGTAATCAGCATTGTTCTAGAGATTCACATAGAAAGGAGGATTTTATTTTTACTCTCAGCGTTAAAAATTCCACTAACATGTAACTACTAAAAAAATGTGCTGTCCAAAACCCAGGAAAATATAGCAGTATCTAGCTGTGAGTATTCTTTTATTGAATAGTGAAATCATCTGATCTCACTTATCCAGAAGGAAAATCAGATTTCCCAGAAGCATCAGCAATGGAAATGGAAATGAAAAGGTTTGTGATTTCCTGTCATTAAATGACATTTGTTATGCTCTGTAGTGGCAGCAAGCAGCAGTTCCTCTGCCTCACAGTTAATGTAACACATTCTTTATTTTGCAAACGTTGATTTGATAGTAGAGGTTACTTCACATGGAGGGAACATACATGAAGAAAATATTCCCAGGGTGCTAGAGGCTTCTAGCTGTTGTTCATACCTCCAGATGTAAATGGGCCCAGACATCCATATATTCAGAGAATGGGAACTATGAAGCTTGCTATTTAAAAATCTTTTTTTTTACGTTTATGTGGCATATATTTTTCACATGAATTTCTCACTTTTTCTAAGATGGTTCATGAGGGTAACTTCCTTTAAAAAGAAACATTAATGCAATATTATGTACAATCTTAGACAGCTGGTACTGAGTAATTTCATCCGTTTTAGAGAAACAGAGAGGAATGTTTTTAAATTAACATGTTGATTTTTAAATTAACATGTTGAAAACTATTGTTTCCTGCAAACTTTTATGTTTTGTTTGGAATTTTCCTCATTGCCAACCACACTGCCATGTGCTCATAATAGGTGAGTCTATTTGGATTTGGTGAGGGTATAATGTCTTGCTTTTCTTCTGCAGTCTTCAAAACTGTATGAAACTTGTTTAGAAGTTGCTACCTATTCTGTTCTTTAGTTGCCTAGCAGGAAAAAACATGTTCTGTTTTATATTCTTATTCACAATCTAGGTATGACTTCTTTATTATAGAAGTATTTATTAGAATTCAATCTTCTTGCTTAGCATTTTGTAACTTCCTGGCTTCACAAGATTCACTCTAGTCTGAATCTTATTTCCTTTTATACTGTCATGCTGCTCTTGGCATGCAAAAGAGACGAACAACTTATCAATCATTTTTAACTAGTCCAGGTGCATGGGAACTTCATAGATACCATTCCTAATGATCCAGTTTAGCCTGCAGTGTTGCAAAAATTTGGAGTTTGAGATCATCTTTTACAAAAGCTTGTCCTATATCCCTTTCTGGTTTCAACTAGGCAAGAGAGAACTGCTGCTTTGACTTTGGAAATGGAAATAACATTTGAAACTAATATCCGTACTACTTTTGATTGAAGCTTTTCCACTCAGTGGTGTGGGAGCAGAATTAGGCCTGCTGTATGTTAACAGTTCATGTACTTTGTGGTGTTTACTGATTAAAGTAACAAAGAGCTTATTACCAGAACACTGAACCCAAGGCGTAGCTTCAGAGCAAAATAGCTTAGTGTATATGTTTGCATAGCTTTATTCAGTGGCATGATTCAGTTTCCTTTAGACTGGACATAAGAATAAATTAAACAAAATTACAGACATTTTGGTCCTTAATTACTATTTTCTATGCAGGGGTTTGTCATTGCTTAAGTCATATAAAAGTTAAAGCAGGTCATTTTTCTTCAGTGTCTCTACTTAGGCAAGGTTGAAATGACTGTTTTTGGCAAGCATGTCATCACATGATAAAACTCATGTTGTGATTAGGGTGAATGTAGGCATTTATCTTCTGCTGACAGCTTCAAACAAAAGGAAGATAAGTGAAGCTATTGTAATTGTAAAGTGACCTTTCTGCTTTAGGGACATTGACAGCTATCCTCTTACTTCTTCTATAGAGTATGTTTGCCATCATGATAATTAGGTTTTTTGTTAGCCTATTGTTGGCTTTTAAACTAAAAGTGTTCTCTCTCCAAATGTTTGTAGATTTCATCTAGTTTTCTCAAGATAACATTTACTGTGTACTTGACAAAATGTCAGCAAATATTAGTACATGTTTTCTTAAAAGGACTCTTGCTTTTTTTCATGTTCATATCAAATCATAATTTCACTGACCAGAAAAGAATATGCTTTTTCTTTTTCAATTTTAAGAAACATTTTCTTCATATATATCCCTCTGGGATCCTTCTGGTTAGAATGCAAAAGACCAACTGCAAAGATACACATATAAAATAAGAAAGCATAAAATTATCTTTTAAATGCAAGAAAATTAATCTGTATTTACAACTCAGTTTTCACAAACTGCTTAAAAACTCAGGCAGCTATAGGATAGAAGCATTTATTTAATGATTTTTAAAATAAAGTTTATCTTAGCATAAGCCCACGGTGGCAGATATTATTCGTTTTGCCAATGACAAAGTCCCCAAAAGGGCAAGACAGTAAAAAGTAGACTTGAATTTGATTTGGCATCAAACAGGTAGCTAAGAAAGCCCTATTACATTTTTTATGTTGAAGTAGACATGCGTAAATCTGCCTTTCTGACTGCTACTCACACTTTAGATGGGATTCCTGGCAAGACGCTGGCGCTGGGCCTAGTACTGGCCTGACCATCTTCTTGGTCGGTACCACTGAATAAATGCAAGGATTATACTGATTTACTGGCTCTGCAAACTATCAGAAATTTAACATCCTTTCATCAAGGGAAGAAGGAAATTTGACTTAACAGTTTGGGTTAAGTCGTAAACTAGTTGTTAATGTAACTCCTCTTTGACAATGCCATCCTGTGGTAGTCAAGTTGATTCACTGCTGCCCAGAAATAGACCTCAGCAAATAATTTACAGGGCTTCTCCCTCAGCTTCTGTAATATCTGTGACTAGCCTGCTGTTTCCCAGCGTGAACATATTATTTGTGTGTTTGACAACTAGCTTTCAAGTAACTGATATTTAGATTGTTCATGTATATATATGCAAGATGACAACTTGTTAATAAACAGAAAAATCCCATGTTATAGAAGAAATGCTATAGTAAATGAAGTGATACTTTGACCATAAATTTTTCCTTCCTTGTATTGTGAGATCACTACTACTTTAACACTAGCACTACAATTTATGAATGTACATTTATGATTTAATATTAGACCATTTTAACCTCTTTACAGAGAGATTCCCTCCTATTCTGATGTGGGTAACGTGAATTTAAGAGCAAAATATTTTGAAAGGCACAGATGCTTGACTCAAAATACATTGAGCTTCAGATAAGGAACTTAGTAAGGTAAGCTCTGCTACGTTTGTACTTTGACTTTTATCTTTACATACTGTGTATATGATGGGATTTATGCTAGATTATAAAAAAAATATTTTAAGAAAACACTCTAAAAATGTATCTTTAAGAAAATATTCCTGAAGCTATTCCAACAGTTTCTAGCTTTCCAAATCAGTTACAGATGTGGAAACATAGCTGTCTGTTTAGTACAATATAGTCTATCAAATAGCTTACATTCTAGAGTTTATGACAAAGAAAATATCCTATATGCTATTATGGCACTGACAGTAAAATTCACAGAAAAAACCTCTTTCCTTATTTCTTCTTTAAATGTCCTTATTTCTATCTGATATGCCATAGAAGAACTGTTGTTTACAACAATCTCCCTTTTATAAATCCCAGCAATAAAAGCCACTCATTTTCTTAATAATTAGCAATCATTGATTCTTTGAATCAAACATGTAGCCTTACCTTCCTTTTAAACATCTAAACATCAAAGCTTTTAATTTCTTCCGTAATTTTATTACATTTCATATACTTTGAGCATGTTTGATGCCTTCTGTTCTCTAAAGATTGTCAGTAAAATTTAAGAGTAGGCTACTCTCAGGCTGCTGTAGAGGTAGAAAGGAGATTACTGGATTTATCATGAGAATATTGTGTGTCAATAACGATAGCCTTAATGTTTGAAAAGGACCATGTGCCAGTAAACCCTCTACCCAAAAGCAACAGTCTGTTCATGTAGATGGAGCCTATCAGAGCCACTGAAAGAACCCAGGTCACATGAATTCACAGGTCTCATTGTCAGCTGCTGTTACTTAATTTGCCTTAAGAAAGAGCTGTCTTCTGTCAGTGAGAGTGCTTGCCAAGGAACGAAAGAAGCAGAAAATTAAAGAAAAAATAATTCTTATACTTTCTCTAAAGAGCTCTCTGCAATTGGAATTCTGAATGACATTCTGCAACTGTGGAGAGCCACATAGGTGGATCATTTTGTACGGTGGTGTTCAGGCTTTTGATCCACATTACTTATTTTTTTATTATTTGAATAATCTTCACAGGCTCTGCTGTTATTGGAGGCAGACAGAAAAATATAGTTGTGTATAAAGTCTTTATGGACAGCAGACCATATAGAGTAAATTTCATGAAATAATATATACCTTATCTGGAAATACTGGCAATCAGTCAAAATTCTTTTATTATTTGTTCTTTCAAATGTAGTAAAGGAAAATAAAAATATGGCCATTTGTTTCTTTATATGAGGGGAAGATTAGTCAGCGATAAAAGGGCAGAAGATAGATCATATTATTGGCAAACATTATAGTAATATGCAGTTTAAGGTCTCCAGGTACATTGTGATATTTTAAAGTTTATTTTTCCACTTAAAAGAAACCCAAAACAAGAAATGTGGATTTGTTTTTTTTCTTTGATCCTGTAATGTGGAGACATATGCCAAGGGACACAGGCAAACTCATAAAACTTAGATCTGGATCTGGATGCACACTTCTTCAAAGACTGTAAGGATCAAACACTGGAAGTTAGGTGCAACTGTTGCTTCAGTTTCATATGCCTATTGTAATTACCAGCCTTTTATGAAGAGCAGACAGGTTTAATTTGGCCTTGTACTGTCAATATATCACGGCCTGTAGTCAAAATTGAAGTAGTTTAGGCATAATATGATAAAAAACTATTGCATGTACTGTGACGTTAACACTTGTTACATGCATTTGTTCAAAGAGCCTGCCATTACTTAGGGTAATTCCTCTGTTCTTATGGTAGCAAAAAATGAGTGAGGAAATAAAAGAGAGAAATATCAGTTGCCTAAAAGTCTCATCCAACTTCTCTTTAAATCTATACTTAGGAGCTGTCAATGCCAAAAACTGTGACATAATGTATAACAGGAACACAGAATTATCCATGCAGAAAACCTAAGAAATGGAGTAGAAAGATGATTTAGAGTAGTTACTTATTCTAGATAGCAGTCTCTATAGAATGTTTTCCCTGATGCCAGTAATTTTAACAAAAGCAAAAGGATAGCAAATTGGTCTTTAAAGGTGACAATGTGGTGACTGAAATGAGTGATGTTCCTACACATATAAAGCAGTAAGAGCCTTTCCTTTATCTTTAATGGTACATAAATCAATCAGTCTTGCAGAGCCAGATCCAGATGGTTTTGGGTTTTTTTCCTCATGATTAGAGGGTCCTTTATATATAAAGAGATTCCTGTAAAAATAAAAAACATTTGGCTAACAGCACAGCCACAAGCAATATTGCTGTGACACCTGCTGTGATATATTTAAACAATAAAATTGAAATTGGTCATTCTCAGTTAATAAAAAATACTCCTTCAAGAATGTAAAACTGAAAAAAACCTCGATATATTAACTTCTAAATTACTGTCTGGAGACTCTACTTTATGATTGTGGGAGGAGTTCAACAAAACATTTCCACAGAGTTGTTTTTTTCTTGGAGACGAATCAGATTTGGTGATATCCAAGCATTCTACAAGTTCACTACATGTTGCCTGATGTAGTGAAATAGCTTCTAATAACAATCAATGTTAAGAAATTGAATCCATAAGGAAATGGTCTAGATTTTTCTCGCTCAGAGTCATCTTTGTAAAAAAATACTCTGAAAATGGAAGCTGGGGGTTTTTTTGAGGAAAATTCTTCTGATGCAATTTTTTAAATTATTGTTACATTGAAAGAAAAAGCCTTTTTAGTTCCAGTACAAAAACTGAGATTTTAGGGTCCATTCACTGCAAGAACTGTTTCCCTGAAGGTTTTAATTCCAGAAACAGTCATTCAGTTTTGATGGGCGAGGTGATAAGAACAAGAGGGGAAGCATCTACCAGTATAAGTGAGTATAAGTCATTTTAAAAAATAAATTTAAGAAATGTAACCAGATAACTATGTCCTACAAAGGACACAACAAACCATGCCCAGTGAAACTTATTAGAGAAATATCTGCCAGAACTAGAAGAATCTATATTCAGAATCATAAAAATATTTTTGTACAAACAGCAGAATGAAGAGGAAATTTCAGGGATGGACTCTGAAAAGTACACTGCTTTTTGGCAGTAAAAACAGAGCTTAGCTCAAATGTATTTTCAGATGGAAGCAGTTCTTGAATTTTTCACATAGTTGGCTCTGGAGCTTCAGCCTCTTTTTCAGATGCAAAATGACAAGGTTGTAGTATTTGGACTTTATGCTTGTGAACTATGATACTGCAACAGATTCTTATGCTTATCTTGCATCTTTTCTTGCAGTCTGATTACACAGATCTTCCAAAGAATTGCTTAGGATCCTGAAGCAAGTATTATACATTTGTCTACAGTTTTGTCCTTACTACTTTCTGCTTTACTTTGGTTTATCAGTCTTCTTAATGTTCTTTACTTTCCAGTGATAGTGTCTAGAGACTGTCTGTCAGTATCAATGGGTTAAAGATGTGGTAGGTAATGCTGTACAGACCTGTAGTTTGGCTTTCCATATTTACTTTTAATTCCCATAGTCCCTGGTGCAAGACTGAACTTTTCTTTTAATGAATACACTTTCTTAAATACTAGATGTAGTCAGATTATCTTCTTTACCATTGTGCTAGCTGATAAGGTGTAGTAGTGATACTAAAATAATGTATTTCTGTCTCGGCCAATATTTTCATTTTTCATTGTCTTGTTCACTTAGAGACATATATCTCTTCTATAGGGATTAGTTTTAACTCTGAAGATTTACTTATATGGTTCTGTAAGAGAACAGAAGGTCAAAGAGAAGAAAGAGGAAGAATTCACAAGAAAACTAGAAAAACTAGCTATAAGGGTGTGTTGAGACTCTGTCTGTGTAAAGATGCACTCCCCCTGTAATATACAGGGCAATTTCTTTCCTAAATGCTTCTTTCATTTTACTATTGTACCTTTGCCCTGACCCAAACTTTAATCTCCTTTTTTCCAAAGAGTCCATTACTTAATCTTCTCATTTCTCCATTAATCTTTTGGCTCCAGCAATATCCAATACTGCCAGGAATTTAAACCATTTTCTGTGTTGGCTATGATTCTTAGCCGTGTTGGCAGGTCTAAAATATAGCCTTTTGCAGTCTGTATAAAGATGGGAAGTGTAATGATGTTTGAACAACAGAGTAATCTGGAGCTTGAACTTTGTGAATTTAGATTTTAACACAACACTTCTCTTTTTACCCATGTAAAGACAAATGAATACAGCAGACTAGGCATCCTCAGTTACTCACCACAATGTCTGCTCTTACAACCAAAAGATATGCACATGTTCATGACAAGGTGACACTATAATCTCAATTCAACTATATACTAAGGTCTAGATCGTGTCTTGAAAAACAGGAAGGAGAAATACAGCAAAAAATTTCCTTAAGGAACAAAGTTAGGTTTGTTTCTAAGACTTTTTTGGACATGACAGACTGCTGTGGCATTTAAATTCCACCATTGTTTCCTTCTGTCTCTTCAGTTACCTCAAAATAGCTAGAAGATTATACAGTTCCAGTGTCTAAGCAAACTGGGTTAAATATTCAGAAAGTATCAAGAGGTCAGATTCTTCCTCTTATTTGATGCTTTCAGATTGTGTTCCAATAAAATCAATGCACTGAGTACTTTGCTCTTAAATGTATACTGGACTCAACTCTGGAAAATCTGGTCCCCTTGCAAGTTAGATGTAAGTATTAGGGCATGATACTCGGTGCATAGAGCAAGAGTCTGGCTGCCTCTGTACTGGTGAATTCAAGTACATGCAGAAATGTCTTGGGAATGAATTTGGCCTGTGCTTTTGCCTTCCCAATGGATTCCCATGCACACTTTGACAATTAAAATACTATCACAGGATAAAATCACAGAAGCATTCATGTTGGAAGGTGTCACAGAGAAAAACTATTGGTTTTGTATACTTTAAACCAAGAACAAGTTTGAGACAGTTTATTATTTTACTAATCACGTGTAATTAACAAGCAATCAATTAACTATACATGCAGGATGAATGCTGTTAATACAGCAGTTAAGCAGAACACATTCACAAAATGTTAATAAATCCATACAAATTTCTAAATATGTCTCTATAACTAACACCAAGGAATTTTAATCACAAACATACACACAGTGTTACACACAAAATCCTTCCCTAACAGTGCATGGGTTGCAAGAACCCCCCTGCCTTGTCTGGGGCTACAGACTCCCCTGTGCCAGGTTTTTATTGCTGCTGTGTCTATTCCAGGGTCTCCATCCACATGTTATAACTTGTCATGCTTCCTTTATACTTCTCAAATTGACCCTCTGACTGCAGTCCCTCTGTAACTCTTTTATTCTTGTTATTCTTTTTCCAGCTGATGTGTCTCTTCCCCTTTTGGATGATAAGCTGTGGACTTATAGTTGGCTTTCTATTTAGTGCAATGATCTGTGGGCAAATGCTCTCTAGCTTTGCATATCCAACCTGGCACACACATTAAACAGCCTCATGTTCTTACCCTAACAGATGCTGTTATCCAGGCCATTTAGTAAGGGTGGACTGAAAACAACCCACAGAAGAGACCTTGTGCATCCATCTAGTCCCACCTCATGCTCAAAACAGGTTCAACATGAAACTCAGATTAGATTGGTTAGGGTTTTGTCCATTTGGGTCTTGGAAACCTATACACCTGGAGATTATGCAGTCTCTTAGGTCAACCAGCTTCTTTTATTGACATGGAATCTGCCCTGTAATGATTTCAGATCATTGTCTCTTGTCCTCCAGCCATGCACCTCAGGAAAGACCTTGGGTCTGTCTTAACAACTCCCTTGTAGGAGTGAAAAGCTACTGGCAGGTCCCCTCAAAGCCATCTCTTCTCCAGGTCACACAAGCTCAATTTCTCCATCTTTTCCTCACAGGGCAAAAGTAAAAGGGAGTGATCACTTCCCCATGACATGGCTTCCCGGTAATATAATGTTGTTGTCCTTCTTTGCTGCCAGACCACACTGCTGACTCATGTTTTCCCTGCTGTCCATGAGAACAACTAGGCCGTTCCTCTTTTCTGCTATAGATGGTACTATGCCACTTCAACATCCTCATTCTCCCACTGCCCTCCAACAGTGTCACAGTAGGCATAACATCTTTACATAGCCATCTAATCTAATAAGAAGACACCAGAGAGTAGTAGATATCTGAGCCACACACCAAGAAAGGGTTTGGTTCCTGCAAATCCTAAAGGAGATATGAAAAGTCATCCAGTCTGAACATGAGCAGCAAAGGGGGGAGCAAGAGAACTTTCAGAAGCTAGAGTGTCCCAAGAAACACCAGCAGCGGCTGTGGGTTGTTTTGCTGGAGTACTGAAAGCTCATCATGGACCGTAGACCTAGGTAGGGTGGGGGAAGGCTGTTTCTTAAAAAGAGAAAGGCATGATAGCAGTAGATAGTGGCAGAACACGGCAGGCAAGATGTACTAGAAAATTATACTTCTGAACAGTCACAAAAGCCTGTGGAATACGTTCTGTGTCAGGATCTATGTCAGCTAAATTTCAGTTTGATCAAGGCTTACTTGTTTGGGGAAATAGGAAGTTAAATCACATAGAAGAGTCTGTTCCATGCCAGTGGCATCGGTGACGGAGGATGTTCCTGAATATATTTAACTTTACTGGTGTAAAAGTAGACTGTATGCCTTCTTTTTCCTACTTCCCTTTCCTGCAGCCACATTGTTCAGCAGCTCAAGACACACATTTTATCAAACATTCTCTTAAATTGATTGTCAGTGGAGATTAAATTCTAACTTACATATACAGCAAAACATTGGAATCCAGTGGGAAATTACATTGAAAGATAAAATTTTCAAGTGAATTTCTGTTTGGAAATAAGTATAATGTAATATAAATCCTTTTACGGTATAAATAATACAGCAGTGAGGCTGCTTATTTCCTCAGAATACTTTATTTATTATATATGTTACCAGCAACCAAGTTCAGTAAACAGAAAATACAGTTTTCTTTCAAAGACTGACAGTTCCATGCAAGTCCCGTGATCAAGAATTCCTGAGGGGAAAGAGTTTCTATTCCCTTTGTGTGAAAAAAATGAGAAAAAATATGTCATACATCACCCATTCACACATCCTCTAGGGATATTTGGAGAGGCAGTCTAGCAATCAGAGCTGACGAACAGTGGATTTTCCATTTCACAGGAGAAGCAAAGTTTTGCATTTTATCCCTTTTTGAAATTAAAAACTAGAAGTGAAACCACATTTTCTATTTGAAAATTTCCAGGCAGCTCTAACTGCATATGAACTTGTACACTAGAAGGGAGCCAAAAAGGCTCAGTGAAGGCAAATGTCTCTCACTCAAGAGCTCATTTTTTGGCAGCCAGGCTTCTATTCAGAAGGACTAGCTGCTCATTACTGCTCTCCCATGAGGCATGTGTTGCTGTACGTTGCACAGACGATAAGAAACAGTGCTGACTGAGACAACTTTTCTCAGAGACATGACACAGAGGACGCACTGTGAGAAATGACATGACTGATCAATTCACTGTGAATGTCACAGAGGTGGCCTTACAGCAAAAATTAGGATGTTCAGTACAGGAGCAGAAGTGAGCAGATTCTGGTTAGGCCTTCTTTCATCCCTTCACAAAACAAATGTTCGGTGCAACTTTAAAGTGCATTCTATGGTTACTCCTCCCAGCAGAACCAGAAAGTCTAGCAGACTCCTATCTGGGCTGCCTCCCATTAGATGTCCGTAAGACTCTTGAGCATCATTGCTGTTTATTGAGTTTGAGACTTACGTGCTTAATTGTCATTATTTTGTACAGTATTTCCTGTACTAACTAGCATGACTGATACTGTGAAGAGCTGGTCAAAAGAACACACTGTGATTTGCAAGAACCATTCCAGCTAGTCAGTGAAGATTTTGCAGCTGCTCCGAAGGCTTGACTATATTAAGATGAAATATGCTAGTACACGTGCTTTTGTGTAGAGGGAATAGTTTAGATGCATGTAATGTCTCGTTATTTTATGTTAGTGGAAACTTAGTAAGAATGGGACATTAATAAGGCACAGACATAGCTGACACAACACAAGATAGCACCAAGAAATTCTGAGGTGTTGTAGTCATTTCCAGAGGAGACCTGTTCGTACCATCTTTTCAGGACACCCTACCAAGAATTAAAAACCTCCACCTACTCCAGCTGTATCCTGTAACCTTTTCTGTCATTCTTTGTTATATAAAGATAAAGCCAACCTTTTAGGGACAGTTTGGATGTTAAATTAGATAATGCAATGTATGGACTGTTTCAGGGGGTAAGTGTATCTTCCTTCCTTTGAGGATTGATAACAGGAACTAATGCCTATAAACCAACCAACCAAATAAAACCAGAGTGCTGAAAACAAATGTGAATTTTATGCCTTCCTCCATGTTATGATTTTAAGTGTCATTGTGCAGATGTTAATCCAGAGCAGCCGATGCCTGTCTCAGACCAGTGAGCCTTGTCATCAGAGGTCAGATAGAAGCTTGCAGCTGAGGAGGGTCAAACTGGCAAATGAGAAGGAAAAGCTTGCTGAGATCATAATCCTTTCACTCATGTCAAAACAGATTTGAGCTATTGTTCAGCCTGTGGAACCTCTATTACCTTTAGAAGCCATTCTGTTTGAAAGCATTCAGAAGCCTATGGATGGGAAGCTTGAAATGAGCACAATGTGAAGGAATTCACCTGTGTCACTTCAAGGACAGGACAGCCTGTGCCCTACAGTTATGAACATAAAGCACAGACACTGTGAAAGTCGACTGGTTTATGAGTTTTAGTGTTAGAATAATGATAATCAAATGATTTTGAATTATTTTTCTAATTGCTATAATTTAACATATAAACAAAGATAATTACTTGCTTTAATTTTGGTCTGAGGAGTAAAGTTCCTATAGTTATTGATGGAAGCAGTACTTGTAAATGAGATATAAGCTGCCGAGCGGAACCATAATGCACAGCTGAAAAGCTCTGCTAAGTGAAGCTAGAAATGCAGAAGAAAATTAGAATCCATTGCAGGATGAGTAAAGCCTACATAAGGGTTTAAAAGAAGGACAAACTATTGGGAAGTATCACCATAGTCTGAAGAGAGATCAAAATCGATGTGGAAGCAGCATGGGAAGTAGCTATTAAGGGTGGCCATGCATGAGTTTATGACTTCTGGAAAGATAAATATTAACTTTGTAAATAGAGATAAAGAAGGGGAGTAGAGGACATGGGAGTTTGGAGACCAATCCATCTACTATAGACTGAAAGCCAGTAAGGCCTTAGCAGGTTTTTTTATACTCTCTGAAATCACTGTTGTGTTGAGATAATTATCAGCATTTAGTCAATATAAATTACTAGTAAGTATATAGTGAAAGCAAAAACTGATTACATGATTTGACAGAAATTGCAAAAGATCTAGTTCTACTGCTCATAAAATAAACGGGTCTATGAGCTCTTTCAAAGAATCCAAAGGAATTCTTTGCAGTTACAAGAAAACTGGGCACATATGCTGGGTCTCAGACCAGGGCCATAATTCTCAGCTGTCTGATCTAAACAAGCCTCTGAGTAGAAAGAGAAGAGAGAATAAGAGGTTTTATTCTTTGGTGGGAATGGCCCTATGGGACTTGATTACGTAGAAGTTGATGGAGAAACAGAAAAGAACAGAGAGAAGGCAGGATATTACTTTTGTTCTTGTATAATTATTTTGCTCTATTTTCAGCTTGTTTGGAGAAGACAAGAAAACAAAGGGTATATCAAGAGATTTTGTTATCAAGAGATTTTGACTGTCACTTCCCAGTTGGAAGAAAATGCTTTTACTCCCCTGATCTCTTCTTTTACACTCTCATCCTTTACTCTCCCCCTTCCAAAAGAGCCTGTATCTAGGATGTCTTGGAAAATTTACTAGATTTGGGCAACCACAGAAACTCCTAAAGTCTGTGAGGGCACAATTAGGGTTTCCAGTTTGAAAAAAAACACAACATAATAGAAAATGTAAAAAATGTAGAAAATAATACAAAACTAAACAAGCAAACAAAAAATAAGGGAAGGATCCACCATTTTAAGAAGCAAGAAAAGAAGAGGTAGCTGCCTTAAAGATCAAATTTCCTTAAAAGTCAAAAGTGTTTTTTTCAATATTAGTAAGGATAAATAGTCCATCCAAAAACCTAATGGAACTTAGAGTCTCACACCAAACTGTTGGAAATTAAATTGGAAAATTCCTGCTGTCTTACTGGTGATAGTTTCATATAAGGACCTCTTCAAGATCATGACTATGTGAAAGATGGGTTTCTCTGCTTGTGCTGAACAAGAGAGATTTAAATCACCTCTTTGGTGTTGAAAGTGTGTTGCCAGTACACCAGCAGTAAACCCAGGATCATATTATTCAGCATTTCAGTGACCTTGCCATGGTATTCCATGCATCTTACCATAGTTTTGACCTCCTTGTTTAGACTAATCAGGTCAAATGACAGCACATAGAGATCAACTTTAACAGATACGGACTTAATTGTAGAAGCCACTCATAAGCCACTGAAGTCTGCAGAAGGTCTTGTAGAAAATAGGAGCTATGGTGTCAGCTTTTCCAAGGGATCTTTAGAAACTGCTGTAGTCAGAGATAATCTTCAGTGGTGGGAAAATTGAGGTAAACCTCAATACAAATGCCTACATGCCTTCTTCTACCATTGTCCTGCAAAGCTGACATTGGGGTTGTATTGTGTAAGTCAACACATCATCACTAGTATTCAACAAAATGGTGTCTTCACTATCTCAATTAAAAATAATGTGGCTTCCTTGGAAACATTTCCTACAAAATAGACTTATGCTTAACTCTGACCGTCAGTGAATCAGCATAATGTCAATGGAGGGGCTAACAGAGTTGCATGCACATGGCACAAACCCACTTGTCTGATGGTAACATATTCCTGGTGCTGACTTACATTGAGATATATGGTTTACCTTCTGCAGTTATTAGGATGAAGAAGAATTCGAAAAACCACCATGGCTTCTGTTATGAAAACTTCCATAAACTGCATTGATTACAGACATTGAGAAAGAAAGGAAGTAGCAGAGGAGAGAGAAATTGTAACATTACCTGAACTAACATCATCTCAATTGTTCCACTTGGTGTGGACAGACTGCTAACATCTTAGAGTGTGCTGCAAAAAATGCACAGGGCACCTGAGCCATATGACAGAGTGCAGATTAAAGTAGACAGCTGCCTACCAGATCTAAAAGAAGTTAACTTCTACCAGTAGCACCCACAACTTGCACAAATTTATTTAAGACTCAGCTTGAGAAAACTGACAGTATTAAGTCCCATCAACTAAATACCCGCAGTGTACCAATAAAAGCATGCAATATTTTTTGTGACACTTGTGTTTTCCTAGAATCAGCTCAAGAATTCAATTTCAAATAAGATTAATGCAACTGAGCTGCACTTTGTATGGGATGAAATAATTATTTTAAATATTTAACCAGTCTGCAACATTTAGGAAGGTGTAAGTTCAGACAGGTCTCAAAAAAATGAGTCCTGATCACAACACAGGTTGAGAACTATCAGGAATCCTAATATCTCCTTGAGATGATGCAATGGCTTAACTAAAGAAAGCTTTTTTCATACTAATGGCAAAAGTAAAAATGCAATTATCAGATACCCTAGCTTGGTGAAGAAAAGCAAGTGACCAGCAATGCCAGCCAAGTGATTTTGTAAAACATCAGCCTTTTAAAAGTAAGGGAAGGAAACATCAGCGTTTGACTATGGCAACAGATATTATTAAGGGAAGAAAACTATAGCAAGGGACTCATCTTGAAGAAAAAAGTCAGATAATGGTAAAAATATTACGGAAAAAGGAGCATACTTTCTTCTGCAGAAGGAACCTATGTTATTACTGACAAAGTGTTCTCTTTCATCTGGTGTACATGCTCACTTGAGAAATTGAAGGCAGTTGAAGAGGTAAACTCCATGGTCTCAGCAAGTCTTCTGAATAAAATGAAACATTCGTTTCTACCTTATTTGTCTTTTTTTTTTTTTTTAATTGTTTTTGTTACAGCAATCTGCCTTGTCACCCTGCGTCTCAAGACTCTGAATGCAGTATGATTTCCTATCTATAATGGGGTGG
Organism: Actenoides hombroni; assembly: GCA_024336885.1. Taxonomy (NCBI): domain Eukaryota; kingdom Metazoa; phylum Chordata; class Aves; order Coraciiformes; family Alcedinidae; genus Actenoides; species Actenoides hombroni. The sequence continues at coordinate 99,147,168 of WUAM01000431.1, read as the reverse complement.
ATGGGAAAGTGGCATTTTATTTGTTCAAAGCCCTGACAGCTCACAACACTGTATTAATAGGCTAAAATTAATTTGTCTATTTAATGTCAAGCCCTCTTGGAAAAATCAATCACACTCTAATAAAGGACCTTTCATTTTAAAGTAGTGAACTTTGAAACTATGTAAGGAAAGGCAAAATATTCTCTAGGACACACAAAGGTTTAACTCTTTCCTAGTGTAACAATCTCAGCCCTACACTGAGTTGTAGAACTTTTATGGGCCTGTACTGCGATTCAAATACAGCACAGTCTATACTCATGCTGTGACATTAGTGGTTAGTAGTTAGAACTCACCAACAGTGGAATATTTTTTTTCACTGAAATGATAAAGATTGACCTACAGAAGCAGTGAGCTTGGAAAGCTTTTTGCCCCAGACCCGAGAAAGTACAATATTTTCACTGGGGTAACAAGGTCAGACTTTGACCTTACATATCAAATTACTGTTTACAGTATATGTAGTAAATTTAGATCTGTGTTTGGAACTGTTAATGATACTAGCACTCTGGTAACATTATAAATAGTAAATACTGCTATGGCAAAAACATTGGTTCCTAGCCCCAAATTAACGACTATTCAAGTTAAGAAGTATATTGATGTCTTCAAAGCAGATCAGAAGGTTTATTATTTCTTAATAAACAGCAGATTATGCTTGAGACGGTCCAATGTACTAAACCAAATCAGTACTAATCACTGACAAATACTACTGAATTTGATTGCTATACTTACATGCTATACTTACATGGATACCATGTTCCCCTAGGTTTTACACATTAAAACCATTACACTGGTTCTGTCTCCCAGTTCTGTATTTAGTGCAGGATGGGACTTAAAACAAAAACATATTCAAACTTAATCCATCTTGAAAAGAAAGAAGATTGTGTGGTATTTTTATACTGTGTATTTTTATCCAGTGTACAAGGAGCCACAGATTCAGAAATATCTATAGAATGGTGCTGTTTATGAAAGAATAAATCTACTATTTTGTTTTCTTACAGTGTATTCCTTGTTCAAAGACATTTTCTTTAAAGGTCTATGGTACTTTTCATTAAAGGCAGTAAGTTAACACAGGTTATATCAGTCTGAGACAGGAATTTATTTTTTTTTATTTTATCTTACCTTATTGTTGCCAACTCTAAAACCCATTTGCTTTTATAAGAAACATCACAAAAGAATGTTCAACAAACCAACTGTCCAGACTCCAGACATTTAATTATCTATATTTTCCTCTGTACCTCATGATGATAGACTGTCATCCATAAGATGAAGTGTAGAGAAAACTGGGAGATTTTTGATCTGACATTTCTCTTATAGCATCACTTTTATTCTAGAAGAGTATTATCTCATCCTGGAAGACTGACAGCATGCTTCTTCTGGTTTCATTCATCAGTCTGAAGCTTTTTCATGGCCTTGGCTTCTGCCTTGTGAAAAACTACTATATGTCTAATAGAACAGCAGAAGTGCAACTTTATTATTTCAATGAACTCCCACAAGAACTCAATAGTAATAAGTGTATGTCTCTTTTTAACACATAGAAACAAAAGTCACACAAGTTCAGATACAACAAGACAGGGACCATGAGTATGTGCTACCCTGAGTTCTGTTAAAAGAGTGGAGCCCAGAAAAGTCTCTAGAAAAAAAAAAGAGCTCTGCAGAGAGAAAGGGACCCAAATTACATGCTGTGATGGCTGAGGGTAGCTGATGGCTGCTGGCAATCAGTCCATTGTTTATTTGGAATGTGTGATTAGGGAAGCACAGAAAAAAAAATGCCTGACCATAATCACTGGCACCTTTCTACACCTCTACCATGTTGGTACTAACAATGTTTTTCTCTGAGTCTACGGAAAGGCTTGACATCAGGGTACAACTTTAGTGAGAAAAACTCAAAACATTCAGCCTGTGGTGGGTTTGCAAAGACTGAATTACAGCTTGCAGGCTTTTCTGGAAACTGAAGCAAACTAAGTCCACCAGAAATTCATGCAAGCTGGCTACAGCAACACCACAATGTTTACAAAAGGAACTGAAGAAAAAACAAGAAACCTAAAGCATTTCTGTTTCTGTAGTAATAGCTCACCAGTATTGCTCTGAAAGACTTAGGCCAATACAGTAAAAGATTCAAGTGATGCGTGCTGCAGACTCACTGCTTTTACCATTGAGGGACATTTTTAACTTACTGTTGAAGCTGAAGAATTAACTTTCTAAGAATGCTGAAGTTACGGAGATATTCAAGCTGTTATATCCAAGAATAACTCTGCTTTAAGTTTTCAATGACATCCGTGTACCCCTTTAAAAAAAAAGGAATTAAAATATCTCATATCTTGTTTACAGAATACCTGTGACATCATATTCGAGATAGATTTTGCTCCTAATGCTGTTGGAAAAAAAAGCATATAAAATTCTTCATTTTTATCCAGAGAACATTTCCATGGTAAAGTCAAGTTTGTAAGCTTATCTTAATTTTTAGAATTCACAAACCACCTAAACCACAAAACACTGGGCAAATATTTAGTCTTTAAGGCTATACTAAGATTACGTACTATGTAAGGCAAGGGGAATATTTCTTTCCCATTTTATAGTAGTTAAGTTTGGAAGTGTGTACAGGGGCCCTTTCCTGGATATTGCTCCAGTTGTGTTATCTTGGATGACTTCTCAGAAGAGATGAGGAGACAGTCTGATAACAGTGAAGAGCCTTGGTTTCCATCTATGTATTCACTCACACCTATATGGTGAATCCATGTAGTAAATATGAAAATGTTAGAATTAGCTGCAATAAGTACAACAGAAATGTGCTTCGCTGAGCTGCTGGTAGTGTGTGGACTCTGAACGGCACTTGCAGCAGATTTTTAACTACTTCATCAGAGCTCTACTTTTTCAGGCCAATTTAGTCACAAGTCAGCAGCCATATATTTTGTTCTGTGCTTGGGCTACAGCTGAAATACATTCAGTTACTTCAAATGGGATACACGCTGTTGCAAGACTTCCTGATCTGGAAGCCAGAGGAATGAAAGAAGCATAGAAGAGTCAAGGCAGAGAAACAAGGTAGGAAAGGAAAGAGTTATTCTGAAGCCTTTTAAACCTGAAAATCTGTGAAACTGCTGAGAAAAGATAATGACAGATTCCCAGCTTCAACACAATGAAAGTTGTTTGAACAAGGAACTCTGTGAGTCAGACACTGTCCAGTCTGCTGTGCCTAGCTGGCCACTTAGGGTGGCTAAAACAAATTTCAGACAGAATTCAGTTCTTGCCTTCTTTTATGTAACTTTTCATTCACTTCTGCCCACACAGGGTGCTATTCAAACAGCAGGGTAAAATACAGATGCATGAATCATGTACAGACTATTCCCAATTCGTGGGGAAATGTGAGAGTCCCTGAAATAGATCTTATCTATACTAGGTGCTAGTACAAAGTAGAGATTTAGAATTGAGTTTTGTTTAGCCATCATGCAAATTTCCCTATGGAAGCAAGAAAGATGACACACACAAGACACATACAATAAAAAATAAAAAGACAGATGAGCCTTATCTTTGTGCCAGACTTGTCTTCACCTAAAGACCTGCCTGGTTAGACAAGCAAGGGCACGAAAGACCTAATAGAGCAGTATTAGCACCATACTAGCAGAAATCATGCTGATTGCCCCATGAGTCAAGTCATCACCTGAAATTAAGCAAAGATTTTTCAATAGAATAATATTGGATTCAAAATCTTTCTTGGTTTTGAGCCTTCAGATGAATTCTGAAAAAAAAAAAAAAAAAAAAAAAAGCTACTTTTGAGTAGCTCTTCTGTGACTGAAACTTGCTTTGCTAGTTTAGAGCAATTTGTCATTAAAAAATAAAACCATGTCATGGGTCATAATGTCATAATGTGTAAGTTCACAGCATAAATGTTGTTTTACAGATCACAAGAGAATTTCAGGGTGATGACCCAAAGAGAGAGTATAATGTCAGCTTGTTCTCTATCTCCATTGTGAGTGGTTGTCACTCAGTATTACTCATTTATGTTTTTTCCATGTTTATTCAGGTTAAAGAGCAACAACAGTATAAAAAGATTCATCTTACACAGACTGTAATAAAATGCTCCAAATGTTGACTGCTACATAAAATCCAACTGTTTTCATCATATTTTCTCTGAAGACTTGAGGAATAACTGCTCTTTCAGGTCTTTTTTTTTCACTGATGCCTTCACAGGGCCAAGGGTTAAGATTGTGATCTTATGCTGAGAACAAGGTAGATAGAAACAAACTTTCTCCTGTGTCTGCTCACAGACAGTCTCAGGGGAATGCAAGCCACGGCTCATAATATCAAGTCCCTGATCTACATGAAAACATACTTCTTTCCTTGACTACATGACAGCATAGTTCTTTCCTTGACTTCACACTTACGAGGTATCATGAATGAGTACCTTGCTCCTTCACAGAACATATGGGGGGGATACAATGAATAATACATAAAGTCAGTTGTTAACACAGTGATTTTAAACTTTTTTATGTATAAGAATTATTAGCAAAGGAAAGTATTTTCACTTTTCATTCAGCCACCCAGGTGTAAATCCATTAAATTTCACAGAAATATATAGTATCTCTCTAAATTTAGATGAAGTATTACCAGAAGGTATGCAGTGATAACCTATCTTCAAAGGAAAATTTAAATGCCTATTTCTGCCAGGAGTTTGCATCTGACTATAAGAACTGTGAGACTGGTGTCATAAATCAATGCTTCTGAGTGTGATTTGTTTCTGAGAGTAAATATACATTCCAAAAAGTGTTTTCTGAACAGCGTGAGAAAACTTGTCCATGCTCCTTAGAGTTCTAAAGCCATGGGTACTGTCCAGAGACTATACCTATGTGCTTTAGGTCCAAATCCTACTACAGGGAGATATTTTTAAGTTTACTAATAATTCTAATTTTACATTTTTATGTGCAAAATCTAAAGAAAAGGTCTATAGCTGTGAATTGAATTTGGTTGTTTGGTCTTTTTTTTTTTTTTTTTTTTTCCCCATGTCTGTGCTTTCCTAAGTTTCAAAACTCCAGGACTGACCTTTTTCCTTTACAGGACATGTTCTCATTTCTTTAATCTTGGGAGCTTCTTTTTTCAATTCTTATGTAATTTTGTTGCTTTTTTATTTCCCCCTGCCTTAGACTTTTTATTTGTTCTAGTTTCTTTCATTTCTTCAGTGTCTCTTGTACTGAAATTTATAATGAATTTTATTTCTAATTATTTTCTTGAAATTTGTAATCACCTATTTGCATTCTTTAGGTTTAGTTATGTTTTTCAGTATTTACTTCTTGATGATTTTTATTTTCCCAGGTGATGTCTGACCTGAAGAAGGATAACACAAACTTCCTTGATATCTGTCAGTTTGTATCCAAAACTCAGTTTAAATTTTTCACTAAAAAGTTGTTGGGTTTTTTCTTTGTGGTTTTTTTTTTGTTTGTTTGTTTGGTTTTTTGTGGGGGTGCGTGTGTTGGGTTTTTTTGGGTTTTTTTTAATTAATCTTTTTTTCTTTAATCTTTGCTGTGGCTTGGCAACCTATCACTCACTTGGCTTTGTTTTTCTTAAAAATGTACCTTCAGATTCTAGAACTGCAGCAAAAAGGCCGTCAGGAAGGAAATGGAAGCAGATCTTATAGAAATGTTATAGTGAAGCAAAGAAGGTGGCATGAATGTTACATTTATTTAAAAAAAAAAAAAAATGTTCACTTTTAGAAACAAGTAATTCTTCCTTGATGCTTTATCATTGCTGTATAGTAAACACCTGCTTTCATTTTTTTTTTTTTTTAACTGTTTCAAAATAGTTTGCTGAGGTGAAACTTCAGAAGGAATAATCAGTAGTGGTCAGGTAACTCAGAGTTCAGTGATTAAGGGTGCCTCCTCTTGCCCTTTCCTTTTACTTTTGGATTTTCTTTTTCTGATGGGTTTTTATGGTTTTTTTTTTTTCCCCTTCTTCCTTTCTTGTCCTATTTAATTTAAAATGTGAATGTCACCGAGGAATGTAAGTGAGCACAAAAGAAGAGTTCTTTTCCAATTATATGTTTTCCCTTGTTTTCCAGATTTCTTCCCCAGCTTCCTTCTCTGAAAATGGGAAATATAGGAAAAAAAAACAAAATTGAAAAAGGAAAAGAGGCAAAATAAAGCACAAACACTAAACCACAATTTTTTCAGTGTTTTCATCAGAACTAATTTAAATGAAACATGCTTGAAAATGAAACAAAATTTTAAAAAATACTACTAAATGGCAACTTTTTGAAGCAAGATGGATAATATTTTCATAAATAATTGTCTTCCTCATCAAGACATGCAAATCACACTTAACAGGGAAATTTTCTGGATAGAAAAGGTTGTGATGTTTTAACAGTTCATGTTGTTTTATTTATAACAAAGGCCAAAATGAGGCTGGGGGGGGAAGGTTATAAGTGGTATTATTTTCTATATTTGTTTAGGCATTTCACAGGCCCAGGAAACAAAAAAAAAATGTTTCCATACAATCATAAAGTTTCGTCTGTGTTTTATTATCAGGGCTGATCTTGAATATTACTTACTGAAGGAGAATTACAGTATCTGATCTAGAAACAGCTAAATGTACATTGACTATAATCTGACTTTTCCTGTGTTATAAATATCATATGCTGGATTACATAATTTTAAAATATTCAAATTGTCTTAAAGTGATCATAAATTTCAAAAATACCAGAAATTCTTTTAATTTAAAGGTTAGAGAGTAGTTATGTCAGTTTTAAAGCATTAGGTTGCCACTTTATTTCAGCTTTATTTGCTTGAGAAATTTGGTGCTATGCACTGCAAATAGTTACTGGCATCATGAAGATCCAATCAGGTTGTAAGGTATTTGATGATTGCACTTAACATTGATTCATCAAAATATGTTAAATTTCATTTTAGGCAGGTAATTTGGAGGTAATGGGACAAATAGAACATTTTTCTGTAGATAATATTGTGGCATGATGTGAAAAATTATTTTTTCTAAACCCATAACGAGTCACTGGAAAGTTATACTACAACCTACCATTTCGTGGTAGTTCATTCCATACCTTGCCATTAACCTGACTGCTACTATGTAGGAGATACTTTTTATTTTTCAGAAGGCTGGTGAAGTTCTAAACATGTAGAAACAGACACTGTAATCTTATAAAACTGTTTAATTTTACTAGCTTTATGATTTAAATAACAATCTCTAAAGCAGCAAAAATGTAAGAAAGGGATCTTGACAAAGTAGATGAAATTAAGAAAACAATTGCTCTTGCAAGTCAAACATAAATTATAATATTATAATGACATGCATAGGAAGACGTCTTTATGAAGGTTCAGGAAAGATTTTACTCTTTTGTGCTCAAGAACATTATTATATTTTTTCCCTTTTTGTCAAGTAATCAGGTTTAAAAAGACACTGAATGATGACTAGTTTTTCCAACATTGCTGCTTGAGCATCATAGTGTTGACTAGGTGACTATTAAAATCACCTCCCCAGTTCAAATAACTGGAGTTCATATTAGTGTCCAAGAGTCAAAGGAATAAAAATACACATTTTTGCAGGGATCCCAGTAAGTATGCAGTGACTACATAACTGAAAACTTGTGAATATTTATGATATTAATATGAATTAATATTAATGTTTTTCAAGATACAGTAATATGATCAGCAATATGCTATTTTTAGATTGCACTGCAGTTTTAAAAGTGCCTTTGGATAACAATCTGATACTAAAACTGATAGACTCAGCTAGAAGTAGAGAAGGGATTTAAAGGACTTTTCAACACTCTTGCTTGCACCCCACCTCTACTTATCCTCTTTTCCAGCAATCTTACATTGCTTTTAATTTTTCAGTCTTAGCCAAGAAAGTGAACTATAAACTTAGTTGGCTCAAATTACTATGAACATTACAACAGAAACATTCAACTGAGAACAAACAGTATTTCATGATAATTAGGATTTGTCAATACTACAAACATGAACTGTACAGAATTTGATTAAAATGCTCCTGTGTCCTGATCTGGTTGTGAGGTGATTCTAATTTGCACTGTAAACAGTTGTCCTTCCTTTTTCACATTTTAACCTTCTCCAGTTTATTAATGATAATAAGATCTGATTCTTTCCATTTCATTTTGGTGAGGAGGTTGGAACTGTGCATCATGGACAGCTGCTGAATTACTTTCACATGACCCTAAAAAAATCATCAAGAACATAGCAATTTCATTTTTAAGACTCAATTTCAATCCATAATACTAAACTATATACCCAGATAAAGAGCTGGTTTAATATTATTCTTTTCTTATCTAGGTTTCTTACTCAGTTTGATCTGTGTACTAGCAAATTCAGTTGTTTCAATTGTTTTTCAGTGATTTCTGTGATGTCCTTTACCAGATATGTTTACCTCTAAGTTTTCATGTTCCCGATCTTAAGGTACTTAATTTCTAAATAATATTTTTTCTTATTTACTTCCAGGAAAAATTAAACAGAACAACAGACTCTATGGAAACAGGAAAGTGTTTCATTTCTCAGCACAAAATGATATGCCACCTATGGATTAAAAAAAAAAAAGTAGAACATTAAAACAGCATTGGAGGCTCTGAAGAGTGATCTAGACAGACAAGATCAATGGTATGAGTTTCAATTAGTCCAGCCGCTGAGTTCTGCACTTTGGCCACAACAACCCTCAGCAGCACTACAGGCTTGGGAAGGAGTGTCTGGAAAGCTGCTCAGCAGAAAGGGGCCTGGGGTGGGTTGATTGACAGCCAGCCCAACATGAGCCAGCAGGGTGCCCAGGTGGCCAAGAGACCAAATGGCATCCTGGCCTGTATCAGAACAGCATGGCTAGTAGGGCCAGTTAAGTGATTTGCATAGAAGCATAGAATCATTCAGGTTGGAAAAGACCTTAGGGATCATCAAGTCCAACCATTAACCCTACTCTGCAAAGTTCACCCCTAAACCATGTCCCCCAACACCACATCTAAATGACCCTTAAACACATCCTGGTTTTGTGACTCAACCACCTCCCTGGGCAGCCTATTCCAGTGTCTGACTACTCTTTCTGTGAAAAATTTTCCCCTAATGTCCAGTCCTAACCTATCCTGTTGCAGCTTGAATCCATTCCCTCTTGTTCTATCAATAATCACCCATGAGAAGAGACCAGCACCAACCTCTCTACAATGTCCTTTCAGGTGGTTGTAGAGTGATGAGGTCTCCCCTTAGCCTCCTCTTCCTCTGTAGTGGGTCTGGCTGAGCTGCTTTTCCCCACCCAGCCCTCATGCTGCAGCACTGGGAGCTGGAGGGTGTTGATAACACCCCCATGTTATCACTGCCAGTGCTCACGCAGCACCAGAGGCTGAGGGGGCAGGAAGAGGGAGGGGATACAGCCAACCTGAGCTGACCAGTGGGATATTCCATACCCTGTGACGTCAGCTCAACTCTAAAGGGAGAGGGCAGGAGGAGGATGGGGGGGCATTTATAGAATCATAGAATTGTCTGGTTGGAAGAGACCTTTAAGATCGAGTCCAACCGTTCACCCTGCACTGCCAGGGTCCCTAAACCATGTCCCTCAGCACCACATCCACACGATTTTTACTGCTGGGCCCCCTGCTCTGGGTGACCCTGCTGGATGGAGCAGGGGGGGGACACCAGAGCAGCTCCAGAGGGCCCTTTCCACCCCCACCGTGGTGGGATTCTGTGGCACTTCTTTGTTCTGCTTGAGAACAGGTTGACTGTTAAAAGGCATTGGTCAACTTTTCCTGGATTTCTGTGTCCTTGTGACAGCTCCAGTTGTACTCTGGGCTGCTAAGTAGTGGCAGCTACAACACTTCTAAGAAACAGTTGCCCTGGTCCTTGAGTCCAAAGCAGAATTTCTTCTTGATAGCCTTTTTGAAGCAGCAAATCAGGATGGTTTTCCTCTGTTATACCGTGCCCACCTGAATGCCTGTCTGGAAACACGATAACTAACAGAGAACTTTCCCTTGTGTAAATCCAGTAGTGGAGTAAAAAAGGTGGGAAGCAGCTGAAAATTGTGGAAGTAATAAACCACAATATTTGGGTTTTATTTTCTTGAAGTGCTGAACATCAGCCAGACGTTTACAGAACTAAGCTTTGCTCGGTGACGAGCACAGAGTAATGAGAGTCCCTGGTTTGTGGTGGGTGTCGCAACGGGAGGCGAAACCTTCCTGACCTTGCTGACTTCAAAATATCCTTCTTGTTGTCACCTCTGTTTCTCCTCAGGACTTTATCAACCAGTGATGACGTCGAGGACCGGGAGACCGAGAAAGGCCGCCTGGAAGAAGCTTATGAGAAGTGTGACCGGGATTTGGATGAGCTCATTGTCCAGCACTACACCGAGCTCACCACCGCCATCCGCACCTACCAGAGCATCACCGAGCGCATCACCAACTCGCGCAACAAGATCAAACAGGTCTGGGCTGGCTTGGCAACACTTCTTGTCCTTGCATCTGCTTGGTGGCATCTCCTCGGGGTACAAGTCTGGGCAACTCCGCTGTCTTTTTCTGTCCTGTGTGTTTTCCTTTTATGGGTGGTTGTCCTGGTTGGAGGTTAGAACAGAACGAACTCTGGGCAGGGATTTCCCTTTTCAGCTCATTCTCTAAGTCCCTGCACTGTCTGAAGCTCACAGCAGATTTTTCTCAGCCCATCTCTGTTCCCAGCAGTGACAATGCTCCGTGTCCAGAGTGACTGCCAAGGGCTGATGTGCAGAAAGGCTCTTGCTTCTCCTTGCTCCTCTGCAGACCAAGGTCACTGCTCAGTCTTGTGCCCCACATTGGGCTGCAGTAAGCAAGAGGTGGCACCTGTGGGGAGGAGCAGCCAGGACAGGAGACCCTAAACTGACCAACAAGGGATTCCATCCCATGTATGGCATATCCTGTATAAAGCTGAGAGATCATGAAGGTCAACTCGTGGCTGGGCATCTGAGGAGGCCTCTGTCCATTCTGCCTTGGATTCTGATCCATGTGCTCCTGAATTCAGTTCAAGAATCTAGTTTCTGAATCTGGTTCTCATCTTCTGCAGTGTCCAGCCTGAGTTTTCCTGTGCCTGCTCCACACCATCAGCAGTGACAGTGATGTAATTGCCATTAGGGAAGGTGGGTTCAGTACTGGTTTTGTATATATTTGTATATATTCCATTTTATTGTTATTACTTTCATTAAAGCTGTTTTCATTTTCTTTTCTCTCTCTTCCTTATTCCCTTTTTCTTCCCTTTTGGGAAGAGAGAAGGGTTAACAGAGAGCATCTGTCATTCATCCCGTAGCCAGCCCAGCCCTAACCCTCAACCTGCTGCCAAAACAGCACATTTTGGTATTTCCCAGGATCCTCAAGAGCTCAGAGAGAATGAGCAGCACAGGTAGTAAGTGAATGAGATGAAAACTCAATGCAGCTCGCCTGAATCTCGGTGTAGTAACTACACCATCTCTCCTCTCCTAACAGCGCTGCTCCCCAACAACTCCTCCTCGCTTCTTCACATCAAATTTGTTCCCCCAAATCCTTCCCTTGGCCACCCAGCCTCTCATCCTCCCCCTCACGCTCTCCTCCCAAGCACTTAATGCTTTCCACTCCGAACTGAAGGAGTCAGTGACAGGATTAACCGCTCAGTCTATCTGGTAATTACACAGTTATCTTCATACTCTTTGTCCAGTCGCCTTTATCGCTCTTTTTAACGGGTCCCCGATTCCCCACGGACCAAGACGAGCATAATGCATCACTGAGGGCTTTGCAGTAAGCTTGTGGAATGGGATTCCAGGGCATTAAATCTCCCCCTCAAAACAGTCACTCTGCTCACACTGGGGAACTACCATTAGATGTGGTGTTGGGGGAGATGGTTTGGGGGTGAACTTGCAGAGGCAGGGCTAACGATTGGACACGATGATCCCGCGGGGCTTTTCCAACCTGAACGATTCTGCGATCAGGACTTGAGGGAGCAAAGCCAGCTGGGGCACAGCTTCCACACCCTCCCAGGACTTACTTGAACAAAGGGTTTTTCGGCCTCTGTGGTTTCTTCTTGGCGAAGAAGGCGGCGAATTCTCGCCCCGAGCTGGCGTAGCTCAGCTGGGCGGACGGCTCCGAGGCCGCCCGGGTGTTCTTCATATCCAGGTACTCCGTCAGCAGCATCTGCCAACACAGGGGAGGAGGAGTCAGCACGTGAAAAAAGAAACAGCTTTATAATGGACCCGGAATGAGTTGTTGGTATTCTGTGTGGCTGGGAAAAAAAAAAAAAAAAGCAGTAAAAACAACACCAACAACAAAATATCGTTAAATTGCAATTAACGGAAACCCGGCTTCGCTTTCAGAAACGGGATCCTAGGGACTGCAATGCCTCTGAGCTTCTTTTGGGCTACTTCACCCCTTCTATGTGCTACAACCCCCTGATGGTACCAAAAGGAACTTGCAAGAAGTTCCCGTTCCTCCCCAAAGCGATTCTATCAGCAGCAGGGAGACGGTGAGTGGGTGGTTGGCTGCTCTTTCCAGAGGGATTATCTACCACAGCTCTTAAAAACATAAACATTAGAAACGTTGCTCTGGTCGGTGAGGAAAGCAGATTTTATAGGTGTGTGTGTTTGCCTATGGATTGCCTGTATATTTGTATCACAGAAGCGTTTGGTTTGGAATAGATGTTTAAAACCATCGAGTCCAACTGTTCCCCCAGCACTGCCAGGGCACCACTAACCCATGGCTCTCAGCATCACAGCTTGGAAACCTCTCCAGGGATCATGGGGACTCCACCACTGCCCTGGGCAGCCTGGGACAGCCCTTGAGAACCTCTTCCATGAAGACAGTTTTCCTCACATCTAACCCATGTCTATGGATTTTTCCTCTACCCCAATAAGCTCAGAAAGAGGTTGGGGGGGGGGGTCCCTTTGTGAGACCTGGGTTCCCCTCGTTGAACCCCTTGCAGCCTTGAGCAGTAGCCTGGTATTCAAAGCTATTTCAGCAGCTCTGGGGTGCAGAAGCAGAAAAGAGATTCCAAGTCGTTCACTTTTCATTTCCTCGGCTCTGAAGATGGAAAGAAACCCCTTAAAAATTAACTTTTGCCAGCGCCTTCCGAACGCCGCTCTTCATTTTGAGACAATTCTCCCTCCTCGGAGGCTATTAGTAATGTGTTCCATTTGGATAATTAGTTAGTCAAAGCCCATCAAAGAGAGCTGGCTGTAATGAAAGGGATACAGCAGGACGGTGCTGCCTAAGTTTAAGCAAATTGCACAGGAATAAATATCTTAGGCAAATGGTATCGTGCCCCTAATTAGAAATCATTCAGGATAGCTTGGGAAAAAAAATAATAACCATAAAATGTAATACAAACACAGAGAGACCTCAACTCCTCCAACATCTCAATTCAAACTTTACCTGAGCACAAGCTGCTCAAAGGCGTGTTTATTGTTAAAGGTAAAAATAATCACCCTGCTAATTGTTAGCAGTGATTTAGCCAACCTGTTGGCACTCATGGCGTTGTGTTGCATCTCCTCTCCTTGAACTAACAAACCCAAAAATTGTCACAGAAAAAATGTAATTAAACCCTCAAACTTAATTTGAGAAAAATAAAAAATAAGAAAGGAGAAGGGGGGAAAAAGGAGAAGGAAGGAGGGGAAAACGGAGAAGGAAGGAGGGGAAAACGGAGAAGGAAGGAGGGGAAATGGAGAAGGAAAGGGAGGAAAATGGAGAAGGAAGGAGGCGAAAAAGGAGAAGGAAGGGGG
>WUAM01000431.1:98986734-98997688 GCA_024336885.1 Actenoides hombroni | reverse complement strand
AAAGAAAGGTACTAAAAAAATAAAAAAAAAAAAAAAAAAGAGAAAAAGAAAACAAAAGAAGACCAAAAAAAGAGGAAAAAAAAGAAAAAGAAGAAAGAAAAAAGAAAGAAAAAACCAGGAAATTTTAAAAAAAAAGGAAGAAAAGAAAAAAGTAAAAAGAAAAAAGTAAAAGAGGAAAAAAGAAAACAAAATTAAAAAAGAAAGAAAAGAAAAAAAATTTTAAAAAAGGAAAAAAAATAACAACACAAAAAAAACCAATCTGGAAAGGCTAGTCATTTCCTCAAAGATGACTCTGGGTGCAGAGAGCCCTTCTGGCTGCCACTGATCCTAAAATGTCCATGGGGTTTTTTCAGGAGCCCATTGCTTGACATTTTGAAAAATAAGGCATCCACCATAAGCATTTAACTTTGGGGTTTTTTTCCTCCATACATGGAACTAAAAAGAGCAAAGCATGTAGTACTCTAGAAAATGTGAAAATCTTTATTGTTTTTCCTTCCATAAAGGCAACGGTTACGTTCCGAGTCACAGCAGGAACCATGGTGCCTCACTGCCTTCGAGGAACAAACCACTGGAGCGACTGTTGGAGTCATCTTCTAGCAAAGGATTTTCAGGTACGTTTCTCCCCCAACAACAACAGTCCAACGACAAAAAAAACCCCAAACCCAGCTTCTTCCTTTGCTCCCAGACAACAATAAGGCAAAGGCACATAAAACGCTGAAGGGAGTTGGAGCATCTAAGTTAGAAATATAAAATAAACCCCTATGAGGCTACGGTCACGGGGCAAAGGTTTCAGCTGAGGAGAGAGAAGCATGCACAGTGACATTAGGAAGAAGTTCTTCCCCAGGAGGGTGGTGAGACACTGGCACAGGGTGGTGAGACACTGGACCAGGTTGCCCAGAGAGGTGGTGGAAGCCCCATCCCTGGAAGTTTTTAAGCCCAGGCTGGCTGGGGCTCTGAGCAACCTGCTCTAGTGGGAGGTGTCCCTGCCCATGGCAGGGGGGTTGGAATGAGATGCTCTTTAAGGTCCCTTCCAACCCTGACAGTTCTATGATTCTATAAAAACAGAGCTGGGGTTCTTCAGCCTTCAGAGAAGGTTCTGGGGAGAGCTTATTGTGGCCTTTCAATATATGAATGGAGCTTATAAGAAAGACTGAAGAAGACTTTTCACCAAGGCCTGTAGTGACGGGACAAGGAGCAATGCTTGTACACTGAAAGAAGGCTGATTAAACAGAAAGAAGACTTCTTCTATGCTGAGAGTGGTGAGACAGTGGAACAGATTGCCCAAAGAGGTGGCAGATGCCCCATCCCTGGTAGTGTTCAAGGCCAGGTTGGATGGGGCTTTGAACAACCTGGTCTAGTGGGAGACGTCCCTGCCCATGGAAGCGGTTTGGAACTAGATGATCTTCAAAGATCATTTCCAACCCAAACCATTTTATGATTCTACATCAGAACACATTTATTCTTTCAAATTATTTGTGAAGAACTGGTGGGAGCCAGCGGTTTTAAACTGGCCTCCTTTTTCCTTTGTGATGTACAGTCCTTGCAGTAGTTCTGGCTTTTTAAGCTGTTAACTATTTGATGTTAGAATCCCTTTGGTCCTGTGGGTAATCAGAGATTTCTACTTATCCGTGCCTTCCCCGAGCCTGGAGCACGTTCTGCAGGCTTATGGAACGAGTGGCTGTGGCAACAGGGGGAGATGAAGATTGATCTGAGTGCATCTTCTCGCCACGGTGATTTTGATGACATAAAATCAAGCTCTGTGTGGCTTTGGTAGAAGGATTTTCCTAAATTTCTGGAGGAACTCGCAACGGTCCCGTGATTTCCTTGCCTTTTCGTGCAGTTCGCTGGTTCTCCGCAGGCTGCTACGAGAGCACTTGAAGAAAATAAGAAATAAGAGGTGGTGGTATCAGTAATTCCTTTAAGTTAGAGTTTATAGAGAACAATTTTTACCGTTGTTGCCTCTGTCATATTTGCAAATGAGTGGAACACGTCGCTGAGTGTGCAGCTGGCAACAAAAAAAAAATCAGAATTTCTACTACTAGTGAGGGGGGCAAAAAAAAAAAAAAGCTATTTTATATTCCATTAAACTGTTCCACATCATAAATAATTTATACTCAGCTTGCTCTGTTCTGTAGCAAAGATGATAAACTAATCATTTTAGGAGCATTTTAATGACTATAATGGTTTTCCTGTTTTTTCTCTGTAACGGAAACCCCGTTCCTCTAGTATTCCCCTGGTCATTATATGTATGGAACTGGGTTAAATTATAAGAATACATTTAAAAGTGAATCCTTGAGTCTTGCTCTGTGAATTCCACAGGTATCTAGGAATGGATCAAACTATATGTAGTTTTCTTCATTTTTCACTTACTATAGTAAGTTTATATTCATTATTTCTGTCCTTACCAAAAGTGTGTAAACACCTCCTGTCATATTTTGAGGGTGTCTGTGTTCCCAGACTGGAATATTCATCATTTTTCCAGTTTCTACTAAACTTTTCAATAGTTTGTACATTTTCTCAGTCAGAGACTTCAAGACTAATCAGTGTTTTGTGGTTGTAAATATGTCCTTTGCTTTGTCAGTGAAAATCTCCTACTTTTTCAGTAATTAAAAAAACCCCAAAATCTAAAGGAAATAGCATTATAAAAATTGAAATTGCTTGAAGATTTAAAATAAAAAAAACACCACTTTTGGGCTACAACATTTCTAAAATATGGCTTTTTAAAGGATGAGCCAGATATTCAGAGTTCTAGAAAACCACCTCTGTTTTCAGACATGTTCTGTTGTGTAGGGTTTGCTGCTTCTGAGCAGGTTACTGGTGTGTTTTGCTGAGATGCCCTGCCTGTTCTGAAACTCTAAATAGCAGCCATGGTGCTTCACTAAGACTTGCCTCGTTTGCTTTCGTTGATGCAAGTATAAAATGTGATATTCTGAGCAGGTAACAGAGGAGTGTAGAGTCTAGAACTCCCTATTTCACTTTTAGTAGCACCGCTGGATTTAACCGTGAGTCTAGAAACAGCTGGTAGGAGAAATTCCAGTTCAGATCCAAGTTTTGATAGTGTGAGTTCGTCCTTTAATCTTAGCACTGAAATACCTTAAAGGTTTTCTTTATTTTCTCCGTGGCGAACTGAAATATTTTCAGAAAGAATTGCTTTCTGCCAATTAATTCTTCTCGTTCGGACTCCTACGCAAAATACAATGCCCGATGGAACAATTGGTATTTCTGACTACTAGGACTTTAATGTAGTTACTGTTGAATTCAATTGGATGGCACGGATTTTATTTTTTGCTAGGGTGTTCTTCAAATAATTTATGAATAGGATTAGTGAGTCTTGGTAATAGAAGTATCATCTTAAACTTGTTTTTGCGAGGAAAGTATAATCAAGTAATTTTTGGTCTCTGAGAGAGAACGGGTGGGTAATTTTCTCTTAAATTTCTTTTTCATCGTTACCCGCACCTCAAAAACATTTTAAACTTTGCAGGTTGGATAAAATATGACGGAAAATAGTTTCTAGAGAATTACGTTCATGGTACTCTGCCAGGAGATGACTTTGACTAGGAGCTGTCCTCTGACAAATTAGTGATCGTTCCCTTTATGTAGTACATTGCAGGAACAGCAACCACCATATTAAATCTTAATCAATAACAATGTTGCACTAATTACAGGAGCGAGTGTATATATTGGATAAATTGCTGTTTGTAAATGTTGTATTATATTAACTAAAACAGCTAATTACCAGCAGCAGAATAAACATAAGGTTTGCTAAAAGCTTCCATCCGTAGCTTGGAGCAGTCGCTGCTGCCTAATATTTCAGTCAATGTGGAAAATAAGGTAATGACATTATAAATACATTTATAATGCAGGACAATTTCTTCTGAAATGCATGTAAGTATTATTGCTTTACTATGAAATATGATTTATTTAATGCATTTCAGCCCCCATAATATTAAGATATAATTGAGATGGGGAGGGAAAAAAAAAAAGTGGCGTGCAGTCAGAGCCTGCATAAAAGTGAATCACGGTCTAGATTGCTTGTAATTTTAAAGGCACTTAGGGGAATCGTGAAATTTATATAATGCAGTCTTTGGTTTAAAAAATGTGAGGAAAACAATCGGCCAGTCTTTCAAGTTTTATTTGACTTCAGATATTTTTGAATTTTTTTATTTTTTTTTTGTGTATGCTAAAGAGAGTCTTGCTGGGAATGAACAAACGGAATGCTGAAAGTTTCCACCCGTATCACGGTTAAAAAAATGGATCCAGACCTGTTGAGAGGTGGACATTTCCAGTGAATGCTCATTAAAATAGCAGATGGTAGTGTGGAATGTGGACAAAGCCACGAATACAGCTGTACGAAGGGAGGAAATGCTAACAGAAGTGATGCTGGTGATCCTAGACAGGTATCCTTTAAATGGGGCTGGGAATTCTCATGATCGTTGCAAATCACAGGTCTGGGCTCTATGGTTTGATTAGAATCATAGAATGGTAGGGGTTGGAAGGGAGGTCTGGAGATCACCTAGTCCAACCCCTCTGCTAGAGCAGGAATCACAGAATTACTGGGGCTGGAAAAGATCTCTGAGATCATCAGGTCCATACTGGAACACCCAGAGCAGGCCACACAAGAACAAATCCAGGTGGGTCTTGAAAGTCTCCAGAACAGGAGACTCCACAACCTCTCTGGGCAGCCTGGGCCAGGCTCTGTCACTCTCACAGGGAAGAAGTTTCTCCTCATGTTGAGGTGGAGCTTCCTGTGTTTCCCCTTGCTACCATTACCTCTCATCCTATCCCAGGGCACCACTGACAGGAGCCTGGCCACTTCTACTTGACCCCCACCCTCCAGATATTTGTAAATATTCATCAGATCCCTTCTCAGGCTTCTCTTCTCCAGGCTAAACAGCCCCAGGGCTCTCAAACTTTCCTTATCAGAGAGATGTTCCAGTCCCTTAATTGTCCTCGTAGCCTCTGCTGGACTCTTTCCAGTATTTCCCTGTCCCTCTTGCAGAAGACTGAGGCCAGTTCACTTGGCATTGAGTTTCCCTGTGTGAATGATCATAGGAAAGCTTTTAAACAAGTGAATATCCAGAGCTGCCGGGTATTGCTTTTTCTTTTGAATAGCAAGCAACCAATACTGACCTTTCAGCTCTGAAGAGTTTTGCATCCATATTTTAAGTTTCCTCCTACACCATTTTTAAGTTTCCCCCTTAGCTTATGAAAATGCTGTTGCACACGATGTTGGACAACACGTTGGACATGGAAAAAAAGTTCCTTTTAGTAGCAGTGGTGTCCCAACACGTGATGACCCAACATGTGATGACTTCTGTCATGTCTGCTGGAGGGACTGGGGTTGGGATTAAGGACAATAGCAGCATGGAAGTAGAAGGATTTCCCCATCTTACTAATGGGTAAAGAGACAGGGCACAGTGAAACTTTCATTACAGATGGGTGAAGACTTTTAGTGTTTGCACCCAAGCACCCTGAATTCTTTTCTGACCTCCTTTGCTATCTTGTTGGGGGACAGTAAAAGGCTGACCCATCCTGTATGACCTTGAAGATTTTCTTTACATGCTCCCTCAAGGAGATCTCAGCTTGTACAGTAGAAAAGTAGTTTCTGTTCTAGTCTTTCCTCTCTCTTCTTCTTCTCTTGTGCCTGTTTCATGCCATCCAGACCGCCTCCGGGCTAAGGCTGAGCTCCTCAGCAATAAAGGGTTTCCATGTCACTTGGGAGGCAGTCTTACAGCAGTCACCAGGCCCCCATGGACAGACTATCCCTCCAAGTCTAGACTCCTATATGTTTCCACCATGCTGTTATTTCCCATTTGCCCAGTCTGACCACTGTGCAGATCATTATTGGTCTCCCTAAGTGCTGAGGAAGCATGTATAATAACCAGAAATATCAGGTAATAGTTTTCCAGAGAGGAATTGTACGTTTCAGCCCTCAAAAAGTTGAGGGAAGGAGGGAGGTGTCTAATGATGTGGTGGCAGAGGAAGTGAATATTAACTGAGATTACTTCAAATCTCTCTCTTCAGACAGAAGAGAAAGGATAGATAAAGATCAAAAAACTGCTTCTGAAAATGCAGCTCCCAGCCCTTGTGACTCAGGCACCAGTGGAGCGAGGCCAGAGAGACTATCAATGCAAAGTCCCCGAGTCCTTGATGCTCTCTGCAGGAGGCACTTGAATGTGTCCAAGATGATGCTACAGCCCAGCCAAGTTTTCTGATGAATAGCTCCGTAGGGGGCAGAGGCCTGTTGAAGGTCACGAAACATTTCTGCTGACATTGATGTTAAATACTAAATCCTTTTGCTTTTGTACAGAAGCAGCTGGAGCCCGACTATGTGCTGCAGTCCCTGCCATGCCTCTATTTACGAAGGCAACTGCAATGAAGGCAGACAGAGGAGAGGAGACCACCTCTGGCAGGCAACCTCCTGTCTTCACTGGTCACATGAATCCAGGGATCCCTTTGTGGCATCCAGTACAATCTGTCTGGCACTCTGGTGTGAACCTCTGCGAAGCGATTCATTTTTGTGGTTCCTTAGACTGCATTTCTATGTATTAGAGAGAGAAGTTCCAGAAAGAAAAAAAAAAACAAACCACAAAGCAGAAACAAAAAAATCTTCCTTCTTTGCCCCGTGTGACCAGGAACGTAGTGATTTGTTAAAAACAGGCAAAACTGAATTTTCATTCTTTGTCTTCTGCAGGCTTTTAGAACTGGACGTGAGGAGAGGGTCTCCCCCATGCTGTGCCGGGTTTGAAGGCTGCTCTGTATGTCCAAACACGTTTGTTTCTTCCAAATATTTTTGTTATTCTAATTTCTCACCCTGTGACCTCATCACATTTACACTACTGTCTAATAAACCTGCTTTTTGCCATCAGTAGCAGAAGGCCACGGGCACTGCACTGACCCAGCACTGCAGAGTCTCATCTCTGGGCTTGCCCTGCCCTGAGCTGGGTGTCCCAGACATCACAATTGTCCCATAACCAAGGGCCTCATGTCCAACCTGCCTCAGCTCAGGGAGAGGGGAGGAGGTGATGGGGAGAGAAGGGATGAAAATACTTCCAGGTGTTCCCAAGTGTGAGGAGGAAGAAAACTCAGCATGGACATCCCAGTCCTGCCAGGGAAGACCTCAGGGGGGTGGTGATTTGTAACCTTCTCCCTGATTGTGGCTGAAGGAGACTGAACCTGTCAACCCTGGGATGCAGAGGGACACTGCCAGGGTGACATCACACCCGAGATAAGGGCTGGAGTCTAGGAAGGGTTCTTTTGAATAAAAAATTAAATTGCATTATAGATGAGATTTTAAAACCATCACAGAATCACAGAATGTTCAGGGTTGGAAGGGACCTCTGGAGATCATCTCGTCCAACCCCCCTGCCAGAGCAGGATCACCTAGAGCAGGTCACACAGGAACAGATCCAGGTGGGTTTGGAATGTCTCCAGAGAAGGAGACTCCACAACCTCCCTGGGCAGCCTGGCACAGGCTCTGTCACCCTCACCATGAAAAAAGTTTCTTCTTATGTTTACATGAAACCTCCTATGTTAATTAATTAATTAATACTGGGAGCAATTAATTCAGTCTACTGGAATGTTGCAGTGTTATCAGGCTTTTCCTTAGGGTTGTCTTCATAGAAGGTGCCCTGAACACAGGTCTGCTGAGAGCATCACTGCACTTTCCTGAGCTGTCAGGAGGGACTGGGCCTGATATCTTCACCACAGACACTTGCTTGACCAACAACATTAGCAGTGGAAGGCTGTCAGACCACTGAATTTTAGGTATACAACTGAGATGTCTTCTCTAGCAACGCAGGTGCCCTTGGTTGCCTCTTTAACTGGTGGCGAGTCTTCTCTAAAGGGAGTTATCATAGAATCCTACAACGGTAGGGGTTGGAAGGGACCTTTGGAGATCATCAAGTCCGACCCCCCTGCCAGAGCAGGAACACCCAGAGCAGGTCACACAGGAGGTGGTGTTTGCCTGACTGAAGCTGAAATTGAGTTTAAGGCCAGAGGACCAGCCTCTACAGGGAGATGGGAGCTGTGCTTGGACCACCACACGCAGTTTATGTGTAACAGGAACATCATTTGAAACACTTTGTAATGCTCTCACACGTGGATCTCCTGCAAAGTCTTGAACACCAGCATTCTTCTGCCTTCTGCAGCAGAGGCACCTCACACATGGCTTGAGGAGCAATTCTGTGAGCTAAAAGCAGTAGAAGGTTGTTGCCATAAACTGGATGAACCATTTAGGAGAGAGACCTCAGGCTTTGTACAGTGTTCCTCTGTTGAAATAACTTTCAAACCCCATTTGTAGAAGATATACTGGACACTTCAAAACGTTCTCAGATGCTCTCCAATTGGAAAAGGTCTTTCCATGGCCTATAAAACTGAGACTATAACCCAGGTACAGAAACCCTTCAATGTGACTCATCTGACCAGTCCCAGTGGAAACAAGGAATGAAGAGAGCAGCCCAAAAGCAAACCCATAGCCTAACCCTGGCATTGTCCAAGCGCGAGTTCAGCTCCCTCTGTGACACACCAGCTGTGTCTGGATTGCAGATGTGTTCTAATAATCAGTTCTACAAATGATCATTTGATGGAATTTTACTTTTTTTTTCCCCCAGAGCGTGGGTCTTCACTCCCTCCTGCTCATACTCTGAGGTAGACTCCAGCTCAGAAGCTCCTGAGGCGATACAGGCCAAGGGATGTGTGTGGTACACATCTGGCACCTTTGAAAACCAAGCCTGGGTTCCTGCCATTACTCACAGAATGACAGAATCATCAAATCTCAGGTTGGAAGGGACCTCAAGGTCCAACCTCTCTTGGCAAAAGCCTGGTCTAGACGAGCTGGCCCAGCTCCTGTCCAGATGAATCTTCAAGTGTCCAATGTTGGTGAATTCACCACTTCCCTGGGGAGATGATTCCAATGGCTCATTGTTCTCAGTGTGAAAAATCCTCCTCTTATGTCCCATCAGAATCTCCCAGCAGTACTCACACCCATTGCCCCTCATTTTTTGCACGTGCAAAGGGAGTCTCCAGCTTCTTTGTAGCCTCCCTTCAAGTCCTGGAACATGGTGAGAAGGTCTCCCCGAGCCTTCTTTCCTCCAAGGCTGAACAAACCCAGTTCTCTCAGCCTTTCCTCACCTGGCAGATTCCCAGCCTTTGGATCATCTTGGTGGCCCTTCTCTGGACCCTCTCCAGACTGTCCACATATTTTTTGCTTAGCGAGGACCAAAACTGAACACAGTATTCCAGACGTGGCCTGACCAGTGCTAGGTACAGTGGGATAATGACTCTTTTATCTCTGCTGGTGACGCCCTTGTTGACTCACCCAGCACCCCGTTGCCTATCTTTGCTCCAGCAGCAGCTCACGCTGTTCAGTCCTGTTGAGCTTGTTCTTCCCCAGGACCCCCAGGTCTCTTTCCACAGAGCTGCTTCCCAGACGAGCAGATCCCAGCCTAGTGCTGCACTCCTGGGTTGTGTTCTCCCAGGTGCAAGACCTTACACGTGTCCTTGGTGAACTTCAGCAGGTTCTTATTACCACAGTCATACAGCCTATCCACGTCTTCCCCTCATACAAAACTTTTCAACAGGAGTCTTTACAAGCACAAATGTTTACAAGGGAGAACCTCTACTGGAACCTGTTTTTCTGGCACAGCTTCAAGACAAACCCTTTCCACGATCTGCAGGAGACAGAGGCTCCTCCTCGGTTTCCCTCGGATTTTTTTCCTTTCGGTGCATCAGGACTTAGCACCACAACACTTCTGGTTTTCAGCTTCATTCACCTGCATATACAGAACGCCAAGACAATATTTTTTTGCCATCCTTCTGCGCCTGGAGGTCTTTTTTTTGCAGTGCTTGGGAATTTCAGAATCAGTCACACAGTCGAATGGGACGCTGCTTTTTCAGCCGTTGGAGCAGCAAAGAAGGCTGAGTTCCTCAGCTGAACAGACAACCCAGATAAGAGAGGTTTGGGGAAGGAATTTTTAGTGTTCCAAAGATTTAGTATTCAGACGTTATAGACTTGAGTAAATTCTAATTGCGTTTCTAACTCTACATTTAATAAACGGACCATGGAGAAGACACACAAAAAAACCCCCAAACAAACAACAAAAAAAAAAAGGGCTGTGAGCAGTGGGAGGAAAAACAGGAAATGAGACCATGAATCAAACCTGGTCTTGGAGATGACAGTCAGGCTGGCTACTGATTCTGCAGCTCACTTGCTGCTGCTGTGAACCACACCAGTCAGATAAAAGTATATCAACATAAATAATCACATATTAATCTGACATAATATGAATCCATTCCGCTTTGAAGTCCACGGACAAATCTGAGGGCTCTGAACTCCACGATATTCAGTAACTAGATGAGCTTCGAGGCAGCGCGCACGAGCCGACAGAGAAATAAAGACCAAGAAAGTAGCCCAGGTTCTCTAAAGCTGATCTCGAAGATGCAGGGGTGGTCTGCAGATGGCACACTCCACACGGAGCTGTTTCGGATGCCAACCAGGAATCCAGAATAAACAGTGACTGTGAAAAGTGAAGCAATGATTGAAGCATCGATCCTGAGATGAGCCGTGAACCTTCAGCCTTGGAAGGAGCTGAAGAAGGATTGACAGGGGAGGTTCTGCCCTTTTCTAACCAGGCCCTCAAATAAGCTTGCAAAGCTCATTTATGATGGCTTTGTTTAATTAATCCTGTGGTTAGAACAGGTACGGAAACTTGTGCCAAGAGCACCAACAACCCCATGCAGCAATCCAGGCTGGGGTCAGAGTGGCTGGAAAGTGCCCAGTGGAAAAGGACCTGGGGGTGTTGAGTGCCAACCATCTGGAGATGAGCCAGTGTGTGCCCAGGAGGCCAAGAAAGCCATCGGCATCTGGGCTTGGATAAACACCAGGGTGTCCAGCAGGACTAGGGCAGGGGTTGTCCCCCTGCACTGGGCACTGGGGATGCCACCCCTGGAATCC
>WUAM01000431.1:98873055-98889842 GCA_024336885.1 Actenoides hombroni | reverse complement strand
GGAGGGCTGGAACCCCTCTGCTGGGAGGCCAGGCTGGGAGAGCTGGGGGGGTTCAGCCTGCAGAGGAGAAGGCTCCCTAAGGGGAGACCTTCTGGGGGCCTTTCAGGACTTAGAAAAGGGACCTTATAAGAAAGGTGGGAACAATCTTTTTAGCAGATGCCCCATCTCAGGAACTGTTCAAGGTCAGGCTGGCCGGGGCTCGGAGCACCCTGCTCTAGGTGCAGATGTCCCCGCCCAGTGCAGAGGGGTTGGACTGGCTGACCTTGATAGGTCCCTTCCAACCCCAACCAGTCTATGCCTCTATGATTTCCATACTCATAAGAAACAGCAAGACCTACATTTTGCAAGCACCAAGATAGAACCAGGTCCTCCTCCTGCTGCACTAGAACTCGGGAGTCAGCTCTGCAGCCCATCCACAGCAGTGGACCCCGGGAAGGCAGCCGGAGAAGTGCAAGGGACCGATTTCTCCATCCACGTGCAAATACGGTGAGGGAAGGAAAGCCCAAGATCTGCCCAGGGAAATGGTCTCGCTCTGCCCAGCGTGTTCTCTTTGCCTTTGTTCCCCCTGCCTCATTCAGGGTGTTCAGCTGGGTTTGGAAGGTTTCCCTGGGGCTGGGTTATCTGTGGGTGTGTCATTGCAGTGAACAAAACCACTCAAACAAACCACTTTTCTCGTCAATGTGTGCCCAGTCTGTTGGGTTCAGGGGTTCAGCCAGGGTTTGGTGGCTGTGCTGGGCTCGTATTGGTCCTTAGTTAACATGGCTACAGGAAAACCACTTTTATTTTTGGCTCTGTTTTGGGAGATGGAAATCTGAGGGTGGTTCAGTACAGATGAATGGACGTTAGAAACAGGAGGGACGATGTGTGGAAGCACCGCCGATGAAATGAAGGTGACTGCACGTTAGACTCACAGAACCACTGAGGCTGGAAAAGACCTTTAACATCATCCTGTCCAACCAGAAAATTCATTGAATTCATTAGAATCTCAGCAAAGCTTTACCTGCTGAAAACGGCCGCCTCGTTTGGCCGTCAGGGAAGCAGCCAGATGCTTTATTTCCTCTCAATTGCTCCTTCAGCTTTGATGTGCTCTTGGCTGGGATGAGAGGAGAAGCATCACCAGGCAGAGTGACAAGAGCTGCTGGTGTGTGCTGCTGTCACCCCTGCATGGTGGGCCCATCAGGACCAACTAAAGGAGCTGTTTGGGGTGGAAGCTGTTCGAACGGATGGTGCAGCCAGCTTCTGATTTGTGTTTCCCAGTTTTGAGCTGGTTTGGTGTGGAGAGTCTTTGGAGAAAACCTTTTGACGTAGGCTTGGCGTAGGGGCAATCCAAAACTGGTCTGCTGGTGACAGACTTAAACTGGTTATCACCAAAGGGTGGAGAGAAGCGTTTGTAAAGCTGCTGCTGTGACAAGGTATTGGATATCCGGAGAGGCTTTGGATATATCGGGCACTAAGGTGCTGATCCTGGCCCATGCCTGTGTCCAAATTACTGCTTAGGGGGGGAGCAAGGAGTTGGCTTTCACTGCTAAACTGCTTATGGGGGGGTCCTTGTTGAGGGTGGGGGGAAAAACACCACCCAGCTACCTGTGCTCAAGGGGAGCTACTGAATCACAAGAAGGTTTGGGTTGGAAGGGACCTCTCTGAGCAACTTGAGCCAGGGTCTCAGCAACCTCAGTGAAGAATTTCTTCCTTCTCTTCAATCTAAATCTCCCTCTTTTAGTTTCAAACTATCACCCCTTGTGCTGTCCCAACAGGCCCTGCTCAAAAGTCTGTCCCCAGCTTTCTGACAGGCTCCTTGAAGTCCTGAAAGGCCCCCAGAAGGTCTCCCCTTGGGGAGCCTTCTCCTCTGCAGGCTGAACCCCCCCAGCTCTCCCAGCCTGGCCTCCCAGAAGAGGGATTCCAGTCCTCCCAGCATTGCTGGGGCTCCTCTGACCCTGCTCCAACTCATCCATGCCTCTCCTGTGCTGATGACTCCAGAGTTGTACACAGTGCTCATCTGAACTAACATCAGGGTAATCAATACTCAAGCATCAAGTTATCTAATCACTGGGATGAGGAGGGACTCATCCTTTCAGACCACACATTGCAGCCCTGGTTGATTATCTTCTTAGCCTTTTGAAGCATCATCATGCCCAGCCTTGTCTGGGGGAGTGCTGCAGATGGAGGGGTTGGTGCTCAGCTCCCTAACTTGCCTTGGTTTTGGTGCACATCCACTGAGCCCTCATTGAGGACCTGATTGGGTACAATAATATATAAAATATTTTAAATAGTGCTTGAAACAGGAAAGGCAAGACACACAGATATTCTTCCCTGAAAGGGTTGTCGGGTTTTGGAACAGGCTGCCCAGGGCAGCAGTGGAGTCACCATCATTGGAGGGATTGAAAACCTGTGTAGATGTGGTGCTGAGGGACGTGGTTTAGTGGTGACCTGGCAGTGCTGGGTTAGTGGTTGGACTCCATGATCTTAAAGGTCTCTTCCAACCAAGATGACTCTATGATTCGATGAATACACTACATTGTAAATTGCATTCACAGTACTGTGACTGTGGCCATGATCATCTCTCATGGCTCTGCCTATGCTTGGACCAGGACCTGGTTTTGCCTTGAAAAAGGTTGCCTTTGGCTTTATGGGGACCTGAGATACTAAATTTTCCCCTGGGTTTCCTTTACCCAGGCAGGATGGGGAAAAAACAGCAAAACCAGTGCAGAGGCCAGAGTTTATTTCCAACACCGCCCTGCTCAGCCTCTCCTCCTCCTTCTCCCTCATGCACCTGTAAGTTCATCCTGATGTCTTCTACATCCCTATAAGACTTCAGTGCTGCTGGACATTTTCAGGAACAAGGGTTTGAGTGACTCTATCTGAGCTTTATTTAGCCACAGGCTTAAATTTTTGTGAGCGGCTTTATCTTCACAAGGACTGTACTTTGACCTCCGCTGATCCTCCTAATCATATGGGAGCAAAGGAAGGATGATGAGCTGCTGAGGCTTAGTCCATATTTTAGAGTAATTTTGCAGTTCCTGAAGAGTAACAGGGTGAACGAGGAGGAATGTGGATTTCCTTTGTTTTCTACTTTGTTTCTGAAGCATTTTTTTTCTTTAAAAGCAAACAAACAAACGAGAAGTACCAGGTTGCATCTCAAGTACTGAAGTGCTCTGTGCCAGGAAATGACAAAGATATGTATTACTCATCTGGGTACCCAAGTTTTTAAGCACATAGATATTTCCTGGGAACGTATCAAAGCAAAACAACACGAAGTAGTAGTAGGATGGGTGAAGATGGAGAGGGGAGGTGGGGAGGAGGGTATGGCTTTCTTCCATGCCTTTCAGCTGGGTAACACAAGGGTTCTTTGGTCAACCATAAATTGCCCTGTATGGCTTGAACACGCACCTTCTTTTAAAAACCGGGTCCCATTGTCAAGTTGATGTGCCTTTTGGGAGGGTTTTCTGACACAGCAGACCCCTCTTGCAACCCACAGCACTGCAGTTGACCATCCACTTTAATGTACCTTTTGCCACTGTTTGATGGACACAACAAAATCCAGACAACTGCAAACCTCTGTGATCGTGCTTTGATACCAGAGCAGGAACTTGGAATAAAAGGGCACAGCCAAAACATATGTTCAGACAGAGGTCTCCAGAAGCTGCTTTTGTAACCATCACTGGAGGAGGAGGGACCATAGCTTTAATTTCATGTTGGTGTTTGGGTCGATCTGTACACCTTAATATTGTTCTTTCTGTTGTTCAGTAAGACACAGGGAAAAGTCCGAGGATATTTCTTTAATCACTTTATTCCACTGCAGGTGAGGTATTTACTGTTAATTTGTCATCTCATTTGTGCTTTGTTGCACTCAGATTAATTCTTTGGTGGGTCATTAGGAAATCACACAGCAAAACAAGCGATCCGAAATAGGAGGGATTCTGACCATGAGTGTTTCCTGGCTAAGCTCTGGAGTCAGGAGATGAAGGCTTTGAATGTTCATTTACTGGCAGCACTTCCTAATGTCTACTGCAGTTTGGCATGTGTAAACACTGGGATTTGTAATTAGGGGATATATAAAAACTGTATTTTGTGTATTATTCACATAATTAATTTTTTTTTTTCCTTTTTTCTTCATTTGCCACTTTTTCCAAGTGTAAGGTTCCCATGAATGGAGAAGAAGCTTGGAACTTGGGCTGGCAAAATAGACAGATCAAGATGAGACAGTCTAGTTTGCGAGTAGAGATCAGGTCTTCTGAGAACCACCTGTAGCCTGTACCTGAAAATGAGCGTGAGTGAAAAAATATTACAAGTATTTCTTCTGTGTTTGCTACCTGATGTCTTATATATCCATCTAGTGGCTTCAGTCACCATAATGGTTTTGTGCTCTTTCCTCAGATTTGGAAATCTAAACTTGAGTCGCTCAATTGACAACTGAAGTTGCTCAAGGAAGATACCTGGTGTTCTTTGCCCACCACCATTTTTGTTCAATTGATTAATTTAGAAAACTAGATCTTATTATCTTGGGGCATGTAGCAAACATTTACAAGGTTGGGGTTTTTTTTATCCATTAGACCAAAACATAAGTCTTTAATCACCTTCTTTTTTTTTTTTTTTTTTCTTTTTATAAGTAGGATATCAGACTGTGACCATGAGCGAGATGAAAAGCAGAGCATGGGAAGAAGGGACTGGAAATAACTAATTGCCCTCCAGTTAAAGGATTCAGCAGGAATGTGCCCAGCAATGGATAATTGGCTATTCTTGAGTGAATATAGCTTTGGATGCTGAACAGAAAGAAATGAAAGTTCCTGTTGAAAGTTTCTTCAAAACCTTGCTGTGAAAACTGTTTGTTTTGAAATATTGGCACTTTGCAGTGAATAATAATGTCACCGAAAGAGTCCTATTGGAATATTTGTGGTGAAGTCCCCTGAGCCTGGGTATTAATCCAGGTAGCATGTTCATTTTTATCAGGTTTATTCTTCCCTAGGGGCTGAGCCAAAGAGCTTCCAATTTACCCAGGTCATTAGTGATTTATATGATAATTGGATCTAAGTTGATTTTAACTATTTGCTTTAAATCTCGGGGGATTTGTATTCTTAGACGTTTTAATGCCATTGGAAATTTCACTGATTAAGCAAAGCCAAGTATATGTACTTAATTAGTCCTGAAACCAATTAGGCTTTTGTTGGTCAAATTAATCTTGTAGCTGGATCTTTAAACGAGTTCTAATAATTTGGGAATTGACCTTAGTGGGATTGAAAGTGGAGTCAGACCATTGCCTAGGTCCATCCCTGGGGAGAGGTCACTGCACCCAGGCTGGGAGTGTGACCAGCTTTGTCCTCCCTTGTTCTAAATGGTCTGAAATATGGTTGTGGGTGGTCATCTCAATGGAAAGGTAGATATCAAGCTGATGACCAGGCAAGCCCTCGTCTCTTGAAGGCAGGAAGGCAATAATCACAGGAAACTGCAACATGGGGTCTATCCTGCCCTAGTGGCAAGCTCAAGAGAGTCTTTCTAGTGCTAGGACAGACTGACAGGATCCATAGGCTGCCTGTGGTTGTCTGACAGAAGCCTGGATGTAGTAATTGTGACGCCTCCATCAGACATAATGCAAGTTAATATCTTTTTCCAGTCTTCTACATTAGGATTTAGATGAATATCCCTCCCATCCCTGCAAGACCACCTAAGATGGTGACGACTCACAGTGACAACCCTACGTTTCTGCTGGAAGTGACTGGTGCCTTTGACCCTAGGACCCAGAAGGATCCTGGCATGGTGAGCATCACCCATGAGATAATATAACAATAATAATAATAATAATAATAATAATAATAATAATAATAATAATAATACACTGTTTCCTGAATTTGATGCGATTCATTTTTGCCCACAACATCATTTTGAATGTAATACCCAAACTATCAGAGAAGGTGGCCTGTGAACCCAGAGGTTTAGCAGCATGAAGCTTGAAAATTGCCAAAAATTATAGATCTTATCTTTTTATTTTTGTCTTGAGAGGTTTTGGGTTTATTCCTGCCCAATTCTCAATTTCAAATTTCTTTCCTAGCTGTGCATTTAGTATGTTTTAACTTGTTCATGGTGACATATGTATATCTTGAGTTGGAAGTGGGCTTCGTAGTGGGTTTTTGGGGGACTTTAAAGTGTGCTGAATGCAAACCTATTAACTGTGGTTCTGCTTTGTATAATTTTAATAAAGGTGCCAGAAGAGATTCCTAATGTTTTTTCTTCAATCCTCCTTTCCTTCCCTCATAGTACTTTGCAATCCTGTCCTGATACATGTTTTCATCCTTTCTCACCCCTTTCACAAAATACTTCCAGGTGATCATTGCAGAAACCTATGGTGGTGGAACCCCCAGATGTTACTTATGATGACCCCATGACATCAGAGGAGAGTCCCTCTATGGCTGAGAGAAGTTTGAGTTGACTTTCTTGCCATTTGGATGAGGCTGCAGGTATTGGTAAGATAATTTTCAAACCCTGTTCATTGATAATATGCAGAAAAAGCAATCTCCACCTCTGTGAAGGTGAGGAACATTGCAGAGAGTAAGACCAGTAAACCTCTTTAGGTAGTGGGCTTGGATCTGGTATCTGGGGTGATATTAATGGTGTGTTGCTTTGAGTGGCCTCTTGGGTGGAGGTTTCACACCAGTGTATTTATTTCCTGATGATCAATGTCACAAATCCAGGCCAAAATGGAGTCATTTTTTGTTGTTCTTGAACTCAAAAGTTCATCCTTGGTGTGGCTTCAGGGACTAGAAATGTTTCCATCCAGCCTTGCTCCAGCATGAGTCAACTGTATGAGTTTCCCATCACACATTTATGCCAACTTTTTTTTCTAATGGTGTTGAATCCCTCCCTTATCCCCATTTTTAATGGGTTATTTAACTTGTCCTTGTTCCAGGAGACACAATTAGTAGTGCTGGAAACATGACTGTAATGGTAGAGCAGTATCTTGACTTTCTGTAAGACAGTTCCTCCAGAGACTGGGACAAGGGGAGGAATGCAGGTCTCTGGAACAGCTGAGACCTGGGGAGGGCAGGAGCTGGAGAAGATGTGGGACTTGCTGTCTCTTTAGAAATAGATTAAATTTTCTTCTTAATCCTCAGATGAGACAAGATGGGGCAGGGAAAAAAGGAGACCAGCTGGAGGGTGGGAGGTGGACAGGAGATGGAGAGAGATGGTGGCAGGATTGAGGTGTACAGGAGCAATAGCTGGAGGCACATCAATAACACCAGTGTCCCCAGAGATGAGGAGGAAGGTGCAGATGTTGGGTCTGGATTTAACCTGTGAGGAGGAAGAGGCGGCTGTGCTGTGGAGAGCTGTGATGTGATGATGAAGAAGGTCCATACCTTCTCAGTAAAACTGCAGAGTTTCTCTCATTTCCTCCCAGTCTCTGTCTATCTCAGATTCTAGGAGGTCCAGAACTGGGTTTTAGGCTCTAGCAATACAGGCTCTGGCCAGATTGCATCCTCCACCCTTTGATCCTTCTACTGCTACAAGAACTTCCAGCAGATACCCACTGAAGCAGGGTATGACCCCGCGCAACCTGGGAATAGACAGAGTAAGTCACTTTGCCAATTGTTGGGGGGATGAATTCTGTGATGGAGCCAAGAATAGACTCCTGCTCCTTTCAGCTCCCGGTCGCGTGCCATCCCCCTCTCCCATTCTTCCTCCCGGCGAGTGGCAAGACAAATAGCATTGGACACATCAAACCCGCTGAGATCAGGAGCCGAGTCAAAGGTCAGTGCTTGGGCACAAAGATGCTTCTGTGTACAAGGCACGAATCTGGGCTGCCGCTGAGCACAAAGGTTGGTTTCTCCATACAGATGAGGTCAGGGGCAGGAGGTCATGGCAGCACGATGATTAGCTGCTTTGGGGAAAAGGAACCTAGCGAGACAGGAGTGTGCAAGGATGAACAGATGGAGATCGGGACAGTTACAGCTCTACTGGCGGGGCAGCTCATCCCACTGCCCTGCTCGCTGGGAGAAGTGATGGGTGGCTCAAGGCTTCTTTCCAACCCTGTCTCTTGGTGTAACTTTGCACTTCCTGACCAGCGTGGTTGTCCCACTGGCTGTGTACCTCCTCAACCTGAGCTTTCATCCCTGTAGATCTCCACACCACCATTCCCATAATTTTCAGGAGAGGGCTTGCAGGGCTTTGCCAGGTTGAAGCCTCACAGAGGAATACTGTGGTCTAATTGTCCTCGCTGGTCCGGCATTACCATACACCCTCACCCTTCCTTGGTAATTGGAGGTCTTTGAGGAGATGCACAGGATTGTGCAGAAGGTTTTCAAGGGTCCCCTGCAGTTTGTATAATCATTTTTGGAAGACGAAGGAGACATCAGCCCAGTGTAGATCCGCCAGAAGGAAAGGTAGGGCAGGCAGACAGGGGAAGGAAGCAGAACCAACTCCTTTGGCTTTGAGGTTTGACTCGGGTTCACTCTCTGTAGCATCTCTTGAGTTAGCCCACAGACTGGTGAAGCCCTGCTTGCTGGCCTTCACACTGCATTTTCACCATCTTGGTGGGCTATCTCCATGAAGGACTTTGTGGGAGTTCTTGGAGGCCAGATTTACAAGCTTGTGATGAAGGACTTCCTGTGGAAGTGAGGCTTTTGGAGCCCCTTTGCATCATTGGGCAGAGCTTGCCATATAGAGAACAACCTGAAGCTCCAAGTCATGTCCTCAGCCTTCACTATTCTTGGCTGCATAGTCTGGCTTTTAACCACTGAAGGCCCTTAAAACACATATGCATTAATGGATGACCTTTCTTATTCTTCCCCTGATAACCATGCCCACCACGCAGGATAGGAAAACTCGGACCCTGCCTTCCTTTCATTCTTGCAGCCTCATTTCCTTCCCTGACCTAATCCTACATCCTTCTGAATCAGCTACTGTCTCATCCTACATGAGGCTGTGAACTCCATGTTAGAGGACAGAATTTGGCAGGTAATATCTGGCATGGGGTTTCTGTAACCAAGTCCCCCCTTAGGACAAGCCTTTGACAGGGTTGGCACCAGCAGAGAAACAGGTCAGCTTGTTCACGGACGCGGTGACAAGAGGTGTGAGGACCGGTTGGCCAAAGAGCCATCTTCACTGTCCCCACCAGCTACAGGTGGAAGCATGTGTTGGATATACACTTGCAGACTGTGCCTGTCATCAGTCGGTGTGCAAGGAGCCAAATTACAGAACACAGCCTGCCTACAACCTCTGTCCAGCTGGAGAGGAGCTGTCTGCAGAGAGCTGGGGTTTAATTCACTCCCGAGTCTGGATGTATCATCTCCTCCCGTGTGCCAGCTGCCATTAGAAGCCCTCTTGTAGGATGTCTGAGAGCTGTTGTTTATTATATATAGGAAACCATAAGATGAAATCTATAGCTGCAGCTTCAGTGAAGGATAATTCACAAGGGCTTGCCTGGTAGAGCTGGGAGCTAATGCTGTTAAAATGAGACTCTTCCTACAGAAAGCAACCCTTTAATGACTCTCAAATGCAGCTCGTACAACAACCACACCACTTACATCCTCTCCAAAAGTCCAGACTCTGCTAAATGGATTAACTGCTTCGTGAACTCTCCCAATGTGGTAGCCAAGCTCCAGTCTTATAATGGACCAATTAAAAGGTCATCGTTACTTATGGTTTGCAGCTTCCTTAACGTGAGAACTTCCACACCCCCATCTGGCACAGCAGGCCACTGAAAGCAAATATTGACATTTTAATGTGTTAATAATGGAGCAATAAATTAACCTTTTGGATTCCTCTCTTTGCTTTCTGGAAGACATTGAAGAGTTAATAGGAGAGATGCTTGCAAAGCTGGGAAGCACAGGCAGCAATAAAACCTTGTTGTCATGGCTTTATCACTAACGAAACCCTTTCCAGGGCTTTGTCACCTGGTCTGGCACTGAGCAGAGCCAGGCTGGATTCACACCAGACAGCTCCTGCACCCACCAAGCTGGTGCCACCCTTTGGCTTGCCAGCTAGAAAAGACATTTTGTGTGGTTCCTGACCAGTACAAAGGAAATAAGGCACCATCAAGCCTTGCCCATGGAGATATTACACTTTGGTCCTGACTTGTCTCTCAATAGGAAGGTTCCCCAAGTCATTGCATGTGTGGTACCCCTCAATCCATGGTTAGATCTTGATGTCTACTGGCAAGAAAGCCCAAGGCATTCTGCTATGTTACAGCTCTTCATACTATGCCACCCAGATGGCTGGTTTCAGGGACGCCTGTTTTCCTTCAGGCTGTTTAAAGAAACCCTGCTGAGGAGGAGAGAGGAAACCTTCCCCATCTTTGGAGGACTCTCCCATCCTCTTTTCTTTTTACTTCTTCAGCAAGCGATGGGGGTGTGTGCGCGTGTGTGTGTGTTAATTCCTAGCAGAACCATGGCAATCCTTCTGCTGTCACCTGCCTGTCCAGTCCCTAACCTTGAGTGATGCACCCTGGCATCCCAAGGGGCCTCCTCTGATTGATTGATTCCTATCTAAGCTGGCAGATGAGGGAGGATATTTACTACTCGGCGGAGAACCCTTCAGAAAGATGTTTTATTAAGGCTGCTCACAAAACAGGAAATGCAATAAAGCACCAAGAGACAAACGAAGAGAGGTAAATATACCATCCTGCCTATCGGGCCAGCCTAACAGCTATAATATACCGGCCTGCACACTCACATAGGTCACTCTTTGGCCATCATCTGAAGAAAGGAATAGCTTCTGTTTTCCAGCTGATGTATTGACCCAATAAAAGGTATTATTACATTGCCTATCACCACTGACTACAGGAGAGCATTTTGAAGAGAGTGATGGCTCCCTTTGGAGAGTCACAGAGCAGGAATAAGCGCGTATGGATGTGAGGATGTCAGAGAGAGAGAAATTCCTCCGTCTGGAGGGAGCAGGGCTCTCCAAAGACTTTTGCCTGGGTCACATCAAAAGCTTCTCCTTTCTGGGGTGGATTTTGGAGAAAGGGGGATGAAGCTTTTTGCCTCTGTGATTGGGGTGCAGCCCATTAACAGCAGAGCAAGTTTAAATCCTAAGGACCGATGTTCACCGCCCCTGAGTGTTCATTCCAGTGAGGCAGCTCCGAATCTGTTTTTATCAGCAGATGTACTCCTGCATGTGATGGGGGGTGAGCCACTGGGTCAGAACTGTGCTCTTTGCCGACGGCAGGTGTGCATGTGTGCACACTCACACACACACACGCGACCGCACGCTTGCTCCTGCTTGCCTTTCTCCCCACAGAGTTCGCTCCTTCCATAGCAATGAGGAGTTAGGGGATGTAAGAGCTTCTGAGATTGCACCTGGGTTTTGCTGTTTGGTTCATCTGGTGGCTCTGTAGGTGAAACGCATGAGCAGCCCAGACCCCCGGTACAGCTCCTCTCCCTCTCCTCAGCTACTCTGAATACAAGGCTACAGCCTCACTGGTCCCATAGAATCACAGAATCACAGAATTGTTTAGGTTGGAAAAGACCC
This sequence comes from Actenoides hombroni, assembly GCA_024336885.1. Taxonomy (NCBI): domain Eukaryota; kingdom Metazoa; phylum Chordata; class Aves; order Coraciiformes; family Alcedinidae; genus Actenoides; species Actenoides hombroni. The sequence continues at coordinate 98,878,385 of WUAM01000431.1, read as the reverse complement.
TTGGGATCACCGTGTCCAACCCTTAACCCTACTCTACAAGTTCACCCCTAGACCATATCCCCCAACACCACATCTAAGCGATGCTTAAAGACATCCAGGGATGGTGACTCAACCACCTCCCTGGGCAGCCTATCCCAATATATCCCATCTTTCCTTTTCCCCTCGTTCTGCAAGTCTCAGTGTAGCAGCCTGGCACCATTCATGGGCTGGAAAGTGATTTCTCCTCCTAGCCAGCAGAAAAGTGGTGGTTAAGACCTTTCCTCAAGTGATGAAGGAGATGTCAGTCTCACGGGTGAGATGTACTGGTCACGTTATCCCATCTGCAGGGCACAGGGCTCTGGGGCTTGGGGCAGTGGGTGCTTTCCCACATGGTTTCTGCATTGCTGGTCCATAGGGTCACCTCCGTACCATTAGGATAGGGACCCAAGTGTCCCAAACGGCTCGCTGCTGCACAGCCTGATTCCTGGAGTTCATTACCTGGAATTATGCATAACGAGGTCCCGGCTGATGTAAGAGCACAGACCCTCGTCGTCTGTTATTGACAGCATAATCCTTCTCCTCTCCTCTCCTGCCACAGGGCCCTCGCAACATGCTTCAAGGCATGACCCAAGGGGATTAGCTGGATGTAGCTTTGTTCCCCTTGCTGGAGGTGTACGAATTACACAGAGGGGGCTCGTGGCCGATTAGTCGTCGCTGATTATCTCATTCACAAAAATGTTCCTTTTGAAACTTCAAATGGTGCTTCTGAGCTTTGTGATGCAAGGAAGAGTCGCAGGGAGACGTGGAGGGATGCTAAGCAATTCAATTCAGAGCTTTTTGTGGCCAAACGCAGTGGAAATGCCATGGTAATTACAAAGCTTGCTGCCCATTTCCAGCGCTTTGTGCCTGCAAGGCTTGCAAGCACCCCTCCCCCTCCCCTTTTTATTATGTTTTTTTTTTTTTATAAGGATTTATATTATATATGTAGTATATACATGCAGACACATGCATGCGGAAAGGCGCTAATAGCAGTTTTAAATTCCAAATGGATTTTCCCTTCCTATGAATCACGGAGTAAATCTGCTATAACAGCGCAAAACAGCCTCCCCCTCCCCACCCCACCACGTTGCTGGCTGGAGGGAGAAGAGGGTCAGGGTGTATGGCTCACACTGATCAGACAGGACTCTTATCGTCAGCCGCTCTGCCCCAAAAACATTTGCAGCAGAGGTCAGAGCTGGTTCAGCAGCAGCCTGGGGTAATTCCAGTCAAGATGCTGGCCATAACCTAGAGATAAAATAAAGAAGAAAAGGAGAGGAGATGGCAGGGAGGGAGCATTAATTGAAGAGTTTCCACTGTTTGAGTTCTGGGTGAAGGCTCCTGGTGGTCTTTAGTTACCTCTAACAAGTCCTTGTGTTGCTGGATATAAAAGCAAGTGCCAAGTGCCTGTGCTTGGGGCCCGATGTCCTCCCAACCCACACGATCATGCCGAGCGTGCTGTTTTCCTCTTACCCCGTTATTTTCCACCCTCATCCATTCTCACTTCATGCTATCTCTACAGTTCTGTCTGTCTTCTTTTCATGGGACATGGGAAGAGGCAGAGCAGCACCCACTCACTCAGTGCTGGTCCATAGCATGGTGGCACAAGATGTGCTAGAGAAGAGCCATCCTCTGTCAACCACCTCATGCAAAAGTCCTGCAGTGAAACCAACCTCTTGCTTCTCACATCTGCAGCCTGGAGGAGCCAAACTCTGCTTCACCAGTCTCTACCCAGGCTTCTCTCTGTCTGAGGGTCCTCCAGCATTTCTCTCTTAGGATGTGGCTCACAATAAACTATTAGAGGCTTTTTGGGTCTTGCTGAATTGGTACTCTACCTCTTTCCTCATGCATCAAATAGAGAAGGATAGAAAGTAGCTGGAACATCAGAGTATTCATAATGCTCCTCTCTGACCATGTTAGAGTGGGTTATATATCTTAAAGACGTGATGGATGCTGGTATATCTAAGCTAATTTTCTGAGGTCTTCAGAGGCACGGGTTCAGGCGTGTTTGTTGGATGGGCTGAGGACTGCTGAGCAGTGCACGCGTCATAGCTTTGCCGCTGTTGACCGCTGGAAGGGAGTCTCCTGTCGTTCAAGTGCTTGGTGACTTTCCACAACAGCAGAAAGATCTGAGGTCTGTTTCCATGCCCACAGCCTCATGAGTATTCATGAAGGCAGATGGACTCTTCTGCATAGCTATGGATTATCAGCTAGAAATGAAGGATTTGTATCCCACACCCAGATCCCTAGAACAGTCCGGGCTTGAAGTTTTTCTCTTTGTTTTGCTTTTCTCTTCATCTCTTTGCTTCTGAGCTGGGTCATATGGTTTTGTTCTTTTCTCACTGGTCTGACTTTCCCACCCATGCGCAACTTTCTCTGACCCAGGGCCAGCTGGCACAGAGCCCACAGCCCCAGCAACAAGTAGTCGGAGACACCTAGAAGCAAACTGATGCCATGTCACTCTGAGCCAGCACAGTTTGCAGGTGCTGGGGAAATGTGGTCAGGGAGCACTGAGAGGAACCTTGCACTGCGCTCGGCTCACCTTCTGCCACCTCTGCTCCCTGCAAAGTCCTCTCTCACCCAAATTCCCTTGCAGACAGAGAGGGCAAATATGATATGAAAGGCAGAGCTGTGAAATAGGAAAACTGTGAGAACAGGCTGAAATTATTCGGCAGTTCAAGGGGTACAACTGAGAAGATACCAGGACATTTCAGAAATTGCTGCCAGCGACGCCATGGTTTGTTCTGCAGAAAGAGCAAGATATTGATCAGCTCTGGGCTGACACCAGGAGTGTCTGTAAGAAAGGTACCAAACTGGGGATTTTTCACAGTGAGGAAGCAAGGTGGAAATGACAGGGAAGAGTTGGGCAGATGTACTTGAGTGGAAATGAGTCACAAGTCAGTTGTGCTTGGGAGAGAGGGTTTGTCAAGTACCCCATAAAACATCCCAGCAAAAAGGAAGGTGGTGAGTATCAGGAACTCAGAGCTACCTCTGCCCACCTCTGGCTCATATAGCCAGAAGTGAGAGCTATGGTCTTGTGTAGAAATCATCCTGCTAAATAAACTATTGGGCTGGGAGAAACAGCAGGGACTTGGGAAACTGCAGGTCAACTTTTGGTTTAGCCATTTTCTTACAGAATCATAGAATCATTTAGGTTGGAAGAGTCCTTTAAGATCATCAAGTCCAATGATTAACCAAGCACTGCCAGGTCACCACTAAACCATGTCCCTCAGCACCACATCTCCATGTCTTTTAAACCCTTCCAGGGATGGGGTCTCCACCACTGCCCTGAGCAGCCTGGGCGAAGAAGAAATTGCTCCTCAGCTCCAACCTAAACATCCCCTGGTGCAACTTGAGGCCGTTTCCTCTTGTCCTGTTCCTCATTACCTGGGAGAAGAGGCTGACCCCACCTGACTCTAATCTCCTGTCAGGGACCTGTCGAGAGCAAGAAGGTCTCTCTTATATCTCTTTGAGCAAGGGATGTAGAATTAACAGGGAAAACTCTTAGATACTACTTTGATGTCTATCTGGAATAGAAACCATAAGGAAACACACCACTGAGCTGCAGAGCACTGGAGCACCTTCATGTAGAAATGGGATGAGCACGACAGTAATTCCAGCTTATCTTGCCAGTGCTGAGTTTACTGGTGGGCCACCTGCAATATCTTCTGGCATGATGTATAATAAGCAGTGCTGGCAACGTATGAAAGAGGCTGTGTTAGGGCTTGGTGCTATGGGGACTACCCAAGCTTTGCTGTCCAAGCCATCCAGTGATGGCCATGTTGGCAGCTCTCTGCTCTCAGACCACCCTAAGCCAACACACACACCATCATGGTGCTGCTGCTGGAGCAGGTATCTTTCTGACAGCAAAAGGTCCCAGCAACACATGGTTATTAAAGATCCCATGCTGCTTTCAGAATCTACCTTTAAGGTTTAATCTTGGCTCACTTTCCTTTCTAGGTTTTATTTTTCCTTAGAAGACACACCCCCCACCCCATCAGTCTTCACTAAAGTATTACTGGGATCTGGCATTTGCTCTTCAACTCCTGCCACATCTGAGAAAACCATTTCAATAATGACATATCAGTGCCCATAAGTACTCTAAAGTGTTTTAAAATCCAGCCATAAGTGCTTGATTTACCTTAAGACACCCCATGCATACCCCCGACAGATTAGAGATTCTTGTTTTTCCCTTCTAGTTCCCCAACAATTAAAATTGTCCTGTTCTTTCTGCCCATAATGCCCAGCATGATTAAAAAGCGTGGGTTTTGGGTTTTTTTTTTCCCCTGTAGTGGCTTGATGATTTATAGACAATGAGATTTTATCAGTAGAGAACCACATTAAGAAAATGCTTGTTAATTATGTGCTGGTTAATATGATAATTTAGCAAAAAAACAACACCTATTAAGAGCTTCTCATTAGGTGAAATGCTTCTCATTTTTAAAACACAAAGTGTCCAAGTTAATGAGGTTCACCTTCGATTTGTAACTTGCTCGGAGATTAAAAGCTCCCTCCATTTATAACTCTTCACATTGCTCCATCTGTAAAAGCTGACACAAGCTAAGCTCGAATACCTGCCTGCTGCACTGTCTCTTCAAAGTTGAGATGACAAAAACCCACCTCCCTTCATGAAAGCCTTTCCAGCCCAACGCACCTCTCTGTCAGTCTCCTGCTGTTTCTATTTTTGTGGAGCTGGAGTTACTGAGGTAGAAGTTACACAGAACCAGAAGCAAACCAGATGCCCACGGTGTTAGGGACAATTTGAGGACTACTCTACTGGCTCTGTGTCACTGAGACTAACCTCTGATCTCACTGGCATCGGTGCAAACCTGACTAAGTCCACCTGACTCAGTCCACTCATTCTGTGATTCTCTGAAACTGGTGGAGTTTGTCACTTCCAGAAAAATCAAACTTTGCCTAAATGGATTGTAATTGCAGAATTACAGAATCATGGAATCACAGAATCACGGAGGAGTAGGAGTTGGAAGGACTTCTGGAGATCATCTGGTCCAGCAGGGTCACCCAGGCCACATCACAGTGTTCAGGCAAGTTTAGAATCTCTCCAGAGAAGAAAACTCCACAACCTTTCTGGGCAGCCTGGACCAGGCTCCAGCATCCTCACAGAAAACAAGTTTATCCTCCTGTTCAGATGGAACCTCCTGGATTCCAGTTGGTGCTAGTTGCCCCTTGTCCTGTGTTTGGGTACTAGTGACAAGAGTCTGACCCCATCCTTTTGAGCCCCACCCTTTAGCTCTTGCTCAGCATTGCTCAGCTCCCCTCTCAGGCTGCTCTTCTCCAGCTGAACAGCCCCAGGG
>WUAM01000431.1:98822838-98841573 GCA_024336885.1 Actenoides hombroni | reverse complement strand
CTTTAATTTTTTCCCTTGAGAAACCACCGACCTGAAGCCGTTTCAGACCTTTCCATATCTATGGAGAAGAGTGGATCCATCCCTTTGCTCTGAAGCTGGAGGTGTACATATTATATCCAGGAATCTTTTGCAAATAAGAGAGAATAACCCTCCTGACTTGGGTATTTCCTCCAAGCAATTCCTTCAGAGAACCCAGGAAATCTCTTTTGCAGTCTAGTGCAATCTGCAGGCAGCAAGAGAGCGAACTCCTCTCCTTGTACGTTTTCTCACAATGAAATGTAGACTTTCATTCCCAGCACCGCCAAGAGTCATTGCAGCAACATCACTGTCTGTCTGTCTTAATCGTTGCAGTCCTATCATTTCACATTCTCTCTCTGCTCTGCTTTTTTTTTTGTGTGCCTTTAACATTTCAGTATTGATATTTTCCTTTCCACTTATAGGTGGGATGATACTATAGCTGAGAAGTGCCACCTTAACCAAGCTTATGGTCAATAGCAATAGATCCAGCGGGCTCTAGCTGTCAGTCTCTCTGCTGTCTGCTCTATTTCATTTTCCATTTTTCTCATCTCACAAGGAAGATTTCATTCCTCCCAAGCCCCAGCCCAAGCAGATTGGGCAGCATTTCCTTTTGCATGTCACTAAAGCAGTTACTTTATGACCAGCAAAATGCTGGTATAAACTGTTCCCCAGTGTCAACACACCATCACTGCAAGAAGTGAGGCCCCAAGTGAGATTCATCTCACCATCCATTTGAGCTTCTTCCCCTATGCTCCTTCCATGCACGACTGAGAGACTTTTAGACATGAATCGTCTTATCCTAAAGGAGACATCCCATGCTAAAGGAGACATCCATGCTTGGGCAGGTGAACTTCATGTTGTGCATGCCTTCTTCTGTTCCTTGGCTGTGAAGGTAACCAGGGAGGATTTGGTCAGCTGGAAATGCCTCCATGGCTGATTCCTGGGCATGTGTGGGCTAGACCCCCGGTTGCTTTCAGTGCCAAGTGGCAGTGCATCTCTTTGCCAGGAAAACCTGTCCCTGGGTAAGTTATGGGCCATAAGTAACTGCTTACTGCTGGTGACTACCTTAGCTAGCAGCCCCAGATCTGCACACTGGTTGTCTGTAGAGCCAAGGTCAGAAAGCTCTGGTTTGGATGCCAGGTTGGTTATAGCATCTGAATGAGGCATTTCTATGAAGAGGCTTGACTGTAACCCTGCAGCATCTCATGAGACTGCAGTCCCAAGGGGAACAGCAAAATTGATCATCTCTTCTCTTCCCTGCCATCGCCAAGGCAGTTCCCTCTTGGAAGGACAGTACAGAAACAGAAGAGATGGAAAATGGATCTGCAAAGGCCTAGGTGAAGGGTGTCCAACTGGTCACTGCAGAACGTTCTGGTCTCACTTGTCTCTCACCTTCAATGCAGGTTCTTTGTAAGCACGTTTCTCATGACTCCACACAGACTGTTGTTGGTGACAGCAGGTAACTCTTTGTAGTCATAGGTCTGTAGTGCCCAGGAGTTTGCGAGTTGTATGGACAAGTAGAGCAGCTATGCTTGGAGTCTGCCTGAGACCACGTGCAGAATAAGCTGCAGAAGAGACTTGGGAGGATTTGTTTGGTCAAAGCACCCACTTAAGCAGCTGAAGAAATACTGGTAGGTAGAAAAGTGCTGCAACCCAAGGAATCAGGGGTATAATCTTTGCCTCCATCACTAAATATATAAACAAATAAAACATCTTTTCCTTCTGCTTGGAGTGGAGCTCTTTGTGAGAAAGCAAAAGAAAAATAGAGCACAGGCAGGTAACTTGTGTCATCAAATGCAGGCCATCTAAAGGCTGGGTGTCCAGGCTGAGCAAACCTTAGCCCTCCCTCCAGAAAAGGAGAGTTTCATTCCAGCCTATGGTTAACATCTGGGATGAAGCATTCCCTGGAGATGTCACTGGTATTCCATCATCTAGCTGAGAAATCAATGGGAGTTTTTATTGAAAATAAAACTGGGGGTTTCTGAGTTTAAAATCCTTGGGAGTGCCCTGTGAAGGTTGTCTCAAAGCCATGACTGACTCAGTCCTGTGATAACCTCCAGTGTCAGGCAATATGAACTAGCTTAGATATCATCCTAACCCCTGAGGACCTACCCAGAAGCTGAGGAGGGTTCCCATAGCCCATGTGCCTCAGGCTGTTGAGACACTGAGAGCAGTAAGATTAAAACTCAGTATTCCTTTCAGCTCAGTTATGCTGGTGGGGAAAAGCATCACACAGCCTGAAGCAGCAGCATGCAGAAAAGCTTGATGAAAGAAAGTCTCAGGGCTCCTCGCTGAGAGAGGGTTTGGTGCTCAGAGCAAGGGAACCCTCTTTGGTAGTTTGATTACTTTTGTAATCAGCAAAGTATGGTGAAGGAATTGCATTTCCTCAGCCAAGAAAAGAAAAGCCAAGTGGAGATAGAATAATAGTCTTCCAGGAGACTAAAGATACTTGAAAAAGTGATGAGAGCAATTCTTCTTGTCTGCTGGGATAAAAATCAGAAGAAATGAGCTAAATTTTCATCAAAGAAAATTTAGTTTGGAGGCTAGAAGTTGTGTTCACAACAAAATGCTAAAATGGCTTAACAAGCGGGGCTGTAAAATCTCTTTGATTAGGGGTTTTTCACAAATCGTTTGGATAAGCTTCTGCTGAGCATCATCTAGATGTCCCATCAGATTTGGTCCAAGGGACTCGCCTGTATTTCTGTGATTCCACAGTTTGATACCTTCCTTGAAGAGAACAAAGATCACCTTAAAAGGTACTGATTCCACAGTTCATTTCTCAGCCTTAGGGTTTTTAACTTGTTGCTTGAGAGGGGTAATGGTAAAATGCTTCATTCTGCCTTAGTGTAACTTATCTTTGCACAACCAGGTTGGCTTTAAACTGAGCACCCCAGTCTAGGGCTCTACTCCAATTCTATCTGTATCTCTCTCTATGTTCCCTCCTATGGGCAAACTCAGGGTTATTCTCTGCACTTCTCTTTACCAGAGCTCTCTGAGCTGCTTTCCAAAGGCACTGCCAGTCTCTGCTGGGAAAGGCTTTTATTTAGAAGCAATTCAGTCCACATTAATGTGCGCTTAAGTGCAAATAGTCTCCAAAGGGTAAAACTGGACTAGTCCTGCTTGGGCTGATTTGATGGCAAAAGGTTCTGGAGTCTGCTACCAACCTTATAGCTCCCAGTTCCATAATCATGTGTCTTTTTAATGGCTTGGCTAGAGATGCTGCCTCCAAGGCAGCCTTGGGAATCCTTCCCTTTTTGAAAGGCCAGGTTGGGAAGATAAAGATATTCAATGATCAGTACATGCTAATGCTCAGCTATCATGTTACTGACAATTGTCAGGTTACTTCCCTTTAGACTGGTTGTGTCTGGTGTTTCTGTACAGTGTATTACAGGCTAATTAATGCCGCTAATGATAATGGTTCTACTGCAAGAAGCCTGGAGTATTATCTCTATCTATCTTCTTGTCACCATCCTTTTATCAAACCATTAAAGGAAAGCAGGCTATCTAATGGGGCTATCAGCCCCCAGCACACTAATTCACGTACATCTGTATGGAAATAGAAAGCACTCTACAGATGTAGGATGGATGCTTACACTAATTGTGAGGACTACGTGTTGGTCTTCTGGCTTTCATTGTATGCATTTCCCTTGCACTTGGAGCCACGATCCAACTCTTCTCAAAGTTGGAGGGCAATTTATCATCTGCAGTGCACATCTTCGGCGGTTCAGATTTCAATCTGTCATCTTTAATATCAGTTGGTGCATTCTTCTAAACCACAAATCAGCAAAGCTGCTCGTTCTTATTTTAATCCACCACGAAGCAATTACAGTGGTTGGAGACCATGCATATTACTGGCACTGCAAAGAAGAGGGTAAGTGATATTTCATTTGGGGAAACTAATATTCAGTTGAGATGTTCTTTCCAGGTCAGTCACTACCCCCAAGTGAGAGAGCAGGAAATTCTCGACATTGGCTTCTTGACAAAAGGAAAAGGGGTCTTTTGTGTTTCGGTGGTGGTGGAATGAGCCACAGACACTTTTCCCAGGGGAGAAATGATCACAGCAACAGAAATCCATTGGACAGATAAAAGCAAACTACCCTTATGCTCAAAAGCAGCATAAATAGAAGCTGGGGAGGTCTGAGGCACATGCTGCAGAAAGGGCCCCTTTCTGATGCGTGTCTCTTCTCTGACAAAACAGCTTAATAATTTTCTCAAATGCAGGGTTGAAAGCTGACTTTGAAAAGGAAATGTTTAAATAGAACGAGTTTGAAGAAGATGTAGGGATAATCTTCAGGTATCAGACATTAGCGCAAGAAACTTTAGAGAACACAGGTACAATCCAGCCATTAATCTTGCCATCGCCAGCCCTAAGTACAAAAAGAAAACAGCTCAGGATTTGAAAAGCAATGACGTCTAGGGTCCTCCTACAGCCCTCTGGCTTCACGTGTCCTACCTTCGCTCCGTAGTGACAACTGCACGGCGTTTGCTTTTTAACATAAAACCCTTCCACTGGTTCAAGACACCTCCAGACATTGCGAGGCTGGCAGTAAATTCACAGATGATGGCACTGGTGTCTTCCACCAGTTCTCCACAAACTGTGAGCCTGTTATTTTATTATTTTTTTTTAATTTTTTTTTTTTTCCATACTTTTACACCTGGGGAGCTGTGATTCCTGCGAATTTCCATCTGGCTGCTACGAAAGGCGAGAGCCAATCTCATCTGTATGCAACAGAGAGGACTCGCTTCATGCCACAGCAGTGAGACACAGATGCACAACCTGAGTGCACATCAGCTGAGGACAGGGAGTCGGGAACAGCAAAGTGCTGTGAGATGTGAACCAGCAGTATAAAATAAATAAATAAATCTAATCAAAGTTAGTCGTCGGGAAGACAGTGCACCGAGGCACCCTCCTTGGATGTGGTTTCCCCAGTTATATACTGAGGATAGTTCCAGCTCATCTTGTGGAGGAGCTATAAAAATCCTGAAGCTTTCCCATGGCTCTGTGCTGGGATTGTAAAGTTAGAGCAAATTAAGAAGATGCTTCTCCTTTGGCAGCATGACTCCTCCTTTTCCCTCTACCACCAGACTCAGCAGCAAGTAAAATAGATCGCGCTTTTGCCCTGAGACACCAAATCTATACGAAATTCACGACAGTTTTTTCCACCTCATCCAGCTATCAACTTGTGCACTGTGGCAAAAAAGGCATTTCCCAAAGAATCACTCAGATCTGACCAAGCAAATAACATCACAACTCATCAGATGAGGTATGGACCAAGGGAAGTGCACAGACAGTGTGTTCCTGCTGTCTCCAAAATACCCAGCTCACATGGTGACCAAATCTGAATCCTTCCCCCGACACACAGCCCCCAACCACTGATTATTTTTTGAAAATTCTGAGCAGGACATAACTGTGGCAATGCCCTTCAGATCCCAAACTAATGCCCCTCTTCGAGTAACACAGCCCTGTTGGAATATTCTGTCTGACCTAAAGTCCTGTATCTGCTGTAACTCAAGAGGCAGAAGAAAAATGTGCTTAAAAACCTACAGATAGCCTGAAAAACTTGAATTGTGAGCTCAAATTTTTTAAAGCTTGGCTATGTTTGGGTATGATTCAAATCTAGCGCAAACAGCCTGGATGACAAAAAGGAGGACATAGCTGGCAGGTGACACTGCAGACCTGAAGCTGTGGGTCTGATTCAGACTCCGGTAGCTCCATCAGTTACTCGGGATGTGCACAGATGTAAATGTGCTCCTATCTTGCTCCGTGGTTGAGGAGCTGCAATGCTGGTGTCCTACATACACCGAGGATGTGAGAAATTGTTCTCATTAGTGAGCGGTTGTAAGACTATAGAAATAAAAAGTATAAATCTGCACAGAACTTCCTACCCCTGAGGCTCTGAAAGTGCCAGACAAATTGTTCAGCTTCCTTCCAGTTCTGGTTTTGGACGGTTGTAAATCGTCTTGAGTAACGTTTCATCTTCATTTCAGTCAGAACACCCCTGATCTGGCCACGGGTTTTGATGCGATCTGATTGAAGTGTGCCCATGAAATGATATGAAACATAAACACTAGGGATGGCAAAAATCATCGGAACATGCCTAGCCATCTATTTACATCCGAAAACATCCCTGGAGATAATGCTTGATTTTGTTCCACAAATGAGGAATAATGAGAAAAGGAACATTGGCCAATGGCTGCCATTTTTGCAAATGCCATCTACGGTCTCAACATTTGTCCCCATTTATTTCACGGAAGTGCTGGGTTGGTTTTTTTTCAGACCTCATACAGCAGATGACTCTATTAACTCTCTCTTTTTTTTTTTTTTCTTTTTTTTTTCTTTTCTTGCTGGTATTCTTGTTTCAGCTATGAAATACAACAGGTTTTTCCTGTGGGTGAAATAGCCTGGCCCAAAGGTTGTGGAAAGCAACAGAAGCCTCCGATTTGAGGTCTCCAGCAGACTTCGAGGTCACGCTGGTAGGAAAAGGACTGATGTCAGTACTCAACATCTAATTAATATTTAAAATGATATCATGACAGTCCTAGTGTCAGATTATGATTACAGCTCCTTGCTGGATTATTGCATATACCCAGATGTGCTCCCAGATAATCCATGCAATCTTCTCTCAAGGCTTGCTACCTGCTTGTCGCCCTATTTTCTCTTCCTTATCTGTTTTCCCTGCTGAGCACGTTGTACATTTCGAGATAAACTCACACGGCAAGCAAGAAACATTTATTGCAACGTGAAGGTCAGCTCTGGTCTTCCCTTCCCTGACCTTCCACTAACTTTCTTGGTGTAGCATCACTGTCCTGGGCCTGGTTGCAAGGAACAGAAAGAAGCCCTGAGTCCCATGAAGCAGCAGCACTTGCCACTCCTTTTTCCATCTTTGTAGCTATTTTATTCATTAGACCCTATGCAATCTTCCGTCTCTGCTTTTGATGGCTGTGATGTTGCAAATTGATACTAGTTTACTCTTGGATAAGTTAGGAGGTGTTTGTGAAGTCCAAGCAAGTCCACAAAGAAACTTGCAAAGTGACCAATGACGTATCCCTTGCTCACAATACCATCCAACAGCAGGACAAGGTAGAATCATAGGATGCTTTGCGTTGGAAGAGGCTTTCACAGGTCATCTAGTCCAACCCTCCTGCACTGAGCAGGGACATCTGCAACTAGAGCAGGTTGCTCAGAGCCCCAGCCAACCTCACCTGGAATGTTTCCAGGGATGGGGCATCAACCACCTCTCTGGGCAACCTGGGCCAGGGTCTCATCACCCTCACAGTAAAAATTTCTTTCTTCTCTCCAGTCTAAATCTCCCTCTTTGAGTTTAAAATCATCACCCTTTGTCCTGTTGCAGCAGATCTTGCTAAAAAGTCTGTTCCCATCTTTCTTGTAGGCCCCCTTGAAGTCCTGAAAGGCCACCAGAAGGTCTCCCTGGAGCTTTCTCTTCTCCAGGCTGAACACCCCTAACACTCCCAGCCTGGCTTCATAACAGATGTGTTCCAGCCCTCCCAGCATTGCTGTAGCCCTCAAAAATGTACTGCTTGGCTCCATCTAATATGGTCAGTATGAAATATATCGATGAGAAATGTCTATCTATGGTGTTGTAAACATGATGGTGTATCTACCTGCAACCCTGCACACAAAATTTAATAATAATTTGTCCAGTGTTCTACAAACCCATAGATACATGTTTTCTGTATCAAAGATCTTGAATTCAAAACCTTGGAGCTTCTCAGAGGAACCCCTATAGTTTTTAGGGACCAGAGAAATGGAGCAAATGCCTGATGCAGGGCCAGAGGGGAGCAGAGGGTATCACATAAATTATTCAGTAAAGATCAAGGAAGGAAGGATTTGGGGAGAGGTGAGCTCAGAGGAAGCACAGAAAAACACAACTGTCCATTATTTACATATTTTGAAACTTACTTCCCCATGAAACACAATAAAGGACATTCCTTTGATGGGCTTTTTGTTTTGTCTTCATGAACATGCTGGATCAGATTCTCATTTGTGCAAAGGTCTCATTGCATCATTCACCCTGAACAAACTGGGTTTCTGGTCTGTACCCTCAAGAAAGCTTTTGTGTGAGAATTGAGTTTGATCTCTCCAGTTTCCCCACATTTTTAATTCCCCCCTTCAAAAACCTCTCCAAGTTAATTCATTGAGAAAAAATAAATATGAAAAAGAATGGGGGAAAAAAAAAACAAACAAACAACAACAAAAAAAAAAAAACCAACCAAACAAACACAACTACTTTAATTGAATACTAAATTATGATTTAAACCTACAAGAGCCAGAAAATGCAGAGTTAAAGCTCCCAAAGCCCAGTGTTATATTTTCAAGTAATAAAAGACCCTATGTCCTACCGTAAAGATTTGGAGAAGGGGTCAAAATTACAGGGGTCCAGGGAGCTTTAACTCTTCAGCCTTGAATCACAACCTGATCCTTCTGCTAATGCACTTCTCCCTCACTTTCCAACACATTTTAGGCATTGTAAAGAGAAAATGATCCTGATCTCTAATATTCTAAATACATTTCATATGCTAAATGCTACTCTGTTTAATAGCACACACTTTGCTAATATCATACATTAGGTTTAATGGTCCAATTTGTGAAAAAATATCCCAGAAAAGCCCTTTAAGTGGGCCTTCTCCATTCACCTGAAACTGATATAAACAGGTATATGAAGAAAGGCAGAGGGAGACAGACTTTAAAGGAGGGGGTGGAAGGTCATTCTTGAACCATGTCTGGCTGCTTCCAGAAGGTTAGAGAAATTAGATTTTTAAAAGGAAATTAGATTTTGAAAGGAAAAGGAGATGGATGGAGAAAGACTGGGCATAAACTGGGAGCAGGAAGAACAGACCACATGCCTGTGGGTTTTTCAGTCTGTAAGATGTTTAAGGTGTTTTGTAGGGTGATATAAGGTCCTTCCTCCTACCATCTGATACAGTGGGTTTTTTTTTCATTTCTTCTAAGATGAGCCTCCGTCAGATCAAACCCTCCTTAGGCTTTCACTTCTGCCATTTCCCAGGGTCCCATCAAGACATGTTATGGATTTGCTGCCCTCATCTTTTTCTCCAACCATGAAATAGAACAAACACTATTCCTCCACCTTCTCTGATGTACTTTGAGATCCATCCCAACACCAAACTGCTGGTCCTGCTTGCAGAGACGTTCTGACTCCTGGGGGCTCTGGAGGCTGCAGATGATGCTTCCCATTCAGCTGAGCTCCTGAGGGGCCTCAAAATAAGGAGGCTTCCCTTTAGCCCCAGTATCGACTGTAATTAGGTCCCTGTTCATGTGCATTTAACTGCAAAGACAAATATGATGTGTAGGTGATGGCTTCCCACTGAGGTTCCTGAGTTGGTGATCCCGTGCCATTGGTGTCATTGCAATGTTACTTGGCATCTCCTGGTGCGTGACTGCAGTGGTTGCTGTGATAAGCTTCTTGTGACCCTGATGCTTTAGGTGCTGGAATGACACGAGGGATGTCTAGCATCTTGAGGGACACAGAGCTTGTCCTCTGTGTTCTGTAAGGGGAAGTTCAGAACATACTGCCTGGTCAGGAGCTGGAAAAACCAGATATCTCACATCTGTCAGATGAAGGCTGAAGGCCACGATGACATTGCTGGGGGCATTGATGACTGTGGTGTGTCTTCCTACTGCAGGACCAGTAGAATAGCCTTTGTGAAGATGGAAAAACATAGGTTAGGGATGCTGGTGTGGGGAAACTCACACTGCTTCTTCCACAAGTCACAACTGTACTGGGTCTCAGTTTTCTCATCAAAGTAAAGGAGGATGAAAATACCGATTACCTTCTTATCTCTGGCGTGTGAAGTTCTCTGGCTTTCATTTTACTGGAAGAGACTTCACCAGAGCAAGAATAGTGATATTAGGGACATGATTTAGTGGTGGATTTAATAGTGTTAGGCTAATGGTTGGATTTGATGATCCTAAGGGTCTTTTCCAATCTAAAGGTCTCCATGATTCTATGATACTTTATCTGTTTTGGGAAGGCCCTTCTAGGGGAAGCTCTGGTGCTACCTGTTCAGGGATAAAGGTCTTTGGAGTGGTGCTAGCCAGGGACACCAGAAAGGCACAGCAACAACCTGCAGCTTTCCTAGAGCACGGAGGGAAAAAGCACTGTACAAATGCAAAGAGCAGAAGGACGTGGGGCAGGATCACAGCATAAGCAGACTGTTACCTCCCAGATAAAAGCTTTTCCTCTCCATCTTGACCCAGAAATCAGGTGTGATCTATTGATTTAAGCCAGTCTACATCTATACAGCAAAAAAAAATCCCAGGATGGACAATGGGTACATATAGTCTTTGGAGTTGCTGGAAGCCTTTTGACCCGTCAATATCCATGAAATCAGAATTAACCCATCTGGATGGCTCATTTGAAATCTTTGACCAATCCCATGCAGCACTGTAATAGTCATATTGACCTTCGGCCAAGCACAATCTTACATGCTGCTTCTGCATCCCACTGTGACACTTGTTGACTGGCCCCATGATGTGAAAATATCCATGTGCCTGCCTCTCTCCGCGGTAAGAAAAGAGCTTGAATTACAGTGCTGAGAAGGCAACGATCTTCATGAATTAATCCACCAACACATCACACAAATTTAGCCGTGTCCATAAAATTGGATTTCCCGATAGCTGGGGGGATTTGCACTGACTCAGGTATTACAGGCGTTCAGCTGTGCAAACACCAGCGACGACGGCACGCAGCTGCCTGCAGAAAAAGCTCACAGAAGCCTCAAGGGCTGTGTGTGCTCAGCACTGGGTAGCGACACCGGCCAGGATTGCAGCAAGGGAAAAGCCCACAGAAGAAAAAAAACAACAAAAAAAAAACTGTTGGAAAGAAGTTTGCATCTTCCTGACGTGTTTCACCTCACAAAAGAACAGTGACAGGGTTAATGCCTCTCCCCACCGCTTTATAACATTAAAAAACAATCTGAGAAGGTATTTTTCAGGGGTTTTTTTTGTTTATTTGGTTGGTTTTGTTTTGGTTTTTGTTTTTTTTCCCCTGCCTGCTTTTCAACTTAGAAATAGTACAAATGTGAAGAAGCAGCAATGTGAAGACAGAGCGGGGAGGTCTCAGTTGTGCACTGGAAGGTTTCTTGGCCTTCATCAGACATATTAGTAAGTCAGTAACAAACTTTTTCCTCCTACCTTGCTCTTGAGCATTCAAGCCAGAGGGGAGATAAAAATCATAGAATGGTTTGGGCTGGAAGGGATCATCTAGTTCCAACCCCCCTGCCATGGGCAGGGGCACCTTCCACGAGGCCAGGTTGCTCAAAGCTCCATCCAGCCTACCCTTGAACACTTCCAGGGATGGGGCATCCACATCTTCCCTGGGAAACCTGTTTCAGCGTCTTACCATCCTCAGAGTGGAGAATTTCTTCCTAATACCTGATCTAAACCTGCCCTTTTTCGTTATAAATGAAACAAATGTCAATTGGAAGATGAATTGTAATTCCCATTTCCTTCTCAGTCATTCACTGTCCATCTCAAGTGGCATCCTGGCTCTTCTAACCACAGATTTGTCAGGTGGCTTTCTTTTTTTAAAAAAAAAAAAAAATAGTGGAAGTACTTGGTGAGAACAGTGTTTCTATGGTGCTATCCATCTCACCAGCACTTTGCAGCCATTAACTAATTGAGCTTCTAAATAATGCTGTGAGGTGGGGGAGCTGAGGTGGTGGAGCTGCCTGTGTTTGTACAGACAGGCAAATGGAGAGGTGTGGGGAGGAAGAGAAAGTTGAGTTTACCACCCCTAACCCTGCAGGTGGGATTCATCCAGCTATGGCATTGGTGCCTCTACAAGAGCTGGTGGCTGAAGTCCCATGACAGTCTACAGAAGGATTTCTCTTCCTCTAAAGGAAGTATTGAGGTCTGGCTTGTAAAATACCTCCAATTTAGACAGAGTGAGGAGAGGTGAATCCAACCTCAAGTGGTTTGTACAGGGCTGCAAAGCAATTTGCTGTTGGAGGCAAGGGTGGACTGTAGCAAACCAGGAGCATGGGCATTCCAAAGATACTTTCTCCTGTTTCCCTGTAGATCCTGCTCAGTTTGTGGCTTAGAGCCAGAAATGGTGTCTTGATAATGCAACATAACTACGTTAAAGAAAAGATGACTGAAAGGGGATGCAGTAGATGTCTGTAAAACTGTAAGTGCCACTGAGGAATGAAGAGACAAAGCTTGCTCACCATCTCTTCTGACGCAAGAACAAGGAGGCATCAACTCTGCCACGCAGAGCGCACGTTGCAGAAAGCAAGCTGAAAGCAAACACAAAGACATCCTTCAGGTGATGTGTTGTTCAAACGGCTGAATTCTCAGGGCAGACATTTGTACAGGTTCAAAAAACTACTGGACAAATTCCTGAAAGAAAAACAAAAATTCTGAATGCCTCCTAAGTATAGAAATCCCTTTCCCAGGCACCTGCAGTGTGGCCCTTACTGAATACAACCTTGCCATGGTAATTCTGGGGTTTAGGCAGTGGTGAGTGCTCAGTGAGTTATCTATCTATCTATCTATCTATCTATCTATCTATCTATCTATCTATCTATCGATCTATCTATCCATCCATCCATCCATTCATCCATCCATCCATCCATCCATTTATCCACCTATCCATCCAGAATGCTTTCAGATCCCACCAGAGATTGGGACCAGTTCTCAAACCCACTATGAGACTCTTCAGTGTCAGCAGGAGACACCTCTGAGCTGCACGCCTGCAGCACAAAGACTCCTTGTGAAAGATGATCTGCTGACTAGCAGAGGGGGAAAGGACTGGTCTTCCCACTCCCAGTCCTGCAGGAATGGGTGAACCTCACAGGCAGGCTGTGGGCAGGCATGCGTGAGGGAAGACTGCAAAAAAACCCACTTCCCAAAATGCACCTGCTATGCGACTAAATAAAGCTGCAATTGCCTGGCAGCTTTTGCAGCCGCCAAACTTGCTTGTTATGTAGATTTAATAGCAGAGGCAGAGCTGGGTATCAAACCACAGAGAATGGATTTGGGCTCAGTCCCATCCACGAATCACTGAGTGTGACAATCTGCTGGCGAGCCAAGCCCTTAGACTTAAATGTGCTAGCTGGAGAGACCTGTCGTGAAAGGAGAGCAGAGAGAGGGGTATGGGACCCACCTCTGCCATCCAGATGCAGACTGAGTGCCCCTCCAAATGCCTCATTGATGCAGAGGCAGAAGCATACCAGGATTTGTCTCTTTTCAACAGACCAGAAGTTCCCTCTTTTGCAGACTGCACGTTAGCAAACACAAATCACACCCTGCCAAACTTCAACCAAACACTGTCTTTGTTTCTCCTTGCACAGCTTTTTGCAGTGTCAGGCGCCAATTTGCCAAATGGATTAAGGCTACTTCGGCATCGACTCTGCATTAACAGCTTCTCCTGTGTCCCTGTTCGCACTCCCACATCACGATGCTGGCAGCCCTTGAGCTCCAGTTGCTGCATTTTCCTGTCACGTCCCCACAGATCCTGCAAAGCTGCCGAGAGAAGTAAGGGTGCAACGTGGTCCTTGGGCATGTGTGTTTGCTCTGCTACCTCTTCTGCCTCTTATCTTTGCAGCCTCTTGCAAGAGGACATCCTGCATCACATGACCGAGATGGGAGGAAAGAGGAGAAGGAGGCAGCCCTAAAGTGCTCCTGGTTTAGGATTTTTGGGGGGTTGTTTTGGTTACTTGTTTTTTATTGGCAGTTTTTCTAAAGACCCTATTCCTTGGGTAATTACCCTGTGCCCTGTTAATTCCTACTGCAGGTTTCCATTGTTCCTTTCTGGGTACCTGGGTATCAGACAGTACTAGAGGAGTCCAACAACCCTCTGAGGAGATGAAATTGTGCCTTTTATGCTCCATGGGAGTAAACCCCAAAAGGGTTAATTTTTTAGTGTGTTCACATCAGGGGTTGCCCTCTGTAGAAGGTCTGAGTCACACCCCTTGGCCCAACACACTTCCTTCTACCATTATCGGACACATCCCAGGACAGGAGGAGACAGTAGGAGTTGGGAGCTCTGGTTGCAGCTTGTGATGACACCAGGAATGGGTCTCAGAGCAGAGCAGGGAACTGGTTTGTTCCAGGCTCCCCTTTGAAATGTCATTTGGGGGGAAACCGCAGGTTTTGCAAACCTGAAACTGTCAGAGATAATTTTTACTGTTAATCTTGTCCACATTTCACTTCGTACTGTCACATTAAGCACTGCCAGGATGAGGGCTGCCATTGTGCCCCGGGGGAATATCTCTTGAGGCTGCTGGGACAGAAGGATGCTTCACACCTCCCTTCTCTGAGCTGGGCCCTTGGTTCCATGGCGTGCCTGGTGGCACAGAAACCACCCATCTGCCGAAGCTGCTGGGGACATGGCAGGAGCTTCCTGACTACATAGTGCCATCCCGGAGCAGAGCTGAAAAATGGGGCTGCAGAATATGCTCTTAGCCACGTACGGCTCCAGTTATTTCAGTCTTTGAAGGAAAAGACCAAGGCTCTGACCTGACGGAAGAGCTGGAGCATTACGTGAAGTAAATAATAATAATAATAATAGCCAAGTTATTCTGGTGTGACACGTGCCCTTTTGTATCTGATTAATGCTTAGCCAGGACACACAGCCTGGGGAAGCTGCGTGTGAGGTTGCACACCCCTCCCTGCGCTCTCGGAGCCGATGATCCACTCCAGCATCGCTCTCACTGTTACCATGATACTGTTACTGTTGCCTGCTTCTTCCCTCTCTGTCCCCGTTGACTTTAGGCAGATTAGAGCAGAGAGATGACGGATGGCTGGATTAGATGCTGCACACCTACTTCAGGTTTATAAAGCGGTGGGTTTTTTCTCTCCTATTTGGCTGCATCTCTCCCATTGTGAGCACAAAACAGAATAACAGGGAACTTATTGTTGCAGGGCAGCGACTCTGGTTTACGTGGATGTGCAGCATGAATCCATTCATGGCATTTAAAAGGGGAAAAAAAAAAAAGAAAGTAAGCTGACAAATATAATCAATTACAGCAAGCCAGCTGCGAGGTGAAATGGAATAACCGTGTGCTTCTCCATTCAAGGTTCAGTGAAGGTCCCAGGCAGAGAAAAAGGAAAGATTACTGTTGGCCTTTAAGGAGAGCTACCTCTTCTCTGCTCAAAGGCTGAGTCCCACGTAATCCAATTTCACATCCTGCCTTTAAAATGTTATTGGATCTTCCTGGAATTGACAAATGCTGAAACTCCTGGAGAGGGAACAGCATGAACTGACCAGAAGCCCATGTCTCCAACCTGTATTCACAGGGCTGGAGTAACACAGGTGAGCCCCTGAGCAAAGCCTGCAATTAAAAGGGTCCTCTCCAGGGCTGGGTTTGCTATTGAGGGGGCTATGTTGTGTTGCTGAGTCTCAAACAGAGCTCTGGTTTTCAGCATGGAGGTCTTCAGAAATCCTTTGCTGTCTGTACGTCCCCCAATGGCTAGAAGAGCCCATATGGATATGATGCAGTGTGACTCTTCTGCCAGCATGGTCTCGTTTACACACCAGCAGCCTCTATAGGCAAGCCTGGTGGGGACCCGTAACACCTATGGGAGTGTGACAAGTGGTAAGGCAGTGTCTGGGTTTGCGAGCCTGGGTGTGGGGTGACTGGTGGTCCTTTCAGTGCAGTTTGAAAAGCAGCACTGGCTGAAAGAAGCCAATCCTTGAGGTCTGGTTTGGATGGCCAGGAGACCTCTATAGATGTAGCAACCCCGCTCTTGCTTCCTAGCACAGTTGCCCCGCTGACTTTCCTGCCTTCCTCCTGCTTCTCCAGTCACTGCTGGAGAAATCATGTCCTTGGGGCAAAAAGAATCACAATCACAAAATCACAGAATGGTGGGGGTTGGAAGGGACCTCTAAAGATCATCTAGTCCAACCCTCCCTGCCAGAGCAGGATCATCCAGAGTAGATCACACAGGAATGAGTCCAGGCAGCTTTTGAGTCTCCAGAGATGGAGATTCCACCACCTCTCCAGGCAGCCTGTTCCAGTCTCTGTTACCCTCACAGTGAAGAAGTATTTCCTGATGTTGAGGTTGAACCTCCTGTTTTCCAGTTTATGGCCATTGCCCCTAGTCCTGTGACTGGACACCACTGGGAAGAGCCTGGCCCCATCTTCCTGACACCCACCCTTTAGATATTTATAAGCATTGGTAAGATCCCCACTCAGCCTCCTCTTCTCCAAGCTAAACAGATGCAGCTCTCTCAGCCTTTCCTCATATGGTAGGTGCTCCAGGCCCTTCAGTATCTTAGTGGCCCTGTGCTGGACCCTTTCCAGTAGTTCTTTGTCCTTCTTGAACCGGGGATCCCAGAACTAGATACAGTAGTCTGGGTGAGGCCTCACCAGTACAGAGCAGGGGGGGAGGAGAACCTCCCTTGAACTGCTGGCCAAGCTCTTCCTAATGCATCCCAGGATGCCATTGGCCTTCTTGGCCACGAGGGCACACTGTTGGCTCACGGTCATCCTGTAGTCCACTAGGACTCACAGGTCCTTTTCCCCAGAGCTGCCCTCCAACAGATCAGCCCCAAAACTGTGCTGATCCATGGGGCTGTTCTTCCCCAGATGCAGCACTTTACACTTTCCCTTGGTGTGGATGCTTAAGGGCAGAAGGTGGTGGAGTCCGGTTGCGAAGCTGAAGGTGGTTCCTAGACTGGGTGGTTCATTCAAGTAGGTTAGGACAAGAAGAAACAGCCTCAAGTTGCATCAGGGAAGGTTTATGTTGGACATTAGGGAATACATCTTCCCTGAAAGGGTTGTCCAGGCCTGGCCCAGGCAGCCCAGGGCAGTGGTGAAGTCTGCATCCCTTGGAGGGATTTAAAAACCGTGTAGATGTGGTGCTGAAGGACATGGTTTGGTGGTGATCTGGCAGTGCTGCAGTAATGGTTGGACCTGATGATCTTTAAGGTCTCTTCCAACCAAAGCGATTCTATGATTCTAAGTATCCAAGGGATGCTGAGCTGGCTCTGAGCCTCCCTTTCTTCCACAGGACTTTACTGGACTTTCATGGAAATGTTATGTCTTAATGTTGATAACAGAGATGGTAAATTGCGTTCAAGGATCCTCCACCCACACCACTAAGACCTTCAGGAAGTCTCACATTACACCTGGAGGCAATGCTACTTCCAGGGCATGACCTGGCTGATATACAGAAAGCTGGAAGATCATATATGCAGTGCAAATAATCCAGGGCTATGTTTGACCACAGAGCAGTGATTTCTACCATCCGTGCAAGTGCTGAAGACAGTGCTGCCACAGAAGGAGGACGGTTGGGTGGACACACCAGAGTCACTTCTTGCCACTGTCCTTCTCATAGTGGGAGCTTAGCTGGTGATCACAATCCACATTGGAGCTGGGTCAGATGTCATCCTGGGATGCAGACCCCAGAGGGAAAACCACAAAATAGAAAGAAGCCATCAATTGGCACATAGGATTCTATGTTTTGGGGGATCTGTTCTGCCCAGGAGGCAGCAGCTGTGCTGGAGCTTTAGAAAACTCTTGGTCAGGGCTGAAGCTGCAGGCAAGGAGCTTTGCCTTGCAGCTCGCTGTGTCACCACGTGCCCACCCTTAAGTCCAGCGTGAGTTACGGCACCTATAAACTGCTTATTTTATTGCCGAGGCTAATGAGCTCTGGGGCCTCTAAGTAGAGCCTTGTAATTACACGGCTTCTTGGGATGCTGATTTAGGGCTTGCACGGAGTCTCTCTCAGCAGCCACGGCCTTAGAGCCTTCGCTGATGGAGGCTGACCAAACCACCCCGGTGGGCTGTCAGTACCACCAGATCTTACCAATCCCTCCCCTCCACCCAAAAATAAAGAATCACAAGTGGCACATAAGACCAGCCTGAACCATCAGAGGCATGCTAGGAACCTCCTGGAGTGGCTGCTCCTTCCAGCAGCACCCTTGTCAAAGTAAAGCAGGGAGAGGCGATGAATATTTCTGAATTCCCAGCTGTTGTAGCAGCAGGATTTTGGTGGGGACCATTTATTTGAAAACCCTACAGTGACTTCTTTTATAAATATAGACCCAGGATTTCCAGGGAAGGAGATGTATTAGGAAAGATCTGGCACACCCTAAAGAATAATGATTATTATTAGTATAATTATATTAATTACTGTAATTACAAGGAGGGCAAGGCACTACAAGAATCACAGATGAGTAGGGTGCTATACAGATGCCATGCGTTACTGGGTTTTCCCTTCCTCTCTGCAGCTGTATTGCTTGCAAAGCAGGAGGGAGCAGCTCCAGACACACAGACACACAGACACACAGGCACACAGGCACACAGACACACAGACACACAGGCACACAGGCATACAGACACACAGACACACAGGCACACAGGCACACAGACACACAAAAACACGCCCACCCTTCTTCTGTACGCGTGTGTCAAGATCAGAGTGTCAGGTAGAAAATGCTGCCGGAGCCTGGTAGGCAAAAATTGACAAGGAAATCCAGTGTTATCTGGAACTGCTCTCTCCAGAGAGGCTGAAAATCTTTGATAGGTTCACTCCAGGGGAAATAACTTTGGAGGATAAGAGGCATTGATGTGAGCCAAGCAAAAGGCAACCCGTGTGCACGCCGGTGCAGCAGCGGGTTGGAGCTGACGTGCATTCTTTTCTTCCTCTCTTTTTTTCTCTGCTCCCATTTCCTTGCTTTTTTTTTTTTTTTTTTTTTTTAGTGTGTGTGTTTTGGGGTCTTTTTTTGT
>WUAM01000431.1:98806591-98816930 GCA_024336885.1 Actenoides hombroni | reverse complement strand
CCCACCCTCAGCATCAACAGTTTCTTCCTTCTCTCCAGTCTGAATCTCCCTCTTATAGTTTAAACCATCACCCTTTGTCCTGTCCCAACAGGTCCTGCTCAAAAGTCTATTCCCATCTTCCTGACAGGCCCCTTGAAGTCCTGAAAGGCCACCAAAAGGTCCCCCTGGAGCCTTCTCCAGGCTGAACCCCCCCAACTGTCTCAGCCTGGCCTCCCAGCAGAGGGGTTCCAGCCCTCCCAGCATTGCTGGGGATCCTCTGGCTCCGCTCCAACAGGTCCCTGTGCTGAGGACTCCGGAACTGGACCCAGCACTGCAGGTGAGGTCTCACCAGAGTGGAGTACAAGACAAGAATCCCCTCCCCCTACCTGCTGAACACTCTTCTCTTGATGCAGCCCAGGGTGCCATTGGCTTCTGGGCTGCAAGCACACATTGCTGGCTCATGTCCAGCTTTTCATCCACCAGAACCCACAAGTCCTTCTCCTCCGGGCTGCTCTCGATCCCATCATCTCCCAGCCTGATACTGAGGATTGTCCCGAGCCAGGTGCAGGACCGTGCACTTGGCCTTGTTGGTGTTTGCACGCCTCGTGACGTGCAGTGGTACCTGATACCAGCTGAAACCCTGCGGTAACTGTGAGTACTCTGGAATAACTCTCTGCCTGCTGAAAGAACGGTATCAGTGATACCTGTCTTCTCCACTTGGTCATGATCATTTCAGACTGCTGGTGACTTCAAGTGCATTTCAGTTCTTCTCAGTGCTTGAAAGTTACCTCACGCTAAATGTCTGTGTTATACCCTGAACAATCAATTTAGCAGACAAGCTCTGAGATAAATCTGCAGAAGAGAGTGTCAGCTGAAGAGAGAGAGGGATCTCACTTATTAGACAGTGGTAAGGTTGACTTTCAAAAGATACAACTTCCCTTACACTCGATTCAAACCATCCCAGTCATGATTTGCCTTTCCATCAGTTTTGACAAGTTCTATTACAGGGGTCCCTAAGACTTTCAACTTATGGGACTTAATTTCGATGAAAAAATATATAAAGTATATCTGAAATACCATTTAATGGTGTATGTTTGCCATGGAAATGTCAAAGTAAAAACTGGAATATATATAAGCTAGAATCTGAGAGAGCAGACAAGAATTCCCTCCTGGATGGGTCTCTGAGCAACCTGCTCTAGTGGGAGGTGTCCCTGCCCATGGCAGGGGGGTTGGAACCAGATGATCTCTAAGGTCCCTTCCAACCCTGACAATTCTGATTCAATTCTATGATTTAGTTCTTTAGAGAATTACCATAATTACTGATGAGTGCCATTTAGAAGACTGGGGGTGATACCATGATCTTCAAATTCATCTCTCACCCATGATAACATCAGGATACTGAGCTCTGTAGCACCTTTACCTTCTCTTTACTGTCTCAGCCATTGCTGCTGTGCTTCATATGTCCAGCATCTCTTCTCCTCCATGATGAACATCATCATTTATTTGTACCGTAGCTAAACACGCTCTGAGGCATAGGAGAGAGGCAACTCATAGCTCATTTAAAGCTTAGAGTCAGGTGAGAATAGAAGAAGATTTGGAGAGGCTACATTTTCAGTGTCTTTTAGGCCTTCAGCTACGAAGCGGGCTCCGTTTTCTTGACTTGCTGCACGCTGCCTCCTACAAGATGCCTGTGACTTACTCGGGTGGTCCTGTTTCATAAGTACCTCTGAGCTCTGGCTGCCAACGAGCCTGTCTGCTGTTGTGGCAGGTGACATTGCAGCCTGTCTGGATGAGGGGTTTTTTCTCCTCTTCTTCTGGCCTTCTGTTGTAATCTCATGCCCAGCCGGGATACGCAGAAGCAGTTGGATGCCACACGGCATGACCTAGTGAGGTGGAAGACACCAGATCCCTCATCCACAGCAGGAAACTGGTGTGTGCTTCTCACCACGCTCTGCTCACTCTTCAGAACCTACCCCAAAGCTACAACTTGGAGTGAGCTGATACCTGTGGCCTACGGCTCTTGGTAAACCCCAATTTGGTCGTGGGTTCAATCCCACCTCTGATGCCTCCTTCTCATTCCGTACAAACCAAGGTACCTTTCCTGCTGTATTTAAATGTACAACACTATGTATTTTTCACCTATGAGCTTCCACATCTTTTTAAGAATCACTGAAATGGTTCTTAAACCAAGAACACACCGTAGGCAGCTCTTCACCTCAAGCCAGACCCATGAGCAAGGCTGAGCATCTTTTGAAGATTTCCACCCCTCCGCTTTATTCCTCATCAGTGAAGCAGAATTCTCAGCTCAACTTGCTGCCAAAAAAAATAAATCCCAGTGTTCCTTTTCTGTCCTAGCGAGGCTGCTGATTCTCTCTAAGTGATGGACTACCTGCCCCTGTAATTACAAGCAGTTAATTAGCATGCTGTAAAAAAGGTTGAAACTGTCAGCCTCTGCAGATTCATTTGTCCCGAGTATTGGTGTGACAGCAAAGTGTGCTGAAGGGGAAGGTGGGACTTCCTGTGCTCCAGTTTGTGACCATTACCTCTTGTCCTATCCCAGGGGCACCACTGACAAGAGCCTGGCCCCTTCTACTTGACCCCCACCCTGCAGATAGTTGTAAACATTCATCAGATCCCCTCTCAGGCTTCTCTTCTCCAGGCTAAACAGCCCCAGGGCTCTCAGCCTTTCCTGGGCACAGAGAAGTTCCAGGACCTTCATCATCCTCGTAGCCTCTGCTGGACTCTTTCCAGTATTTCCTTGTCCCTCTTGAACTGGGGACCCCAGCACTGGACACAGTACCACAGAGATGGCCTGACTAGGGCAGAGCAGAGGGGCAGGAGAACCTCCCTTGACCTGCTGGACACGCTCTTCTTTATACCCCCCAGGAGACCATTTGCCTCCTTGGCCATGAGGGCCCATTGCTGTCCCATGGATAACTTATTGTCCCCCAGGGCTCCCAGGTCCTTCTCCCTGGAGCTGCTTCCCAGCAGGTCCCCCCTCCCCTGTACTGGTGCAGGGGGTTGTTCCTCCCCAGGGACAGGACCCTGCACTTGCCCTGGTTGAACTTCATTTGGTTCCTCTCCACCCAACTCTCCAGCCTGTCCAGATCTCACCGAATGGCAGCACAGCCCTGGTGTATCAGCCACTCCTTCCAGTTTCATATCATCAGCAAACTGGTTGAGGGTTAACTCTGTGCCTTCAGCCAGGTCATTGATGAAGATGTTGAGTAAGACTGGACCAGCACTGACCCCACTGGCTAGGGGTTGCCAACTGGATCCTGCACCGCTGATCGCGACCCTCCGAGCTCTGTCCTTCAGCCACTTCCCAACCCACCTCACCCTCCCCTCTTCTAACCCACGCTTCCTGAGCTTACCCCTGAGGATGTTGTGGGAGACAGTATCAAAAGCCCTGCTGAAGTCCAGGTAGACCCCATCCACTGCTCTCCCTGATAAGTAGGTCTTTCCATTCCACCACCTTTTGGCATTTTGACTCGAGCGGTGTTTTCATTTAGCGCCGTTAATAACACGGTGGGAAAACAAGGGCGAGGAGAGAAAAAGCCAAGTGCTAACCTGATTCATGGCCTGCAGCAGAGTTGTACAGAGTCACCCCTTCAAATTCTTTTCAAAGGGAAATATGGAAAGCTTGGAAGAAATTTGCTTGGGGGCCTGATGGATGGGAATGCTGTTGTGTAGATGCCTTTGAAATGCAGGTGAGACAAACCCCACGTTTCTGAGGTCTCGTTGTACAGCCTGTAGTGATTTTGTTGGGATATTGAGGTGCTTTAATATTTTCTTTTTTCTTTCTCTCCAATTTCATGCTTTCAACATTTGGAACGGAAGAAAGGGTAAACTAAAAAAAGCCATCAAGGGGTAAGAACATGAATGTATTGACCTCCAGGCACAGTCAGTGAAGGAAATGTTGTTTTCTGAGATCAGGGACTGCAGATTACTCTGATATCTCACTGGGCAACTCTGTGTCCAGGTCCCAGATTTATTTCTCAAATTGAGCAGTTTTTATTTAAGCTGTGGGTCGAAATGGCATCTTTATTCTTCAGGTCTCTAACACTTGTTGGATTCAAGTCCTGTAGTTGTTTTGCTACCTCTGGTCTACAAGTAAAACAGATGATCCTGAAGGCATCAGTGTCACTCAGGAGTGAAAATGAAAGGTTTTGTTTGGATGTCTGCCCACGGACCTGCAGCTTTCAGCAGGACAGTTTCTAATGACAGCCATGGCTTCTTTTCTTTGCTGTGACCATAATGATGATCTTCTCCCTGGAAGTAACCTACAACGACTCAGTCTTGCCTAATTCCACAAACCAGTTTCCAGGGAGTTTTGTAG
This sequence comes from Actenoides hombroni, assembly GCA_024336885.1. Taxonomy (NCBI): domain Eukaryota; kingdom Metazoa; phylum Chordata; class Aves; order Coraciiformes; family Alcedinidae; genus Actenoides; species Actenoides hombroni. Next base: position 98,812,612 of record WUAM01000431.1, on the reverse strand, counting down.
GCTTCTGCTGGAGGCTGAACTCTTCCCAGCACATGAAAGCCTGGATTATTTTTTTTTCTCTTTGCCCGAGGTTCCATTTGTCTTCGCTCATAGGCTTAAACAATTTATCACTGCCCGTGGTGAGGAGCAGTCCTTTAGGGCAATATATCTTACAACTGTACTTAAAAGGACTGTTCCTGACCACGGGCAGTGATAAATTCTTTAGGTCCCTGTCAACTGTATTTCATTACTCACTTTTACCAGCAGAGATGTTTGTGAGGATACTGCAACGATCCAGTTGCGGCATAACGAGGAGAGGAGAAGAGAGGAATGGCAAAACCCAGTGAGTTGGGGAGCAGAAACTTCTTGATCTGCTGCTATCCCTTTCTTACTTGCAAGTTTGAGGCTTGGAGGCAGAACCTCACCTACCACTGACCATTTAACAAGGACCTCTCATATATTTCATGCCACGTCTCCGGTCCTGCCAGACGCAATCAGATGGAAAACATCCATCAGTTGAAGTATTATGACATCATGTGCAATGATGTATATGTTAGGTTTTGACAGGACAGTGCAACCATAATCTCTAGCAGTTCAGGGCTTTACTCCTCAACTCATTACGAATGTATTTTGTGTTTAGTGCACACAGAATCCATTTATCTCATCCCTTCATGGGGGAATACTGGGGTTTTTTTTCAAGATTCCAATTTTCCATTGCTTTTCCATTTAGCTGACTGGAAAATTTTACTAGAGGGAAAACTTTAATGTCACGACACATGCCTGCTGCACTTAGAATAGCTGTCTTTTCTCTGCTGAAGCTGTCAGAGAAGTACTAAAGACAGGTTATCAAAACTCATGTAGAGGTCACTTGGTAAAAGCACAAAGGAGAGGGAGGTTCTCAGCTCCTCTGCCCCACCCTTCCCAAATACCTTGGACATCTAGATGGCAGAGATGGCATGAACTATCATTTTCCCACTTATTTTTGATGTTATTCTCACAAAGGAGTTCTATGAGAAACCTTAAATTGTTTCCTATGACACTACACAGAATCCCAGCATGGTGGGAGTTGGAAGGGCCCTCTGGAGCTGCTCTGGTGTCCCCCCCCTGCTCCATCCAGCAGGGTCACCCAGAGCAGGGGGCCCAGCAGCGCAGTGTCCAGCCAGGGTGGGAATCTCTCCAGACAAGGAGACTCCACAGCCTCTCTGGGCAGCCTGGCACAGCCTCCCACACCCTCACACCAAGCAACTTGCTCCTCCTGCTCAGATGGAACCTCCTGGCTTCCAGTTGGTGCCCTGTGCCCCCTGTCCCATCACTGGCCACCACTGACAAGAGTCTGGCCCCATCCTCTTGATGCTCACCCTTTAGATATTGATAAGCATTGATCAGATCCCCTCTCAGTTTTCTCTTCTCCAGGTTAAACATCCCCAGGACTCTAAGCCTTTTCTCATCACAGATAATCCTGTCCCCTCAGCATCTTTGCAGCCTCCGATAGACTTTCTCTGGTAGTTCCTTCTCTCTTGAACTGGGGAGCCCAGAACTGGGCACAATTTAACATGTTTGTGTCAATATTTTCTGTGGGTGGAACTGGTGTGATTAAAGACGGGATTTTAAAACTGAAATCAATACTCCAGGCTGTTCTCAGATGTGCACATTCCCAAACATCACATTGTAATTGCTAGCTATATTCTGCTGCAGGGGGTGAATTCACCTATACTGGCATAGAATACATTTATACTGGGGTAACTACCACATTTTAGAGTTAACATTGTGTGCAAGCATGACTTTGTTCTCCTTCGTCACTTCCCCCTGCAAAATACTGGTGGAATAGGGTTGCAAAGCTAAAGATGCTGAGCTTGGCACTGGCTAGCAGCCTGCTTAAGCCCACTCGTGGCATACTACCCAAATCCTAGTGGCATCACTAGCAACGCTGGGAACCTCCATTTCAAACCCATCCCTCGGGCAACACTTTGTAAAGGAGCAGGTGTCCCCATTGACGTGCATTCCTAGGATTCCTATCAGCTTCTTGTCCACTGTGAGATACCTGGTGATCATTCTGCACTGAATCCCTGACCTCCAGATGGGCCAAAACATCCTATGCTCATCCACAGAAGTGAACTCTTCCCTAGTGCTACGGTTGGGCTTAATTACAGGTGCTTCTGCTGCTTGTGAGCATAGATCCTAATTAGGTGTAAGTGGCAAAGGAAGAGAGCGTAAGAGCTGATGCGAGCTGCTGCTTGAGAAATATAGCCTGGAATAAAAGAAATTGGGGTCACCACCTGACTACGCTTCTTTGATGCTGGTTGTTGATTAGCTTGTGTTTACCTGAGTGGCTACAGCTCCTGCCTCCGTGGGAGGTGTGCAGCTCCTCATCAACGACAGGCAGCAACAAGTGCCAGGCAGTGGGCATCTCCTGGTGTATCTGTCAATTCACAGGTTTGAATTGTCTGGAGGAGCTGCAGGGCTCTTGGTATTGGGAGAAATATCGACGATTGCAACAAGCTCCCATATAACTACAACCCTAGGGGGGAAACTGAGGCATGGCCAGGGTGAAGCAGTTATAAGAGCACAGCCTTAATCGAGCACGTCCTTTGTCCTCAGAGTGATGGAGAGATGGTTTTGATGCTCAGCTCAATCTAATTCCTTCATAGGACAGGGTAATGCAGAATTATCTTCTACCTCCTGCAGTCATATAACCTGGCAGACATTTCAGAATTGTGTCCTGCCTCATTCTTTCAGAATCTGCTCATGAACTTGCTTCTCCCTCAACGCTTCTGCTGCACTAGTGTAAAACACAAGGTTATGTCTAGGTTCTTTTGGCAGGTCACTTCAGAAGACCATGGTTGAAGAATGGCACATGAGTAAGAATTATCCTTGGTGACTCAAGCAGGATATCTTCACCCTCTTCACTTGTGTTGTGAGTGAAGGGAAGCTCCTTTTCTCTGGGTGCATATTCCAAGGTATGGCACTGCAGGATATGCTTTGATGACATGCTTTCGTTCCCCCCAGCAACGCAGAAACCAGCTGGGTTGTTACACTGCTTGAGAGCAAGGCTTTCCTTATTAAGAAGGATGGAAATACATACAGTTTGTGATGGCTCAGGGGCAAGCTAGAACGTTACAGGCTGGATGAGTAGACAGCTGGATGGGTAAATGACTGGTTGAATGGCTGGACTTGGATGGCAGTGTTTAAGCAGTTGCACTTTTCCTGGAGGCTGGTGACCAGCAGAGTACCAGGGATCCATCCTGTTTAACATCTTTATCAAGGACCTGGAGGAGATAGAGTCCACCAAGCCACGGGGAGACAGGCCTACCCCATAGAGTGAGCCCTGGTGCAGAAAGGCTTCAGCTGGCTCTGAGCTGGCACGTCTTCCAACAGACAAACTTAGGTTGAGAAGTATCTCTGAGGGCTTCTAGTCCAACCCCTATTCAAAGCAGGGACAACTCCAAAGTTAGATCAGGTTGCTTAGGACCTTGTACAGTTGAGTGTTGAAAAATCACAACGAGGGATGAAACCAGTTACGGATGAAAGGTTATTGAAACCTTTGGGCACCTTGGGCACCTGCCCCATGCTCCATCCCTCTGTGAGGATTTTTGTCTTTACATACACCTATGTATTTTCTTGTTGCATTTGTGATTGTTGCTTCTTGTCCTTTTACTGTGGATCCACAAGAAGATACTGACTTTGTTTTCCCTGCATCCTCCCTTTGGGTAGGAGGAGGCAGAAGTTAGATCTAGCACTTGGCTTCTCTTCTTAAGGCAGAAGAAACACAGCTCTTCATCTTTAATAGGATGTTGTGTGCTCCAGCCCTCTGCAATTTTGGTCGCTCTCCATTAGACTTGCTCCATTTATTTGATATTTCTATTGCATGGGGGGTTCAAAGCTGGGTGCAGTGCTCCAGATGTTGTCTGGGTGTGCTCAGTAGAGGGTATATCCACTTTTCTTGATCAGCTGGCAATGCCCTTGCTAATACAGCCCAGAATGTTCTTAGCCTTCAACAGCTGAAGGGCACACAGCTAATGTAAGTTCAACTTGCTGTCCATAAGAAGCCAGATCTTTTTTCTGCAGATACCCCAGCCAGCCAGTTCCCAGCATGTCATGGTACAAAGAGTTGGCCCAGATTCAGGATTTTTCATTTGTCTCTGTTGAACTTCATGAGCTTCCTGTAGGCCCATTCCTCCAGCTTGTCAAGGTCCCTCTAAATTACATACTTGTCCTTCAGTTTGACCTACTAATTTGGTATCACTTGCAGAATTGCTAGGTTGCTTTCTGTCCTGTTGTCCAAGCCACTTGTGGACACAGTATTGACTCCTAAAGAACGCTGTATGTAACTAGTCACCAATTTGTCTTAATCACTGATCCCAAAGGCTCAGTCAGTTTTTCAGCCACTTTCAGGTATTTCACCAAACCTTTCCATTTCTCCCCTGTTTCTCTATGGAGAGGCTGTAGGAATGCCCAGTAAAGACCTTACTAAAGCAAGGAAGGTCAAAGAAGCTCTCTCCCCTTGTCCTCAGAACCAGTCAACCCATCACAGAAAGCAATCAGGTTAGTCAGGCATGGCTTGCCCATGATGCACCTGTGCTAAATATTCCCAGCCACTTCCTTGTCTTATCCCTGGAGAAAGGGCTTCCTACTGTAGTCAGCCTGGAGCTGCTCCAAGTCTGGAATTTATCATTCGATGTACCTCACCACCAGAAGACATGAGGTTGTGGAAGAGAGAACCACCGCAGCTGTAACAAAGCTACTCCATTCAGGATTTCTCAGTGGTGTAGGTGCGACTCGAGAGATACCAGTGGCTGAGCTGGGGACTGAACCCACTTCTCCAAACCTTGACTCAACGAGTACCATTGGGCAGTGACTTCCACTGATCATGACTTGCATGGAAGTCAAGAAGCCTCCGGGGGGATGAGAGTCTGCCTGAGAAGAACATCTTGCAAGAGGAAAGCTTGGATGAGAAACACAGAAGAAACAGAGAATGAACCAAGTAAACAAAGAATTAATTACTACTAGCACAAAAAAAACCCCCGCCAGAACAAACAAAACAAAACCAACCAACACAAAAAAACCCCCAACAAACTAAAAAACCCTGTTGGTTCCTGTAGCTGAGGTTGGTGCACTGCCACAAACCCAGGAGAAGAATCATTGTTGCGTATAGACGTGGATGTTGTGTGGGTTTCTCTCCCTGTCAGAGTCAAAACTTTAAAAAGATTGCTTGATTTTATAATTAAAGAACTCTGCAAAGAGAACGTGAAAAGCCATGCAAACATACACACAGAGACCACATCCAGACAAACAAACATTTAGATTTAACGCAGAGTAAGTGCAATAATCACCCATAAACGTAGTCATCACCAACTGTTTAATATAGATCAGTAGCAAACAAAAGAATAGATGGAATGGAAATTATTATTTGCTCTAGAGGAGCTGCAGAGGCCACAACCAAGATCACACCCCTGTTAAGCCAGGCAGCACCCACATACGTAATGAGAGCCAGACCTTGATGCAAACAGCTCCAAAACTAAGTCCCGGCTAGAGAAGAGAAGTAGTGGAAGTACAGATAGGCTCACATCTTGAGGTCACCAGCCTGCCAGGGCAAAGCTGAGTCCTCCTGATGCCCAGATCCATCTCCATCACGTGGCATGCTAATGAGGTAAAACTGGCAGTTGGTTTCATTTCAGGCATATAATAAAATTGTCAGGAAAAACAATGCGGTTTCTTCCTGGGCTGTTTTGGCAATGGCAGAAGGACTTTTTCAGCCTGTGGCTGTGGGAGACTTGAGGTCACTGACAACCCAGTGTGTGGGGAGGGATTCTCCATCTTATATTTATGGGATTCTCCATGTTTATATTTATGATACTCAACTCAGAGCCTCCTTTGGTGCTCAATAGAAAAAAAAAATAGTCCTTTTTAGCCTTTTGGACAGTATTAGCAACATAGAATTACCAAATCCTTCAGAGGAAAAGACCTTTAAGATCACTCAGTCCAACCGTTCCCCCAGCACTGCCAGGGCACCACTGACCCCTGGCCCTCAGCCCCACAGCTCCC
>WUAM01000431.1:98750656-98788724 GCA_024336885.1 Actenoides hombroni | reverse complement strand
TCAGCTTATCAAATGAAGCTAAACAGTAACGCTTGCATCTAGTGATACCAGGGACCTTGTAATGGGATTAGGAAAAACACCATCATTAGTTTCAAGGAGGAACGTGACCTTCAAGACATTTCTTACTCCGTGCTTTAAAGGGATACGGTAGGGACGATGAAATTAATTCCTACAGAGGGATGAGGAACGGGCAGAGAGAAGTAAGGAGCTTTCAATTCCCAGGTAGATATTGGGTTTTTTCTTCCTATATTAATGGCAGATAAAAAAGCAAATTAATTACCAGAATGGAACCTGGACCAGAGATAGAAAAGACGGTCCCTTCCTGAAGCTGGCTCAACAAAAGCCAGTTTCAGCCAAGCAAACTTCAAACCAGTATGTGCAACAGCCACTGGGACACGAGAGCCTCCTCCCCGACCCCCACTTCTTTGACACCCCAGAAAGGGCCTCCTGCCCACAATCCCACCTGAAGCTTCTGCTTGGAAAGGGCTGAGCCCCTCCCCAGCTTCATTTCCAAAGGACTTCTCAGCACTGCTCTTGACTACCCCGTCCAAACGCGTTGGATCGAGCAAGCGGTCAAACTATTCGAGAGAACATTTCTCCAGCAAGACCTGCAACCATCGCTTTTCTTCGCTCAGAAAAAGCCCAAGTGCTTCTGGAATCACAGCGTGGCTTCCAATATCCGACCCAATCATGCGTGGCATTGTTTCCTTTGGTAAAGAACGTTTCTTTAGATTGCCAAATGGAAGCGTAAATGCAACAGCAACGTTTTAAAGCTGAGCCTGAGGAAAAAAAATATATAAATAAAACAAAATAAAATGGTATTTTTATAGGGTGTAAAGCAAATAACGTATCAGTGCTGCTGCTCAGGAAGGAGCCTCCTCCCCCAAACATCCCCGTGACAGCCCCGTCCAGCTTTTTACTCCCTTACTGCAAAACAACTCTTTCATTCTTGCAGATGCAGGGTGTGAATCTGTCCCTATTTTCACCAGCAGGAATCCCAGAGCCCGGCCCTTCCTGCTGAAATCCCAAGCTCACACGAAGATGCCGAGGCTACTGCCACGCGCTCAGTTTTTAATGGAAATGTTCTTTGCTTGCACGACAATTGCACAAGGGGGGAGGGAGGTTTGCTTTGAAAACTGAAAGAAAAATCAGTGCCATGTATCAGGTCAGCAAGCAAACTGGTCCAGAGGACTGGATATTGGAATTGAGGTTCCAGCTCTGACTCCCATCACTACAAACACTCATTTTACTGGGGCAGGGGATGGAACGGCATCGAAGGGAGGGACCAGGACAGGTTAAGTCCCGGCGAAAGCCACGCTGTTTGGGACGGGAGGAAAAAGGCCGAGTCCATTTGTAGAACACCTTAACCCCTAAAAAAGGCACGGGTAAATCCCAGCAGAAGTCCTTGGGATGCGTGTGAAGCTGGCAGGGTAATGCCACTGGGTGGAGCCAGGAGAAAGCAGATGGTTGAGCCAGAAACCGCAGCTCTCCGCCAATTCTCCTACCATTTCAGTGCTGGTTTTCTCAACAGAAAACCTGCCGCTGCCATGGCAAGATTCCATCCCTTGAGATTCAACCAAGCCCTCCCTCCAACCCCGCACCAAATCCCTCCTGCTCATACGTTTCAGAGATTAAAAGCGGATTTATTTACTCCCAAGGCTGCACGGGCTCCGGCCACGACTCGATGCTACTGTCATAATGAAAACAACCTTCTCGCACCCCCTGCGACCCCACGCAAAACCAGAGGGCTGTTCAGATTTAATGCAGCCCACGAAGGGTCTACCAAGCAGCTCGAGCTTCTGGGCATTCATTTTACCACCCATCAGGCTGCGATCGGCAGAGCCCGTCCCTCCTGGGATGCACACGGCTGCAGCCCGACAGAGAACCCACAGAAGTGTTCAGGTTGGGAAAAGACCTTTAAGATGATCAAGTCCAACTGTTAAGCTCACTCCATGAAGGTGGCTGCTCAACCGTGCCCCTCAGCACCCCACTGAAAAGCAAACCTGAGTCAGCAAAGCCATGGTAGCCGATCCCTTGCGGTACGTTCGAACGTGTCCGCGTTGAACGGCACATTTCACACGATGCAGGGAACTTGAAAGTACTGCACGGCTTCTAACCACGAACAAGAGGAGAAATGAACGGAGAAAGCTCGCGTTAATTTGTCTCCATTTCAGTTAATTACGTGTGAGGGGTTTTTTAAGGCATTTGTGACTCACGAGGGAGCCTAAATTTACTGCCTTCTGCAATGGAACAATGTTGGCAGCCGTGAGAGTTACCTATTTATTGGTGTGTGACACCAATCTAGCTTCAATGGATGGGGGAAAAAAAAATAGCTGTTACTTAAGAGTTCCCTTTTAGCATGGACAGCTTCTAGCAAACAGAATTGGTGAAAAGAAAAGAAGAGTTTGGTAACTAAATAAATAACTAAATAGAAAATCCCCAAAGCAACAGTCCACAGTAGCTGATAGAAAAGAGAGGAGGATGGATGAAGTTACATTACTCGGCTGGATAACACGGCAGGGAGATTTGTCACTTTTATTTAGAACTGATAAAAAGGGGAAGGCTGAGGAGAGAGCACGAAGGATGGAAGAAAGCTACCGGCCCGGGAATCAAAGCGACCCGGAGCGTATTTTCAGCGCGTGTATCAGTCTGCAGCACAACCTCCATCTCTTCTCTTTTTCTCAAGTCACGTTCTTTGACTCGAGCCACGTTTAACAAAGAATTTTTACTGAGTTATCTGTTGAGCGACGAGGATAGGAGAGGTCTGATCTTGGCTGGAGATGCAAATGGAAGCGGCGTCGAGAACAGACGCACCCCTAACGTGGCTCCAAGGAAGGGCAACAGTAAAAATTCCAGGACCAGTTACCCCCTCCAAATGCAACCCCTCCTCCCGAGGTAGGATGGGAGGGGAGAGGAGGTTACACTCAAACAAAGAAAAGGCATCGGGCACATTTTGAAATACACTGCTCACTTGAAAACCTCCAGGCGTACAAATCACTGTCAAGTACGAGCCAGCAGCTCCCAAGTGCTTCCTTATTCCCTTCCATTAGTCTGCTGCTTCCCCCCCGATTCTATCAGTCAGAAATAGAGGACTAATATATACTTTTTATTTTTCAAAAAGTTTAAATGCATCACAGTCCAAGTGTAAATAATTTATAAATCAAGGTAGAGTAAGATTCTGGTACGTGGCTGGAACGAGGATAAAGCTTTTCAGAGGAGGAAGGGAGGTGCACATCCCTATCAACACACATACAGAGTTCAGCACTTCCCAAGGAAGCCACGACATCCCCCACCTCCCTCAGATTCCCTTGATTTTAATATTGGTCCTTCAACCAAAAAGCTCATTACTAATCCAATTTTAATGTCACTTGAATTCTGACAAATAACGAGACCACACAGGGAGCTGCTGATTTTAATTCTGGCACTTAAAAGAGGAGGGTGAAGGTAAATGCAAGGCCTGCCCTCCCCCTTTTCATTAATTCTACGTTCAACTGCAACGTCTTGCTCGTGGAAAGCCCAACTTGCAAGGCAGCGTTTCCAACTAAATCACGGGGGGTAAAAGCCTCAAAGCTTTGCTAACCCACGAGCCGGTGGAGGGGCTCTCTTAGCATTTCATCCATCCCCGCCGACAGCGGAACTCTCAGCCCCGTGGATCCCACCTGGAATCACAGAAAATGGGAAGAGACCTCGAGAGATCGCCCCGGTTCCTCCCCGCGCCCCGAAGAACCCGTTATCTTGTCACTCCTGCCAGATGCTGGGAGGTTTCTCGGGACGCTCGGTGACGAGGATATGAGATCCCTAAATCATTCGCCGCTTACGCGCGCGCTGGGCCTTGGGTCGGACAGAAAGACAAGGAACACTCAAGAAGCCCTCGCCGATCTCTAAGCCCCGTACTTCCTGCCCAATGGCATCCTGGAAAACACGTGATTCCTCTTCTCAACTCTCTTGATAGGTCTGAAAGCATCTTCAGGCCTTCCCTCCACCCCGAGTTTTCTTAGCTAGGAAATGGACTGTTTCTTTTTCACTCAAGTCTTTGTTTCCTAGACCTCTGATTGTGCTGGTTGATCTCCTGGGACGTCCTCGCCCTATTCTTTGGCTTCTTTCTTGAGACCATAGTCAGAAGATGTAGGACCGCAGCTGAAATCGTGTCAGCAGTGACCAGAACAAGATTATTTTCAGACAGGCTGTGGGAGATGCTCCTCTGGCACTCAGCAGGCCAACACCTGACCTTTTTTCTGGAGACATGCTGATTAACATCCCATTTGTAACTCAGGGTACCACACAACTCCTTTGCCAAAGACAGACAGACATCCCTGACTCTTGGTTTCCCATCACCAAATGCACACCTCTATTTTTAAATTCATAGAATGGGTTGGAAGGGACCTTAAAGATCATCTCCTTCCAACCCCCCTGCCATGGGCAGGGACACCTCCCACTAGAGCAGGTTGCTCAGAGCCCCAGCCAGCCTAGGCTTAAAACTTTCCAAGGATGGGGCTTCCACCACCTTTCTGGGCAACCTGTGCCAGTGTCTCACCACCCTCATGGGGAAGAAATTCTTCCTACTGTCTAATTTGAATCAACCCACCTCTAGTTTCGATCCATTCCTTCCTAGTCCTACCACTACCCAACATCCTAAAATGTCCCTCCCCAGCTTTCTTGTACAGCCCCTTAAGATACTAGAAGGCCAGTTTATTCTTATGTTCAGTTTAAGATCTTCCAAAGTCTAACCACATTCTCCCCCGTGTTTGCAAACCACGCCTTCCCTCCTGGTATTTGCCCGTGTTAAGATTCTTTGCTGTGTCACTCAAGACATTCACAACAATATTGAAGAGCACCAAGCCCCAGACAAGAGCACTCAAAAGAGCCATCAGATAAATCCTTCACAACTTAGAATCATAGAGTGGTTTGGGCCAGAAGGGACCTCTAGAGGTCATCTAGTCAGACCCCCGCTGCAGTGAGCAGGGACATCCTCAACTAGAGCAGGTTGCTCAGAGACTCATTGAGCCTCACCTTGAATATCTTCAGGGATGAGGCCCCAACTACCTCCCTGGGCAATGTGTTCCAGTGTTCCACCACCGTCATGGTAAAGAACTTGTTTCTAACATCCAACCGAAATCTACTCTTCTCTAGTTTATAACCACTGCTCCTTGTCCTATCACTACAGGCCTTTATAAACAGGCCCTTTCTCACCTTTTTGTTGGCCCACTCCAGGTACTGGAAGGCTGCAACAACGTCTTCCCAGAGCCTTCTCTTCCCCAGGCTGAACATCCCCAGCTCCCTCAGCCTGTCTTCATAGGAGAGATGTTCCAGCCCTCCTCATTTTCATGGCCCTCTGCTGTACCCGCTCCATCAGGTCCATGTCCCTCCTGTACTGCAGGTTCCAGAACTCCTTTTCCAGCCAGCTGTTTAACCTCATTACAGTTTTGTCTACACCATAGCACCCAGGGTTAGTCAGGAACAAAACGCCCTGAAGCACCAGTAAAAGGTTTACCCTCAGTAGGCCACAGGCCACCCACTGCTCCTCCATCCTCCACAATCCCTGTTATCAGCTCTCAGAAGGGAATTAAAGCAGCTGACAGCTTATGCTTGACCTACAGCAATCCTTCCTCTGATTTTATGACTTTATGGGTTTCTACTGGGTTTCGTGGGGTTTTTTTTGAAAAGTCACAGTTAAAACAATTAGTTTTGAAGTCCCTGGGTTCTCCTCCTGCTTCCCTGGCTTCTTTTTTTAAGAGGCTGTGTCTAGATCTTATTCTTTGTGTTTTTTCTAGAACCTCCTGAGATTTCTGAAAGATATTAATTCTCCTTGTCTGAAGGTGTTGCTAATACTGTGATTATCATGGAACAGAACCAAGAACAATGATGATGACCAAGGGCAAGTTCGAGGGGGGGAGGGGGAGAAAAAAGACAGAGATACTACTGAAATAAAATGCTACAGGTCCTCTAATCCCCTGATTTAAATGCAACAAGGTTCTCCAAGGTGAGGGAAGACGAGAAAACCCAGCAAAATCTTGCTGCACCTCAACCCTTGGTCAGAGCTTGTAGAACAGCAGCGCGTAGGCGGTACGTAACCAAGGAAAAGAAGAAGAAAAACATGCACGTACTGAAAGCATCACTCAGTAAATTGTAGCAGCACTGATCTTTTCACGCCGTAAATCATAATCTGCCTTTAAACTCCTGAACCACAGGAAAAAAAAAACCCCAACACATCCCATAATTACTCCCCCGTTTCGCCTGGGATTTGTGTCCGCGTTCGCAGCCCGACGCTTCTCCGACGATACACAAAGTGTTGCTTTTCCAGCTGCTTTAGCAGGTGCCACGTGAGAAGCCTGGTTTTCTGTGGCACCAGCTCCCAGGGTGGATTCATCTCCTGGACGGAGCAAAACAGAAGCTCGGGCTGAAGCATCTCCCAGGGTGAGGTCATCCACTGCACCACTCTTCTCTGGAGGTTTCCATACCTCTACTGTCCTACAGATGCTACACGAACCAGGGCAGGGATCTACAGCAAACCAGGGGTCAAGGAGAAGGGGCCAGGCTCTTGTCAGTGGTACCCTGGGATAGGACAAGAGGTAATGGTAGCAAGGGGAAACACAGGAAGCTCCACCTCAACATGAGGGAAAAACTTCTTTGCTGTGAGAGTGCCAGAGCCTGTGCCAGGCTGCCCAGAGAGGTTGTGGAGTCTCCTTCTCTGGAGACTTTCCGGCCCCCCCTGGATCTGTTCCTGTGTGGCCTGCCCTGGGTGACCCTGCTCTGGCAGGGAGGTTGGACTCGATGATCTTTCAAGCTCCCTTCCAACCCCTACCATTCTGTGATCCTATGACTTAGTTAGAGCATATTTGATTGTGAAAAGGGATTTATTGCTTTGTTTGGTTTTGTTGTTTTGTGGGTTTTTTTGTGTTTTTTTTTTTGTGACAGGGGATTTGTCTATAAGGTAGTGCTTGAAAGAAAACTCATTTAGAGACTAAGGAGGTGTATCCTGTTACAATTGCCTATTGATGGAATAGCAAGTGCTTAGTATGCAACACAGCTTTATTTTACTTTAGGGAAACTTCTTCTGGGCTGCTAAAGGGAGACTTTGATTTGCCTCCTGGCCCTGAGCAGGTCCCTTGGCTTCTTGTTTCCCTGTCTACCAAATGGGAGTGGTCTTGCAGAAGAGGCAGTCCCTTTAGCTATTGTCTAATAGTCATTTTGCTCTAATGACTTTTACAAATGACTCACTTTTCGTAAGTGAGGTGACAAAACCAGGAAGGTTCTGGTTGGGAACTTACTCATCAGCCTGAGGCATAGCATCTTGTACACAGCTAGTAGTCACTAATGGCCACTGTCCTATCCCTGGGCAGTGTCACCTTTTTCCTCGGATTTTTCTTGAATGGGCAATTTAAGGGAAAGAAAACCCCCAAACTCCACACCCAAAGTAGAATTCTTGACTTGCCAGTTTAGAAGAAGTGAGTTTTCTGGAGTAGCTTGGGAACCCCCTTTTATTTGTTAGGCTTTCGGTGTGAATTTCTGGTTCTTGCTAAAAGCAGAGCAACACGGGGAGTTTTGTAAGCTGTTACTCTGAGATGTGTATGTGTTCAAGGGGGTGGTATTTGCACGGATAATTTTGTGAATTTCTTCTTTTTGGTTGTATCTCAGCCTTGGTACTCTCCCCTTTGTGGTGTCCTCCTGGCTGGATTGGTGAGGTGGAGGGCAGTCCCCTGCCTCTGTCCCCTTGAGCCTCGGGTATCATTTGGGGGGTTGCAATGACTTCAATGCCTGGTTCTTTCCAAGCTACATCTCCCCATCACTCCTTGGACCCCAGATGCCACCTCTCCAGAGCATCCAGCCCCCTCCCAGACAGCTGTACTGGAGAGGGCAGTGCTCAGGGGCAAGCCAGAGGGTGACTTGTTGGTTTAAGTCCCATCTCTGCCACAGATGAAGCCACTTCCAGGAGGGCAATTGCCTCCTCACCCTGAAGACGGCAGGATGAGCTCTGAGTTTTCCTCCTGCGCTTAGCTGCTATGGTGATGAGTTGCTATAGAAACACATAGTTAGCATTATTATTTATTATTGAAAGGTGCTTCTTTTCATCACTTAAACGCAGGGTCGTGCCAAGCGGAGCCCGATGCTGGCTGTGGGGTGCTGCCCACCCTGTCCACACGGGTCGGTGGGTCACGCTTCCCAGCAATCCGGGCTTTAGCCAGGCTGGAGGCAAGCAACCGTGCTGTGCTGGCCCAGCGGGCTGATCTGGTTAAACAAATCCCCCCCAGTATGTTCCCGTCACAGGTTGCTTCCTTCGTCAGATCCATCCTTTGGAGAGGGATTTGAGTGAAGCGTTTCATTATAATGAGCTTAGTTATTTCCAAACTAGTAATCGCATGTCACCATTTGGTGCAAAGGGTTTGCATTAAGTTCTGTAATAATATGTCTATTCAGCCATCACAAATACTATATTCACAGGACCTTGTAGTGATTGCCTGGTAAATACCTTCTCTTATCTCTTCGCCTGCGCTGCTCCTTGTTGTTTGCTGAAGTCCTCCCCTCTCTGCAAACCCATCTCTCTGCAAACCCATCCCTCCGCGCTGGGAGGCAGGGAAGCTCCTCTGCTGCTCCCATCCTGGACTTCTGCTGTGCATGAGCCCCCCTGGACCTGGGCACCCAGCCAGGCTGGGCAGGAGACGTTCCTCCAGGGCTGGCTGCAGCCTACAAGATGCCAAGCAGAGCAAGTAGCACTGAGAGGATCTCTCTGTCTGACACAACTATCTCTTTCCAGATGCTGTGGGTGGGACAAAGCCTGTTTTGAGGGCTCCTATTGCTCCCCAGGAATGGGTGTGGGAGGTAGGAGCAGGTATCTTCAGTAGGCTGAGTGATGAGCAATGACCTGGCTGAGAGCTGCAGCAGAGGGTCCTGCAAGGAGCCCGTTTATACATCCACTGTTTTTAGGGAATGCAGAGCTGGGCAGTGCAGCAGGGATGCAAAGCCAGATGCCTGGGTCCCCATCTGCATTCACTGGGTTCCCGGCTTCCCCTCCAAGCTGGCAGCACTGCAGAGGTGGCTCTGCAAGGAAACCTCCCTTCACCTTGCTGTCCTTCACACCCTGGCAGCCTTGAGGATGCTGCAGCTGCTGCAGAAGGATGGCTCGGTAGGGCCAGGAGGTGAAGGGCTGGGAGGATGGAGGGATGGATGCCTGGGGGCACTGGGAGGAACCGGGCTGCTTTCCCTCTCTGCCTGGGGCGGGTGCAGTGTAGGCTGGAGGTGGAGGGTTTGGCTTTGTTTGCAGCAGGGTACATCTGTGCTGTTCTTCCTTCTTCCCCTCCTAGATCTAAAGGACTCCCTGGAAATGCCTGATAGAAAAAAAAAACCCAACAACAAACCCAAACAACAACAACAACAAAACCCAAAACAAAACAAAAAAAAAAAGAAAAGAAAGAAAACTAAAAAAAACCCAAAAAACCTAAACAAACAAAAGAGCTTTTTTTGATGCAGAATTAATAACTCGGAGGTGAAGTTTCAGGGCAGGCTGGTGTAGCTGAAGGAGGGGGGTTGCTCAGTTCCTCCTCACATGCTGTGCAGAGTTGCTGCAAGTGCAGGGCTGGGCTCTCCCTGCAGCTGCTGCAGAAGCTCCCCTAGGGGGATGAGTCCCTGCAGGCTGTGGAGAGATGCAGGAATGGCTGGACCAGTGCAGGATGCTGGATATGGAAGGATTTGGACATGGGGAAATCTCTGCTGTTACTTGCAGAGCATTGCCCTGAGGCTCCCTGAATTCCTCCTGATTTACACCTTCCCCAGCCTGCCAGGCTGGGCCTGGGAAACATCCTTCCCAGCCTTTGAGGAAACAAAGGGAGGCTCTTTAAAGCACTCCCTCGAGCAGGAATAAAACACCTTCCTTTTCAGAGCCCATTTCATTGCTTGAAGTCAAACCCTTTGGGCTTTGTGTTTTCCTTCTTGGAAGCTGTGCTCCCTGCGGAGAAGAGAAGAAACCACCTGGGGTGCAGGAGCAGGGCTCAGGGGGAGACTTTCCAGAGACATGTAGGTTGGAGGTGGAGGGGCAGATGGGGGGGGGAGTCTATTGTGGGGGTCTAGAGGGCTAATGCTCACCCCTCACTGCACCAGAAACCCCTGCAACCCACCCCGCAAGTGCAGCATTCTGTCATTGGTGTAGAGTCACATCCAGCCAGTCTCTGTTGTATTGATGCTGGCTGTGGGAGATGGGGTGGGAGATGTTCCTGCATGTCCTGCGTGTGCCAACGTCTGCCCTGGTCCTGGAGCCATAAAACACAGCACTAAACGGAACCTCCTCTAATGGAGGGAAAGTGGCTGTGGCAAATGAAAGCTTGCTGGTTTTGGGTTGGGTCACCCACACTGATGTGGGACTGGAGGTCACCCACGTTTATGTGGGACTGGAGGGGTCGTGGTTTGCTTCTACTACCCCCTTTTCTCCACCATGAGCTGCAATCAGCTGCCTGGAAACAGGGTTGTGACACTGATGCATATGGAGAGAAAGTGATCCAAGCGATGGCATGAACTTGGGACCAGTGTGGGATGCCCACTTGGATCCCACCAGCTGTGAGACCAAGTCTCAGGTTTCTCTCCAAATCCCTGGTGAGGGCAGAGTCATTTTGGCTGCTGGACTCAGATCATCTTTGCAGTCTCTGGCTTTCCCTGCCTGACCTCCACAGTGGCTCAAGCTGCTCACCTTCGCCAAGTAAACACAGGAGGCATGAGGCATCCTTGGAGCTGCACCCCACTGCCTGGATGAGGGAGGTGGGAGAGGTGAGCCATAAGCAGCAGGGGCTTGATGCTAAAACTAGTGCCTGTCAGACCCATTCTGGAGGGTTTTTTTTTCCTCCCTTATAGTGGAGTTGCTGCCCTCGCCTGCCTTAGCAAGGCAAACAGCTCAAAGGGATGTCTCTGAATGAAAGCAGCAACTTTTAGGACAAATTTCTCTCTGCATAATGTCTCAAAGAAAGCAGGGGAAGGAAATGGCAAGCAGGCATAATTAGGTAAGTATTACCCATTAGGAAGGGGAAGGAGCTATCAAGTCGATTTCCATTTCCTTCTTATTTTACATGCCTGATTTTTCCGCCTCTCCAGGAGGCGGTGTGTGAAGTAGGTCTCTCCTTAGCTTGGAGAAGTAAATAATCAGAACATGATGCGCTCCGAAGCTCTTCCCAAAGCTTTCCAAATCTGGACTAAACTGAGGATTTTTAGCATCTTCGCAAGTCTGAGTTTTCCAGCATCTGTGAGACGTGGTGGGGACTGATTTCCCACCTTCACACTGGTGCAGGCAGGGAACAGGACTTGCATATTCTCGTTGTGACCTGCTTTGGCTGTGCAGATTTCTTCCTGTTTTACCTGTTCTGCATGGAAGTAGAGATATCTCCTTGTCTTCTGATTGCTTCCCAGTGTGAACTTGGGTGTTTGCAGTGTGAATCCACACAGCAGAATCTTGTGCTGCACTGGGAAATGAGGTAGGGTTGAGTCCTCCCAAGCCACCACCTGGTCCTCTACCTGACCCCAGCATGTCCCCATGTCCTCCTGGCCATAAGACCCCCCATAACCCCCATGTACTCAAGGTTGCTTTCCCAGCTGAGCCCTCTGTTACCTGTTAGAATTGTGCATCGTGGTGTGGGCTGCAATTGCAGAGCCATCAGCGGGTGCCTAGAGCACATTTTGGCAGGGATGTGGGATGGTTTGTGAGAGAGAAACGTCTCCCTTCTTCCTCCCCTCCCCTGCCTTGCCTGCCCTCCTGCTCTGGAGTCTGTAAGTGGTGTTATTAAAGGGCTGCTGGGAGCTGCTGTCATTGGCACAGTCAATGGCTGACACAAGGCAGCCCTCAGACTTTGACTCATCTGCAACTCACACACACACACACACACTCTTTCTGTTATGCACGAACCAGAGAAAAGGCAGTTTCTCACATGCCAACACCCTTTTTTCCAGCTGTGTGGGCTTTTTTTTTTTTTGCATTCATTTCACAGGATTCTTGATTGTCCTACAATGTAAGAAAGCTTTGGGTTGTATTGTACTATCAGCACATGCCCGGCTCTTACTATGTTGTAGTTGAAGTTGTATTTAAGGAAAAAGGGACCATAACTACATGCACAAGTTGTCCAGAGAACTTGTGGATGCTCCATCCCTGCAAGTGTTCCAGACCAGGTTGGATGGGGCTTTGAGCAACCTGCTCTAGTGGGAGGTGTTCTTGCCCATGGCAGGGGGCCTGGAACAAGATGATCTTTAAGGTCCCTTCTAACCCAAACCATTCAATGATTCTGTAGTATATATATGTATGAATGTTTTATACATATACACAAAAATACACATTTATATGGACATTTCTACAGGCGAATGCAGAATACACGTGGTTAGGAAAATGCCAATCTGTTCACCCTGCACTTTTCACAGTTTGTTGCCAGTTTTGCCCAGAGTTCAGGAAAGTTCTTGAAAGTCCAGGATGGGATTTCTAGAGAAGAAATCTTGCTGTGCAGCCAGAGTTGAGGGATTTAGGGTAAGGGCAGTTCTTTCTCTCCAATAGCCCTTGATCAGGCACTGGTGGAAAAGGGTTTTTTGGGAAAGGGTTTTTCCAAGCTTATAGAGAGGACATGGAAGGGAGGAAAAAAACCTGAGTTTTTGCTCCACTGCAGGATTGGTAATAAATGGTGTAATCTTGGGAAAAAAAAAAGTGTGTCTGGGAATGCAGCTTGCTGTGAGCTCAGTTGCCTTACTGCTTTTCAGGAGGTGCTGTTTAGGCTGTGCTGATTGCAAAGGGGTCACTGAGGGGCTCTCAGGGGTAGAGGATGAAGGTCGTGCACCAGTTCTCGTCCCTCCACACGGCCCAGCTGGAGCTCGGCCAGGAACACTCAAGTGGGGCAGCACAAGGTGCCACGAGCCTGGAGGAGATCCCAAATAGCTTGTGACTCTGTGGCCATCTGCTTTCCTTGGTCGTTCATACACTCCTGCTCATGCAGATGTCACCGTGGCTCCTCCTGATCGACACACGAGGTGTGTTGAGCTGCATTTCCCTCCAGCACCAGCCTTACTTGGCCATACAGGCTGCTTTCCTGCTCTGCCTTCCCTCCTTCTGGGTATGAGTCTGCGTGTGCAGAATCATTTTGAGGCTTCACCATACCTGCCACAAGGATATGCGAAAGCTACAGCGTGATGCTCGACGAGCGTGCTCCTTAGGCACGAAATAATGAGTTGGAAGAGGAAAACACGGTCCCTTCCATGCCGTGGTTTCACTTGGTGGTGGTCTTCTCTCCTGTGCTGCTTGTCCTTCCCTAGCAACACAGGCAGGAGAATCAGCTTCATTTTGTAACAAGGAAAAAGCTCTCCAGGTGCGGGTTTTTGTGCTCTCTGCCAGCAGGTGACTTAAGTCACCACCCATAATTAGCCTCTTCCAAGGTCTTGCTGCTGTGGAAGGTTTTACAGCAACTCAAAGACAGGCAAAAGTAATCCCTTCCTCAGCTCGGCGTGAAGAGGGAGTGGATTTTAAGCTGGTTTATGTTGGTGCTGAAGCAACAGAAGCGGTCGGCAGAAGGGACCTGATCTGGCCTGTGGAGATGGTATTACGTGGTGGGGAAGGTGAACGGAGGGGTGGAGGGTTTGTGTGTGTGTGTGTGTGTGTGTGAGCCTTCCCACGCAGAGGAAGGAATCAAATATCTGCCCTGTATCAAATACCAGGCTCGGTTCCTGCGGGACCGAGTTATTGGTGAGGAGGAAGCTGACCTTCTCCTATATTTATGAACTGAATCTCTAGTTTGCTTTGGGTTTGACTTCCCCCCCCCTCCACCCCTCCTGTTACAGAGTGCAACACTTTGTTTCACGGGAAATAACGTTTTCTTCATTTTCTCCTTTGGTGTGATTTTTTTAAAGTGCTGCTGGAGATGAATGGGCTTTCTGCTCCTTGCTTTATAGTTGGCTTGGCACTCTGGAAAGGGGCTGCTGCTGCTGCCTGTGTCTGTGTGGGACCATTAGCTGAGCTGGAGCCCAAGGGGATTCCCCTGTTACGGCTGCTGAGGGTGAACAAATTCTCCTGGAGCTGGACAAACATGTTATTGTTTTAGTAGTCACACCCCAGCAGGTTCAAGAATTAAAAGTAGCCAGCATTTCCCTTACGACCACACACATCTATCTATCTTCCTCCTGGCTGTCTTCTCTCCAGCCTTCCCCGCTACAGCTTTTTCTACAAATCCTTTCCTGAAAGAGCTGGTCTTGAGCATCTTCAGAGCAGCAAGCCCTTCAGAGCCTCCCGTTTCCTTTTCCTCCCCCTTCTGCCTGCAGAGAGGAGACTTTTGGAAGCTCAAGAGCTCTGTGTTTCCTGCGCACAGGTCCCTTGGAGATACCTGAAGCTACTTTGCTGAAGTTCACAGGCAACTTTTGAAAACCTTGGCCATTCCTGTGCGTATATATATATATATAATTTGTTCTCTCTTCCCTCCTGTTTTCGTTCTCTGTCAGGAATCCAGCTGTGCAACATGTGGCACTTGTAGGACTTGGAAGGCAGGAAGATCAAGCAAACACAGAGCTTTCAGCAAGAAGAGATAAATTTCCAGAATAAATTCAAGCCACGTAGGCCCAGTCTGTTTTAGTTTTAAAGCCCCGCTGGTAGTGATGTGTGGGAGCTGTAGATATAAAGCCAGGGAGAGAAGAAGAGTTTATTCGTATTATTTCAGGCACCTTGGTAGAAATACTTCTGTTCTGAGTTCATGGTCCTTGGCACAGTGTTAGTCTGCGTGGATCATACCAGAGAAACTGCCCGTTGGGCTCTACCTTTGCGCATGGCTTGAAGGCAAAGAACAAAAGGGAATTATCTACCCTGAATAAGAGAGAGTGCTGTAGCTGGGAGAGGAAAGTGCCGGATCTGTGGGGGTGTATAGGATGCAGATGGCCGTAGAGGAGAAATATCTTGTTATTAATAACCCATTGAACTGTGGTAGCATTTTTACACCTGCTGACAATTTTTATCCCAGCGCTCCAGCATCTGGCAGGACCACAGCTCTGAGCTGTGGGCTCCCTTCTGCAGGCAGAACAGAGGGACAGAGGACAGGTCGGTGTTTGATGTGCCCATGGCATCGAGCCTTGACTTGCTGCAGCGTGGTTTGGTCCACGTAGTAAGTCCTGTGTTTGCTGACACCAACCTAGCAAAGCTCTGTCTGGCAAAGGGAGTTGCTAGGTGGGTTGTTTTTGTTTTTCGGAGAAGTCTGTGTCTCTACTTAGCACTTTGCTTTTGTTTTCTTAAGTTAAAAAAGTAGGACAAGAGGAAACGGCCTCAAGTTGCACCAGGGGAGGCTTAAGTTGCACATTAGGAAAAATTTCTTCCCCAAAAGGGTTGTTAAGCTTTAGAACAGGCTGCCCAAGGTAGCGGTGGAGGCCCCAGCCCTGGAGGGATTTAAAAGGCGTGTAGAGGTGATGCTGAGGGACATGGTTTAGTGGTGGACTTGGCAGTGCTGGGTTTACAGTTGAACTCAATGATCTTAAAGGTCTTTTCCAATCTAAACGATTCTATGATTCCAAGTAAGTCCAGAAGTGGCACCTGGATGTGCTTCCTGATCTGTCCCAATAAACTCAGCAGCTCCCAGTACTAACCGATGCTGCATTCAGACAAACATCACCACCACCAACCCAAACTTCATTTCCCTTCTTCTCCTCCCCTTCCTTTTTCTTCTAGTCAAAGCAAAAGATTTACAGGCTCTAACTTTTGAAGCGAGGGCAAATTTCATCCCAGCCTCCTGTCTGAGTGCCTGTCTCATGTCATTAAAATCCATCTGCAGCCACCCAAGCCTCCCCAGCTGTCCCCAAGCTGTGTGTCCCAGCCACACAGGAGTCAGGACAAGGCACTGTACTCTCCAGCATCTTACTCAGAGGCCTCTAGGGGCTGGACCACAGATGGATCATAAAATCATAGAATGGTTTGGGTCAGAAGAGATCTTAAAGCTCATCTCATTCTGACCCCTCCTGCTATGGGCAGGGACACCTCCCACTAGATCATGCTGCTCTCCAGGAGCAGTGGGGATGCTCCTGCCTCACATCAAACTGGTTGTGCCTGCATCCCCAAGGGACAGGGGTGCCTAGGCACAGGCTTAGTGCTTTTGACAATATTCAAGACTTGTGGAGCACTCAGAAGTGCAGCTTTGGGATCCTGCGAGGTGAGGGAAGAGAAGAGCAAGTCCTGTTTTGGAGAGAGGAATGAGGGGAGATGGAGGCAGTGGGAAAATGAGGGCAGGCTTAGAGTGCAGCTTGCAGGGGCTGGAGCACAGGTGGGAAAGAGTCCTCTGTGGGTCTTACACTTTCAGCGCCTGTGCATCTGTTTTGTAGTGTTTCTTCAGGTCTTACAACCTGTGTTATCGAGGTCTCCATTTCTAATGAGTAGGAGTTTATGAACAGAGCCCTCACGTTAAAAATGCCCCTCTTCTCAGACACGGGTGCCCTCAGACTGCGTGAGCAGAGATGAAGAGAGCAGATGGCGTTTGGATCTGGATGAAGTTAGAGTTTGGGGTGACGTTTTGCTTGTAGCTGGCTCTAAGCAAACAAGTAACTTTCTTCTGGGTAGTACAACCCAGCTCTGAAACCACTGGTTATTGTGAAACCAGAACCTGGCTTTTGCAGACTGAATGGGTTTGTATGCCTGTTTCTGGGGCTGGACTGTCTTTGTAACGCCTATCCTGACACAGCTAATGCTTTGTGATGACAGGTCTGCAATTCTGGGGCTGTGCAAGTGGCTAAAACAATTGCATCACCCTCTGATGAGTTGATCTGTTGATAGCCCTAGGCAGGCGTTTGTGCAAATGAAGGGTCAGACCCTGCAAAGTGCAGAGCACCTGCAGCTTCCATCCAGGTCCGAGTGTCTGGCCCAGGGATGATATTTATGGAAGGAGAAAGAGTGATTTTTGCCTTTTGCAGGGGTTCTTTGCAGGAGCACCAGGCTGTCTACAAAGTGCCATCGCTGAGGGCAGCCTGACAGTGCCTCCTCTTAAGTGGAGCATCTCCCTGCTGAGGAAAGGCTGAGGAGCTGGGCCTCTTTAGCTTGGAGGAGACTGAGGGGTAGCCTCATTAATGTTTATTAATATGTAAAGGGTGAGTGTCAGGAGGATGGAGCCAGGCTCTTCTCAGCCTCAACCAATGATAGGACAAGAAGCAACGGCTGCAAGCTGGAACATAGGAGGTTCCACATTAAATATAAGAAAAAACAGCTTCATGGTGAGGGTGACAGAACACTGGAACAGGCTGCCCAGAGAGCTTGTGGGGTCTTCTTCTCTGGAGACATTCCAAACCCACCTGGACAGGTTGCTGTGTGACCTGCACTAGGTGATCCTGCTCTGGCAGGGGGGTTGGACTCGATGATCTTTTGAGGTGCCTTCCAACCCTGAACATTCTGTGGTTCTGTGAGGTTTGTCAGCGCGGGGAAACTCGCTTAGAAACTGCAGAAAGCTTTTGCAGCGGAGCAGCCGGAGCAGAGCCACCTCCTCCCTTCCTCCCCTCAGCTCTGCAGGCTGGATGCCAGCAGCAGGACTCGGCACCGTATCATTTCAGGATGCCCCGGATGCCTCCATGCAGGCTCGCAGTCGAACACAGTGACCACTGAACTATTTAAAGTAGCTTCGCCAACGACACTCGAGTGTATAATGCACCTATTCTGCTGATGCTGGCAAAGTGCTGGCAAAGCAGATGGGTTTGAGAGGGATGGGAATTTACCACTCCAGAGCCATTAGGGTGTGTGTGTGTTCCTAAAACACGCACCAAAGGAGAGAGTAACGGAGGAAATCAGCTATAAAGAGGCTCCCCTGGTGCTGCACATGTGGCTTTGCAGGATACTTATCACTGTGGCACTGAGCTGGGGATTAAACCCACGGGTCTGACACTGTGTGACCTTGGCCAAGCCTCCACCTCACTGGACCTTTCTCCCTGAGTTGTTTCTAGACTGAAACTTCTGGAGGTGGGCATGTGCTCTTGGTAGGGACAGCTTGATTCCATATCAGAAATAGCGTGGCCAGCAGTAGGGAAGTGATTGTGCCTCTGTACTCAGCACTGGTGAGGCTGAGCCTTGAGTACTGGGTTCAGTTCTGGGCCCTTTGCTATAAGACATTGAGTTGCTGAAGTGAGTTCAGAGAAGGGCATCCGAGCTGGTGAAGGGTCTGGAGAACAAGCCCTGTGAGGAGGAGGCTGAGGGAATTTGGATTGTTTAGTTTGGAGAAGAGGAGGCTGAGGGGAGAGCACCTTGCTCTCTATAACTCCCTGAAAGGAGGTTTCAGTGAGGTGGGTGCTGCCTCTTCTCTCCAGTAAATAACAACAGGACAAGAAGAAATGGCCTGAAGTTGCACCAGGGGAGAATTTCCATTAGAAAGAATTTCTTTCCTGAAAGAGTAGTCAGGTGCTGGAACAGGCTGCCCAGGGAGGCGGTGAGGTCACCATCTCTGGAGGTGTTAAAAGAAACGTGTAGATGTGGCACTTCAGGACATGCTTTAGTGGGGTTGTGAGGTGGCTTTTTTTTGTGGGTTTGGTTTGGTTTGGTTTTTATTGTTGTCGGTGGTTGGACAGGGTGATCTTAGAGGTCTTTTCCAACCCTGACAATTCTGTGGTTCTGTGATTAGAGCTGCCAGTTACCCTTGCCAGCAGCGACGTTGCTATTTTACTGGAAGGAGCTGGAAAAGCCCTTCAGGACAAGGTGTGATGTGCTGATGTGAGCTGTGGTGGTATGGCAAAATAAAAGCAGCTTCGTGTCGTCAGGCTCGGTGCTATCCCATCCTCCCACGTCATTCGTGTGCTTCTAAAATCTATGGGAATAGTCTGTAAACAAGAGCTGCTGCTCCTGATTCTATTCAGTCTCAGAATTTGGTAACTCGCTCCAGGCTTGACATAAAATATTGGTGTTGAGAAGGAATTGGAATGGGGTAGTGTTGCCCATTGCTCAGGAAGACCTCCTGCAACCTCTTCTCAATGCACACAGCAGGGTTAGGAAAGATGCTACATAAGTCTGCAATTGTTCAGCAGCTACTTGCTCTTTTTTTTCCTTCCTTAATTTTCTTCCTTTCTGTAGTGGCTTTTTTTTTGTTGTGTTTTGTTATGTGTTTTCTAATCCCTTGAGCAAGGCAAAAATGGAAATCTCTCTGCAGAACTTTAACCTTACGTAACTGATTTGACCTCCAGATTTGTCAGCAGCTGGAGGAAACCCATCTTAGGGGAATTAGGCGACTCGGGGGCTGTGGGATCAATGCCCCATTCATGAGGAGGGGATGTTTCAGTGGTTACAAAACTTGCAAATCTGCAATCTGCCCGCATTTTCCACTCTCCTCTCATATCCCTTTTCCTGAATGCTCTTGCCCAGTTTTCTCCCCCTCCTCCACTTCCCAGCCTTCCATTCCTCGTGCATCCTCCTCTTTTACCTTGCGATTGGGTTAATTAAGCTGAGCCACAGTGTTGAGTCCATCAGGGAGCACAGCAGAGCTTAGCACCACAACAGCCTCCAGCTGACACAGCGAGTAAGTGTGGGGAAAAACCACTCAGTCCCTTTACCCCCAGTGTTGAGCATGTTTTACTCCTGCTTCAGTGATAGTCCAAGCACTGCCTGATCCACCCAGGGAGCAGTGGAAAGGGCAAAATCGTTACTTGCAATCTACGTGTTATTAGACACTGTAACTTGGTCAAGTTTAGCTGGACTTCTTCTTCTGGTATGGCCAGAAGATCCCCAGGACAGTGGCCAGAAGACCCTTTCAGATTTTACTCCAGGCTCCAAAACATGGTAACTTTTCGGTAAGACGTTGGAAAGAATATTATCAAGGTCAAAGACAGAAAAAAAAATAATTAAAAAAAAATTAAAATCAGTAACTTGCAGAAACTTTTCTCTTAATTTAGTTCTCAGAATTGCCCGAGCCATTCTGAATGCAACTTTCTACGGCAGTGTTAGCCCGAGGCAGACACCGAGCTGAGGAAAGCATCCCCGGAGTGCTTCAGGTCTGTCAAAGTAATGAGGACCTTAAAACTGAGTCTTAGTACAGAACATGTCAGCCAACCTGAGCAATAGGTGTTGCTGGGTGTAATTATGCATGTGCACGCTGCCCTGCACCCGGAGTACAGGAATTGCATAATTTTGTGGGAAAATAAATATGTCTTGTGTGCTGCACGGGATGGATTTGTGTATCTCCTTGCAAACGCAGCCGCTGCGTGTGTGTACGGCACATACTCTTCTTCTGATCCTCCTGTTAACAAACATGGCACGTGATTATCTTTTTACCTGTATTAACACAATTCTGTCTCTCTTCTGTATCTGATCCTGGTCGCGGGTGCCCCGTATAGCTCAGCAGTATCTTGAGGCTGCCAAGCGTGATTTGGGAGCTAGTTATCCTGCAGCAACAGCCGGGCAGGGCTCTAAGAATAACTTCCCATTGGCTTTTGTCTGTGTTGGCAGCAGCTAGGCTTGTCCTCTGCCTTGGGGTGACAGCCACTGGAAGAGAAAATTAATAGCAAATTCATAATAGTTTATCCAGGTATTTCTTTCATAGGCTCATTTAGGTTGGAAGAGACCTTTAAGAACCTCAAGTCCAAGCATTAACTCAGCACTGCCAGGGCACCACTAAAACGTGTCCCTCAGCACCACATCTCCACAGCTTTGAAACCTCTCCAGGGATGGGGACTCCACCACTGCCCTGGGCAGCCTGGGCCAGGCCTGGACAATCCCTGAAGAAATTTTTCCTCATATCCAACCTAAACCTCCCCTGCGGCAACCTGAGGCCGTTTCCTCTTGTCCTGTTGCTTGTTACCTGGGAGAACAGAATCTCCTTTTGGATGGAGGGGTTGAGTTTTGCCGCTGAACCCCTGCTGAATGTACCTGTTGTGGTCTTCCTTGCCTTTTTTGGGCATCATGGGACTGTGGTGGGATAGATGTCAGCCTGCTTTTTTCTTTCTCTTCTGAAATGCTCGCAAAGCTGCTGCTTATCAGGGCTGTGTCCACACTGCTTCATTACAGCTGTGGGTAGAATGAGTAGAGTCAATCCCCCTCCAAGCTGCTGGGCTTGAAATTGTGTCTCAGCTGGATATCTCTGCTAGTGCAAGCATGGGGCTCTCCATCAGAGTTCTGTTGCTTCATTTGCCTTTTGGGTTGGGTGACATTTCAACAGCCTTTCAGCCTGTTAAAAATAAAAATCCAAGTCAAGTAGACAGAAGGTTTTCACCAAAGTGCTCTGAGGGGAGGTCCTCTGAAGAGGACATCTCTTGTTTGGTCTGATCTTGGGTGGTTTTTTTCTCAGGGGCTATCTTGCTCTGAACACAGCAGCTGTGCTGAGCCCTGCTTCATTTTGAACTTGACAAAAAATACTTCCATGCCGGCATGGTTAAAAGTTCTAAACAAACTTAATGCAGTTTTTATTATATTTGTAAGGGGAAGCCAAGTAAAGACAAGAGCCTGCTCTGTAGCTATCTCCTATCTGCAGAAGATGTCTGGAATTTGGGGATGGTGAACTTTGGAGCTGAAGTATGGACTTGTCAGTCTTCTGATACCTCTTAAAGGTCTCTTTTCAAGGCCATGGAGTCAGCAGAGATAGATTACTTCAGCTAAGATGCACAAGTTATGAACTAACCAGGTTGGGACCTAATTGCCCTATGTTCTACAGAAGCCTGGAGAAAGGCTCTCCATCATGTGACCTGCTCACGGGCTAAAAGACAGAGGCCAGTTGCTGGAAGAGCTGTCACATAAAAGGCAGAGTGCTAAACTAAATGGCATCTGTCTGCCCAGGAGGTTCATAGGTGCATAAAGACCCACCCAGAAGCATTTAGGAATTTGCTCAGAATTAGTAAGTGCAGAGAAGATGAAATGAGGAGATGTCTAATATTTTTTTTTTCTTTTATACTCTCCAGTACAGATGCCAATATAACAATATTGCTAATGGCTGCAGTAAACTGAAGCTTTCCTATAAGTTTGGGAGAGCAAATGCCAGTCAGCACTACTCTTTCCCACTAGTGATAATGTGTATGTTGGACTCAAGATCTGGCTGTGATGAGCTGGTCCAACCATCCCAGTTTTACGGGACTGTACTCACTCATCTGCTCTCTATAGCCACTCACGTGGGAAGCCAAAGATGAAGGATTTGCTGTGTCAGATCTTTTCGCTGGCCCCATCCATAGCTAGTGGTTGCTGCTCCAAAATGGGCTGGATACCTGCCATAAATGAAAGGAGGAAATTTTATGCTGAATAAAGCATAAAGGGAGACTGTTCTTGCCTCTGCTGCAAATCTGCGAACCCTGCATCAGTGAAGAGAAATCATCACACCTCTATCTCTTTCCTCCCAGCTATATAGTATTGTTAACAGCATTTTCTTCATGTTCCTGCTCCTGCTGTGTGCTCAGCCTATTTCTGACTGTAAGGTTTAGTGTAGTTGCAGGATTGATGGGCTTTACTTTAGAGGATCCCAGATCTCTGTGAGTACACAGCCACACTCACCATTAATCACGTTGGGCTGGCCGGTTGTACACTATTTGAGAAAAATTCCCATCCTCTCTGAACCATCAAGTACTGGTCTGGTACCCAAACCTCATCTGGTTTGCAGGTAGCCTGATCCTGTGCAGTAAATCCAACCATTCTACACCCTTCTGAAGCTGTATTTCCGAACTTCATTACCCATTTCAGTATCACCTCTGATTTTCTTAGCCCTGTTCCTTTTACCCTGGGTCTCTCAGGCTGCTCTGCTCCAGGTGCCTTTTGAATGTGTAGTGAAACCTCAAGCTTTGAAGACTGGGGCTTCTCTCCTGGCTTCTTTGCAAGTGGTTTCTCCACGTCCAAACAGAGATTTCAGTGCCCCAATAAACAGTAGATCGAGGTCTAAAGGTTCTGTTTCTTCCTTTAAGTTCCATGGTTTACCTTTGCCAGTGCCTCATGTAGATCTGGAGTGTGGAATAACCAGTGATCACAAAGTCACTGTGAATACAGAGTTACTCACTCTGCCAGGCTTTTGGGAGACAGCTGAAGTATGGTCTCTAACCTCCAAGATTCAGTTCTTGGTGGATTTATACGGTGTTAATTACAAGACTTCAGCCTGAGAGAGATGACTTGCATCTCACAGATCTTCCTGTTCTATACAGCCTCAGCCAACAAGAAAACAGCTGCCTGCTGACTCATGGAGAAAGCTGGGGTCAGAGCCCCTTCCTTGCAGTTTGAGGATCAAAGTGGTGTCTTAGGGCTCCCATCTGAACCAGGTTGAGAAAATGTAAAGACTTGATTTGGGTACTCCTGAGAGCCCCTGAAGCCTTGGAGGGAATTTGCTAGTATAAGCTTGACTTCTGAGGAAGGAAACGCCGTTTTCCTCAAGGCTGTCCTAGAATGCTGTAATTGGTATAGAAGCTGGGGAGATCTTCCGGGATCAAACACAGTTCATTTTCTTTTCAATATTCATCATTTCTTCTGAGGCACAGGCTGTGTTTATTCCTCTTTGTGTCTAGAGCTGATCAGGGCTTCCTTTCCTTACCTGTGAAGTGCCTTTTAATTTCTTGGCCAACTTGACACCTCCAACCCTATGAGAGCTGCACTTCAGTGAAACAAAGAATGGAAATACCTTGTAGTTGGGAGAACAGTGTGCCAGGAGTGTATGATGCCTTTGTTGGGGACAAGAAGGAGACTTTGAAACAGAGGTCAACCTGACATCCTGGCTTTTAGCAATTCTTCACTTTTCTCAGGGGTTTGGACCTAGATAGTCTCATGCACGCATTCCTAACAAAGTTAGTCACTGTTGTGAAATAGTTTGCTTAAAATCAATGACCTCGTGCTCTCTTGCTACAGGAGTTTGTCTGGGGAATTTACATTTCCCCACTTAGTGTGATAAGGAATAATTTTAACGGATTTCTCCTCAGAATGCTTTCAGGATACTGGGAAATACTGTTACCAGTGCCATGGAGGTTACTCAGCCATGGGTGAGTCTGCTCCAGAAAAAGAGTTTAACCCTGGTCTCTGGATTTGTAGGTTATTTCCGTGACCTCAAAACTCCATTCTTGTTTCCGTGACAGTGAATATTTGTGTTCTTTCCTTCAAGTCTCTGTGTAGCAAATTCCTGGAGGAACTGAGAAACCATTACAAATCTCTCTGCTCTCCCTCCCAAGCACAAAGGATCAGTGACCTGCTTTTGCTGATAGGAAACCAAGTCTGAAAGGCAGGCAGAGTCACTATCCACATGCAGCTTTATCACCCAGGGGAATCAAGAAAAAAGGAAGAAAGTCCTACTCATGGCAAGTGTTAATCCCATCATTTAGTATGTTTCTGACACATACACAGGTAACAAGGTGATGGGCACCATCTGAGTGTCTTAATCTGTGTGATGAGGGAAAGCCTTGTTGTCCCACCTTAGCTTAAGTGCCTTGCAAACAAACCACTCCTGTAATTAATCTATTTGGGCTGAGATCTGTTCATTGCAGGGAGTTCCAAAGGAAAGATGGCCTGGTGTGGGATGTCCTCAAAGAGAGACTTGCCTTCAGTTTCCATCAGGCATTGGACAGGTTCTAAGCTCAGGGAAAGAGGATTTAGCTGAAGTTAGAAGTCGCGTCTTTGTTGGGGGAGCTGCCAACAATGTCTCTGTATGAGTTTTCTCAACATGTTGGCTCCCAGAGAAAAGCTTCTATCCATGGTAATCAGGGTTTATTAAAGAAAGCCAGAGGAAAAAAAATAAATAAATAAAAAAAATCTTTAGCTGAGATTAAAGGGATTGTGAAGCTGCACTTGGTGCTGAATCGCTGCGTGCTGGCTCCGTCGCTGGGTGTCTGCCTCGTCAGCATCTGTGCACGGCCTCCTGCATCCCGGGAAATGAATATCCCTGCCTGAGTGGAGCAAAAGCAAACAGAGGAGCGTGCCTCCTGATTAACACTGGGCTTCATTAACCACCCAGCCCGTGACATTGGCAATGCCTTGGAGCCCTGGGTGCTGTTGGTTTCCTCCTAACCGGGACTCGCTGAGCCAATCTTTTTGGCCACTGACGTCCTGGGTTGGTGTCAGACCCACTGTGAAGGAGAGGGTGGGATTTCTCCCCCTCCCTGTGTTGTTTTTCTTCATGTTTAGGTCTCATTCTAGATTTTAACACATTGTTCTGAGGAGCTGGCTGGAGCTGGAACTGGGGCGGGTTTGCTTCCATGGCTTTTTGCAGCCAGGCTCTCATGCGTGGTTCCTCTTGCCGCTGACCTTGCAGTGTCCCTGCTGCCAACTCTGGCTGTGACAGGGGACGTGGTGATGTGAATCTGTTTACCACCTTTGACAGCAGGGTGTGGGTGTGTGTGTGAGCCAAATGGGGAGATGCTGTTGTCTCCCACGTTTCTCTGGTGACATGCTCCTTTCAGGAGCTCTCATTGCAGTGGGGTGGATCACGCCAGTCTCCAGTACAGGGATGTGAACGTGGCTTTTGTGAGCTTATCAGTCAGAGATGAAGGCCCCAACTCTCTTTCCCCTCTCCCTGCACTTCCTCCCATGTCCTTCCCTCCCTCTCAATTGACAGACCAGTCCTTTGTATCCTCTTGATTCCCAGTTTATTCCTACTTCCTCAGCCTTAGTGCATCCTTCTTGACTTGATCCCCTTGAAACCTGCTGCATTTTGAGGATGTATTCACTATTCTCACACTTTCCCATCTAATAACAGCCACCAGCTGAGTTAAAAGAAGTTAGGAAAGTTTCTTTCTCTTAGGCTTTTTTGCATCTAAATGTTTCTTGTTCAGGGCCTAATCTATTTACTATAGGGTTGCACGTTGTAGAGTCTTGGGTCTGGAGACCCCTGAGCAGAACCAAGGTGCATCATCAAACTCAGTGGTCTCTAGTGTTTGCTAGGAAAGGTCAATAACAGTTAGAAAGTAACCACACCGTAGCGTAGCATCATAACCTGATGTCCTTCAAGAGGAAACCAGTCCTTAAACCAAACTGTGTGAATTCAGGGGGTCTTACAAGGAATGTGCTCTTTGCAAGCCATAGAGCTGAGACTCTAGTTCCACAGGCAAAGAGGGTGGTATGAGACCTTATGTGGGAACTGACTCGGAGACCTTCCTCTGACCATGGATGGAACCCTGCCTGCAACAGCTGGATTTGCAAGAAGGCTTCCTCTTCTTCCATTTCATGTCCAGACTAGGTTCAAATCTGATGTAGCTCCAGTTCTGAAGAAAATCCCCAATGGTATCTTGCTCTGGGTTTGCTGCATGTCATGAAGGTTGTGTAGCACCACAGCCTAACCACGGTCAGAGAAGGAGGTAGGCAGTGTCTTGGCTTTTTTTCTTCTGTGAGGTGATTAAGACAGTCACCCAGGAGGTCCGCTCTTGAGGAGAAGCTTTATCCTCTTGTGACCTGTGGCATCCTCTCAGTACCACCACTGCACGTGAAGGATGCAGTGGGGTGGGGGGTGGGGGCAGCTGCTCTTGACAAAGAGAGAAAAAGCAGGGCTGCTTTCTACCAAAAGGTCTTTCCTTACAGGTCCCGGGGCTGTAGAGGCTTTGTGACCTTCCCAGGGACCTTGAACGTTCTGGTGACGAGGGTGTTGTGGCAGGAGCCATGTAGAGGGCCAGTCTGGTCTCACACGGGAGCCCGACATGATGGGTCAATGGCATTGCTGCTGGCCATGTCTCTGGGGTAAAGGCAAGTGAGCCTGGTCATTGTAGGAAGGCAGTTTGGGTTTATTTTGGAATTACCCAGCTCAGACCCTAAGCAAAGACCTCACTGTGGCCTTTGGTTTATTTGCTTCTTTTTCTTATAATATAATTACTCTCTTGTAGACCGAGCAGCTTAAGAGACCGGGTGTGTCTATGGCAGTGCATCATCTGTTATTGTTTCTGCTATCCAGACATGGTTAATAAAAAGACATATATAACCCCTTCTCTTCAGTGCATCCTCTAAGGCATAGTACAAACCCTGTTCTATTCTGCAAGCTGAACAACCAGTCCTCCTTGCCTCTGCTCTCTGCTGTTATTTATTAATTAAGCCAAACTATAAATTATAGCCCTTAGAGGCTCAAGTACTGATGGGGACTCCAGGACAGAGGGTTCAGGGCAAACAACATGAGTAGATGGGAGAGAAGGAGTGAGTGCCAGCACTATACAGTGAGAAAATCCTGCTCCTAGGGTTGCTCAGCTGGCTGATGGAAGATGGCAAGATAGCCCAAGGCTCCAGCTTTCCCTGCTTTGTCCCCAAAGGTTGCTCCTGTCCTTGCTCGGTGGCTATCAGTGCTGGTCAGCTGCTGATGCTCTTTCCTCTGCAGGTGAGCATCTTCCCCATGAGGATCACTCTTTTCAAAGCACCCTTCTCTGTTGCAAAAGGGACTCTTCATCCAGCCTTCCTGGAGATTCTCACTGGAGTGTTCCTGGTTTTCAGATCAAATTTGCTGTCTTTGTCTGGAGGAAGGCTCCCCTCACCTTCCCATTCCTCTATAAGTGACAGTCTTGCCTCAATCACAGTTCTCACCTGCTTGGGCCTCAAAGATATAACATCTGAAACGTTATCTCTTATGTTGTGTTGGCCACTTATGTTAACGGGCAGATTTCCTCCTGTTGTAGCAAGTCTGCTCTTGGGTGTTGTGATGACCTTCGGGCAGAGGGCTCTGTTGCAGAAGAGGGGCCATTCATTACCTCTTCAGTTTCTGGGGTCACGACAGTTCCCATTTCCCTGTCCTGCAGCTGTGCTGACTCTGCAGGGCGAAGAGGAGCAAAATTTAGTAAAATATAGGGGTAAAAGAGATATCTTGTTAGTACTTGAAAAGAATAATTTCTTCCTAGATCTGTCTAGTGCCTGATCAAGCCAGCGTCTGTTAGAAATATGGTTCATAACTCATAAGTGACGGGAGCTGGTGTTCAGGGTCGCCACGTGATGTTTCTGAACACAGGACTCAAGCAGGGACAGCTTCCCTCTTCTGCTGCTCTCTCAAGGATGGCCTCTTTTGAAAGAGGAATGGTTGTGCGGGGAGAGCTCATCCCATCGCCGCTCTATCTATCATAATAAAGGTTATTAAAAGCCTACGTGACCGGCCTGCGTATCCCCGCGGAGCGAATCCTCTCCTGCTCGCGAGGCAGTATTGCAAACTCTGCAAGAGCAGCGTGATTTTATTAAATATTTGCTTGACCAGAAAAGCAAAGCAGAACAGGGTAAACACGCCTAAAGTAAATGTGAAATGACCTTTGTCCGTCATCTACCCAACGCCTGCGGCTGCTGTGGAAGGGAAGGCAGCGGGAGGTGAAGGTGATCATACAAGGGCTTTGAAATTCGGGCTACTGTGAGAATTTGGTACTATTTGGGGTGGCATTAAAGTGGTGGCTGCTCTACAAGCCCAGACTTACCCTTTCCACTACCAGATCTAATCAGTCTGCAGGTCGAAAGAAGACAGGATTTATTCTCCTTATTATTTCGTGAAGGAAATTTTTCGGTTCCACTGACGTGAGCAGACTTGCACAGATGTGGAAAAGCTGTGAATCCAGACCTGTGTCACTGCCACATCTTCCTCCCTGCTGGGATCAAACTGATTTTTTTTTTGCCTTGCCTCCTACTTGCACAGGGTTGGCTGTCATCACCTTTGCTCGGCTAGTTACACCCCTGATGTCAGCAATGTCACCCTGTGGGAAGGGTGTGATAGGACACTGGTCTGCAGGAGTGGAGCTGGGGTTTGTCTTGTGTCCTTCTTCAAATCAAGAACAGCTTTGACAAATTCTGATCTGGATGGTAAAGAGGGATGGAGGGAGGAAGGACTTCTGTGCCTCTATCTGGCCACAAGTAACAAGGGTTGTGCAGTCGGCGCTTATCAAGGAGCTTGGCTTGTGAGACCTGAGCTGGTAGGACTCCATCTCCTACATGCTTTGTGGGGCTGTAAGGGGTCAAAGTTGTTCTTGATACAGAAGCAGCCATGACAAAGTGAAGGAAGAGGGAACAGATGGATATGTCGAGTAGGAAGATGCACTTCCATAACGTGAGGATGGGGCTTGGTGGTGTGTTCATCAAATCACAGAAGCTGTTTGAAACCTGGTTTGAAACTCCCACCACCCTGGTTAAAACCTGGGACGCTTTAAGAGACTGAGTGGTGCAGGGAAACCTCCTCCCCTCTCTTTGGAAAGTCACCAGGCTGGTCCCTGGTTTGTTAGTTTTCATACTACATGGTCCTTTAGACTTCATTGCTGCTCATGGTTAGGTAACCCCCTTCTCCTCAGCCATCTGAGATGCTCTGGGAAGCTGTGTCTCTCTTTCAGACAGTGTTTTCTTGTCTGTGCAGTGAGCAGAGAATGGTCTTATGGTGAGAGTCCAGGGGAGGAGGGAGGAGACCTGGTGCTTGGCTTGCTCTATGCTTGGCTGCATGCCCTTTGTAGACGTGACTGTGAAACCTGGCACACCACAACTCCTACATCTGTACTCCAAGCTGGACCGGCATGAGACAGCTTTGATCTGGAAGCCACTGAGAGCCTGTTCAAACAAACCCATTCTGGACCAAGGTCTCCCAGAAAGGATGTTAATGTCAGACAAGAGCTGGCTTCTTCCTGTCAATATACAAGGATTGCAGAAGAGCTCAGCATCCATCTGGACCTGTCCCTATAGACAGGTCCCTGACCTTCTCTAGGCTTCAGGCCCTCATCCAGAAGAGCCGGATAATAATCCTTCTCCAGTCCTGTCTTCTCAGATGGCAAATACACAGTTGGGCTGTAGTTGGCAGTGCAAACAGCAGTCCTGCTTGATGTTTCTACCATTAGCCTTCTGCACTGCTCCAACTTCCAGTGAATTTTTGTGCTGCCCTGTGGGACACGTGTGTGTGTGTGTGTACTGGAGAGTAAAAGGGTGCTGATTTGTTCTTCTACTATGTGATTTCTGCTCTTTCTAGCAGCATCTTTTCTTTCAGGAGGGCTCCCTTTGTGCTGGTTTTAAGTAGAGAGCTCAGAGACGGGAAAGGGAGGATTAGCAATTAAATACGCTCTGATGATGGCATGGTTGTGAAGGAGGGAGGAGGAAGGAATACTCCGCAGTAATGTACTTTTGTTTTCTTTTCTTTTTGCTTGTAGGACAAAATCTGCCAGGGAATTGGTGTTTTGAAGACTCTCACAGCTTTTAAGCCTCGTTCCCTTGGGAATACAAACCTTTCTAATCATGTCACCGGCCATGTGGAAATGGACTTGCCTGGTTTCTCACCTCCTGCTATCCACCACAGTGTCGCCTCTTGGTAGGCAGCAGCCACTCCATCCAAAGAGGCCCTTCATCACTTTCACTGGAGACCAAGCAGAGGGAAACTTCAACCACTTGGTGGTTGACGAAAGAACTGGGCACATTTACCTGGGAGCTGTCAACAGGATCTACAAACTCTCCAGTGACCTGAAGGTCCTGGTGACCCACCAGACCGGTCCTGATGAAGATAATCCCAAGTGTTATCCTCCCAGGATAGTCCAAACCTGCAATGAACCCTTGACACCCACTAACAACATAAACAAAATGCTCCTCATAGACTACAAGGAGAATCGGTTGATAGCCTGTGGGAGTCTTTACCAGGGTATCTGCAAGCTTTTGAGGCTGGATGACCTCTTCAAGCTGGGAGAGCCCTTCCATAAGAAGGAGCATTATCTCTCTGGGGTGAATGAGAGTGGCTCTGTTTTTGGAGTCATTGTTTCTTACAGCAACATGGATGACAAGCTGTTCATCGCCACTGCCGTGGATGGCAAACCTGAGTATTTCCCCACTATTTCCAGCAGAAAGCTCACCAAGAACTCCGAGGCAGATGGGATGTTTGCATATGTCTTTCATGATGAGTTTGTGGCCTCTATGATCAAGATCCCCTCAGACACCTTTACTATCATCCCTGACTTTGACATCTACTACATCTATGGCTTCAGCAGTGGTAACTTTGTCTATTTCCTGACTCTGCAGCCTGAGATGATCTCACCACCTGGCTCCACCACAAAGGAGCAGGTTTATACCTCCAAGCTGGTCCGGCTTTGTAAGGAGGACACAGCCTTTAACTCCTATGTTGAGGTGCCCATTGGCTGTGAGAAGAACGGGGTGGAGTACCGGTTGCTTCAGGCAGCCTACTTGTCTAAGGCTGGAAACATCTTAGCGAGGTCTTTGGATGTTGGCCCTGAGGATGATATCCTCTTCACAGTCTTCTCCAAGGGGCAGAAAAGGAAGATGAAGTCCTTGGATGAGTCTGCTCTTTGCATCTTTGTCCTGAAAAAGATCAACGACCGCATCAAGGATAGACTGCAGTCCTGCTACAGGGGAGAGGGGACGTTAGATCTGGCCTGGCTCAAAGTCAAGGACATTCCCTGTAGCAGTGCGGTAAGTGAAGCCCCTGAGAACCCAATCTTAACCTCCTTGTGTGCTCACAGATCTTAGAGCATGGCTCAATGATTAGAACAGGGACCAAGGAACTAAGACTGCCTGCTCCCAGTCCCGGCTCTGCCTCCAGCTCACCACGCCAGCTGATTTAACCAGTTCATGCCTCAGTTTGCTCATGGATGAGCTGAGGAAGGTATCACTCTCTGCCTTCCCCATACCTCAGTTTCCTCATGGATAAGCTGAGGAAGGTATCACTCTCTGTCCTCCCCAGGCATGCTCTGTTTGCTGATGAACTAAGCCAGAGAGCCTTGAAACCTTTAGGAGGAATTCGCCTGTTGTAGTTATTTCACTGTGCAATTTGCTAGGGGTGAAATCATATTTTCTTGTGCTGCCTTGGCTCAAACCTAAAACAAAGCAGCACCTAGCTAATGTCAGGAACTTATTCTGGTTTCTGTGTCCACTGGTGTAATTTCATACCCCTGGGCTGAAGTCGGATCAGGATTTGTTCAGGGAGCTTTGTGAAGCCACAGCTTCATTTCTTCTAGGGCTAAGAAGCGCTGATCATTAACCATCAAAGTCCCTTGTCTTCTGGTTTCCAGGCAGCTCTGCGTTGCCTCCACACTGAAAAATTAAGTCCTGGCCGCAGATCAAGGATTAAACGCTGCAAGATTTAAGGGCAGGACTGGGGAAGAGGCTGGTCTACCTGACCTAGAAATGGTCTGGAGAAATTGTCTTAGTTTATTCTGTCGGTTGACTAGAGTGGCATTGCAGAAATCCGCGCCAGCCTACAGCCGGCTTTGATACCACGCACGGAAATCAGCCTGGCAGCCGGCGAGGCACCCAGGCTGCTGTAATAGCCCCTTCTCCGGGCTTTGATTTCCTTCCTTAATTAGCTCTTTCAAGTGAGAGGCAAGTTCAAGTCTGAGCAAAGGGAATACGGAGAAACACCAGAGCGCTTTCCTGCCCCGTAATCTCAAGGCAGTCAAGGCTCGGGATATGGGATTGCTCAGCTTTCCTTTGTACTCAAGCCTCCGTTGCTGGGGGATCCCTGCTGTTGTTCTTTTGCAGGACAAGGACGGACCAAGAGGAGGGCAGATGGAAATTTCATCATATTGTTGCAGGGAGACTGATCCTGCCTTACTCTGCCCTGATTTAAGTGCTTGAGAGAGTCCAGTGCAGAACCACAGAGATGGGGAAGGGAGTGGAGCATCCCCTGCTGAGGAGAGGCTGAGGGAGCTGGGGCTCTTTAGCTTGGAGGAGACTGAGAAGTGACCCCATTAATGTCTATAAATATGTAAAGGACGAGTGTCAGGAGGATGGAGCCAGGCTCTTCTCAGTGACTTCCAATGACAGGACAAGGGGCAACGGGTGTGAGCTGGAACATAGGAGGGTCCATGGAAACGTAAGGAGAAACTTTTTCATGGTGAGGGTGACAGAGCCTGGAACAGGCTGCCCAGGTGGGGTTGTGGAGTCTCCTTCTCTGGAGATATTCAAAACTCATCTGGATCTGTTCCTGTGTGACCGGCTCTAGGTGATCCTGCTCTGGCAGGGGGGTTGGAGTAGATGATCTTTGGAGGTCCATTCCAACCCCTAACGTTCCATGATTCTGTGATTCTGTGATTCCTCTTTACACCGGTGCCCTCAGCATCATTGCTTGACCTTGCACTGTTCTCGTACTCCCATGCTGAATGTCTGGAGGGACAAGTCCTTCAATTTAGTTGGGATCTTTTCTGCCTAGACCTGCAAAGCTCCCTGTGGAGCTCCTCAGACCTTCTGCCTAGACCTGCAAATCTCCCTATTGCACAGGGAGAAGGGCTGTGCCCAAATCTGGCTTTGATTTTTTCCATTTAGCCTCGAGGCCTCTGCACATTCAAAGAGCTGCCTTCAGATTTAAGCTGGGAGCTTCCCACTGGAGTTTATTTCCTGGGCTGTTAAGCCTCTCCATGCATTTGCAAATCTGCTTTGCTTGTGCTCCATACTAACATTTGCAATACTGGACCTCTCAAATCAGGAGGTTTGAAACCTCTCAGTCACCTGGCTTCTGTGGCTTTAGACGGGAGCAAAAAGGCCAACTTTTCTTTTCTTGTGTCCCTTGGGGCGAGTCCCAGGCCAAAAAGACTGGTGTGTTAGACTGAATTTGGAGGGACTGGGCTGCAGAGGTTGGGGAGAGGACAAAGAGCCAGGGGCTGAGTGACAGAGTGAGAAAAACCATTTGAGCATAGTTGTGACAGCATTTCTTTGCTGGCAATCAGGGATTGCAGGATTTCAGGCTGGAGAAAGAGCCTGGAGATCCTTGAAGAAAAACCAGGAGTCTGAAAAGTGTAACTAAGTGGGCTATCATCTCCTTAAATGAGTCTACTTAGAGCTGCTGGCAAGTCCTGTCTGAGATCAGCTGTACTGCCCGAGGGAAGAGGTATTAGTGATTTGGCTGCTCTAAGGGTTGCAGAGTCCAGCTGCTAAGCTTGGAAAATATTTTGGAGCCTGGCTATATGTCTGTGAGGGCCTTGTCTCCTTTGCTGATGTCCTGCTTGCCAGCCGTCCACCAGCACTGCTGCTCTGCCTCTAAACACGTGTATTTGAAGCAGCTCTGAAACCAATTACAAAGCCATCAGTGAGACTTTCCCTGGTTTTGTGTGGATGTCAAATAGTTCTCTGCTGGTGCAAATAGAGGCTTAACCTGCCTGCGATCGAGGCTGGACCTGAACTTCAGCTCTGCTGCCCTGCCTTCAGCAGCCAAAATCCTGCACGTGAATGGATACAGCTGATGTGCCTGGCACTGAGCAGATGGGTAGAGATGAGCTGTGGGAAAACCTCATTGAGCACTGCAGAGAAACACTGTTAGAAGAGCGTTTCCAGCCCTTCTTTGTGGTATTACCTATAGGACCATGGATTATGGAGCTGGGCTCACCCCACTCTCCTCACATTTTGGTGTGGGGTCAAGTCTGGCTTTTGGTAACGAAGATTTTTCCAATAGGGTAATAACTGGCTGAAAGAGGATCCACATGTTAGGATGCACCTATTCCAGCCCTGGTGTAATGCTTGCACAAGGTCACTTCAGGGCAAGAGAAGTCTCTTGGGGACCATTTCCAGCACATCTCCTAATCTGCAGTATGCCCACAAATAACTGCAGGGATATGGGGGAACGGTGCACTTGGCTGGCATAGTACAGTACAGAGTCTGCAGCCTCTCTGCTCAGGCAGCTGGTGCTGGGAAAGTTGAGGTCACATAGGACCTGGCAGCAAGCTGGGATGGATGCACTGTGTCTTCTGGGCAACACGCAGTGAGAGGCATTGGGTCTTCAGACATGCTGCAGTGGTAGGTGTCCTGGAGAGTCAGAGTCATAGAATCATAGAATGGTTTGGGTTGGAAGGGACCTTAAAGATCATCTCATTCCAACTCCCCTGCCAATGGCAGGGACACCTCCCACTAGACCAGGTTGCTCAAGGCCCCATCCAACCTGGTTGTGAACACTTCCAGGGATGAAACATCCACAGCTCCCCTGGGCAGCCTGTTCCAGTGTCTCACCACCCTCACAGTGAAGCATTTCTTCCTAATTTCTGATCTAAATCTCCCCTCTTCCATTTTGAAGCCATTACCCCTTGTCATATCAATACAAGCCCTTGTAAAAAGTCCCTCCCCAGCTTTTTTGTAGGCCCCTTTCCGTAGACTTGCCTTGGTCTGGTTTGCAAAGCCAATGTCAAGGCAAAGAATGGAGATACAACTGTGTGCTTCTCTCATGTCAACCGTGTGTGCATGTTGCAGATGTTAGCAGTGTGATAGAAGAAATTCCAGAGTGGGAAATAAAAAAGCCCACAGAGGAATGAAGGATCCTCAGTGTTCATTCCTCCCCTGTTCCTGTGTTATAACTGTTCTGCATAAATCAGGAAAAAATGATGGATTTTTATGTCTGGGCAGCTGATTTGCAAATTGGTGATGTTCAGTCAGGTGATGAACGGTTCCAGGTAATACCCTTCTGCTTTTCCTTTCTGCAAATACAGGATAATAACTTATATTTAAACAGTACCTTTGACCCCAAATGCTTAGCAATTCATATAATCAGAGGAAAACGAGGCTGGGGAAAAAAAAAAAAAAAAGAGCCTTATGAGGTCATCTGATTTGCCCTTCTGCCCTACTTATAGCAGCTCTGACAGATGTTTGTCTCACCTGTTCTTAACCTCCAGCGATGGAGATTCCTCTCTCTCCCTACATGACCTGTCTTTGCTGGTAGGAAGCTTTTCCCTCATGTCTAATCTAAATCTCCTTTCCTGATACTGAAGCCTTTCCTGTTTAGCCACAGAGGGCACCTTCATCCCCTTTGGCTCTCTAGCAAGAGCATTGTGTGCCACCGACACGGAACCACTTTTGTGGTCAGTGGGTGGAGCAGAGGGATCAAGGCTGTGTGGACCTACAGGGTGTTGGCAGAAGAAAGGACTGTTCTTGAGGGGAAAAAATAGGCATCTTAAACCAGAAAGCAGTCTTTGTGTTGGATAAAGAAGGTGGTGGTTTAAACATGCTTCATAAACTTTGTAATTAACTGGTGATACAGTTCGAAATGGTGGATTTATTTAAAAAAAAACAACCCAAAACCCCAAAATCAGACCAGTTTGGGAGGAGGATAGATGTAAATCACAGAATGGTGATGGGATGTCTGGAGAACATCTCATTCAACCCCTCTGCTCCAGCAGGGTCACCCAGAGCCGGGGGCCCAGCATCACAGTGTCCAGGTGGGTTTGGAATGTCTCCAGAGAAGGAGACTCCACAACCTCCCTGGGCAGCTTGGGCCAGGCTCTGCCACCCTCACAGCAAAGAAGTTTTCCCTCCTATTCAGATGGAACTTGCTGTGTTCCAATTTGTGCACGACACCATTTTAGGACAGAACTTGATCAGTGTGGGATTTGATTTTTATTCCTATGGAACAGAATTAACAATGGGTGCATTTTGAAGCCCAGTGACAAGACAACTGCACTACTGGGGAGCCTTCTCCTCTACCTTGGGGAGGCAATAGGTAAACTGCTGTGTTGGACTTAGAAGCATGGATGAAGAAGTGGAGGGTATTGGAGATTGACCCCAAAGCAGTGTGAGGGTGTCAGGGCCTGTTGGGGAGATGTTAGAACAATGGGAACCCTTGCTGGAACTTTGGCTTTCAGTGAAGTCCCAAACATGGTGTGTTGTTGGTCTGCAATCCCCTCCATCAGTTTAGGAGCTGATTGTCAACCCAGGGCTGCTTGCTATCCTTGGAGATCCTGGTCTCCTCATGAGCTTGGTCTACCTCACAGCATCACCAGACAGCCTAACAGACTCCAGTCCCTGAAATGAAAAGGTGTCACCTCCAACACCGTAGCTTTTACTGGATGCACAGTGCAAATATCTATCCAAGATAATCAAAGTGTCTGTCCCCAACTATTGCTGCCTTCTGCATTTTGCTGGTATTTTCTTTTTTCTTTTGACAGGAAATGGAGTTTGACTGTTTAAATTACTGTATTCAATCTCTTCCTGTTTTTCATGGCAGCACTGTCACTTGGGGGAGAAAAGAAATGTTTTTGAAGCTGACCAGCCAACAAAAGGCCTTGTGTAAAGAGCTGGGTGATAT
This sequence comes from Actenoides hombroni, assembly GCA_024336885.1. Lineage (NCBI taxonomy): Eukaryota > Metazoa > Chordata > Aves > Coraciiformes > Alcedinidae > Actenoides > Actenoides hombroni. The sequence continues at coordinate 98,751,918 of WUAM01000431.1, read as the reverse complement.
TTTTCCAATGCTTTGCTAAGGGAGGGCAGGCGAGGGAGATGTTTGGGACCTGGGACACTGACAAGTGACTTGGCTATAAAGGCTTCCTGATGCTTGAAGGCAAAACTAAGTCAATAGGTCCTCAAAACATCTTTGCAGATACCGGTGCCTAGATCCTTGAGAGTCCTTCATCTTCTCCATACATGTCTTCCTCAAGTGGACTCTGTTCTCCTGCTCCCTCTTACTTTCTCTGCATCACCCCTGCCCATCCAAGATGCTTGATGCCCACCAAGCAAGCACTGCTGTACTCAGGAAGCTTAGTTGAATGCAGGAGGAGGCTATGGAGGGCATATTGCTGATTAGTCCTTCTGTGGATGGTTGTTAGTCATGTCTAGATGCCAGCTGGGCACACAAGCATTTTGGTTTGGCAGCATGACCACCTCACCCCAGCATGAATGCTGCTTGGTCGTTGGGACTGATCCATGGGCTGTTTTCTGGTCCATGCCACCAGGTTATGAAGGGTCATTTCTAGCTCAGCTGGTACAAGGGCTTTGTGTTTGATATGGAGCAATCAATATGACCCCTGGCAAGGCCACTGTTGGTGTCGGGGTGGCCATGTTTTTCCTATAAACAGTCTGTTCCATGATTTTCCTCTTCCTCCCAAGGCTTGCATTTGTCATTGCTGGTGTTAACAGGACACAGGGCTGACAACGTACCTCTGAGACACCAAGACGGAGAGCAGCATTAACCCTGTTGTACAGGGGGGTTGTCTAAAGCCCAGGAAAACATAACTTGCATTGCAGCTGCAGCTCAGGGACTCCTGGATCTTAGCAGTGTGCCAAATGTCCCCAACAATTGCAGGAAGAGGGAATATCATCCTTGCTATTCTGTTCCTTTCTAGTATGGGGCACAGAAAAAGAGGGTCATTTAGGAATCATAGTATCATAGAACAGTTTGGGTTGGAAGGGACCTTTAAAGATCATCTAGTCCAACCCCCCTGCACTGAGCAGGGACATCTGCAACTAGAGCAGGGTGCTCAGAGCCCCAGACAACCTCACTTGGAATGGTTCCAAAGATGGGGCATCAACCACCTCTCTGGGCAGTCTGGGCCAGAGTCTCACCACCTTCACCATCAAAAATTTCTTCCTTAGATCTCATCTAAATCTCCTCTCTTTCAGTTTAAAACCATCACCCCTTGTCCTGATGCAACAGGCCCTGCTCAAAAGTCCCTCCCCATCTTTCTGACAGGCCCCTTGAAGTCCTGAAAGGCCCCCAGAAGGTCT
>WUAM01000431.1:98704716-98740663 GCA_024336885.1 Actenoides hombroni | reverse complement strand
GTCTCCAGAGAAGGAGACTCCACAACCTCTCTGGGCAGCCTGGTCCAGGCTCCATCACCCTCACAGTAAAGAAGTTCCTCCTCATAGTGAAGTGGAACCTGTTATGCTCAAGTTTATACCCATTGTTCCTTGTCCTATTGCTGGACACTACAGAAAAGAGAGTGGCCCCTTCCAGTTGACACCCACCCTTCAGATATTCATAGACGTTAATAAAATCCCCTCTCAGTCTCCTTTCAAGACTAAACAGCCTCATTTCCTTCAGTCTTTCTTCACAGGGGAGGTGCTCAAGTCCCTTAATCATGCTGACCCTACTCCTGCCTCTTAAGATCTTCCCTTTGCCCATCCCTGCTATCCCAGCTGGTATGGCAGCGGGGTTGCAAAGCAGAACGAATTCACGTCCTCACCTCCGCTTTCCTCCTGCAAAGTCGTTAACGTGAAATTGCCAAGCGGAGAAGCTCCCGAGAGTTTAACGTGGCTACTTTTATATTGCTGCTAGGAGTGTCTGGAATTGAAAATAAACCTGTGCTTGCAACTCCTGACCCTTTCATCATAAATCCCGACTTCCTTATGTGTTTCTCTTCGCCGAAGAAGAGGACCGTGTTTCTGTCTTTACAAAGGTGTGTGTGCAGTTTGCATCTGCCCAGAAGATGGGTGATGTTTATTTGTAGGGTTTTGCTTGCTGACGTTTTTTTCCAAGTGATCCCTAGAGGAAAAAACACCCCAAATACGTGAAATGAAATTAGTTGTCGCGTGGTTTGTGGCTTGCTGGCCTTGCTCCTATTCTTGGGGGACAGTTGTCCACATTGCAAACCCTAACTATGTGACTGCTTCTCCAGCACCTATGCAACAGCACGTGGGTGAACATCATATCATGGCCTTAGCTGCCCTCACACACCACTTGGCATGTCTCAGAGGCCAGGGTGTGCTTTGATGCTCCTAGATCTCATCTGATCTCTGTCGTGTGAGAGAAAGTGCTGATTTCACTCTTTACCCACACCCTAGTGCTTAGATCATGGAAAGGTTTGGGTTGGAAGGGATCTTTAAAGGTCATCTAGTCCAACCCCCCCTGCACTGAGGAGGGACAGCTTCAGAGAGATCAGGTTGCTCAAAACCCTGTCCAGCCTGACCTGGAATGTTTCCAGAGATGGGGCATCTACCACCTCTCTGGGCAACTTGTGCCAATGTCTCACCACCCTCATTGTAAAAAATAACTTGCCTAGATCTAGACTAAATCTCCCCTCTTTTAGTTTCAAACCACCACCCCTTGTCCAGTCACAACAGGTCCCACCAAAAAAGCCTGTCCCCATCTTTCTTATAAAACCTTCTTATGTGTCCTGCTGTAAATAATCCCAGAGAAATAAGAAGAAATACATGGGTTTAAATTTAGCTTTGTTTCTGTATGGGGGGAAAACCATGATACCAGCCTCATTACGGGTAGATCTGAGTTCAGCTGGAGCTGGGTCCTGTTTGATGGAGGAGGGACCAACCTGTGGTAATTGGATTAATTAAGTCTCAACCAGTTGGAGCTGTGCTGCAGATCAGCCACAGGTGATAGTGCTTGATGCTGAGGTGGCTGGGTCTATATCTTAGGGTTTGGCAGGAGGGTAAGAGCTCATTCTAGCTGTGATACATGTCTACAGCACTTGGATGCTCCAGCTAGCACAGCCTGGCTGCTGCTAGAGGACTCAGCACTGTTATCTTTGCAGCTATGTGGACTCAGACCTGAGTGGGGAGTGAACAGAAGCAGCTTGTATCTCTCTGTGAACCAGCACAAGCAGTTCCTGCCTGAGATTCCAGGTCCTGGGTCATAGAGGAAGGCAGACTGGAGGATTGCATGGGTCCTCTCTGGTTTCCAAGTGCTTCAGCTGGAGTAGTTGGTTTTGGCTGTGCTGTGGGGAGGGGAGTGTGTGTGAGACTGTGCTACACCAAGGAAGATGCCTCGGACTGTGCCAGCTCTGCTTGACTGCTATTGTTTTACTGCTCATCGGTGTCATTTCTGTTTGAGATGGAGCTTCATACACTGCACCCTGGGTAAGATATCTGCTGGCACTATGGCACTTTTCATTCTCTTGGTGGTGAAGAATACTGTTTCCCATTTCTTGTTTTCCTTTAGAACCATCACAAGGCAGGACTTTCTTCCCTTGTCCCTCTTTCTGCCATTTGCAGAAAGTTTGTTATTTCCTTGGTTTCAGTCTGAAATGATTCTTCTCTCAGCCTGCCAGGCCATTGGTTTGAATGAGACACATACATAGTTTTATTATTGCCTCGAAACATAGATCATGTTAATTTGAGAGTTTAAGAGTTTCTGGTTAAACTGGGTCTGGCTACAAGACCTGGATTCTTGTCAGATCCTACATCTGTAGGATGATTCAGATTGGAAAGGACATCAAGAGGTCATCTAATTCAACCTCCTGATCAAAGCATGACAGCTCTTGGTGTTAGATGCTTATAGAACTGCAGAATGATAGGGGCTGGAAGGGACCTCTGAAGATCATCTAGTCCAACTCCCCTGCCAAGGCAAGTTCACCTAGAGAAGGTTGCAGAGGAATCTGTCTAGGCGTGTTTTGAATGTCTCCAGAGATGGAGACTCCACAACCTCTCTGGGCATCCTATTCACTCAGCTTAGGCTGAGGGAATCATCTGGAGTCACTTTGCAATCAGCCAGCTCTATCAGAAGTGCTTTCTATCCAGTGCTCTACAAGTTTGGTTGGATGGCTTGTTGTCTGACACATTTCATAGAATCACAGAATGTTAGGGGTTGGAAGGGACCTAGAAAGATCATCTAGTCCAACCCCCCTGCCAGAGCAGGATCACCTAGACTTTTTTTTCCTGACCTTTTCCTTTTCCCTGACCACTGTAGGCTACTTACTAAGATTCCACGTGGCTAAAGCTAGGTGAGGTACATCCCAGGTAATGTGTTGGGTAGTGACTTGGTGAGGAGAAGACTTGTCCCACTGCCTCAAACCAGCATGCTGCTCGTCTTGTTAGCTCATCTCTGACAGTTGGTGCCTCGCAGAAAGATCTGGGTAGTGTCACTGCTTCAAACACATTCGTATTTCTGGAGTAATTAAGCTGCAGTTTTGCCATCCTGACCTACGTAACGAAGCTGTGGGTGTTCTCATTAGCCACAGCAACACTCTGCTTTTGCAAGACATGCTGTCAACAGGGGTGTCCTGCCCCCTCTGAAGCGTGGTCATCAGCTTTCTGGTACTAGACCTCAGATGAATTTGGCCTTTGAACGTGGGATGCAGATTTCTCCTGGACTTTGTGCTGGCACTGTAGACTAACGACATCCTGTCTGGGGCTGGTAGAGGCTGTTGGTATGAGCTGTAATTGCTCTTTGAGCTGGTGTTTTAGCTCTGAAAGGGCAGTCTGCAAACACTAATGGTTCTTGCAGGCCAGAGCTCAGGCTAGCTGTTCCCTACTAATGGCTGTTAGGATTCCTCATGGGTTTGATGTGTTTATAAATACATTTAGGACAAATTATTCCTCTGTTCAGTAAAACCAGCTGTAATTATTCCCTGTAATTGTTGGGTGAGGATAAAATGAATCCACTATCAGGCTTTTACTGCTCGTGAACTCAAGTAAGGAGCAGCACATATTCTAGCCATGCTTCCAGGAAGATGTGAGCCTGGAGAAAGTAAATTGTCATGGTCCTTTATTACTGATATATGAAAATTAGGAAGTCTTCTGTACAGTTAATTACGGCCTTAGTCCAGCAAAAGATTTTAAGAGGATGCTTAACTTAGAATCTGTGAGTGATCCCAGAGAAGTTAATAAAGTTTAACTGCTTTGACACTCGTGTATTGTGAAATTTGGAGTTTCAGCTTTATTTGACTTATTCTGTGGAGATCTTTGTATTGGTGACCTGTACTGGCCTCACCTACTGTCAGATGGTGTCTGAGGTGTCTGTACTGATCTGCTGCTGTGCTTCTGTAACTCCCTGAAGCCCAAAGAAGCGCCCTTGGAGATAACTAGATGCTATGTGCATTCGTATGCAAGGATCCCAGTGGAGCATCTGGTCTGATGACAAGCCTGTTGAGTTCAAATGCAATAGGTGTTGGAGCTTAAGCAGCAGAATTAATGAGCAGGTCCTTTCCTCTGGTGGTTAGGAGATGATGGGTGTATCAAACACTGGAAAGATCCTGTGGTAACTGTGAAACCTTAGCTCCTCTCCAAAGAACTTCAGTGAATCATGGCACCCCATGAAGATGGATAAATGGGCATGATCTCTGCTTGATGGGGAAGAAATGGAGACCCAGGGGGATTAAGTGCCCAGGCCAAACCATGTGAAAGGAGGACCTGGGACCTTACGATTAAACTGCTCCCAGGAGTGGGGGAGTGTGTACAGTCACTGTCTAGAGCGTTTAATCCTTAGCATAGTGCCTACAGCAGACGTGGCCTGAGTCAGCTCCCTCCCAGGCAGTGCCTGGATGTGCCTTGGAGGACTAATTTCCAAGGTGTAACATGAGTGATGCTATAGGTGGGAGAAGAGTGGTTATTTAGGTTTCATAAATGTGAGTCTTACTATTGGGTCTCTGGGCCAGAGAGCAGGCCAAGGTCTATTTTATTTGCCAGTGCAGTTTTAGCTAAGTGGTTCTTATTTGGGATCCCATGGGAATGATGAGCATGCCCTTCTTTTTTTTGACAGATCCAGGTGTGTTTAAGATATTTCCAGCAGACTTTGTCTTTGATTGCTGGGTCTTGACTAGTAAAAGTGACTGGTGAAGCAGTAGGAAAAAGGCTTAACGTAATGTATCCTGCTGGGCTGTCATTCAAGAGAAGCAAGTTCTCCCCCTTCTCCTTCTGTCTGTAACATATCGTGCAACTCGGGATAAATTTTTTCCACCTCTGTATTTATCCAGCCCTGCCTTTGTCATTGATTTGTCAGCTTGCATAAATTATAGCCACGTTGTGCAATGATATCCCTGCTTAGATGGATACTTCCCAAATGGCTAAAGAATTGGTGGTTTCTTTTATTGATTTGGGTTTTTTTTTTTAATTTAAGATTTATTTTTTTTCCCTTCTCTTTCCTTTTGTTTACAGCTGTTAACAATTGATGACAATTTCTGTGGCCTGGATATGAATGCCCCCTTGGGAGTATCGTCCATGGTGCGAGGGCTCCCCATTTTCACTGAGGATGGAGACAGAATGACATCTGTGATTGCCTACGTCTACAAGAACCACTCCCTGGCTTTTGTGGGCACCAAGAGTGGGAAGCTGAAGAAGGTAGGACCCGAGTTGGTTGTCTAACTCAGCTTTTCATGTTCTCGTGGAGATTTGCAGTGTTGTATTGAGTGTGAGCACAGCACTTAGACAAAGGTGCATCACCTGTTGTGAGGAAAGAAAGCGTTTTGGTTGGCAAAAATAGTTTCGCCCTTGAGGGATAGAGCTGAGGTGAGCCAGGATAAAAATCCTTCTTCCGAACTGTTGTTCATCAGTAGACGAATGTTTCTGAAGTCAAACCACAGACCCAGCTGCAGTCGAACTTGGTGCAGTTTACAGGCAACAGGTTGGTTTGGTTTTTCTTATGTGTTCAGGTCATCTCGGAGTAGTTGGTCACGGGGTATCTGTGCATGCTGAATTCAAACTGACTTTGGCTGAAGTTGAAGAAAGAGGATTCATGCTCTGGAGATCTTTCCTCAGAGCAATGTGACTGGACTATGGTTTCACCATCAGCCCAGCATGGGATTAATGGTCGTGCTGCTTAGGTCAGGCTGGGTGCTCGTACTGAAGGAAGAGCATCTTCAACAAAAGGGAGCTGTGTCTTGAAGGATAATGAGCATTATGTTTATGGTTGATGCCACATTAACCCAAACACAACAGAGTGTATTTATGTTCCTCGCCGTGCGGTCTCACTAAGAATACGTACCTCTGCAGCTTGCCATGTAAGGCAATAGTAGAGAGACTTGAGAGGGGGAAGCTGGGAATTATCTACCTGTGGTTTTGTCAAAGCAAGAGGAGTTATTAGAAGTGACCTTCCCATGCTAGTGGTGGGCATCACCTCCATTTCAGCCCATAGATGTTGATCTGAAAACGTTTGAACGCTCGGTCGAGGAGTGTTGCAAAATATTGTGTGTACAAGGAGATTGTGGCTTTGCCATAATAGTGGAGACTGGTAAAATCCTGGGAAGGGAGGCTGGACAGAGCCTTGGGGGTCAGCTTGGGTGTTGATTCCTGTTTAGAATTCCTTTTGCAAGTAAGAACCTCTAAGTTGGGGAGAGGAAGGTGCTATGAAAAGGTGGCCCACTGTGGTTTGGGTAGGGGATGGACAGGGCAGACAATGGGAAGGGAGGGAGTCATTTGTTCACGGATGCTTGAGGAAAGGTCTGAAATCTCTGGGTTTTGTTCCTCTACCTGTGTTTGTTTGTTTAAAAAGAAAATCAGAGTTGTGAGTTCTGGTGGCATTGCCCCCATGCTGAGGGAAGTCTGCAAGGGGAATTGGATCCTGCCCACTGGCAAGTGTCTCTGGCTTTGTTCAACAGAGGAAAGGCTGCTGGTCTTTTTGAAAAGAGAATGTTGGGTTGTTTGGGTTTTTTGTACGGTGTTTTATTTTTTTTAACTGTCTATTCAGGCCTGTGGAAAAGGAGCCAAATAATTTTGGGTTTTTTTTTAAACAGTTGTAATAAAAATAATCTCCTCCCCTGACTAATTACATTTGGCTCCTCTGTCATCTGTGATATAATAAACTGTTCAGTTCTCCAGTCAGTCTCTTGGAGAGGGGGAATGGGGTGACTGAGATCTGAATAGTAAATACCCAAAAGACCTAACCAGTTACGAATGTCTGCTGCTTCCCTGCACTCACAAGCTCTTGGTTTTTCTTTTGGCTGCAGGAGAAGCAAACTCAGACACAGCTTTGTCTTTGCAGGTCACGTTGCAGAATCCAAGACTTGATTCCTTTTAATAGGGGAAAATAGGAGAGAAGCTTTTAGTGCTTGACGGAGTGTGATTGAGAGTGGGGACAGCCTTATAGGGTAAAGAATGAGAAGAGAGGAGCTGAACTGGCTGATGTAATTTGAGAGCTTCTTTTTCATTCTTTTTTTTTTTCCTAATGTGCTGAATATTCTGCTTGTGGTAGTTCTTGTTTTTGGGTCTGTGTGTCAGAGCAGAGCTGGAGGTCTTGAAGCTCTCTTCCAGCCAGAACTATTCTACAGAGTCTCAGGCTGAGCTCTTCCTCAGGTGTCTCCACCAGAGAGGCAGAATACAAAGAAAAATGAGTCTCCTCTGAACACGTGCTCTTGTTTTGGACCAGTTGGTCCAACCTTCTGGAAACCCTCAGTTCCTGGAGGTTGAACCCAATCCTTGCTGTGACTTCTGTAATCATTGACTCTCCTCCACACACTGCCCTGCTCCAGAGCATCTTGAGCTCAGGACACCAACGTGTCTTTCCCCTCTGGGTGCCACACAAGGCCAGTTTGTCACTTTTTTTTTCCACTTGACTCTCCTCTGTCCCTGTCAAGACTTCATGGGCCTTTTGAAGCTTTGTTTTCCATCTTGGCTCATCAATCAGGCGCTCTGGAATAGAAAATACTGCATTGGTATTGCAACTCCAGCATAATCCACTACATTAGCATGAAGTTTGATTTATGTTCTAAAAAAACCACCCCAATGCAGATGGGTAAATTGGAATATGCTTTGTAGGATTAGATGAAACTCCACGTACCAGTGAACAAAGCCCAGAAGCTGTCTTTATATATATTTTTTTTATTTTTACTATTTTTTTCCTTACTTGCTGGGCCTTACCACACATGCTGTTCCTCCTGGTGCAGTGCAGCTACTCGGTGAAGATACAGTGAAGTACTTTGGCTGGTATGAAAAGAGGAGCTGTGAGATTATCTTTAAGGCAGCAGGATCTCCTCAGTTGTTGGAAGATTCGCTGCTAGTAATTACAAGATGTTTTTGGAGAAACTTTCTGTATTTTTCCTGTAGTTTCAGTCTTTGTGTCTGGGGGTTTATACAAAAGTGGCAGACTGTGTATCAGTTTTTGATGCATGCAATCCGTGAATACTTTGCAAAGTACCCACAGCCATAAAGCAATATCTGTTAGTTGATACACAAATGTCACATATGTCAAAGGAATTTATCCAGTGGCACACACAAGTGAAGTAAAAATATTGTGCTTTACAGGAGCATATCATTAAAATGAAAACTAGCAGCATATCAGGAGTCTGCCCATGTAACCAAGACAACAAAGAGAGAAAGAAAAGGGGAAAAACCAAGATAGAGATAGGGTAGGAAAAGAGTGAGCAAAACAGCATGACAAGGTTAGCCCCAGCTATTTCACCGCCCCAGGCAAAATGCAGTTTGCAACCCTGGCTCATTTACACAGCTACATGTGCAGACCCAACGGGGAAGGCGCTGAATAATGTGCCGTGGAAATACGCTCTTGGATTTCTCCTGGTTTGTCCACGGCACAGCCCGGCCAGGCAGAATGAAGAGAGAAATGAGATCAAAATGCAGAGCTACGGAATAGAAACATTTCCCCTCGTCCGCATCTCCTGCGCCTTTTGGATTAAAAGCCTGCTGGGTGCTGGTGGCATCTTAGGGATGGAGAAGGGTGGCTCAGGGATGAGTGGGTGGGGAGGCAGCTGGGTTCAAGTCTTTGCTCTACCAGAAACTTCTGGTGTGCCTCCATACCTCATTTTCTCTCCTGCAAAGGGCAGGAATAATTTTCTTTACTCAAAGCACCGGAGAAAATTAATGTACTGAAGTTTGTGAGGTGCATAATCATTAGGTTGGACATAGGGCAATATTTTTATTCCAAAAGGGTGATTAAACACTGGGACAGGCTGCCAGGGGAGTGGTGGAGTGTCTACCCCTGGAGGGATTTCAAAGACACGTGTGCTGAGGGACACGGTTTAGTGGTGCCCGGGCAGTGCTGGGTGATCAGTTGGCCCTGATGATCTTAAAGGTCTTTTCCAACCTAAATGTTTCTATGGTCACCTCAAACAGCTAAAGACAACGAACCAGATGGGATGGAAAACCAGCTCCTGACCACTTGTGGGCATTAAAAATCCTGTGGTACTTTTTAATGAGTAAGACTTCATCTTGCAGTGCTTTGCTCACATCCCAGTATGTGTAATCGTCCCCTGTGCCATCCAGCCCATGGTGTTCTCTGGGCTTCTGTACCACACTGGTAAGCTCTGCCACAGCTTGGGTAGGCTCCTGGTGGGCTTTGTTGGCAGAGTGAGCCCCTTAGGGACGACGGGAACACAACCTGTGGCTGAAAGTCAAGTGGCACCCCTGTGAATTTGTAGTGATCGTTTGCAGGAGGTACGAAAGCCTCGCGTGAGCTTAATGAATATCTGTGGTGTCTCCCTACAAACGACACAGTAAACCAGCAGGAACAGGAGTTATTCCTGGGTATGTGCTTCCTACAAACCATGGAGATGCTTTGCACGGTTTTCTATGTTTGCTTTGGATTTATTTTTTTTTTCCCCTAGTGTGTCTGGCCAAATTATGTGCCACTAATACCTATCATCACTCAGGGAGCGTAGCAGTATTCAGTATTCCTTGTATTCCTCCTTTCCGTGGCATTTAATTTATGGGTCAGTGCTCCTGTGTAGATAGCTTCCAGTCAAAGGAATACAAGTGTGATTCCGTGTGTAGATGCAGGTGTAAAGGGCAATTGGAGTTTAGAAATGTCAACCTGGGAACAGCCCCAGGAAGGGCTCTTCTTGCAAAATGAAGCTCTTTGTCTGCTTTGAAACGTTTATTTGACAATGGAGTAGGAGTAATTTCCAGTTCTCTGAAACTTCCTCATAAGAAATATTTTGGAGTAAAAAAAAAAAAGCAAAACAAACCACTTATTTCACTCTAAGCCTTTTCTATGCTAAATTCCTTGCAGAGAAAGAAATTTGGCTTAAAAGTCAGTTCTTTCACTCTGTGGCCCGTATTTCATTTTTTTTTTTCATAAAGTCCCATCAGTTTGAGGTCTTTGAAGGGCTTTTACATTTGGACTGCCATTTGAGGTGAAGGTTTGCAGTCAGATCAGACAGCTCTGAAATCTGGCCAGCACTTCCCATCAGGTATTACCTCTATTCAGGAGAAAAGTCTCAGTATTGACCAGTTTCCTGAACCACCCTTCAGATTACCCTGAACCCTTGAGACCTTCCTTGCTTTGGATCCAGAGACAAAACACCACAGGAAGATGTTTAGATCTGAGAGCCTGGCTTTGCAATTCTCATTTTGGCCCATCTGAGAGCTGTGTTGGGGAAGGCTGGCTTCCTCTGACAGCTAATTGGATTGGAAAGTGTATGCAAGTGTGAGCTCTTGCTGGTTTCTGGCCATGGAGTTGTGGCTACCCTGTCCTATCAGCTGGCTAATGGCTTTTCTGGTTGGATACTGCAGTGATGTTTACTGGAGGAAGTGGGGACCACTGTTGGAGTCAGCCTGTGGCTTGGAGAAGATGGCACGTTGCTTATGGTAGTGTCAGAGCTGCTTCAGTAGGGTAAACTTGAAGGACATCTGAAGAACTTCAGCTCTATTATCATCAATGATTGCTATGATAGGTCCTCTTGCTACGGTCATTGGCCTCACATGTGGGGTGAGATCCCTTCCCAGAGCATGGTTCATCCTGTTTAGCAGGAAAAAAGCTGAATTCTGGTGGAACTGGTAGCACGTCAGGTTCTTGCACAAAACTGGATTGCTCTCAAGTGCCACGAGTGGGCAACAGAGCAATGGGAGTGTTGAATGGAAAAAAGTTTGATCAAGGTAAAAGGGAGGCAAGAGATGGGCAGAGATCCCCAGACAATAGAGCTCCGAGTAGATTGTTGATACCATGGTGGAGAAGAGTGTCTTCCTTTTCTTCTCTGATATCTCACATCCTGTCCAAGAAGCTGGAACCAATGAGAGAGCTCTGGGTGTGCCCTGCACAGGTTTACACCCTGAAGATCACTGCAGGCAGGGACAGAGATCCTCACCATTTCTCCAGGTGAGTGGGTTTCTGAATATGCCACACGAAATGAGAAACCCTGCTTGGTTTTGATATTCCTTGGAGGATATTCTGCTTGCTGACAGCTCTGTGTGAATGTCAGCAGGGAAACTCTGCTTCCTTCTCCTTCCTTCTGCTGCTTTGAAAGAGTCAGGGGTTTGAATTTATTTTTTTATTATTTTTTTTTTCCCCCAACTGTTTGGCAAGTGGACTTGACTGCTTTGAAAACATGCTATGGAGGCTCTGGCTCCTGCTGGGAAGCTGGTTTCTGCAAGAGGGGCTTGTTCACCCTGGTCTCTCCTCACAGCTTCCTAAATCAGCAGGAGTCCAAGTGCTTCACTCACTTGTGATGGAGCGATGCTTGACGTCTGTGAAGGCTGCAGTTGTCTGTGTCCTACACTGACACACAATCTCCTTTTGAGAGGTCCTTTGCCAGCTTACGTGCCTGAAGAGTAGCTCACTTTTCTGGCTGTAGCATTTGGAAGACTGTGGTTTTGGTAGCTGTGGTCTACTTGGTGCTCATGTTGGGCGTACCAGCAGGCACCCCTGAAAGAGGTGGTGGTGGGAATCTGTGTTGGGCAGTGACACTCATTTTTACTGGATCATACAAAAGTCAATGGTGATACTGGAGTCTAGCATGACCTAAAAGTGTTGGGTGATAAGATACTATCTCTATGGGTGAAACCAAATGTGCAGGACTTGGGCATCCCAGTCATAGGCTGCTGTGCTGTCTCTCTTCCCAGACTGCTTTGAAGCTTTGTGGGTAGGTGGGCAACTTTCTGTTGCACTTCACTGTTCCCCAGGTAGAGGTTGAATTAGATGGGAAGCAGGTTCCCCTGTGCATCTGTTCATCCCAGAGCTGCAGTCCATTGGGAGGAACAGCAAGGCTGCTGCCTAGGTGGACCTTGACATTGTGGAGCAATGGGGTTGATGGAGACTCATTTAAGAAGTGTGAAGTCCTGCAGCTGGAAAAAGTGGCCTCTTGCAATGAGTCAGGCTGAGGACTGCCTGGCTGGGGAGCAGCTCTCCTGAAAAGGACCTGGACATCCTGGTAGACAGCAAGTTGCACGTGAGCCACTAGTGTGCCTATGCAGCAGAAGAGGCCAACAGCATCCTCAGCTACACAAATAGGGGCACTGCTAGTAGATTGAGGGGAAGGTGATCATCTTCAACTCAATTGCTAGATCATAGCTCGATACTGTGTAGAGTTTTAGGCTCTTAAATACAAAAAAAAGGCATTGATCAGCCAAAGCAAGTTCAGAAGAAGGTGAAAAGACTGGCTGGGAACTGGAGAACCTGCCCTGAGAGGGCAGGATGAAAGAAATGAGCTTATTCAGGTTGGAGATGAGAAAACTTGGAGGCATCTAACAGCAGCATTCTCATGCCTACGAGGAGGTTATTGAGAGGATGGAGACAGGCTTTTCACATTAGGGAGTGGTGGGAGGATGTGAGACAGCAAGCATAAGTTGACAAGAGAGCATTTCCAATGGGATATAAGGAAAAGCTTTTTCCCATGAAGACAGGTTGCCCGTGGAGGTGCTGCTGTTTCCATCCTTGGAGATTTTCAAAGCCTGAATGGGCAATACAACCTGATCTGATCTCACAGCTGACCCTGCTTTGAAGAGAAAGTTGGACTAGACACCTTCTGAGGTGTCTTCCAGCCTGGGTTACCCTGTGATCCATCCTCTGCTGCAAAACCCCAGGCCCTAAACCACATCAGAGAGCCTGTGTCCAAACTCTGCTGCTGAACTGGTGCCGCTGATGCTCGGTTTACATTGTTCTGTCTCTCAAAGGTGGGTGCCTTGCCTTTCAGACCCCTCATTTCCATGGCTTTGGAACTTCCAGCTACAACTAGCCCGTGTAGCACAAAGCAGTGAGCTCGTTGCTGTGTCAGGAAAAATCCTTCCTCTTTTTATTTTTTTTATTTTTATTTTTTAATTATTTTTTTCCCCCCCTGCTAGGAAGGTTCCCAGCAAGAGTTAGAGCCTGGTTTTTGGTGGAGAGCAATTAATTTTCCTTGCCTCTCCCTCAAGTACCCCTCTCTGCTTTCTGACTACTCAGCAATCCCCGTGCTGGGTTTGGCTGAGCTGTGCTTTTGTCGGGTGGGTGAACACTACTCTTTTTCTTTTCTTTTTTTTTTGTGTGGTTTTTTTTTCCTTTGGAGTCTCTATTTTAACAGTGTCTTGTCAGAGATGGGATCTCATGACCGTGCAACAAGACTTGCAAATAACTGCCTAATCCCTCCAGATGCCATCTCTACTCCCAAGTCCAGAGGCGCTGGCTGGCTGCTGCCAGGAGTTCTGCATCAGTGGTGCTGTACCATGCTGTGCTGGTTTGGACTGGTGTAGAGTTCATTTTCTTCACGGTAGCTGGTATGGGGCTGTCGTTTGGATATGTGCTGGAAACAGAGTTGATGACACAGGGATGTTTGTGTTATTGCTGAGTGATGCTGACACGGAGTCGAGGTCTTTTCTGCTCCTCACCCCACCAGTGAGGAAGCTGGGAGGGGACACAACAGGAACAGTTGAGCCCAACTGACCAAAGGGATATTCCAGGCTGTATGACATCATGGTCAGCAATAAAAGCTGGGGGAAGGAGGAGGAAACGGGGGATGTTCAGAGTGATGGTCCTTGTCTTTCCAAGTCACTGTTTGGTGTGCTGGAGCCCGGCTGTCCTGGAGATGGCTGAACACCTGCCTGCTCATGGGAAATGGTGAATGAATTTTGCTTTGCCTATTAAACTGTCTTTATCTGAACCCACGAGTTTTCTCACTTTTCCCCCTTCTGATTCTCTCCCTCATCCCACTGTGGGGGAGTCAGTGAGTGGCTGGCTGGGGTTTAGTTGCCAGCTGAGATTGAACCACGACACGTGCGCTTTCGTTTCTGACTCCAGGCTCCAGTGGACCCATTGCAGCAGGAAAGGCAGCAGGTTGTACTGTCATCTCTTCAAACTCTTCCTCTAAGAAGCTGCAGCTTGGATTTGACAGGTTTCCAGTCCCAAAGCAGCTGAGCTGCTGGCTATCCCTGCAGTGGGCTGAGGATCAGCGCAGGAAGATGTTAGTGACAAAAGCAGACACAAAGCAACAGATAACAATCTCCTGTTGCAGGTTACCTTGATGAAATCCATGGGCCCTGCAGTCTCCCTGGGGACAGTTTGAAGTGATGTTGGTTGTCACTTGCCTTGCCAGGGCAGGTGATTTGTCTGCATGGTGTCAGTAGCTCTGTGCAAGAGGCGTGGAAGCTTCAGGCTGCGTACCTGGGGGAAACCGTGAAAGGGTGGGGTACAAAGAATAGCAGATGGCTCTGTCCTCACCTGGTCTATTTACTTCTTTGTGTTCATCCCTCTGTGCTCTGAGAAGTGTTCTAGATGGGGCATTAGGTGATCAGCTTTGGTCTTCACCTGCTACTTCTGCTCTTCAGGGTGACAAAGAGGCTATTTAGCTCCCCATACAGTCCATCTAATGCCCGGATGGCCGGCCAGCCAAAATGGCTCTTGTCATTCCTTCCTTCTCTCCATCCCCTTCCCTTTTGACTGGGATAATGACTTTTCAGGCAGCCCTTGAAGTGCCTCTTGCATCTGCCTTTGATTTGAATGCCTCTTGCCTGCTGACCCTTCTTAGGGGGAAGTCGGCTTAAGTGCGGTTCTCCTAATTAGTTTTGCTTTAATTTAATCTTTTGAAATAATTTTATCAAAAAGAAGAACCCTCCTACCCACTCCCTCATTTTATCGCCTTGTTTTCATGCATGGTCTCTGGGTTTATTTCTCTATTTCCCTTGTCTCTAGATAGGATGGCATTTGCATATTTGATTAAGCTCCATATGTTATCAGGGAGCCAGTTGAAAGAACAGCCAGTCCCTGATAAGGCTCCGTGCATCCATCTCTTCCTTTCCCCATCCTCCACTCTATCCCCCTCACCATCCTGCAGCCATATCTGTCCCCTAAATCACCTCTGCGCTCTGTCCCACTTCTGTCTTCTCCCTTTGGCCAGTCAGATGGCTGGTCTTTGGTTCAGCCCTAGTTGGGCCTCGATGTAGACATCGCAATTTGGCAGCTCCTGCCTTCAGGAAGGAAGGAGGAAAGGTGCAGAGGAAGGGAACTGAGCACTGGGGAAGCCCTACACCATGACAACAAAGTCCAGATTCGATTCCCTGCTCCATGATGACCTTCAAAGGATCCCATTGTGTCCATGGGGTATGTGTTGTGTGAAAACTGCTCATTCCCTCTTCACTTGTTATGTTGTCCAAGGCTTAGTTGAGAGTATCAGCTGGACTATTTGCTGCAGACTGGAGTGAGACCTTTAGCTCATCTCCCAGGTGCTAGAAGTGACTTCTGTGCAGAGACGACAGCGTAGGGTCAGAGTGGCTGAAAACAGGATGGCCGTGGATGGAGAGTGTTGAAATGTCTTTTTTTTTTTAATGTGCCTACATCTTAAAGGTCTAAACTCATCCCTGTCAGGCTTTGTTCTCTGGCTGTCGCTCTGTCAAAACAATTTGCCTTAAACAGTTTCCCCAGCCCACCTCTAGGAGTTCTTTAATTTGGAATAAGTTGTGGATGCCTCCAAGGAAATGTAGGGAAAGGTTCAGTTTAATTTTCTTCTTCTCACTGCTGAAGTTTAAGCTGGGGGAGGCTTGGTTCAGTTTGTGACTCTTAACTGGGCATGTCTAGGGGTGAGCAGAGGCCTGATTCCTGACCTGGCAAAGGCAGGGTAGGCTTGTAACAGTGACCAAAAAGAGTGCAATTAGGCAATGTACCGGAGCTGGAGAAGGTACTGCAGCTTGGGTAAGGGGGTTTTGGCTATTTAGAAAGAGCCTTTCCCTCAACTGACCTTCAAAGTGTACCAACAAGAGGTTTGATTTATGAGCCAGTTCTTAATTGAAAGGTAAAAAGGAAAGTGCATCCCTTAGGATAAGCAACTTTGGGCTTGGGCTGTTGGGAAGAATCTCTTTCCACCTTTCCTCTGTATATGCTCAGACTCCCTGTTGTGTTGGCAGCCCCTTGCATCAGAGTGGTGGTCGCAAACCCCTGCGAGGGTTTTAAGGTCATCTGTACATCCCCTGCTTGTGAATGCTGCTGGTGGCATTTGTGAAGCCGAGAGGAGGAAAGCAGAAATAAAATCCCCCTTGTTCCTCTCCAACTTGATCTCTTCTCCTCACACATCTTTCCTTTTGGTTTAATGACTTTGGCTTGCGATGCTTCACCATCAAGTCTCTTGTTTCATCTCGGTGGCAGCCTGGCTTGAAGAGCAGTCAAGCTTTGATGGATTGCTGGTTGTTGGACTCGTGTGTGAAGCTTGGGGGGGAAGCATGAGAGAGTTGTGTTGGTTTTTGTAGACCCCAACCCATATGGTGTCTGTGGGAGTGAAGACTTGCATCATTAGGCAGGGATCTGTTCCCACTTCGTCTGACACTTGCCTTTGTTGTCATCTCCAAAACCCTGTCAGTAGCCTTTCACCTCTCCTACATGGAACCATACAGAAGAGCTGCAGGTTTCTGGCCCTTTCTGAAATTAGAAAAGCTGTCATTTCTAGGTGAGGGGTAGAAATACGGACTGAAGGCCAGACCAAGACAGTTAATCAAAGCTGTGGCTCCAGCAAAGTCCCCATGGTGACCAGAAAGCATCTTGTGCTGTGGTAGCAGCAGCTAACCCTATAAATTTGACTGTCACTTGATGGTGTTAAACTTAAGGTTGATATCAATAATGTCTTATTTGTGAACTTGTCATTGCTTGATTTTTCTTCATGCTGGCCAGTGTTATATCAGCTATGACACTAAGGATGATCATTCAACTCCTAAATTAAAAGGGGGTTGAGTTGGTGTTTCAGCTCAGGACCCCAAAAGGCAATGAATTTTCTATCTAGGTTGGTATCTGTACTTGACTAAAGACAGCAAGACTGTTAACAGAGTTGTCCTTTCCAAAAGACCTGTCCCATGGAAGATCACTCCTGTTAAAGGTTGTTCTCCTGCACCAGCAGCATTACATCAAGCATGTGCCAGCGTCTCCAAGCTGGGATCCCCCCTTGGTGCAGTGTGTGTTGGAAAATTTGAGCACTCCAAGGCTCTAATGGGAGATGATTTGGGACCCTGGGGGTGCCAAGAGAAGCAAAGCTGAGGAAAGTTCGGAGCCAGTCGTCTGCGGGTTTCGGTTCTGTCATGCTGAACATGTTCTGCTGATGATTCACAGGGCTGGGTCTCTGTGGATAACCAAGCGCCAACTCCCAGGGGACTTTGGTGGCTTTTGGAAGCCTTGCTGATGGTTGCTTTTCTAGCTGACGTGGTATGTTGGCAAATGACCCCCGGCACACTGTTGAATCCAGAGCATCCTGGAAATGCAAACCGCTGTTTCTACTGCCAGCCGGGCTGGTATCCCACCCTGCTGGGATGCTGATGGCCGTGGGCTGGAGTCATCTTCCCTTTTGACTTCTGGTAACTTTGTTTTTTTTCTTCACTGAGACTGACAATAAATTCCAGCGATGTCAGGGAAAAGGTTATCGCTGAGCCTGGCAGAGACCTCCTCATATTAATTTTTCAGAACCGTTCTGATGAAAACTAATTAACCAGAGCGACCGGCGCTGCGCCAATGTCCCCGTGTTCGCCTCGTTTGTCACGGGGTTGATTAGGGCTGGGTTATCGGGGGGAGGTTGACTTGTGATATCTGCTGGGGGGGGGATGTGGTTTCACATGTTACAGGCACTTGGATCTTTTTTCCCCCCGCTGCTTACGGGTTTCTGTGGGTTTCTCTTGCGTTTTGTACGCAATCGATTTGTCTCCTTGGGGTCTAAGGGAACGTATCCTGCCCTTCAGACAGCACCTCTGTGTTGGTAAGTGATAAGACCTTGGCATCCTCTTAGCTTTGAGTATTGGTTTGCCTTTTACAGTGAGAATGACTCATTTTGCTATTGTCTTACACAATAAAGTTTTACAAAAAGAATAAATTCCAATAAACCCCAAACCCTCAGACCTGTACCAAATCAAAAATGATCTTTCTTCCAACAAACCAACCTCCAAAGCTCTGAAAGTTTTATGGTCTATGAAACAACCAATTCTACTCCTCCCAGTTTTGTATTCTGAGCAAATTGCAGAGGATACACTCTGTCCCCTTGCCTAGGTCATTGATGAGTATGTTAAATAAGGCTGGACCCAGTACTGACTGCTGGGGAACACTGCTGGCTACAGGACTTGAACTCAATCCTGCACCATTGGTCATGATCCTCTCTCAACCAGCTCTCAATCTCACTGTCCACTCATCTAACCCACATACTTCTCCTAGGTAATTAGTGATAGGACAAGAGGAAATGGGCTTAAGTTGCACCAGGGGAGGTTTAGGTTGGATATTAAGAATAAATGTGAGGCCTTGGAACAGGCTGCCCAGGGAGGGGGTGGAATCACCATCCCTGGAGATGTTCAGAAAATATCTAAATGTGGCACTTGAGGACAAGGTTTAGTGATCCTGATAATGTTTACTAGATGGTTGGCCTCGATTATCTCAAAGGTCATTTCCAACCTTAATGATTCTATGAGTTTCCTAATGAGGATGTTATGGGAGACAGTGTCAGAAGCCTTGCTGAAGTCAAGGTAGATGACGTCGACTGTTTTCCCTTCACCTAGCTAGCCA
This sequence comes from Actenoides hombroni, assembly GCA_024336885.1. NCBI lineage: Eukaryota > Metazoa > Chordata > Aves > Coraciiformes > Alcedinidae > Actenoides > Actenoides hombroni. The sequence goes on along the minus strand of WUAM01000431.1, from coordinate 98,722,119 downwards.
ACTATGACATCATAGAAGGTGGTCCTCTCATGCTCTCCTTCACTCTGAGCCTGGTTGCATGTTCCTGTCCTCTCACTTGGGTCTCCAGTCATGCTTGCCTCATGCTGCCTGAGGGCATACCAGAGACAGAAGATCCATGGAGAATGCATCTCAGAGGAGGAGGACATTTAGGTCTTCAGAGCAGCTCACAACAGGCTGGGATGTGTGGAAGTGCTTGTGCAAGTGAGGGGAATCCTTGGATGGGAAGAGGTGAGAGAAAAGCATCTGACTACCCCTAACAGCCAGCCAGCAGCTTTGGCTATGGTCTTGCTTGGTACCCTGACTTCTGAGCCTTATGGTTATTTGACCACATCTCACTTTTCTGCTTTTTTTTGTCGTTTTGTTTTGTTTTATTTTTGTTTAACCTCCTCTCTTCTCACAAGTATTTCTACTCAGATGTAAAAGTCAAAATCTTTTGATGCTCTCAAGCCCCTCCTCCCCCTTGGGATGTTGTAAACTAATTCCCCAAATCCCACCTAAATTCTGACTTTTTGGTTAACTTACTATTCATGGAGAAGAAGGAAGCATTTCCAAATTTGAGTCTCTCTGTTTTGCTTGCACGTCTCTCTTAGCATGCAGTGTATGGAGAGGTGCAAGATCTTAAGAGGCTGCTGCATTTAGGCTCTTTGTTAAACTTCTTCTGCCAGGTTGGCATAATTTTTTTTTTGTCTGCTTGGAAGCTGGAGAATTGAACTCACCTGGGAGCCCCAGAAGTGAAATAAATTATCATAATGTAGCAGGGAAAGAAAAGAATTCCTAGGATGGTGAGTAGCGTGGGGCTACCCTGGTGTATTATGTCTGTTCATTTAGAGGTGTAATGTGGCTTGGGGCTGCATGAGTGAGGTATTTTGAGGGAGGAGGGCTGCTTGGGCTGGGGGAATGCAGGCAAATGCAATACCTAAATGCTGGAAGTCCCAAATGCATCCTGACGCTAATTGTTAGTGGCTATAACAGCGAGCTAAAGCTGAGCATTGATTGGGAATTCATTATTTTTAAGCCAGCCTCTCATTTTGAGGGCAATTTGACTTTCTTTTTTTAGGAGATTGATAGTGCTGTGAGGCAGCGATGGGGTCAAGAGATTAAAAGACCTGTTGTAATTAGTATTGCAGTGCTCTGCCATTACGAAATTGTTGGTGTAATCACAGAATCACAACGTGGTAGGGCTTGGAAGGGACTTCTGGATATCACCTAGTCCAACTCCTGTGCCAAAGCAGGGCCACGCAGAGCAGGTTACCCAGGATGGCATTCAGGTGGGTTCTGAAAGCCTCCAGAAAAGGAGGCTTCACATAATGCGTGCACGTGCAGATGCAGGACTAAGTTGTTGGATGTACTACTGTGTTAAAAAGGATTTGATTTTGGGGCAACCTGATAAGGGAGGATCTGAACCCTAGCTCTCCTGAAAGCTCCAACTCCCAGGTCACGATGGAGCAATAGTCAACAGGAGCTGAATAACCACAAACTCATTACACTGTCATCTGCCAGTGCTTAAGAAATCAGCATATGATGGATATTATGTTGTTAGGTTTTCTGTTTGGTTGGTTGTTTTTGGGTTTTTTTTTCCCTTTGAGTTTTCATCTTGATCCTGTTTTGCAGCCCCTGCCTGTCTCCTGCTCTGTGATGTAGCCCAGGCCACTGCTGTGCTGCTTTTTTTTTCCCCCCTGTTAAGGAAATCTCGGACGCTTTCCTCTTCAATCTCACACTGACATTGTCATGGAAGTGCTGCCCTTCTCCTTGCTGCAGAAGGCAAGCCCTTCTAGGAAAGATGATATCACTGGCACTAAATATACACCAGCTATCAGGCCTCTCGTCCGTGCCAGGGATGCTCTGGCAGACTCTGACGTGACTTGTTTTCTATTTATTTGGGCAGTTCTGTCGGTGGCAGGTGATTTCATTAACTGCTCTTCAATTGCTTGCAAAGAGCCCAGCTATTATTTGTTTGTTCCCATTCTCCTGATGGAAGCCTGTGCTGATGGCCTCCTTGGAGGTCCCTCCTCCAAGGTGCGTGGCTCGGCCACGTCACCTGCTTTCCGAACCTACTTCTCTATTTTAACTTTGTTTTTGGATAGAGATGCAAAGTTTGGAATTGGGAGCTGAATCCCCAGAATCAGCTGGGGCCTTAGCAGGGTTTGTCTCACATATGTTCACTGGGATAATGAGTGTATGTTGCTCCTGGATCTTCCTCTCATCTGTTGCATCTTGTGGATAGTGTGTGACCCCATTTCTTCTGGTGTCTTGTATTGGTTCCTTCCTTCTAATAGCTACCTTGCCTGGCTGTTCTTTGACCTTGCTTTTTAGGGTATTTCGGGTTTCCCTCTTCCATCTCTTTCATTCCTTACCCATAAGTATCTTCCTTCAAACCTCCACAGTTCTGTTACTGCTGGTTGGCCCTTTGGCCTTGGTCAGCTTGTGTCCATCTATGGTTTGATCTGAGCATCAGACAAAAAAATAAGAAACCTGAGTTCAGTTTCCTGCACTACTGATGACTTTTATGGACCCACCTTTTGAAGGGTGGGGATGAATCTTATTAAAAGTAGATCTCTCTATCCAAGGGAGGTATTGTCAACTCCCTCTCCAGTCCAGTGAGAGAAACGAGACCTTTTAGAAGACACCACATCCTGCAGGAGACTGAAATTGCCTATTTTAGGTCAGATGAATTGCCCTAAAAACTTCCCTTTCCCTCCATTAACAGGAAAGGGAGCTGAGGGCAGCTTGTTCAGATGTAAACACCCCTTACATCTCCGTTCCCTGCCTGGAAGTGACAGTAATGGTGTTTCCCTGCTTTGTCAGGGGTCTCGTCAGCTCCTAATGGTTGTGAGGTGCTCCAGCATTATGATAATAGAAAAACTCAGTGCAGGGTTATCTGATGCATGATTGATTTTTTTTTTCCTGCTGGAATTTGATTAACATGCTCAAATGGGGCCGTTTCTTTTGATCCTTGGTAGTGTCCTGGTTTTTCGTCCTTCTAATGCAGGTGACTTATCCAACCTCTTCCACGAAGCTCAGATGTTCTCACCTGGCCAGGCAGTGGCCCAGTCACCTAAAGGTCACAAAGAATCTATGGAAGATGGCTTGAGAGTGGGGATGCTGGGCTGCAGCAGAGACGAGACCAGAGGGGCTGACAGCAGACCCAGCATGTGTGCACCCCGAAGTGATTGAGTCTTTGGTTGCTAAAAGCTTAGGAGGAAAAAAAACCCCAAACCAACAACTTTAAGCTCATTTAAAAGGGAGCCTGCAGAATTTATTGCACCTGCAGTGACCGGGGGCACTGCCAGCAAATTCAGAGTTACGAGTAGATGAGGAGGCTGGTCTCTTGTTGGCATCATACATCTGACAGTCGCAGTGATCCCAGAGCTGGCTCTGATGTTATTCTGGTGAGTTCTGCTGCTGCCTGTGGGCAGGGGTATCACATCACCCTGGGCCAGCCCCTGGTGATGCTCTGGGGGAGGGGACACACTTCAGCAACGTATTTTGGAATGGCCAGCAGACTTCCATGTGATTTGGAGACTCGGGTTAGTAAGATGGGGTGGATTAAAGAGGGGAATGATTGGGAGACTCAGGTTAGTAGGATGGGGTGGATTAAAGAGGGGAATGATTGGGAGACTCAGGTTAGTAAGATGGGGTGGATTAAAGAGGGGAATGATTGGGAGACTCAGGTTAGTAAGATGGGGTGGATTAAAGAGAGGAATGATTGGGAGACTCAGGTTAGTAGGATGGGGTGGATTAAAGAGGAATAATTTAGGCAAGCAAAGATGCAATCAGGAAACTTTCAAATGTACTTAGGGTATGATTCCAGTTGCGGGAGGAACTTGCAATCAGAAGGGCACAAGTAACTGGAGCAGGCGGACACAGAAAGCACCAAGTGTGGAAAGGAGCAACTTTCTTGGAAGGGTCTGAATGAGGTGGAGCAGGTGGCTGGTGGGGAAAGGCCAGATCAGACTGGGGGTGATGCAGAGTACACGAGGGCATGAAAAGTAGTCAGGGGGGGGAAAAAACCAAACCAACCCCCAACCCTTTGTATGATGTAATGGCAGAGCAGGAACCCTTGATCTATTCTTGGCTCTGTGGATTGCAGCATGACCTGGGGCAAAAGGCTTTTCTCTCTCCACGCCTCCTACCCCTCTTCTCTACATTCCCTACAAGTTCTTCGGGGGGAATGGGACTATCACTTTCAATGAGCACGTCCCGCACCGAGCACAGTGGCACTTTGATTTCTTCCTGGTTTCAGAGGCAGCTGAACCCTTAGTTCAAAGCTGGATGTTGTTTGGGGTGGGTTCAGCTGCACAGTTGCCACTTGGCGAGACTTGCCCGGTAAATCCGAGCGCTGTTTTGGGCAAGGGCTTCTGCTGAGCTCTTAACACCCGACTTTTCTCAACATCCCCCCCCTTTTGAGTCTCTGTGGTAGACAGGAATGCCGTGCTCTGGCCTCCCTGCCCCCTTCCCACCAGGTTGATCATAAATTTGGTTCTGAGGTGGGTATTGAATTCCCCTCCAGCTGCAGGGGCTGTGGCACATCTGTGGTCCCCCCGCGGTTAATGGCTTCGCAAAACCGAAGCAATAAAGGTTACGAGGGCTGTGTTTTAACCTCCTGGCCCTCGTTCTCTTCGACAGGAGTGGTTCTGGGGAACGGTTAAAAACCCACTGCCTGCATTTTAACCGTCTCCAAGGGATGTGCCATCTTTGAGCAGTTTTTTATGAAGTGATTTTTGGTTTTGAAATTTAAGAAAGCTGAAGCATCTTTTTTTTAACTCTATTTTCTTCAAGAAAGATGAATTGACTCTCTCTAAGATAAACAAACCTGTCTCTAAATTAGGCTGTGATTTAACATTTACATATGACAGAGAAGTCAATGCAAAGCAAGAAGAGAAAGTGGGGGGGGCTGAGGTGAGGAAACCCCACTTGAAATCTATTGATATAAATCTGTAGCACTTTTCTAAGGGATGCAGGCATGTGTTCATGGAAAGAGTGGTGAGCTATTGGAATGGGCTACCCAGGGAGGGGCTTGAGTCACCATCCCTGGATGTGTTCAAGCATCAGTTCAATGTGGTGTTGGGGGACATGGTCTAGGGGTGAACTTGTAAGGTTAATGGTTGGACACGATGATCCCAAGGGTCTTTTCCAACCTACTGTGCATGGTGAGGTTGATTTGTCTGTAAAGAACAGTTCACAGCTCTGGTCACCGATGAGCCCTTCAAGGGACAGTGCTTCTACCCTCTCACAAACCTACTGTCTGTTGTGGAAAAAACATGATTGTGAAAACTGAGATGTGACTTTGGACACTGGGATTCCGCTGCAGAGGAAATGCTGAGCTTTTGCTACATCAGAAATACTGGCACTCCTTAGAAATCAAGCCCTTTTCAGGTGTTTTCTCCAGAGTCCTCCTGTCCTGATAAATACCTGTTAATTAAAAAAAAAAACCCAACAACTTGGCTTTTTTTAAAGAGAAGTCCTGGTGCTCTGACCAAGCCCACAGTTGTCTGCTGTGGGTGTTGTGGATGCTACTTAAAGTGCCACTCAGAGATTTTTATTCTTTTCCAGCTGTAGGATTTGGCTGCCCAGCAGATCAAATCAATAATGTATTTATCCTCCCAGCTCTGCTGACAGGTATGGAAGTGGTACTGTCCCTGAGCTGCAGAGAGAGCAAAACTATTCAGGCTCTGCACCTGCATGCTTAAAGTGAATTTACCTGAAAAAGAGGTAGTTATTTAATTTTAAGAAAGTGGTCCAGATCACCTCCTAGCCAGGATGGCCTTGTGAATGTAGTCAGCAGAGTTCAAAGCACCACTTACACCACTCCCTGGAGATAGCTGCCCATCTATTTTCTGTACCAATAACTCAAATACTTAAGGGGACAGTCACGAGCTGCCCTGCCAGGGCAGATGTGCTGCAAGGGTATGTGAGCCCACGTGAGACCTCACAGGAGAAAGCCTGAACTTGCACAGGCTACAGGAGTTGTGGCACAGGACAGGGGTCAACCTCGAGGTCCCTAGAACGACAGCAAGGTTATTCCCTTCACGGGTTATTGTACTGCACTTGGGGAAAGAAGGGCTTTTTCTCTGACCTCGTTTCCACCCTGAATTTTGTTTTACCCCTCTTATGTTTGTACATAGTTCCCACTGTCCTCAAAATCTGCTGAGCCACCCGCTTGGAAGAGATAAACAATCTCTCATTTATTTATTTAACTCCCTATTAATTGCAAAGGATGACCCTTTGCTCATCTGTTCTGAAGCATGTTGACTTCCTCTCTGCAGGTCTTCCAAGAGGCTTGCAGCTTGAGCACGCTCGGCAGAAATCCTGAGAGGGGCCCTGGGACAGTTTTTTGAGGAACATAGGATCTGATGTCAGAGCTAATGAGCTTGTTATGAGACATATCCTGGTCTCTCTAGTTGCTCTATCCTTTGCCACCGTGTCCAGCCTGTCTGCAATTAGGAACAAGGTCTGTGACGTTGTGCTTTATACCAGATCTGCAATGAGACAGAAATGTCTGATTTTTCCCTGAGCAGAGGAGAAACTCATGATCCATAGAGTACCAACAAATTTTTCTTCTTTATGACTTGAATTCTTTAGATGTCCCTAAGGACTTACTTTTTAAAACTGGATTTATTTTTTTTTCCCCCTATATATATATATAAAACCCAGAGCTGCTGCCCGTTTTGTTCTAGGGCTTTAGAAACCACAGTGGTGTTGGCCCAGGTAGTTGAAGCTATAACCCTGGGCAGAGTGCCTATGAGGGATATGTTAGGTATTGATATATTGACAGAGCAGAAGGCAAAAGAAGAGTATCTGGATGGCTCTGATAGAGTGGGACACACAGATCTGGGCCCGTGTTGCCTCCTTGTCCAAGGTGGCTCTTGCACCACGTCTGTAAGAGGTTGGTAGCAATGCAGAGGGCAAATCCAAGAGGCAAGACCACCCCTGCAAATTCTTTACTCTTCTATACACGCATGACCAGTTAAATTGGAGAATGCAGGTATGGAACTGACTTCAAGAAGTCTTTTGATCCACTCTTCCTCCAAGAAAAGCCATTGTAGCTAACACACTCATCTGGGATGTTCAGGTTAACTTGGCTGTTGTAGTGTCTCGAATACCCCTGCAGTCCAGTGGTCCCTGCCTGGCTTGGCTCATTTCTGACTGTTGTGTTTGCAGGTTTTTGCCCTAATCTTATGTTAATGAATGTCACAACCCTGCAAGCTCTACCCTATAGCTGGGTTGTGCTCTTCTGGGGGATTGTCCAGTCCTTGTCAGACAATTCATGTGAATTACCCCATTCATTTCAGTCCCATTCACTCCCTGCCATCCATTATCTTCACCTTTCTTCCTTACCATTAATATCACCCAAGCTGCTCTTTTTTTTTTCTTCTCCTTCCACTGGCAACTGTAAATTGATAGATATGTTAATTGGTATCATTACAACAAACGGTCCTAGTCACACTGCAATTCAGGAGAACATTTCGTGTTGCCATTTAAATGAGTTTTTTTTCCTTTTCTTTTCTTTTTCTTTCTTTTTTTTTTTATGCTTCTGACAGCTACTTGTGTTTAATTCATTTTGATTTTGTTAGGAGGGGGAAGTTATCAGGCTTGCATCATTAAAAATGCATGCTTGGGTTATTCATGCATGTTTCATAGATCCCTGTGTATGATCCATCATAATTCAACATTAGCCAATGGGGCTACCAAGTGGAAAGGGTCTGCTGAGCGTACGTATAATTCAATTACACCCATGACGTCACATTGATTGGATTCTTAATGACACCTCCCAGCCCTGCTGTGAACAGAACTGGGCAAAAGGAAGGTTTCCACGGGGGCTGCCTGTGTCTAGGCACACAAGGTTTGTGTTACTGCTCCACAGTTGCAGAAGTTGGGATCTGAGAGGAGCTGGGAAGCTGCTTTGGAGCTGCTCAGCAGCCTGAGCTGAAGGCCAAACGTGAGCTCACTCAGGCAGCCCAGCATGAACCTTGACTGCTACAGGAGTTGGGATGTAATAAAGAGAGAGGATGTTCTCCCCAGTGTGCAGTGGTTCCTGTGATGGAGGGACAATGTGTCATGTTGCAATAAATCCTCCTAATCTGGTGTAATTCTGCTTACGTTGGAGCACTGATTTGATTAAAACTCCCTTCTTGAGGGGTGATTAGGGAGCAGTGCATTCAGGTATTCCCAGCAGCTGAAAAGGGAGAGCAGAGATGCAACTGGTGGCACCTTTATCCTTTCCTCTTGTCACTGATCCTGCCTTGGGACAAAAGGGTAATTCCACCTTCTTCCTCCCTGACCTTCACCATGGTTTTTCACCCCTTTAGTGAAATGAATCTCTCCTTTCCAGAGCTTGTCTGCAATACACATAATGAGAAAGAGCCGTTCCTGAGGCAGAGGTCAGATAAGGTAGCAGGGTCCATTATTTTAACAGCAGAGGTGGTCTCCCTCCCAGTGCATGTTCCTGATGCTCTGAGCACTGTGGGACATCCCTCTGATGCAGCTCTTCACTGCTGCTCCCTCTCTGGACCTTCAAGGTCATGTTACAACTGCAAGCGAGCAAGAAAAGGGGTGGAGGGAGCACGTTGAGAGGTTGTAATGTGCTTGCTGTCAGGAGAGAGGACTCGTGTTGGTTGGTGGAGCTGGAGGGGCTGGGAGATGAGTTGGAGAGGGGAGTTTGCACAGTCCCTTGCTGCTGTCAGCAGCATCTCCTTGGGAATCCAGCCTTAGCCCCCCAGGAACGACAACGTCTTCGTCGGCTTCTTAGACAGCGTGCCTCGCGTGGTTTGGATGCTGATCTCAGTTTGGGTGCTGCTGCTCCTTGGTGTTAGTTAAGTGGAGCAAGGATTGCTGATGCAGAGTTTTCCTTAGATGCTCCTTTTAAAAAAAAAAAAATATGGAAAGGAGGCTCGGCATCCCTCCCTGCCTCTCGCTCCAACAGAGTTAATAATAACTCACTCTTTGTGAGTGCATCCCATGCACCCATGTGCCTCAGCACTTTTTGGAGCTCTACTGAATTACAACCCGAGAGTGGATTATCTCCACTTTAGTGGTGCTGGATCACAAGTGCAGACAACTCAAAAAAAAATAATAAAAAAAAAAAAATAAATAAAAAAATCATCTCTGTTTCAGATCAGAAATCACTCCTGCTTCTGACTCCTAGACCTCTGCTTTAAGCACATGAGCATTCAAACTACCAATCCTATTGATTTTCAATTACTGCTCAAATGGAAGTGGTTGTAGCTTTGTGTTAAGCCTCGGGAGGTTGGTTTTTTTTTCCTCCCCCCCCCTGTCATCTCTAGCGAGGAGCAGGAGGAGAAACCCTACGTTGCCCCTGCTGACGTGGACCTGCGGTCGCGGGGCTGGAACTCGCTCCAGAAAGGGGCTGTTAAAATAACAAAATCCTTTTTTTTATGGGGATGGATGTTCTTGGATCTGCTGCTGGGGGTGACGGGCGGCTGAAGGAGCCAGAGCTATAAATACAGAGCTCTTGTGGTGTGGTAGAAAGTTATTGTTGGCATCTCGAGGTAGTGTTGGCGCGAGGGTGGAGCGTTTTTAATTTGCACGAGGAGACTTCTTTTAAGTGGCAGCTATGCCAAAGGTTGCTGGAGTGTCAGGGGTAGTCCCACCAGAGCTGGCTGGGCAGGCAAAAAGCAGATGGGGAGTTTGAAGCTGCAGGATTCACACCTTTCCTCCTCTGATGTTTAGGTTGGTCGGTGTTTGCCAACCGTTGGGCCCAGGTAGCTCTGAGTCTCGCTCTGCATTTCAAGAGTTTTTTCCTTGTTGGATCTCTCAGCTCCTCACCAAAGTCAGGAAACAACGTGTTGGTTCTGGCTGGAGATGCAAAGGAGTTAAATAATTTGTAGAGCTACGTTAAGATCGTGGCACATTCCCTGAAAAAAAAAAAAAACCAAAAAGAAATATTCAAGGATTATAATTCCCAGCAGCCTGGCCAAGGCCTAGAATGAATTTCACAATGCTTGGATTCGCCGTGGGCTTGATCTGCCCTGAACCACGTCTCAGTCCTTGCTTCCAGCCCACTGTATGTGTTTGTTCCATCAGCTTTCCACGAGAGCCACTGGTTCTGTTATTTATAACAGCCCGTGGCTGGGCAGCTGGAGCCAGTGTTGGGTTTCCATCCCCTGCTCCCTCCCCTTTGCTGCATGGGTGGGTGCAGCGGGGCTGGATTTCAGGCTGGGGTGGTGACCCTGAGCCAGTGCTCCTCTGGGACACTGTCCTCATCCTCACCTTCCCCCTCAGGGCAGAGCCTGCAGGGACTGAGAGGCAGCAGGGCCCTGAAGTCTATCCTGTAGGATGCTCTGAACGTGCTCCCCGTAAGGAATAAAGGCTACCCTCTCCAAGGCAGTTTTGTGCTGCTTTGTGCTGAAGATCCAACAGATCTTTTTACTGTGCTGCAAATAAGTGTGAAGCGTCCCCAAATGGTAAGAGGAGAGGACCTTGGCTAAATGGAATCCAGGTTCTCATGGTGAAGAAGGCAAGCTGCTCTGAGCTGGCAGTTTTATCTCACTTATTCTCCCTGGGGGTGGGGCAAGCAATCCTACCTGCTGCGTTTCCATCCCTTATCAGCAGCATCTGGCATTATCACATTTATTATATCTCCTCCTCACAGTGCTGACATGAGAGGACATCTCCCCGGGGTTGTTGACAGGGATAAAAAGTAGGAAATTAGCAAAGCCTCGAGGTGCAAGTCTCTGTGACTCTTTCCTTTCCAGGCTGAATGCCAGTAAAAATGGTGAAGGAGACCACGCTTCTCCCTTTTGCATGGATATCTGCTCAGGTGGAGGCTGCTGAGAGCACAGTTCTTTCTTTTCAGCCTGAGGAGGAACGCAGGGGTAACCAAGGTAGAAGGACTGCAGCTTGGTTGAGTACAGTATCCCTTTCTGTGTTTACTGAGTATCAATTGGAAACAGCTTCTTGCAGTGGCTCTGCTTCAAACCCTTCTGCCTGCAGCCAACTCAGTGTCCTGGTGAGAGAAGCCCTGACTTTCCCAGAAGAGGCAGCTACAAGCTGGCCTGAGTTCATAACCTTCCCTTCCTGCCCCTTGCAGCTCCTGGAGCTGTGTCATTCCCTGGAAGAGCAGCAGTACCATCTTGAACTCCCTTTTCCTTCCACCAGGCTGGTGAAATGTCCTTTGCACCGCTCCAAGCTTTTGTTTTTTGCATGAGCTGAGTTGGGGTGGACTTGGCGAGACTGCCAGAACATCATGAATAAGTTAGGAGGAAAGCTGCACTCGGTGCTTGGAGTGTATGCAGGCAAAGAAAGCAGGCTTGGTGCTCAAACAGCCAGCCAAGTGCCTGTGTAATGGTGTTTTTGTACCCTCTTTACGTGTCGTGGTCACTGAGAATCAGACATTTCACATCTTCGTGAGTCTTCACCTGTCCCGTGTTTCTATAGTCATGGTTAGCTTCAGGCAAGTGGTCTGCAAATCTCCCTTGCCTTTCCTAGAATCGTTTTGGTGGACCATCCTGACAATCCAATGTCTAGGAGATCTCCTATCTCAAACACGACCACCTCAACCTGGAAAGGTCAAAACAGTTTTGTGTCTCCTCAACGCTCCTGCCATCACGGCATCCCATTGCCCAGGGCTCCTTCTGGAGTCTCTGATTCTCTCCCTACAAGACAGATAAATCTTTAAAGGCCAGGATGGTCATCTCACCTCAAGGTGCAAGGCTCTGTGACTATTTCTGTTTCTTAAGAGGAGTGATTTTCCAAGGAGGTGCAAAATCTGCAAGGTAGAGATGAAATCTCCCTCTTTGCTCTTCATAAAATCATCTTTGCAGAAGAACAGGAGCTGCTTTGCAAACAAGGAGCTGCTTTTCTCTTTCTGGGAACATCTGTGCTCTGGTCCTACTCAAGTGCTTGTGCTTTTTGATTTCTGAAGACCAAGATTTCTTGATCTCAAGGCCACCTCTGCTGATGGACAGCCAAGTTTTGCTCTCAGCCTCTGGTGTATCAGTGGGATCTCTTTCATCCTTTTTGCAGTTCATCGCTTCTCATGACTCCCCCTACCCCATTCTTCCTGCATAGCTTTTGGAGTTCCTTGTCAACGTGATTTCATTCGTGCTCTCCTCAGAGGGACGTTACAAATCACCTCACTGCAGTTATTTCTGCACAGTTGAGGCTTTGTGATGAAAACCAAAACTCACCATCTGCTTCATTTTCAGAACTGCTGGATTAACTCCCGATTTCTTTCTTGGCTTCATTTCAAATTGGAGCAGGTCAGGGAAGAGGCAACATCAGTGTCCTCTCCAAAAGGTGCCCTGTCCTACATCAGAATGACTTCACAGACACCATACTGCTACACCAGAACTTGTTGAAAGGCTGGAGAGCAGAGCTCTGCCGTGCTGCCAAGAGATTTAGGACCAGAAGGTATGTCTTGTGTCAAATCCAGGCCCCTGCCATTGCTGGTATCATAGAATGGTTTGAGTTGGAGGGGACTTTAAAGATCACTTAGTTTCAACCACCCTGCCATGGGCAGGGGCACCTCTCACTAGACCAGGTTGCTCAAAGCCCTATCCAGCCTGGTCTTGAACACTTCCAGGTATGGAGCATCCACGGTGTCCCTGGAAAACTGTTCCAGTGTCTCATCACCGTCAGAGTGAAGAACTTCCCCCAAATGTCTAATTTAAATCTCCCCTCTTTTAATTTGAAGCCATAACCCCTCATCTTATCAGTAGAAGCCCTTGTAAAAAGTCCCTCCCCAGCTTTCTTGCAGGCCCCCTTCAGATACTGGAAGGCTGCAAGAAGGTCTTACTGGAGCCTTCTCTTCCATAGGCTGAAAAAGCCCAACTCTCTCAGCCTATCCTCCCAGCAGAGAAGTTCTGGCCCTCTGATCATCTTCATGGCCCTCTCTGGACTCACTCCAACAGGTTCATGTCCTTCTTGTGCTGGAGGCTCCATAGCTGGGGCCAGTACTGCGAGTGGGGTCTCACCAGACCAGAATAGAGGGGGAGTGTCCCCTCCCTCCATCTCCTGGCCCAGGATGTGACTGGGGCTTTCCGGGCTGCATCCACACACTGTTGGCTCACGTCGAGCTTTTCATCACCCAAGTCTTTCTCCTCGGGATCACCAAAGGCTGCTTTTTTTGCAAGGTGTCTGGGCGATGCAGCTGCCTGTTTAACAGCAGCACAACCTCCGAGGGGGCTGCAGAAAACATCCCCCAAACCCCCCAGACTTGCTGCAATGGGAAGGGACTCCAGCTTTGGGAGCGCTGAGTGATGGCCAACGTAACACGCCGCTTAAAAGCCGCCTCTCTGGTGGCCACTTCACAAAAAGCAGCACAAAACTGGGCATTAAGCACGTCCCAGCCCTCTGGAAGTGCCTCCGCCAGAAATATTTGATAGAGACATATGCTCACCTCCCGCAGAGGCACAAACCAGACAAATTTGATGAAGGGATTTGTTAGCAGAGACGTTACGATAACGTGCTCCTGCTGCTGCCTCCTCTGATTTCCTTCTGATGAAGGTGAGGGTTGTTTTCATTTTCTTTTTTTTTTTTCCTTTCCATTTTGTTTTGGTTTTCAAGTGCTTTTCTGATGGCTGCTTTACATTTTGCTCTGCCTTTACGGATTTGCTGATTCAGCAGTTCAGCGCCCAGCCGCTGCTCAGAGGAATTGGCACTGGTTTTGTTGAGTATTTTGAGCACGGCCAGTTCTGCTTTGCCATTAATTGACAAGCAGGAAATGTTGCTTGGGCTTTTCAGATAGCTCCGAGTCCATCCCTGGGACCCTGCTGTCGAGGAGGGGAAGCTCATAGGAAACTTGCATTTGAGTGATTAGCAAATTCTGAGTGAGCTGCTCTTAGTTCTATTCTGCTCTGGCAGGGGTTGGGGCTCAGTGATCTTTGGAGGGGTCCCTTCCAACCCCTACCATTCTGTGATTCCGTGTGAGTGATTAGCAAACAGAACATGATTTTGCTGCAGATGTATCTCTTGACACTCGAGGTGTCAAATAGCAATGGTAGTGTCTTAAATATAGTGTCTAACTTTCTTCTCATGTACGTGCCACCCACCATATCTGCACTGTGGAATAGACGTGCAGCGTGGCTGAGTGTAAATGAAGTAGCTGTATAATTACACCTACAGAGGTCTGTCTGGCTTTATTTTTAAATATTATATATGTTTTGTGTATTTAAAGGGTATCTCACAGATGGAGTCGCTTTTAGGTCACATTTCAATACCGGTTACAGCTCCATTATGCCATGGCAATTTTGTTTTGTTTTATTTTAGCTACCTCTAATAACTGCTAATTTTTTCCAACCAGAAAGGTCATGGCACAGATGTGAATAAACACGTCGTAAACTGGATGTAGTAAATAAATCCTCTCTCCAGTGACAGTGGTATTAAGCCCAGCAAGGGTTGCAAGGATTGGGGGAAATACTCTTGTCACTAACGTTCTGCTTATATGAATGAATGGCAGTGGTGTAACGAAGGATCAAACCACAGCAGTTGTACCAAAGTGTCTTTGATGCGAGGTTAAATTCCCAGTAAGCTCAGTATCACTCCAGGACCCTTTGTTATAAGGCGTGGCCCAAATTATTGACTGATACCACCTCTGCCAGTGCCTTTAGCTTGGATTTGTAAGGCTGTATCATCTATTCCCCCCCTCATTACTCTTGCGTTTGGGTGTTCTGCATCTGCTGAGACTTTCCCAAGCTTATTGCCTGGACCTGGGATGCACTGGAGAAGAAAAAAACCATCGGTCTGCACTTCCCCAGCTCCTTGTGTTATAAAAACCCAGCTCTGATTGCTTTTGGAGGCAGGAGACAAGCCTTGGACAGACTCAATAGCACCAAAACCTTCCCCGAAAACTTGCAACTGAGACGATTGCTTCAGTTTTATTTCTTTAGGCTCTCGTCGGAAGAAAATTTGATAGGTCACGGAGGGCTGGAGCTGAACGGCTGCTTGGAGCAGGGAAATTGAGGAAAAGCCTTTGGCCGATACTGCCGGGGATAGAGTTGGTGCATGGGGGAGGAGGATGAGCCCGTGGAGGTGCTGGTGGCTGTGCCAAGGATTAACCGGCGAGGGAAGGTGATTCCAAGATAGCCTAAGTTTGTGGGGCAGAGAGCCCATCTCAAGGCGAGGGATTTAGCTGCTGAGGTGCCGATTACCCGCTCACCAGAGCGGTTTAGTTTGGATGTGTGTCTGGGCTGCACTTAGCAGTTGTGTTTCCTCTAACTGAATGGGTAAAATCCTGGTCCTGTTGTACCTGGTGGTGTAACAAACAGCACTGGGAACATCTGCCTGTGCTGGGAGAGAGATGCTTTACAGGTTCTGCTGGAGGAGTATAAACATAAAATCATGAAGGTTGGGAACGACCTTCAAGATCATCAAGTCCAACCATCTACTAAATATTATGAGGACCACTAAACCATGTCCTGAAGTGCCACATCTGGATGTTTTTTTGAACCCCTCCAGGGATGGTGATTCCACCCCCTTCCCTGGGCAGCCTGTTCCAAGCCCTCACCACTCTGGCAGGAAAGAAATTTCTCCTAATACCCAACCTAAACCTCCCCTGGGGCAACTTATGCCCACTTTCTCCTGTCCTTTCACTGCTTAGCTGGGAGAGGAGACCAACACCCACCTCACTACAGCTTCCCTTCAGGTAGCTGTGGAGAGCAATAAGGAGTAAAGAGTCTTTTTTTAGTGGGAGGAAGGATATGGATCTTTCTTTCTCACCTGCTTCCATCGTGCTTTCTGCACTACTGCTCACATCTCAGTTATCTCCACTACGCTGGTGTTGTTGTTTAGGTTTTGTTTTGGGTTTTTTTTTTCCCCCCTTTTAAACTCCTCCCCACCAACTGTGCTGGATCCCGAGGAAATAAAGCGTGGCCTGACACGTTACTGTCTGCAGCTCTCCTCGTGCATGGCTGGGCTTCTCACACCTACCTGCTGGGAAGAGCAGACGTGGGAACAGCTTTACTTGCTGCTTGGCTTTCTCTGCTAGTGCAGCATGATCCCCCACCAAGCCCTCTGAGGTGTCAGATGTGATGTGAGACAGGGAAGGGCCTTTGTGTCGAGACAGGGTGATGGGACAGGAGGAGCCTTGACTTAGTGTCTCGTGGGCTGCTGGTTGAACTGGCTGCTTGAACACCATTTTCAGCTGCTGGTCGATCGAGTGTGTTTCTGCAAGTCAGATATAGGACCAAGCTGGGGAAGCTCTGAGCTTGTCCTGCCTTGGACTTCTGTCATCAAACTCTCGGCCATGCGTGGCCTTTCGTTATCTCATCACCTGGTTGGAGTGATGGGATGGATTTGGGCAGTTGGACGTCTCTTTGAACAACAGCAGCATCTTTCTGACTCGCATACGGCTGGTCTTGTTTCAACTTTATACCAGTGGTACTTTAATGTACAGTCTTTTGCACACAAAGAACCTCCCAGACCTGTCCTGGATGGTGCTGGGGTCTTTGGCAGTTAAGAGACAGTGTAGCAGGAGCTCCTGAGGATCCCATCGAGGAAACCCTTGGGTCTTGACCCTTCCCTCCCTCCCTTCACGTATCATGGTTTGTAAACACGTGCGAGCATCGAGCGAGCCGCTGTGGCCGGCAGCTCTGGACAAGCCCCCTGTGCTTGTGCTGCTCTTCTCCATTGATAATTCATCCCAAGATCAGTGTTCAGAATTAATTCCATTAAAGGGGCCTCATCATTCACTTATGAGGAAGGGAGGCTTATCAAGAGCTGGGAACTCACACAGGGAACGTCTCTGTGTGAGCTGTGCTGGAGACAGAGTTCATTGCTAGCTGAGGAGTGTGTTCGTGGTGTCTCCCAGCTCATTCTGGGGACCTGGGCATCTTCATTATCATTATACCTTTCTGTCACTGTCCCTACTTGCTTCCAGCCCTTCAGACCCCCAGTTCTCACAGGAAAGCTCCTTGCTGGGGTAATTTGTCATTAGTTAGACAGCACTGCTCTGCTGGCTGCAGCTTTGGGTAGGGGTGCTACTCTTGCTGGGTGAAGACATTCCTAATTTCTCTCTTTAGGTGGAATGGCCATGTTTGGGATGGCTAGTGAAGGAAGGGATCTGATCATACTCTCCAGCTAAAGCAGAGAAACACAGTGATCATCAGAGGAAGAGCTTTTCTCTCTCTTCTTCATCTTCTATGTGCACACTGAGTCTATTTGCATCATCAGGAAGAGCTTCTTCCATTTTAGGGTCTGGGCTCATACCATTCATCCAGCTGGAACTTGGATCTTTAGCTTTCCAGACATACAGTGAGGATTCAGGCTCAGAATCCCAGCATGTTAGGGGTTGGAAGGGCCCTCTGGAGATGATTTGGTGCCACTCCCCTGCTCCATCCAGCAGGGTCACCCAGAGCAGGGGGCCCAGCAGCACAGTGTCCAGCCGGGCTGGGAATCTCTCCAGACAAGGAGACTCCACAGCCT
>WUAM01000431.1:98676994-98687598 GCA_024336885.1 Actenoides hombroni | reverse complement strand
GTTGGACTCGATGATCTCCAGAGGTCCCTTCCAACCCCTGCCATTCTATGATATTTAATTTTGATATTTACAAAGAAACTTCTCAAAACTGCTGAGAAGTTGGTTTTTGTTGAGGGTTTGGGTGGTTTTCTTTCGTTTTCTGTGGGTATTGCTTACCCTGCGTTGTCTGACAACTGCACACAAGTTAAAATCTCTGTCCAATTTAATCCAGACCCCAACGTGACAGATGATGTATAAATAGTAAGCATGAAGATTTTTAACTGAGATTCGTGACACTTTCTGCTGGAGGAATTCTTTCTCTTTTTTTTTTTTTTTGCAGAGCTCCTTCAGCTCTGAGGCCAAGGGCATTAGGCAGTTTGGATTGCTTGGGTTACTCAATGATTTCCAGAGGTCCCTTCCAACCCCTACCATCCTATGATTCTACACTACTGAAATTTGCACTGCAAAATCTGAGGGCAGTTGAGGTGAACTTGAACTGGAAGCTGATTTACACCATCTAAACAAGACCTGCTGTTTCAGAGTTGAACCAGAACTGAATTTAAACTTTGGGTTTGGGTTTTTTTTTTATTTTTCCCTTGGACTCCTTAGAAATAACAACATTACAAACAACCTGAAACCTGCCCTGAGCTATCATCTTGCAGTTTGGTACTTTGCAAGCTCCAGGTAGCAAAAGTCAAAGTGCACTTGAACCAGAAGAGAGGAAATAACCATTAAAAAAAACCCCCAAACAACAAAAAACCCAAATCCTGTGTGTCCTCTGGTGAGGACTGAGCTGTTCACCTCCTTCATGTGTCACCTCTGTGCCCCCTTCACACACCTTAGAATCATAGGATAGTTTCTGCTGGAAGAGACCTTCAAGATCATCAAGTCCAACCTTATTCCTAACCCTGTCAAAACCACTGAACCACGTTCCTAAGCACAACATCTACCTTGTGGTACCCAACACGGCAGCTGCCTCGGGACCTTTCCCACCACTCCCACCTCTGCAATGGTTTGATGGCTGCAGGCAGCACTGGCAGCTCCTGGGTTTCAGGGCAGCTTTGCAAGCCACCAAGGACTGAGCTTGCTGACAACAGGTCCAGGAGGGTGTGGAGCTGCTTGGATTGAGATTTTCTCGAAGGGAAAGCGGGTGTCAGGATGGTTGCAGAGGGGGGGTGTGTGCCCACAGCACAGCTGAGCACTCCCTCCCTGGCATGGGGTAAGTATCACAGCAGCTTGGCTCCAGCCTACCACAGCCTCATGGAACCAAAGTCATCCCCATCACTTCCCAAAGGCATCCCCTGCCTCTGGGGAATGCGTGGCCCCATCCATCCCAGTACAGATACACAGGAAGGACGTGTGGACCCCAGCAGACTTTATTGGCAAATGCTGCTCCTGATTAAAACAGGCTTGAGCTGCTGTAGGAAGGAGAGGTTGCCATGGAAACAGTCTCTTGATGCGTCCAGGTTTTGAAACCATTTTTCCCTCCTCTCCCCCTTCAATGCTGCTTTTTTTTTGGTTTTGTTTTTTTTTGGTGCCGTTGTTTTCTTGGAGATTTGCTCTCCTGGGGTAGTGTGGTGCAGATGGGCCCTTGGGACCAGAAAGGCACTGAAAAGAACTGCTCAGCTCAGGGAAGGGCTGTTGAAGTGTGAACCCCTCCCCCATGGTCCAGCAATAGAGCAGAGCTTGTGGAGATCCCAGCAAAGTGGGGTCTGGTTGGACTCGGGAGGGTCACAGTGGTGTCAGGGTGCTGGTCACCAAAGGGAGCAGGGGAGGATATCCCAGGGAAATCTTCCTCCTAAAGGCACCTGACTGGGCTGCTCTTAGTATCTGAAGGACTCTGCACCAGGAGGGTCCCTCCCTGGGGTGTTCATCTTATCTAATGGCTGTCTCCATCACCTCTCTAAGCTTGGGAATGGTGACAATGATGGGAAGCCAGCTGAACACCAGGAAATCAAGCGAGCTCCATAAAGAGTGCTTCTCAGAAACAAAAATGGAGCCCCCCCCTCCTTCCTTCACCTCTCCCTGGGCTCCCTATTTTGGAAGAGGGACTCAAATGCATGCAAAAAACCCCTGCCCATGTGTTGAAGAGCCATTAACAACGGATGCAAAGCTTTGAGGAGTATTTTCCTTGTAGCTCATTCAGCCCACATTTCATATGGTTTTGCCTTTTCTTTTTTTTTTCTTTCTCTGATTTTTACCATCCTCTTGGTTTGTTTCATTTGGTGTTTTTTCAATCACCGAGGCCTATTCATCATCACAGGCTCCTCCCTTTGCCTTTCATCCACTTTTGCTTTTGCCCTCTCCCTGGGAAGTCTCCTGAGTCTTTCTCAGAGCCATCCCAAGTGCTTCAAGTTGTGCATGTGAAACCCTTCCCTGTAAGAGCTTGAGTGTGGTACTGCCTCTGGAGCAGGCCTGGGGAATCCTAAACATGGGGTGTCCATTCAGTCCTGTTCTAAAGAACTTCCTGGCAGCACCCCCAAACTTGTGCAGCTACTCAAACTTGGTTTTTGGATGTGAACGTAGCAAAAGAGGCTGGTTAATATTGTCATTTTCAGAGTGCCCAGACTGAATTGTTGTTTAGACCCTCTTCGAAATCCAAGCTAAACTTCCCTGGACTCCCTAAAAAAACCATGGAGAAAGGGATAATTTTACACACCGAGCAATGCATCTGCTGTCCCAGTCCACAGTTCCTCAGCAGGACTCGTCCCCTCCCAATTAACCATTTTGCAATCCCTGTGTATTGATTATTGCAAGAGCTGAGAACCACATCCTCAAGAAACACAGTCCCACCTGCTTTAGATACCCGTGTGAGCTTCTTGGCCACCCTTGGGCTTTCAGTGCCAACACAGAGCCATTAGTGTGTCCAGAGAGGTGGTCTGTGTTTATCTTAGATCTGAATTGCTCTCCAAAGGTGCCACCTTCATCTTCTTGCAGCAGCAGGTGCCTAGTTTCCTGAGTTAGCTTAAATCTATGTGATATGACTCCGGGTCTGAATACTCACTGCGATGATGAATCTCAGATGAATTGATTTGGAAATGTCCATGTCTCTTCTCTATGTAATTCCTCCAAGATTGGGGTTGCTCTGGTGATGACAGAATAACTAATTTTGTCCTGGGATCTCTTAATGCTTCACCTGCCTAGCAAGACCTGCTAAGTGGGGAGCGTTGGAAGCCATCAGAGGAACTGGAGAAGGAACCTCCAAGAAGCCACTGCTCCAACCCTTCTGCTCCTAGTCCAGGATCCTGTGAACACCTGTACATCCCATCGTGTGCTGTATCCCATGCCTGACTTTCAAATTTCAAGCCCTTCTGCAAAGCTTGGACAGTTTCTTTCGTTGCATCTTAAAAGGGAACGGGGAAGCCCTAGAGTCCTTCTGCAGGGACATCGCAATCGAAGGTGTCGTGAAAGGGGCTTAATTTCAAAAGCTCTGAATTACCCCTAGATCAGGAAGGAGGTGGTAATGGGGGATTTGCCGAGCTCACGAGGTTAAAGAACGAAGGGGAATTGGCAGTTAACGTCTGGGACGCACCGAGGGAAGGATGAGAGCGCGTTCGGAGTCAGAGCCGATATCAAAGGCATTTCCCAGATCTCAGGCTTTTGGGAGATTGCTTTTTTTTTTTTTTTTTTCCCCCCTTTTAATTACTCTGCTGTTTGTTAAGAGTCGCCCACGGCCAAATCAGCCGAGTCGGAAATTCGGAGATGCTTCTCTGCTCCCAGAAAGAACGGCTGAGCAGCAGATCAACCCCGGGATGCACGGAGAGAAAGAGCTTAGAGCTGCTCTGCAGCCGGCTCAAATATCCGTTGACAGAGCGCGGTCCCTGCCTCCAGCCACGGTGAAGATGACGACAGGAGAATTGCTTTGAAAGCCTCCAAAGAAAAGCCTTTTGAGACAGCTCTCTCCTGGGTAAACGTCTCCTTTTTCTGGCGTTGTGTTCTCCGGTAGCTCTCGTGCGAGAGGTGGCAGGTGGTGAACCTGTAGGAAGGGGAGGGAGGAGGGAATCGGATAGGGGAGATTAGGCAGGTGTTTAGCAACGCAAACAGCAGCCATTCAGCGCTGGGGTTTCCTGGCATCACCTCCGAGTCACCTGGAGAAAACCCGGACTCCGGTGTCACAGCAGCTCTACGGAGGGGATTGGGAAAAAATACTGGACTAACGGGTGGCCTGGGGCACCCGGGTGGCATCTCAAGCAGGACTGTAAAGGGAAAGGTAGAGGAGAGCTCAGCCTGTCTTAGCTGCAACCAGAACCACAGCTCCTTGAAGCACGGGCTGGTTGGTGGGCCAGGGGTTTTGGTCCCTACTAAAAGAGGGCACGTGCTGTGGGCAGAGGTTTGGTCCCGTGTTGGGAGCTGCTCTTGGTGCCTTCACTTGCTTGCAGGTTTGTGACATCTTTCTGCTGGCACATCGGAGCCTCGCTCATCTGGGGATTATTGCATAAGCCTCACTGGGGACCTCGAGAGCAGATTAATTCCTTGAGCATCTTCCTTCTTGCTGCCGGTGAAGCCTGCTGCTCAGATGTGATCCAAGGAGACAGCTGGGCAGGGCTGAGTCTGAAACCTCCCTCAGATAAGGCATGGGAGATAGAAAGGTGATCCCTCTCTCCCAAGCCCAGGACAACTATCTTCTTGGGTGAAACCTTATTTTTTTTGTGGCAGCTTGCTGGGTCCGGCTGCGGAGGAGACCTTTCTGTAGGTAACTCATGATGATGATGATGGTAAGGCAGTCAAGTTAAGGCAAAGACAGACTGCGATTAAGTCCCTCTCTCTCCCCCAGGCAGAGCTCAGCCTGCGAAAATGCTTTGGATGCGGTGACCTGTAATTATGTAATTCTTCCTCGTTATCTTTTCTAATTGTTCTCAGCGCTGTTTCCTAAACTGATTGGAAACAATGGCAGACGGGGATGAAGTGGGAGGCAGACGTGAGCATGGCAGGCTGCCAGCGTAGTACAACCCTTTCCAGAAAGGGAGAGGGAGAAGGAAAGGGAAAAAGAAAAAAGAAGAAAAAAGAAAAATTCCACAGTGGAGACTTGTAATGCCAGGACCTGAATCAAAGGGACACCTGAACCACTGCCAGGCTGGGAGGTACTGGCAGAGGATGTCTCATTCAAGCTCATGCATATGTGATGGGTATTACATTCAAGCCATGCGAAGCTTTCCTCCCCCTGGCCCTGGCACACCTCTCCTCCCCGAGAGCTTTGCTGTTTTCCTCTTCTCCAGTACTCGGATGACGCAGGTCGAACCCTCACGGGGTGGAGGGGGGACAGACTTTGCCCGTCGCCAGGAGACACCGTGGTCTTCTCCCCCCGGCATCGAGTTGTTTGTTTGCTTGCAGAGGAGGAGAAATGAAAGTAAAGGGGGGTGATGTTCGGCGCGGTGACTGCGCAGGGCAGGAGGAGGGGTCTGGGGGTAAGAGATTGCGATGAGATTTCTTCATCTTTGGCTGCTGGTTTCGGGGGCACTGTGGGGTGCAGCTCCTCAGAAGCCAGTGGTGGTGGTGGTTGTGTTGCTTCTCATTTCTTCTACACACCCACTTCCCTCTCCCCACGTGGGTGAGGGTTTGTTGTTTTTTTTTCAATGATGTGCATCACAGAGGTATTTGGAGATCCAGCAGAGACCTGGTCTAATAACCTCCTGCTCTTCTTTTACTGACAGTCCTCTTTTGCCAGCACAGTGGGAAGGGGGAAACATGAGACTGCTGCTATTAGTTTTGTCTAGAGAAGGCCAAAATAAGCCCTGTTCTTCCAGGAGTAAAGTGTGAGTATCAGTTTCTCACGGCAGAGGGAGAGGTGTGTGGGGTGATGTGACATCCCACAGAGTGGAACCCCCACGGACCCCTGTGATGAGCAGTTAGCTTTTATGGGCTGGGAGGCACCTCTGCAGAAAACAGACCCTGTTCATCTCTCTGGGATAAGCTCCAGACACTGGAGGAGGTTTTGGGTCACCCCTGGATGCTGGAGCTGATTTACCCTCCTCGTCCCAGTCTCTGGGTTCTTAATCTCTAACTGGGGCTCCACATCCCGACAGCCCTGTCAGGTGGGAGCTCGACGACTCGCTGTCTGAGCAGGGGTAGTGCAAGGGGGAGGAGGAATTGGTCAGAGCTGTCCTCTCCTCCTCCAAACCCAGAGATGCTCTGTTGTTTTTCCATCACTGTTGACTTCTCTACGTGCCTGCAGCCTGCTGCTGCCAGCACCATCCCAGTTGGCCAGCCTCTCTGGCTTCTGTGCATGGCTCTCCAGGATGGAGAGGAGAAATGCTACCCGAGGCTTGCCTTTAGTTTTGGATCAGAGGTTTTCTGACTGCTTTGGGCTGAGTGGGGTTGAGGAGATGGAGTTGTGAGGACCAGGAGTTGGAGAATTCAGGCAGAGTAGTTTATTTCTGGCTTGTGTAGGGATTTGAGGGTTTTGAATTAAGGCAATCTCCAGCCAATTCTGGGTAAGAATGGATGAGAAATAGCCAGAAGGGGCAGCTGGAAAGCAGTGGAAGTTTAGAAGTGGAAGTCAGAAGAGTGATCACCTCTGTCTTTTTCTCCTCCTCATTCCTGGCAGAAATCATCCAGTCCAGGGGCTTGAGGGGTAGGAGGGTAGGCAAAGAGTGAACCCCCTCGGTGACACATTCAAGGAGGGACAGGTGACTGCAGAGATCTGTTTCCAAATGGCAAAAGCAATCTGCCTGGATAGAGCTAGAAGGAAAATAAATATCTTGGTGTGGTGGTTTGAAGCCTAGGTGTTTTGGACCTACCAGTGCTGTTGTCTCCTCCAGCCCTGCCTGCTGCTCTCCTTTTCTACTAGAGGAGGCTGTACCCAATAAAACTAAGGAGGGGTGGGTGGGTGAAAAGAAAACCCAAATCCCTAGCCGTCATTTCAAAGGACAGACTTTTATGGCAGCTGATTCTTCTCCTGAGCATACACTGATTTCCATCCAAGGTTGCAGACCTTACCCAGCTTGTTTCGCAGCACTGTACAGCTCATCATGTGCTTTTTGGCACGTAAAGCCCCCAGTCACTGTCCCCGCTGGCTCACAGAGGGATGCAGGCTCTTTTCTTCTGTGCTGGGAACACATCAAGAGGCAGGAGAAAGTTTGGGGACTACGGTGTCACGTACGGATACGGATTTGGTCCCACCTTAGAGCTGCACCCTGTGTCGGGGAATGGTTTGCAGGCTGGATGTGTGTGGCCCTTGGCACAGGTCTCTTTAGCCTCGTCTTCTATAATCTCTGCAGCTCTGCTGGTCCTAGGGCTGAGGGCAAGGCAAAGAGATGAATCCCAACACCTAGCCCATGCCTCCTACGTGTGCATCACCACGAGCCTCCGCTGCTGATCTGGACCAAGGATTTGCTTTCGCGTGAACCCGAAGAGCACAACTCGGTTTTGTCGGAGGCTGAAGAAGCACCTTTTGCTGTCTCCTGAATGTAGCCTGGGTTTGCTCAGTGCTGACAGGCACACATCTAGATGGCTGCAGATGCTAGCATGGTGTACTGGCTATTCCCTGAACAGTGGCTGTTGTTGGAGGCTGCATAAATGCGTCAGCTTCTTCCTTGGGTTCGGCTCTTTGCCCCCAGAAGTTCCCCTGATGATAGAGCACAGGGGAAAAGCAGTTCCTTGTATCAGCTTTGTATTTCCCTGTTTTTAATTCCATTTTTCTTGCAGAATTGTCCTTTTTTTTCTTGTGTTATGAGGCAGAAAGAACAAAAGATCCCTCTATCATTTTCTAATATACCTTTATCATCCCTTCACATTCATCTCCTCTCTGAAATGTAGTCTCGGAGCCCTCACTAATCCTTCTTCATGAGCAAATTTTTGCCATGACCTTGATCGGTCTTGTCACAGTTCTCTGGACTCTCTTTAGGCAGATTAGTGCCTTTTGGGGTGGGTGGCTGTCAATTCTGTACATGGTGGCACGCCCGTGGTACTTTAGACGTTGTCAGAAGGTCCCGTCTTTCAGACAAACAGGGAGGACCACCTGACATTGTACTGCCATCTTCAAAGACAACACTGGGGGATGTTCCACTAGAAAACGGGATGCTAAGGGAGATGCTTTCTCCTACACCAACCATTAAGCCAGGACTTCACATGACAGAGGGATGCAGGAGCTGGTTTCAGATGAGGAAATTGGAAGAATCCTCACCTGGCACAACAGGGGAGGGAGCTGGTTTGAATGGGGAGGAAATCTCAGTTCCTTCCCAGCTGCAAATGCTGCCTCTGGGTACAAATCATTCTCCCTCCATTTCCAGGAATTATTTATTGATTGATTTATTTGGGGTCTGTGAGGTGCATATTTGCTTTGCTTTCATTACGTATTTGCATTAAGTTCTTCTCCCTTCTGCAGAACACCATCCATGGACTAACTACTGGGAAATAAAACGAGCAACTCATGTTATTTCAGCGTGTTACACACAGTTGTTTTTCTTCTGTTATTAGTCTTTCCCCCTCCTTCTCCTCCTTTCTTTCTCAGACTAGAACAAATACAGTACGACTGGCAGAAAATTGGCAGGCTTCAACGATCCAGAGGCAGTGATTTTTCTCCTAAGTAGCTTAATGGAGTCTATATTTTTTTTATTGTTTTCTCAGTCTGCAGGTTGATGGAGTATTTAAAAAAAAAAAGAGACAGAATTCAACAAGCTCTCTCCCTTCCTCCTCTCACCAATCCATTTTAGAAAGTCTACGGTTCTACAAGAAGTCTTCTGGATCATCCATGATTCAAAAGAGCGTTGAATTGGTCCCAGGCATTAATGGAGGAGGTTGAATTACACTCCATGTAACACTGGGGTTGGCTTTGGGTTTTCTTTGCTGCTCCCAGAGATACCTTCACTCTTCCTTTCGTCTCGGTGCATTAGCTGTGAGGCAGTACCATTCTTGCTCTGCTGCTCAGGTGGGGAAGCAGTCTCTGGCCTGCAACCACAGCTCCTTGTGTCACGATCTCCTCAGGTTTCCTGAGCTGAGCAGTCAAATGGGAGATCCCCAGGAACTCATGGGTGTTGCAGACAGAAGGTGTTAATGAGCTAATACTTGCTCCTTCTCTGCTTCAGTGCAGCAGATGGAGGCTCTGAAGGGGTACGGGGAGAACAAGTCCTCGGTTGTGAGAAAGATCAGTGTCTTGAGTTCTGCTTCAGAGCTGGGAAATTCCAGCTCCTCAATTCCAGCCAGGTTGCTAAGTAAGACCTTGCTATTGTTCTGTGTACCTGAATTCCCCAGTTGCCCGAGGATTTGCAGCTCATTTTACACAGGACAAATCCTAAGGTTGGGTTGTTTCGTTTGCCTTTTTTTTTTTTCAGGAGCAATGTTTTTGTTTGCTTGCTTATTTTAATGCCTTCCTCTTTGGGGACTCTAAGTCAATATGCTGTTTTTCCATGATGAATAAGCTTTACTGGCTCAGTTTGTCCTTGTGAAAGATTCTAACAACCTGCCAAATACTCTCTGCTTTGCTTCTGTGGCTCCAATCTCATAGGTTGCTCTTGACTCCATCCTGCAAATCCTGCAAATGGGGATTCCTTAGGCAGTAGTGACCTCCTCCTTCTGTGTGTCTCCTTACCACCTCAGTGAAACTCCTGGCAAACAGGTTGCAGCCTTTACAATGAGCGTGCAGAGCTGTCTATAGGCGTAAGATAAAGAGGTGATGCATTCATCAGTTTGCCATCTAGCCCCAGCTCTCATTCAGATGGGGCAGGGTTAATCTTTGCATGCACTGATAGGGAGCCTTGAGCCAACCCTACTCTAGCTCAGTGATGCCATCCCCTGATGGGATATCAGAGAGCTTTGAGGAGGGCTTCTAAGTCTGGGGCTTCCCAGATGGGGAAGTTGCTTTTCTCCATAGCCAAAAAGGATTTCAGCTGATGTCATCTAATCCTTGGACTGTGTAGCCTTTTGGCTCCTGATGGTCCAAAATCCAGGGCAGTGAATGAGGCTCTTCTGCAAATGCTGGCCTGAAATTCCTGGTGCTCAGCTGCTGTCTTGCCTCAGATAAGTGTCTTGAGCAATAAGGTATGGACTTTTATCAACTACACAGAGCTCAAAAGGGAAATCCTTCCTGTGATGAAGATATATTGAATGACAAATTTGATTTAAAATGAAGGCTCAGAACCCTCTTTCAAGAGTCTCTGTGCCAATATTTTCAAGAAGCCTGAATTTTGCTGCCTTTAACTAGTCTGCACGGGTCAATACTACCATGAGCACTCCACGAGAGGGGCTGAGCTGTAGCTGTGCTCTCAGATGCTGTGCTAGCACAAAATGATAGATTATTCAAGTTTGTTGTCAAACTGCCTGCGGCTAAGTGCTACCTGCCAAAGCAAGAGTACAGGGTATCCACCTTCTTCAATCTTGCTGAGACAACATTGACCTCTGAATCAAACCACTCAGTTGAGCATCACTTGTATCGCAGAAATGCAGTTCAGCTGGGCTGAGTTGATAGGTTGGGGATTGACTTGTTAAAGAGTAGCATGGGGGAAAGGGACCTGGGGGTCCTGGTGGACACCAGGATGACCATGAGCCAGCAATGGGCCCTCGTGGCCAAGAAGGCCAATGGCATCCTGGGGTGTATCAGAAGGGGTGGGGTTAGTAGGTCGAGAGAGGTTCTCCTGCCCCTCTACTCTGCCCTGGTGAGACCTCATCTGGAATATTGTGTCCAGTTCTGG
>WUAM01000431.1:98631220-98652393 GCA_024336885.1 Actenoides hombroni | reverse complement strand
TTTTCAAGAGAGATTTCGTTCTTTTTTTTTTTCTTTTTTTTTTTTTTTTAAATTTTTTTTTTTGCCTTCCCATTCAGTGGAAAGTATTTCTGCCCACAGAACACAAGATTCACAAAAATGTTGGACAAACTTTACCTAACCCCATCCAAAGCTACTCCTCGCACAGTACTTAACTAGCCGAGCTGCTTCACAAACAGACCCACATTTCTTTGGGCCTGTAACTGGGTTCCCTTCTCCTGGCTGCACAGGCTGAGGGATCAGCAAGTTCCCTTCCAACACAGAAAGAGGAGCAAGTCCTTCAGGACTTTATTACTTTGCTGACTATCTCCTCGCGTGCACCTTTAAGGAGAGTACAACCGATTAATTCCAAAGGGAAGGGTCTGCTCTGGCATCTCCTCTTTCTTCCGTGGCTCAGAGCACAGGTCCTGTTCCGTGGTCTGTCTACTGCTCCAACAAACTACAACCAGAGGGATGCTTTAGGATGCTGACCCTTCCTTCCTCTTCATTAAAGCTATTTGCTTTGAACGCTGAATCTGAGTTAGCCTAACCCCTCTCCCCTCACAGCATCTTTGTTCCTCAGGAATGTCATTTTCCTTTTGCCTTCCCAACAAGCAGGGGTTGCAAATCAACAGAAGGAAACTACATGTAAGAAAATCTGGGTTTAAATGGGATCTAAAGGGAACAACCCCCAACCCATCGCAGTGCTTTGTCAGAACTGCATTTGGAACCTGTCTCTGAGCCCTCCTGATCCACACGCAGTACCTGTTCCACGTCTGCACAATGCAGCAAGCATACCAGACTCACTAGCATTTCAGATTTTTATTCCCTGTTAGTGTAACAAAAATAAAACAAAAAAAAATAAACAGACATTCAAAAACAGAAGCGAGATTGTTCAAGTACCAAATAAGGGGCTTTTCCAAACTTAAGGTGTGACACTTCCTGCAGCAATGGTGCTGTTTGAAACAGCCACAACGTTCAGTTACGGACACGCAGAGAGTCCAGGATTTGGGGCAAGCAAGACCCTCCTCCTTCCTCTGTCCTCCCCAAAACAGCACTAAGTGTCAACGTTCATTTCCACAGTCCCCGTGACAGTTGCCTGGCTTTGCAAAGGACAAACTTTGATGTTTGCCCTGCTGTGACTTGAATTCAGGTATGCTGAAATACAAGCTCTTTTCCTGGGAATGGCTTTTGGTTGTGGAAGTCTTGCTTACACTAGTGTCAGTCAGAAAAGAATCAGGCCCATTGCATCAAATGGAAAACTTCTTGATCATCTGCCACATCAATAGAGATGAGTGGAAAGAGCATTTTACTTTTGGCATGAGACAGAGGGCTGTGCTGGGTATAACTCTAGACTGCAGCTACCAATGGTGCAAAGCAGCAACTCAATCCACTGCTGATGAGAATTTGAAAAAAATAACCCAAACAACAAAAGAGAACCCCCTTATCTAGAGCACTCCAGCCTCAGAAGGTGGCCAATCTCTCCCCACATCTCCAGTCTCCAAGCACATCATACTGCTTCACACACTTGTGAAGTGCCTGGGGGACACCCCTCTGTTTCTAGGTTGGTTCTTGCCCATTCTAAGATTGCTTGTGATCAATGAAACAAACCAGAAACCAAACCAATGAAGAAAAAAAAACGAGTAGGAAAAGATTTATAACTTACTAACTTCAAAACCATGGCACTCGTGGCCGATGCAATGGGGCCAATGGCAACTGTGGAAGCAGACCTGATTTCCATCCATACCGATACAAAATACTGAATCACCCCTGATCCCTGCAAGTATACTTCAAAACAGATTAGAAGAAAACTGTGCATATTCGAGTTTCCAAAACCCCCCTCCTCCCCCCTCCCCCATTTAACACTGTGCAAAAGTTATTTATTTACCTTTACATATATATTTAACACAATATGGGTCAATGAGATCAGTACTCCTCTAACTGCAGTCCGCTAACAGACAGCTGCTACAAGTCAGACCAAGTCCCCCTTCCCTCCCGAGGTTTTTGACTCTTGAAACTCAAACCTTTTTGCATCTTACTGGTTTTAAAACAACTCGAGTTCCTTTGTTTTGCCTTTATGTTCACATTTCCTGTATTTGTTTTAAGCTTAACAGCTGCTTTTCGTACTAGGCTGGAAATCCTGCACCTCACAGGCCCATTTCTGCCTTCTCAGTTATGCAAGTGGAGAACAGCTCCTGGAAGCTGGGGGTTTCTCACAGGTCTAACACTACTGAGCAAACAGAATTAGGCCAAACACAATGAGCACAGCAGGACCAAGCCCTTGCCCCGTGGATCACACCAGCTACACGTGTCAGTCGCTTTCAGACCCATTTTCCTTTGCTCTAGGAGTGCAAAATGGATGCAAAAAGAAATCAGTACAATGGCACGTGAGAGTCAAAAGGGAGCAGCCGTAGCAGCTGGGACTTGGGTGCCTAAACCAAACACACAGAGATACAGCAGCAAAACACAGCCCGAGAGACTGCTGAGGGGAATGGAGCCAAATACAAGGACCGTAGGCTCAGCCTGCCCACAGCCCGGGTCTGAGGGCTTGGGCAAAACAGAATTTCAAAGAATGCTTCTAGATGGCTTATTTGCTGTGATCGATGCCCTGGGAGCTAACCCCTCACCTGCGATCAGCGATCTGGGAGCGAGGGGCCAGCATCCCAACTCCCTCCCAGCACAGTGGAAGCCAAGCTCCCTTCACGGACGCCAACGGAATTACAGCGTATTTACCTTGGCAGAGCTGGGGCTGGAGCCTGGACCAAGACCTCACAGGATCAGTTAAGATTCCACTACAGGGAAACTTCAGACAGCCCCGCTTTGCTTTCCCGCTGCTGTCAGTACCGCGAGGGTGCGCCAGGATTTACGAGCCTGCAAGCAGACCTGCCTTTGTTTAAAACCAAACCTGCCTGAAACCAGGGCAGATGTGAAACACTTCAGCCAGGTTGTCCCTGTCACAAAACCAGGGCAGATGTGAAACACTTCAGCCAGGTTGCCCCTGTCACAAAACCAGGGCAGATGTGAAACACTTCAGCCAGGTTGTCCCTGTCACAAAACCAGGGATCAGAAACACGTGTCCCATCAGTCTCAAACATTGAGATTGCAAGGAAGAGAGAGAACAGGAGGGCAGAGAAAACAATCAGCCCCTCCTCTGCCTGTGGTTTTTCCACAGGCAGGAGGCACCTGGCTGTCCTTCGTGCCTTTGAACCGACTTCCCTCACCAGGCATTTGGACTCAGCCCAGTGCCCAGGGAGCACTACATGCACAAGAGTTGTGAGCATGACAGCTTTACAACTACCGGATTAGAACTGCAAATTATCTGAGAGGTAGAGCAAGTTTCTTTAAAAAGAAAAATTTCCATGTCTGTGTACCACCAAGGAATCCATTTGATGTTTTCTCTAAGAGCAAAGGCTACATCATCTTCCTTTTCGTGGGGGAATGGAAGAGCAGATGTGGGTCACTGACACAGCAGCTTACACGCATTTTCTTCTCCTCCCACCCAGTTTTGGTTAAGCTTTGTGTTTCCTTTAATTAGAAAAGTGGCATCCACAGAACCCTTTGCCTGAAGATTGCACTCTGGCTGATTAGAATGTACCTGGGATGCAGTCAGGGTCGTCAGTGCAAAATAAACCATCTCACAGGCACGCCAGGGCAACCAGACTCTCCTTCCCACCGTGGCTGCCAGTGCTCCAGCCTCGTCACTTCCCTGCTTGCAAATTCGTGGCATTCAGTGAAATAATACTTCTAGTGTAAACATTAAACATCAACAAGCCTGGCACTACTGCCCAGGCATTATAGAAAAACAAAAACCAACAAACCCAACACTTGAACAGGAAATCAGCCCCAGGGTCAGAAACAGGTCTAGAGCATTCTCAGCCCTGCAGGTCTGTCTGCTTCCTGCCCTGCACAATGGGTGCAGCGCAAGGGAACCGCTTCCAGTAATAGGAACAAAAGTAACTTCCAAGGTTGCACACTGAACAATTGCTTTGCCAGTTGTGCTTCGATGCCAAGTTGTTCAGTTTGCCAAACTTCGCTCTTTTTCATTTTAAAAAGCTTAAGGAATGGAAATAAGCTGCTTTGTACCCTTTCCAGGGAGGGGATTTATTGGATGATTGTTACACTTGACGAAGCCCAGGACTACCCAACTCCAGTATTTGACAGCAGCCCTCGCCAAAGGATGGTACCAGACATCCAATAACAGGAGTACAGCTCTTCCCTTCCCGCGTTCCGCAGCACGTCCAGAACAACTACAAGGTAATTGAGATTCTAACAGTGTAAAAATCTTGCTTGGCCTCAGCGGTGTGAGAGTCCAGAACCTAGCTTGCAGAGAACAGATCAGAGATGTAGAACGAGCATGCTCACAGCTATACAACTGGAAATGACCAGGCCTCAGAGAATTTGGTACAATAAGCCATCCGGAAGCATTCGACTGCACCTGCCTCTTCTGTACAAAAAAAAAAATAATCAAGCATTACAAGAGTCTGCTGCTGTTCAGTAAGAGAACTGCAACAGGCGAGTGCAAGCTTCACTCTAGTTTACATTCTGAAGCACAGTGTCGTTACAAACTGACAACAGAATCCCAAGCTGAGGAACGGGAGGAAGGGAGGTGACGGAAGAGGAGTGTGAGCAATTACATCAGATCAGACAAATTTATAGCGTTTTGAAGCCACACAACGTTTAGCTTTTCCTTTTATTTGTTTCAAGTTTTGGTGTAGAAAGTATGTGCAGATGCTAATGCAACCTTCCCTGTAAGTGCTCAATCTAGCAACGAACAAAGTTTTGGTGTGTTCAATTTGGTTATAAATGTTTCCTTTAAGTGAAGACCTGTAGTGCCATCGAAACCAAAACTTTGTTGCTGTCGGCAAAAAATAAAGCAACTTTTCTTTACAAGCATTTTTCCATTTAAATAAAAACCTGAAGCTTTCCCATAATTCCTTTGGTCTTCTCTCACCAAATTCCACGCTACCTCAAGACAAGCCCTCTTTTGGAAGTTCGGCTGAATCGCAGTGAAGCTGCTAAAATTAACAGAGAAGAATTGCCGTGGTAGAGTTTCCCCCCCTAGTTTCTTGGGAGTTTAAGACTGAAAGACATTACTGATGCCTCAAACAGAGGCTCCAAATTGTCTCTACAAGAACAAGAGAAAACAAAATCCAATTAGAAGTTCCACTGAAGGTGCCTGGCAAAAAATTATCTCCATAAAACGATGGGTTTTTTTTTTTTGCTTCCAGTATTTTTGTACGCGTCGTGTTGAGTTCATTCCCCTCATAAGGAAACAAAAGGATCAGTGTAAAAGCACAGCTGAGCTTTTAAGGTAGCACCAGGACACCTACACCCAAGTTGTCGTCTTGTTGCTGCTAGGCCTCTTTTTGATTCACATTCACAGAATCACTTCTTGTGCAAAACAAGCAGTCTAAGGAGAAAGAATGCCCTCCAAGTTCTAATAAAAATTGTAGAAAAGAATCCAAGATAGCCAACACTTTCCTCCTCCCCAATATTTATCTGCAGAGAGAGGGGGGCATCTGTGCGTAGACGGGGTAGGCAAGCCTGACATTTAGGGAATCATTGTGTTGGACAAGGGATGTCTGCTGGTAATGAAGAACCAAATCCTTAAGCGTGCTGTACAGGTTGTATGGTTCTGCAAACCCGTAACCTCTTGGAGTGCTGTAGATCACACAGTGTTTCACTTCTCCATCAGCTCTGCAAGGAAAGGAAAGGAAAGGGGAGAGTTTAATGTCAAAGGATAAACTCCAAGCGACAGTCTATTAACAATTCACTAATGCAGCTACCCTGCCAGTCACTGAAAGACATGATGGAGGACCCAGTAGATGCAAGTAGAGGAGATGTGTGGCCAGCAGATCAAGGGAGATGATTCTGCCCCTCTACTCTGCTCTGGTGAGACTGCACCTGGAGTGCTGTGTCCAGCTCTGGAGCCCTCAGCACAGGAAAGACACAGACCTGGTGGAGAGGGCTGGAACACCTCTCCTACGAGGACAGGCTGAGGGAGCTGGGGTTGTTCAGCCTAGAGAAGAGAAGGCTCCAGGGAGACCTACTAGTGACCTTCCAGTACCTGAAGGGAGCTACAGGAAGGCTGGAGAGGGGCTGGTTACGAGGGCCTGGGGTGAAAGGACGAGGGGTAAGGGGTTTAAATTAGAGAAGAGTAGATTTAGATTGGATATCAGGAAGAAGTTCTTTCCACTGAGGGTGGTAGAACAGTGGAATAGGCTCCCCAGGGAGGTGGTTGAGGCCCCATCCCTGGAGATATTCAAGAGGAGGTTGGACAAGGCTCTGAGCAGCCTGGTCTAGTTGAGGGTATCCCTGCTTACTGCAGGGGGGCTACACTAGATGACCTTTAGAGATCCCTTCCAGCCCGAGCCATTCTATGGTTCTATGAGATGAATACAGCCTGTGAAGAAATGTGCTTCAGGGCATGTGATTAAACACTCTCGCATAATAATCCACATAAGAGGCCTCCTCCATCCCAGCAGCAGAATTCCCTACTGCATTTTCTCCAAATGTGTCTTGGGAAAAAAAAAAAAAAGTCAAGAGCTTAACCAAGAAGATAAGCACCAGAAGCCAAAGACTTTGTGCTCAACTTACCTGGAAACCTTTCCACTAAGCGAAGCCACTAAAACCTACAAGTTCTTGGGACCTACAGAGTATTTCATGAAAAGCAGCAGTAACCTTCAGTGGGCACTGCTGAATGTTAAGCATGGCATGGGTTCAAGCAGGTCCATCACCTGAAGCCATAGCGACCGAGTCCCTGCCTTGGCAAAGCAGTTACTGCAACACAGTATTTCCAAAGCTGCTAGAAAAACCTCAGCTGGCAGAAAGCTCGAGTATTATGTAATCCCTGTGCTGGAGCCTACTGCAATCCAAGTCACATGTAGGAACAGGTTACGTTAAGCCAGCCCTTTGCTACCTTCTAGTATGATGCCAACCAAGCAAAAGCATCCGATGAACCCAACACTTCATCTTGAACACAGCAGAGACTGCAGTCTTCAGTTACCTTGAGGTGATAAACCTTCACATATTTATTTCCCGGACTTGCTTTCAGAAGCAATTAACCTCATGTGAAATAAATCAGTGAAAGCCATTTTGCACTCCAGAAGGCTTGAAGGATTTTTAGGTAATGGAATCAGAGTATTTCTGACCTCCATTACAACAGCATAAAATGAAGTGAAACACAAGAAATCAATGCAAGGCTGTGAGAATGTCATAAAAACTACTGTCCACAAATAATGTCGTGTCTGAAGTATCACTGTCCCTTATACAAGGGAAAGCATCTAGAGTTGGCCACATCTGAAAATGAGAGTGGAAGAAGTTACAGCTTTACCACCCTGTTTTAATTTGTCCCCCGTGTTCCTTGGCACGGAAGAATATGGGAGAATTTGGCCTTAATTTACTGATAACTGTAAAGCTTCAGATTGGGATACTTCAGAATCTTGTACTAGCTACTGCGGGGACGGATGGGCCTGAGAGGACTACAGTTATTGCACATCCAAAGAACATTTTTGCAACACATCCCAGCGCTAGGGCTAGGCTAGACCTGCCTTTTCTGCTGCAAAAATAAAGAACTGTGGTAGAGATTTCTGAATTGAGCAGTCAGAACAAAAAGGAAAGTCAGACTTACACCACAGAACAAGCGTAGCATCCTTTCTTGCTACTCTCGCGAATTAAAAACGCTCCATCAGGTTTCCCACAGAGCAAGTCTTCTGCTTGGATACGGTTGAGATCCCCGACAAACCAAGTTTTCTCATCATGATGTGGCAGGTTTTCATCTTCTTCATTCACAAAGTACGTGCTGAAAAAGGAGAAATTTGATCATTTAACCAGGGGTCAGTAGAGGAGTTAATAAGCAGAGTGATTTCTTTTTGCAGAAGTCATTCACAGAAATACCAGAACACACCCAAATTGGGAGGTCAGGCTCCTAATGGACATGTATTAAAGGCTTCAACTTAGAACTTAATTATTCCAACTTTGTTTAATCCTAAATGTTTCAGCAGAGTTGCTGCCTCACATGACATACAGTTCCCCTGGAGAATTTCTCCCTTTTTCTGGAGTCCTCTTTTCCTACAGTGCTTTGTATTACCAACCCCCACAAGAGAAAACTCTTATTTAACAGAACACTTCCCAGCAAAATCCTATGTATAGTGACACTTACTCATCAATATTTTCATTTTTGATCCCCAGCCAGTCATTTATTCTCTTCTGTCTCACCCCTTTGTGATTGAGCCATCTGCCAGGAGAGAGCATTAACACGTTACGTCAGCGTACACAGACAGGCTTTCTTACTGAGCAAGCTGAAGCTCAGACACGAGGTCCCACCAACAGTCTGGAGCTTATTTTGTTCTCTAGTAGCAAAAGCCATAGAAAGACCACAGATTCCATAACAATGCTTCCTTGTGATGCTTCCTTTATTGGACACAGCAAAAAGGAGTCATGAAGCAAGCTCTCAAGTGGAGAAAAGAGAAGAGCTGAGCTGAAGAAGAGGTACTGCCTCTGCACAGTGCAGTCCAGAAAGGAAGTAGAATACAAACTGTTGCCTGTTTCTCTCGGGAAAACAAAACTGGTATTGCCACTGTCTTCTTCTAACCTCTTAACATCACCTTCTGAGACAGTGTGTTCCCCTGTCTTCTGCCAGAATTCTGGTGCACTGAGTCCAGCCCAAGGACATTAGGAGCTGGGTAACAGAGGTGTCAGTGAAATCAAGGGTGGCATGAGCAAAACCTGCTGCACCTAGCACAAGGTACTAACCTCTGGTGCATTAGAACAGGTTTTGTTGATAACTCATTTATCTTAAATGTTTTATTTACAGGAGTTGCAGAATGTGCACCTAGTTGTGGCAGACTAAGTCTTTAAGTAATGAAGTCGTGAGGAGGCCAACCAATTACTCAGACATCTCATGCCAGAATGCAGTACCTTCACACTCGCAGAACTCTGGTTATGAAAAGAAAATTAAATACCCATTATCCTGATGGAAACAGTCATTAATCAGGTTAATCAGAAACACTATTCTGAGGTACAGGTCAGGTTTACTTACACAAGATATTGATCTCTGATTTTGCGGAGCTGAATTAGGTCAGGCTTGATACTATTCATTTTCTTATCAGTCTCCCTGTTGTCCAGAGCTTGTTTCTTCAAATCTTGTTCCAGGCGCATTTTGCTGTCGTGGATCTCACCCAGGCGTGATTTTAATTTTTCATAGTTCATCATTATCCTGCAAATAAGTGTAATATTTGAGAAGTGAGGTCAAACCAGGACTGAAGCTGGCAGCACTTATGTAAGAATATCACAAGGAGTACCGTAACAGTCGCTCCTCCCTTTGCCTGCCTCATCTTAACACGAAAATTACAGTCAGAGTGCCAGAAAAGACCTCTTGGCAGAAGGCTACCATCCTTCTGCACAGTTTGAACCTTTAGTTTACCTTAATATGTTTCCTTCTGGCAGAGATACAGGAACAAATTATCTTTAGGAGGGTAAGCTAGAACAGATTCCTCTTTCACTGTCAGATGCACTTTTTGGTAGATCAATTAGACAATCCCACCATCGGTACCGGTACCAGCAAGATTTCAAACACAGGTTTCAATTACTGATCAAGAGCTAGCAGAAAGTAATACTGTTTGTCTTTTCATTCAAGATTAGCTTGCAGGTTTGGTGTAATTCAGGAAGATGACGTATTTCCTCTATTAATTTAGTCAGAATGAAGCACCACAATCTCATAAGATTGTTACAGGTTTTAGTCTAAAATTCTCCTTTAGGTTACCCCACTGTGATTCATCAAGCACTGTGGCAAGTTAGGCACTATACCTGGCATTTCTTCAAAGGCCCAGATACAGCTTTTTCTGGTCATATCTTCACAAAAGGGCAATTTCAAATGAGGCCCTTACTGAATTTGTGAGATCACAGAATTATAGAATAGCTTTGGCTGGAAGAGACCTTCAAGATCATCAAGTCCAACCTTACTCCCAGCCCTATCAAAAACCACTAAACCACGTCCCTAAGCACAACATCTACCCAGCTCTTAAACCCTTCCAGGGATGGTGACTCCACCACCTCCCTGGGCAGGTCATTCCAGTGCCTGACAACCCTTTCTGGAAAGAAATGCTTCCTGAGTTCCAGCCTGAACCTCCCCTGGGTCAACTTCAGGACATTTCCTCTTGTTCTGTCACTTGTCACCAGGGACAACAGACCAACTCCCATCTTGCTACAACTTCCCTTCAGGTAGCTGTAGAGGGCAATAAGGTCTCCCCTCAGCCTTCTTTTCTCAAAGCTAAACAGCCCCAGATCCTTCAGCTTTTCCTCACCACACACACATAATGCAGACACTCCACCCATGGGCACATTCACCCACGTGTGGAGAATACAGTATCAAAATCTCTGTTAAAAATCTATTTTTTGTAAAATGTTAATCCCCACCTGGGACCATCCTTTGAAATGTCTTCAAAGAGTAGCACCAAACTCCTTCCTTTTCTTCCTGTTCCACTAGAGATGATCACGTGTGACTGGTGACTATAGGACTGGGCACATTCAGAAGGGAAGGTTTGATAGCATCCCCCAAAACTTAAGAAGCTGTGAGTTGGGAGAGAAAAGACTCTGAAGCTTATCTGGGAGCTCTGTGACCTTGGAATTATGGACCTTGAAGCATCTTCTCGGGAAAACTGTAAGCTTGTCTCAACTTAAAATTGCATTTCACTTGCAGGAGTTAGATTATGAGATTCCCCATCCCTGACACAGGCAGACGTGAAGTGGTTGATGTCTTAAGGAAAAAAGATTGTGTTTGTATGACAAAGTTGTCTCAAGATATTACAGGCTAGGGCCATGATCGTAACATCAAGCACCAATGTTCAAAGAAATCTTTTGCATAGTGGAAGGTTTCGCTGTGTCTCTGGCGCTTCAGAAGAGCTCAGGTGCCTTTTAGCAAAGCCTTATTACTGGAAATTAGTAGTGGCCCATTAGGTGCTAAATAAGGGACTTCTCTTAAGGTGCAGGATGAATGATCACTCAGTCTCTGCCTTTATTAAACCCAAGGTGCAACATGTCCCGCTTAATATTTAAGTGGGTTTTATTTTCTCCTTCTCAAGCTTCTGTATCTCACCTGGGATGGGCAGTATTGGAGAAACACAACATAAAAAAGAAAAACTACCCGTTTCTCTAATAGCTCTGATTCTTCAGTGGAGAGTGACTTTGGGGACTGATGAGCATAAAACCCATCATGTTTCACAGCATCTCATGACGGGAGTTCAAGACCTGTCTGTGAACATCTCAGGGCTGGTCTCAGTTTTTTGAGGGAAAGAAAGATTGCACATGGCCATGCCACGGAGAGAGCTAAGAAAGCCCCTGACCTCCAAGCTCCTGAGAACCTCCTGTGTCTAATCAAGGGAGGGGTGAAAAAAACCCGGGTTGTAGGAGTGCCTCCTGACTCACATTTCCAGCATGGGAGGATCAGCGGGGTTATGTTTTCATTATTGCCTGTGGCTCTGATGCTTTCAGCTCTTTGGAGGTTACGTCAAGGTCTTGGGTTGGAGATTTTGTTGTTGTAACCTTTCACGGGCAGATACTTCATATGAAGTCTAGCAGGCAGATTGTGTCCAAGAAAATGCCATTTTTTTTTGCCCAAGCTACAAGTGAGCCAGAGCTCTGGCCACGATGGTGAGGCTTTGGCTCACAAGCAGTGGTGAGCGTGTTACTTATTGGCAGCCAGCTTGCTTATCAGATTAATATAGGAGGCTATAAGCAATTGCATCTGGATTTGAATGGGTTACCCAGCCTGCTCGGCTGCTTGGGATTCACGCCAAGGGAAAGCAGAGGAGTTGTGAGGAGAATACCCAATTTCCCTCTGCAAGGACTGATTTTAGTTTAATGCAGCCTCCTCGCCCTTAAATCCAATTAAAGGCCTATATTATGTCAGTGGAAATTTATGCCAATCCTAATATAGTCTAATAAGCCTTAAAATAGCACTTTGCTGGTGAAAAGCCCTGTGGTTTAATTTGACTCCGAGCCTAATAACAGGCTTAATATGAGGGAATTGGCCCCTTTCTATTTTCTAACGGGGGCTCCACGTGCTTGCTCCCTTTTTAGGAACGTAAAGGTTTCCTCCAAAGCACGGACAGCATATGGCTCACCTCAGCACTTTGCCTCTTTTCCAGTTGCTTGATTCGTTGGCCGTGGGAGGTCTCTCTAAAGATATCCCAGGTTGGGATTTCATGCAAAACAGTGAACACCAGTCTGCAAAGGGTCTGCTCTCTTTCTGAGGTTTCCTGTGCCTGACCTTCCTTAGTCACTGTGGACAAAAACATCGCCTTGAGCATCACTTGGGCCCAGTGCAGGGTACAACTTTCTCTTTTCTCAGTGACGTCCAGTGACAGGACAAGGGGCAACGGGTGCAAACTGGAATGTAGGAGGTTCCATGGAAACATAAGGAGAAACTTTTTCATGGTGAGGGTGACAGAGCCTCAGGACAGGCTGCCCAGGGAGGTTGTGGAGTCTCCTTCTCTGGAGACATTCCAAACCCACCTGGACATGTTCCTGTGTGACCTGCTCTAGGTGACCCTGCTCTGGCAGGGGGGTTGGACTAGATGATCTTTCGAGATTCCTTCCAACCCCGAACATTCTGTGATTCTCCTGCAATCACAGATACAAGCCAGCTTTTTGCAGATACCTTCCGCTGACAGTTTCAGAGACTATCTTCCTATCTATCTTCCTTCCTATCTCTCCACACACCTAACACTTGATTTCCCTCCTCTCATTCACCATATCTCAATTACTCCACCATTATCTGTGTGGGCCCTGAAAGCTGCAGACTCATGCTGCTCGAGAACGGCTGTCCCATGGCTGTTGCCTCTCTCTGTCCATGGCTTCAACTTTGAGCTTCCCTTGTCCCCATCCTCTTTCAGGTTTTCCAGCACTAAGTCCATGGTGCCCTCTTTCATTACTCACTTGGAAGATTTCCATTCTTTTCCATAAATTTAGGATGTTCTAAAAAATGTCTCTCGAACAACTGCATTATTGTCCCACAAATGATTCTGTGAACTTCTTCTACTGGGTCCACTATATGAACCCCTAAGTTTGTTAGACCACAGTCTCTTACTCCTCCAGCATTAACGCTTCATAGAATCATAGAATATCTCAAGTTGGAAGGGACCATATGGATTATTGAGTCCAGCTTCTTGCACCTCGCACCTGAAACTGAACCATGTGACTTAAGAGTGTTGTCCAGGTGGTCCTTGAACTCTGACAGGCTTGGTGAGACTTCCTTTCCTTGCGTGGTGTTGTCAGGATATAAGGACTACAATGCCTAGGCAAAGGTCAGCCTGGGGATGCTTTGAAGGGGCTTGTTTGGGTGGAGATCTGGTCTTCTGCATGACATGAGTTGCACCAACAGCACATGGCCATACGAGAAGAACGTTCTGCTGCCTGTGCCCATGAGCAAGGCTTGTCATGGGCAGCAGCCAAGGTCTTCAGGACTAGCTGAGTAGGGCCATCCTGTCAAAGCCCAGGAGAAGAGCACGGGCTCAATCTGTGGTCACAGGAGCCTATTTTCAAGATGCTAAACGCTTGGCCACGCTTCTTGCTGCTAAACTATTTGCTCAACCCATCTGCTTTGAGGTAGAGTCCTGGTTTGGAGGGGAGGGGGGGGCTGTCGGCTTCAGCCGCGTACGCTGCTCTCCTTCGCTCGCTGTCCTGAGCTGCTGCTCAGCTTTATTGCACACTGTTAAACAGCTGCTGCTCTGCAGCCCGGCGATGACTGAAATGCAGTGGTGGGCGAGGTGATTTTGATACAGCACTTACTAAAATGCACAGAGATAAAAGCCTCGGCAGAAACATAAAAGCCCCTTTTTTTTTTCCCTCGCAAGTTGTTACCGTTATTTTTTTTTTGATTAAGAACGATAGTAAACAGAGGTCCTCAAAGCTGCCTTCGGGAAAACGAAACAAAGATAGACTGATTCGCCCTCAGAATCAGAGGAGAGCAAGGGTTTTTTGGAGTACCTAATAGATTTAGGTGCCTAAGTCCTTTTGAGTCGCTCGGTCTGACAGCCCAGCTGGCACAGCTCCGCTCTCTCGCCTCAACTGAAGGCAACAAACCCTCCCCACTGGATCCAATTCATCCTTGGGTTACTCTCTTGGCATCGAATGGATTTATACTGGCAGGAAATTTGGCCCAGAGCCCTGCCGAGCTGCACCGTGACTCTCCGGTCCCAGGTGGCAGTTTGTGTCTCCGGGACTTCTTATTCCTGCCGCTCTTTCGTAACGGGGAGGGGACACACACACACACACACACACACACACACACACATACACATGGCGACTTCATGCTGCCACTTTCTTTATCCCCTTGGCTCCCCGGCCCAGCCCGGTCCCCCCTGTTTACCTAGGGGCAGGCTGATCGGTTAAGGGAGCTTTGTTAAGGCCGTAATCCTCAACGTGCTCTCAGCTTCACAAAGCCGCCGCTTTCTCGGCCCGGCCGCGCTCGCGGATCCGTAATGTCCCGTGTCCAATCGATTGCTGTGCTCTCCCTGGCCGTCGGCTTTGAGCGGTTCCTCCAGCCAGGGCCAGATTGCTCTGGCAAGCTCATCCATCCTTCGGGGATGGGGGGCAGGAGGCGAAGGGGTGGGGGATGGATGCTTGAGATTGGGTATTTGGGATTGGGGGGGGATGGAGGGGGAGCTGGCAGGCAGCAAGGGGAAGAAAAGGCTGGGGTAGTGCAAGAGCGGCTGTGAGCTGGTGAAGGGCATGTGCTTGGCATCTTCTCCACCCTAAAGCCAAGTATTCTTCCCCGTTGGTGGTAAAGTTAAGCTATATCTCAAGGAGCACGCAGCATTTAGTTGCACTGCTGTTTATGCCCATTGAATGCTCATCATTCTTATTCATTCACCTTCCTTACCCATCCATCCCCCTGAATTTATTCTGACACCCCAAACTCTTGTGCATCCTCAGCAGCCAAGGACGTGGCCAAAGGGAATTCATCTGCCAAAGGCAGTACTTCCCCTCTCCGCCCCCAAGGCTGCAGTTTCAATTCTCAGGCTAATCCTTCCCATAGCTCAGGACCCGCAGGTTTCCAAAATTTCTTGGACCTAAAACTGTCTTGAGGTTCAGGGGCACGAGGAGATGAGGAAGTGGAAGTTCTCTGATCCAAGGGACTGGCTCTGCATTAGGACGTGTCATATTTATTTCTAATCCTGGAAGCACCTAAAGGCTAGATATAAAACTGTGATTTTTTTTTGAATTTTTTATTATTTTTTTTTTAAGCAGAGTGAAGCTGTTCAGGGTTCTTTTCAAGGTTTTTATGGCTCCTTCTGTATTCTGCACATTTAAGCCCGGGGTGACTCAGTCATCTGGTTTCATAGAGGACAAGAATACCAGTCCCAGTAAATTGCTTTATAAACTCTAAAAGGATTCTAAAGTTTCGTAAGTGGCTCTGGCTTATAGAGGCGAGATAGAGGAACGGGAGCAGCAAGGAGGGAGATGGCTTTATTTTCAAAGCCTCATGAGTTAGCAAAGTGCACTCTCGTCCTCGTGTTATAGAATCATAGAAGCATGTTGTTAAAGCTCTGTGTAACACCACAGCTCGTTTATGTGTGCACTTTCCCTGCACTGCTGTGCTCCAGTTGTGGGCTTTAAGCTACTTTTCCTTAGGGAAAGGTAATATGTGTCCAGGAATGATTTGGAGGCTTTCCCTTTGCCATTCCCCAGGTTTGATGCTGGCTATCTTCTCCATCCCTCATTTACCTGTCTTCCCCCAAGACTCATGAACGCTGCCCAGCAACCAAAGGCTGACCTACCCGTGAAACACAGAGTGGTGAGAGCACCATGGTCACCCTATTAAACAGCACATTGCCCTGCTACAACCAGATCTTGAGCTGATCTAGATCATAAAAACTCCCACATTGAAGTCAGCACGTTGATTTATACCAGCAAAGGGGCACGGTTTTGCAGTTTGGAGAGGCAAATCTCCCGAGGAAACATCTCATTTGCTGCCCGTGGATGGCAGTGCTTTGCAGAAACGGATGCTTGAGTTGTACGACAGCAGCAACTTTCCCCCCCCTCAAATCCTTCTGTTCCTACTGCACTCATGGCCTACCACTGCTCTTATTTAAAGCCAGTCCTTCCCTTAGAGGGTTTTCAAATGGAAAACGTCTTCCCTCTGTTGTCTTCCCTCCTGCTGAGCCAGGGCAACCCTTCCTAGGCTTGGTGAAGCTTGTCGGGAAGGCTTCCCAGGCAGAGCCCATGGCTGATGGACACATGAGGGGTTACTCATTGGCCTCTGAAATTGTCTCCTCCTCCTGGGGCATTTTATAATCTTTCTCTGGGGAGACCTTCTTGCAGCTTTCCAGTATCTGCAGGGGACCTACAAGAAAGCTGGGGAGGGATTTTTTACAAAGGCTTGTAGTGATAGGATGAGGGGTGGTGGCTCCAAACTGGAAAAGGGTAGGTTGAGATTAGAAATTAGGAAGAAGATTTTTGCTCTGAGGATGATGAGACACTGGAACAGGTTGCCCAGGGGAGCTGTGGATGCTCCATCACTGGAGGTGTTCAGGACCATGTTGGATGGGGCCTGGTGCAACCTGGTCTAGTAGGAGGTGTCCCTGCCTAGGGCAGGGGGGTTGGAATGAGATGATCATTAAGGTACCTTCCAATCCAAACCATTCTGCGATACCATGATTTGCACTAACAGACACTGGCAGGGAAGGCAGAGTTGGGGCTAAGGCTGAGACTCAGTAGAGATCTGATGACCTTAAGCAGCCTAGAAACATTGCCTGGACCACCTGCTTTTGTGCATTTTTGCCATTTGGGGCTGTGAATATTTAGTCATAATTTAAATGTTGAAATACTCATGCAAAGAAGGGGTGCTTTGGACCTCAATGGGATTGGGATTTAATTGGGTGACTAACAAATGCCTTACTTTGTATGTATGGTGTGCCCCTT
Source organism: Actenoides hombroni (assembly GCA_024336885.1). Classification (NCBI taxonomy): domain Eukaryota; kingdom Metazoa; phylum Chordata; class Aves; order Coraciiformes; family Alcedinidae; genus Actenoides; species Actenoides hombroni. The sequence goes on along the minus strand of WUAM01000431.1, from coordinate 98,635,473 downwards.
GAATCCCACCAAGATTTTAAGTCTAATGCTCTCTGATAAAAATGGGGTTCCCCACAGACTTTGTATTTAACTGACCTGTGGCATTTATAAAGTGAGGGGAATTAAGAACCTGGGAGAGTCACCCCACAGGTAGAAGATGATTTCTTCTAAAGAAAAGATGCTTTTGTCATGATCAGATGGAAAAGATGTTGTGGATTTTTTTTTTTTTGTTCTTGGTGATGTAGGGACAATTTTCTGGTTGATAGGAGGGGATGTATATGAAGTGATGGTTGCCTCTATATACCTGCTGTGAAATCCCTCGGGTTCTGAAATCATGAATCAGGCATCAAAAATTAGCAGATTCAGAAATTATTATAAAATTGAACTTTTTTTTTTGTCTTAAATTGTTTCTCTCTGTTCCTGATTTCCAGCTTCTCTCCTTTATCTCAGTTTCTTCTTTTATTCTGGAACTTCCAAGCCAGTGTTTTCTGTGTTTGGCAGCACATACATCATGAGTGGCAGTTTCAAGACTGGCTCTCCTCATGTTGAAGTATGTGAGGTCACATTTTCAGGCTTTCCCTCACTGACCCAAGGACTCAGAGCTTCCTTTTACACAAAGAAGTGAACGTTAAGATTCCAAGTTAATCGCTTGAATCCAGAAGCTGGAGATTTCTGAATAAACTCTAATCTTCTGTGAAAATCCCCCTGAAATCAGGAGAGTGGACAGGCAATAGTGCTCACCACGCAGTGCCTTGGACAAAGCCAAACTTGCTCGAAGGTTCCTGGGCAATTCTTGCTCTGGTGATGGTTTAGTTTCCATAGAGACAACCAGGTCTCACTTCATCCTCCAGCACATGCGCTGTTCGCCGGCGACCCCTCCGGATTAAAGTTTGAGGGTTGGGATCATTCTCTTTATTTTTATCAGTGGTGTAGCACACCCTCTAATCCTAGTTGTACCTCTCAGGAAAGAAAAAAAAAACACCAAAAAAAAACCCCCAAAAAAGCCAAAGCCAGCCTTCTTCCCTTACATTTGTTGTGTAGGCCAATTATCCAACGTGGTGACAAGTAGAAAAATGAATTAATCTTAGCTTTGTAATGTCAGCATTATTTATCTTGTATAAGCTTTGCCCAGCTCAGCTGTGGATCAGCAAAGGAGTGCTTTTATTCTTCCCTCCTCTCTTTGATGCTGGTTTTTATTCTTCGCTTCCTTGCTTCTCTTGATAAAGGTCCTTTGCTCCGCCACAGCACCAGTACAAAATCTTTTTCTTCTGCTCTAAACCACGAGGGTTTTCCTCATCAGATATGGGGCCTGTGAGGAGATGCCCTGCCAGAAGTGAGGGAGGGGGTCTCCCAGCTCTCATCTTTCCCATCCTTACCTTCTACCCCTGTGATAATGAAACCACTCTGTTGGGTTTATTTTCTCTCAGCTTCAGCTCATGCAAAAAGTAGGTGCTGAGACTGGAAGCCACCTCTGTTACTTTCTCCATCCCATTTCTTTTTCCCGTGCATAGTTTGCTGAATCTAGACCCTCTTTCACTTGCTGCAGTAGAGACTTTCAAAAGAAAAAATGGCTCTTGCTGGCAGGAGGCAGGAAAGCAAGGGACAGTAAACTGGGATCCAGTTGGAAAGCAACACGCTGGCAAGCAGCCCGCAAACACTTCAGATTTGCGGCACCAAGTCACAGAGCGGAGAGGCAAAAAACACATCCTTGTAAAGCAATAGTCAAGCAGCACCTGCTCAAAACTACGGTAGCCAGAACACTGTGACACTTCAAAGCTGTCAGGGTATCAAATACTGGAATCAAATACCCCTCTCAGGGTGTAAAACCAGCCAAGTCTTGCACTGAGGTGGCTGGAGCCCCCACTGATGTGGGGAGTGAGGATAATACGTTTATGTCCAATGACAGACAAGGGGAAGTGAAATAAATCATCTTGCAGTTTATTTGTCCCTGTATGAGTGTTGCTGGCTTCCCTGGCTGGATTTTGGGACCATCTTCACTGTGTGAATTCCTCATTCCTAACAACCACAGCCTACGGAGATAAGAGGTCCTACAAATGCATCAACAAATAAACCAGGCTCTTGGTTCCAGAGGTGATAGTTGGGTTTCCTGGTTCAGCTGGGCTAGGTTTCTCTGTTGTAAATACAGTTATTTTACCTCTTTGAAGGTATTTCGGTGGTGTAGTCTAGCCCAGCTCAGCCAGCATGTCAGGAGCTCTCCTGGAGAACTGTGGAGCTGTGCCAGTGTGGCACGTGGACTGTCAACCAGCAGTGAATCTGTTCCGAGCCCCTTTGTTGTTCCAAGCCATGGCTGAATAACTTCTCTGAATTACTTCCACTCAATATCTCTTATATGAAAAGCTCACAGAAAACTTATTCTGTTCAGAATTTGGAAGATAATACAGACTCTCACACGCTAAACATCCATTAGCAACTGGATAAAGGCAACTCTTGGGATCAGATTCGTGTAGGGGCAGCTTTTGACAGGCGTGCAGGTGAAGTTTGCTTTGTGTGAATCATCTCTGATGCCTCCTCCTCAGAAGTGAAAATGAGTTCTTGTTCCTAAGATGTGGTGCTTGATGCCAGCCATGGGATGGGCATGACTGCAGAGAAAGCCAAAACACCCTCAACGCCATTAAATAATTTTGAACCAGGAGAGAAAAATTCATCATTTGTAGGCGATTTTTAGCTCCACACTCCTAGGGTTAATTTTGGAGAGCCCAGATGTTTGAATGGTGAGAAGAACAGCTCTGCCCTCCCCGCCTCGACAAGCTCTCAGTGCACGCCTTGCCATGAGACTGCTGGGTGGACATTTCAGTGGATTTTTGTTTTAAATGTGATGCTGTCATTAATACGATGACCTCTCTAAGTCTACTTACAACATGACCTGTTTGAAAGCACCATTGAACAGCTGTCCACAAACAGTTTCTTGCTTTAGAAGGAACAAGAGACTGTACAGTTGGATCCCATGAAGGTAAAATTATTCACCTTTGCCCAGCTCCTAGAAATGCTTTAAAAATACCCAGTTAAGTCAATGCACCGATTACTCTGTGGTTACAGCCTCCAGAAGGTGTCTCAGATCTGAATTGCTCTGTGAAGGTTCCTGTCTTTCTTCTGTTGACTAGATGGGAAACCTGTGATGACTTAATTCCCAACTCAGCGCTGCAGTAACTGTCTAAAGCTCAGTGGGGTGAGAACAAACCAGTAACCAGTAAAAATGTGACTTTATTTTTTTCTATTACGGGATCGTTTTGTGTTAAAGGGCTGGTTACATCTCAGAAAAAAAAAGAAAAAAATGGAGTGTAGAAAAGTGTGGAAAAGTAAACATTCATCATTTATACAGCCTTTCGGGGTTTCCTTTTAGAACCAGCTTGTGTTTGAACCAAAAGTCTGTTGTTGGCTTTGATATTAACCATGATGGATTCAAACCAGAGCCCCAAAATCTCCAGTCCTTCAGTTCTGAGTAGCTTTCAACCACGAATTAGAGTAATTGTTGAACCACTGCAGAGGTGATGTCCTGCACCAAAATCAGTCATCCAAACTGCCACCAATCTGCTGGTGTCTGTGATTTGAACTTCCAGGGTTTAAGCTCTGCTATTATTATGATTTTTCTTTTGAGGTGTCTTCAGGCATATTCACAACTGAAGGTGTGATTGTTGTCGTGAAACACTGAATTTAGCTAGGGTGAAGCAGGACAGCATCAGAGACCTCTGCTAGGACTGGTGGCTATCATAGGTGGACAGGGACTCCACAGGGTATGTGCTCTGGAGGTCCACCCAGGCTGATTCACCCATTCCTTTGACCTTTTCCAGCTAGATGAAAGTTGCATCTTTTGCAGACACTCCTGGTCTTACTCTGTTCATGATGCTGGCCAACCTGGACATCAGCCAGTCTAGTTGTGGGTTCATCAGTTCAGGAAAGACAGGGAACTACTGGAAAGAGTCCAACAGAGGCTACAGAGATGATTAGAGGACTGGAGCACCTCTGTGCTGAGGAAAGGCTGAGAGCCCTGGGGCTGTGCAGCTGGAGAAGACTGAGAGGGGATCTGATCAATGCTGAGCAAGAGCTAAAGGTGTGGGTCAAGAGGATGGAGCCAGACTCTTGACTGGTGGCTCAACGAGAGAACAAGAGTCAATGGGCACAAACTGGAACCCAGGAGGTTCCATCTGAACAGGAGGGTAAATGTCTTTGCTGTGAGGGTGTCAGAGCCTGTCCCAGGCTGCCCAGAGAGGCTGTGGAGTCTCCTTCTCTGGAGAGATTCCAAAGCTGCCTGGACA
>WUAM01000431.1:98582389-98602682 GCA_024336885.1 Actenoides hombroni | reverse complement strand
AGGCTACAAATCATGCCGGTGTCCCAGGGGACGGACACTGATGTGGGGTTTTTATGGCACATCCATCTCTGCATGGTGGAGCTGTGCCTCCTGCATCCCTTGTGGATTTGTCCCCCCATCTTTGGGACGGCTGGTAGCCCACTTTCGTCATTGTAAACTGCTTTGAAAGTGCTAAAATCCAGCGCTGAGGACCACACGGTGCAGGACCCAGCCAAAAAAAAGGCAGAATGAGACCACCAGCTAGCAAGGGATGCCCTTTCAGGTGGCCCTGGGACTGGCGTGGGGACAGTGGGTGGCAGTGGGGACAGTGGGTGGCAGTGGGACAGCTACTGCAGCTGCGCCATCTGCTGCACACGTGGAGAAGCTTCTGCCAAAAAGGAACATTTTTGGGCTAAAAGTGACCAGAAATAACTGACAGCCCGACCTGAATCCCTTCTCCTTTCCGCTCCTTTTGCTCTGGATGTGCAGGCACAGCCACTCACCTCCTCACTTTTTTCACCATCTCTCATGGACCAAGAAAACTTTAGATGCACCTCGTTAAAGGTTGGTTAAGTAACTATTAAAAAGTCTTTTTTTTTTCCCCCCCTCCCTTTCTCTCTTAGGAGGGAGATCTGGAGAGAGAGAAGCAAGCACGTGAACTTCAGGCACTTGTAAATCTGTTTTCCCTGCGGGCTCTGGGAAGCATCCTCAAGGGACTGAGGATCTCCAAACCTGAGGTTACCTTTTGTTTCAGTGTCATGAAACTGAGGCCATTTCAGCACAACAAAACCTCAGAAACATGGAAAGCTTTCCCTCAAATAGAAGTCAGGCTTTGGGAAAGGGAGGGCAAATGGTACCTCCAGTAAGGGGTTTGGTTTTGAGCAAATCCTTAATATTGCAGATGTTTCAAGCTGTTGTTTGGAAGAAGATCATTGTGTACCTCAAAACGCACGGGGTTTTGCATATTATACCACCCTGACTTGGAATTTCACTCCAGACTTACACCCTAAACCCCACTCCAATTACACCCCACTCCCATTACACCCCACTCCAATTACACCCCAAACTTTGGGAATATGAAACACCAACACTAACACACTCTGGCAAGACTTTGAGGAAAAGGAGTCGCTCCTGCTTTGAATGTTTGAGGTCTGGTTTTCTTTCTGGCACTCACCAGTCCATATTAGTTCATCTGGAGGGATATACTGGTGTATAAATATATACTGGTGTATAAATATATACTGGTGTATAAATGTGCCCTGACTTGATTTACTCCAGCACGATGGTGGAGGTGATGGCAGCAATAACTGGCTGCTCCTAGGCTGGATCCTAGTGAAGCCTGAGCTGTTGCCTCAGAGAAAGGTGGGGTTAAGCTCCTACATCCCTCATCACTCAGTTACTGTCCTGCTACCTGTTCTGTGTGGCTGTGGAAGGGAACCCTTGGCTAGGACCTGCTTGGAGGCAACCTCTGCAAGGACAAAGCCAGGAGAGTCGTGTGAACCGAGGGGAAGAGCAGCACAGATGAAAGGGGGAGTAATTAGGCATCTCAATACCCTCCCTCCCAAGCAGGCTTGGCAGGTATATCTGATCCCCGAGTCTTTTGTGTCATGACTGGCACTGGCTGTATTGACGCTGAACTCCTGACCTTGCTTTGTCTCACGCCACGACCTTGTGTCAAAATGGCTTTGGGTAGAGTTTCATTGCCCGGGTTACCATGAGGTCCCAGTGGAAAGTGATCCCTTGTCTCTCGTGAGTGACACGTTCTTGCTGTCTCTCCCTGGCCTATGAGAGATAGGTGAGGGCTATGAAGACGTGAGAAGATCATGCCCAGGCTATTCTCCATCACCTTCCCATCACAAAAGGTTCACTGGGGTTTGCTGTGTGGTCTCTGCCTTGCTTGACATGTTCAAGATAGAAGGGAAAGATCCTGTCTGGGCACCCCAGGGACCAGAAACACAGCAGTGTCTCACTGAGCATCTCTGGAAGCAATCCTGGGCTTTTTCTCAAAATCTTCTATCCGAGAAGTATCCAATGGCAGCAGCAGTGTCTGGGGTATGGTTTCTACTCTGCTAGCAACCACCCCAGGAACACTTCATTTTGTCCCCAGAAGACTTCAGGCAGGACATGTTTAGTGGTCTGCACTGGTATGTGGCCAGGTATGAGCTGCTTGTACAGAGGTACACAGAATGCATAGAATAGTTTCATCTGGAAGAGACCTTCAAGATCATCAAGTCCAACTTTATTCCTGGCCCTATCAAAGCCCTATCACAGGTAAGGGACTGTGTAGGTAAATAGCAAGCCACAGACCTTTAGAGGATGGAGAACTCCTGCTCCTGCTTACAGGATGCTACTGTTCGAGCTCAAACATCTCAATCTCTTACATTAGAAGAAAAGTAACTGACTGTCTTGCCTCAGACAGGACATTGTTCTGGTACTTAAACCAGTAAAGAAAGGGTGTGGGGGAAGACATGAGATATCAAGTGAGTTGCAAACATGTAAGCTGGTTCTGTTGGAAGTGCTTCTTCTTAGCTCTGCTCTGAGTTCCCTGCTGGGCCGTGGTCCTTGTTCATCCATTGGCTCAGCCAAAGTATCCCTAGAGATGGTCTCTCAGGGCCTCCTTTGTGCTCAGCTTTTCCATGCTTTCTGCTTTCTGAATGTCCCCACGTTTCATATTTCACCTGCAGTTCCATCCAGTGTGAGGTTTGGGGGCTGGTTCAGTGCTACAGGATCGTGTTAGATTCATGAAAGCCATTTAAACTCCTCTGATGGGGCAACTCAAACTCACCAACAGCTCCTCATCTAGGAGCTGAATCCCAGCTCAGTGGCCAGGCCCCCAACCTCAATGTCTCAGGCAGCTTTTCTTCTCTCCCAGGAGTCCCCTGCCTCTGCCTAAGTAGAGTAGCATGTCAGCACTCGCCTGCTACATCCCTCTGACTCTCTTAATTCTTTCATGATCGTGCCTTGTGCCTTGCCCTCTGTGCCATACAACTCCTTTAGAACATTTCCCAGCAGACCTCCTAATCCTTTTAGGTGCACATGGAGGGCTGTTTTTCCTCCGTGGGGTGGTCAGCTTTACTCTCATAGACTTGGGTTTGTGGTCTGCAGATGCTGGGGTGTGCTTGGCTGGGAGGAAATGGTCCAGGAGAAAATGTCTTACGAGGAGCAGTTGAGGGACCCGGGGTTGTTTAGTCTGGAGAAGAGGAGGCTGAGAGGAGACCTTCTTGCTCTTTACAGCTACCTGAAGGGAGGTTGTGGTGAGGTGGGTCTTGGTCTCTTCTCCCAAGTGACTAGTGATAGGACCAGAGGAAATGGGCTCAAGTTGCTCCAGGGGAGATTTAGGTCAGGTATTAGGAAAATTTTTTTTACTGTGAGAGTGGTGATGCCTTGGAACAGGCTGCCCAGGGAGGGGGTGGAATCACCATCCCTGGAGGGGTTCAGAAACCATCTAGCTGTGGCACTTCAGGACATGGTTTAGTGTTCCTGATAATGTCTAGTAGGCAGTTGGACTTGATGATCTTGAAGGTCCTTTCCAACCTTAATGATTCTATGATTCTATGAAATCAATCCCTGCCATCCTCAACTGCTACATTTCCACCTTTTGTCCCTTTGGGCATGGAGACTTTACACTGGTGGTGCTGGTTGGTAATGCACAAATGTGCCAGCTACACCGTTATTTTTAAATTCATTTTGGATTGCTTTTAGGTAATTCAATCAAGGGCTTGGAATATACATTTGGCTAATTCTGATTGATGTACAAATTACCCCTGTGATTCAAGGTCTGGAGATACGTGCTGTTCTTCTGGTACTGGAAAGAATAATTACCTCACTTCTGCAGCATTTTTCATTTGAAGATTTCCTACACCTATCAATTTTTACTCTCCCCAGCCCTCTCTGGAGGTGCCCCTAGTAATGACCTGGGTGTGTGATCATACAAGAGGCTGTTTTTCCCCTGTGTCACTCTCTGAGCGGAGGGATGCAGAGTGACACATTTTACTTCAGCAGTATTTTTTGAGTTTGTACTTCCCATCTTGAGAACCTTCATTTCTCCTTTCCTGCAGCCACAGAACAGGTTAAAAACCCCCTTAAAAAACATCCAATCCACTAATGTTTCAATGAAAAATGTGGAAACTGAAGCACTGACAGGGTAGGTGACATCTCTCAAGTCATATGGCCAGTTCATAGCTCAGCTGAGGTTTAAGATTCTGATTTTTAAGTCCTTTGCTTTAACCCTGGAGCTGAATAAAAGGGTGAAGGAGAATAGAGAGCATTTTGAATCATAGAATCATTCAGGTTGGAAAAGACCCTTGGGATCATCAAGTCCAACCATTAACCCTACTCTACAAAGTTCACCCCTAAACCGTGTCCCCCATCACCACATTTAAATGACCCTTAAACACATACAGGGCTGGGGACTCAACCCCCTCCCTGGGCAGCCTCTTCCAGTGTCTGACTACTCTTGCTGGGAAGATTTTTTCCCTAATGTCCAGTCTAAACCTCCCCTGTTGCAGCTCGAATCCATTCCCTCTTCTCTTATCACTAATTACCTGTGAGAAGAGACCAGCACCAACCTTGTGTAACCAGCAGAGGCTGGAGTAAGAGGCTGTGCAAAGGAGAATGCACGGAAGGAAGACTGTTGATATTCACTGCTCCACTGCTCCACATCCAGTGATCTCTGATGTCATTCATTATTCTGCCCTTGGGACCAGTTTTTCACCATGTTTCACCTTGGGGGAGCAGCACTTCGCTCTGTGGGCTTGGGATTGTTTTTCTTCTCTCTCATTGCATGTCCCTTCTGTTTGCTAGTACTCCTCATCCTCCTGCCTTAGAACAGAGAGCCCCTGTGTCCCCGTCTCTTTAGTCTCTTAGCTGAGGTGGAGTGAGGACCATGGCTGCTAATACTTTCCTCCCACCATTCATGTGTCTTCGTGTGGCATCCTCAGAAGTGTCTGCATTCCCGTGCAGGCACAGCAGTAACTCTCAGGCTGGATGTTCTGGGGATCCTAAGGGGAGAGACTTGATGAAGCCAAATGGCTGCACAGAGTGCTTAGGGTCATTTGGAAGCTGCCACGAGCTGAGGTTGTTGATGGTCCTTTCAGGAAGGACTGAGGAGATGTAGAGGAAGGAACTGAGCAGGGATGTGTTTGTGTGGTCTTTTCTGCAGGAGTTTGGTGGGGCAGCTGTCTCTCCATTCAGTGGTGACTAGGAACGTCTTGTAGCTCACTGCTGGAGACTCTCTGTCAATCCAGGCAAGTGATGTTGGAGAGGACCTACAAATTTTCTGATGGCCACATAAAAAAAAAAAAGAATGAGAGGTGTCTTTGGGTCACTAGTGATGGAGCAGCTGATGGGAGATGAGAGAAAGCCTTGGGAAGGTGAAGACCTCAGTGAGACACAGCTGAGCAGAGATAGTTGCTGAAGGATTCGGTCGTGATAGAAACTGGCTGATGGAAGAGGTGGCACTTGCTGGGACCACTGCAACTCATTTGGGACTGGCTAGTGAGAAAAGTGGTCTGTGCTGAGGCTGACCCACAGAGAGACACATCTCTTGATCAGAGGCTTTGTCCACGGTTTCATTGCTGGGTCAGTTTTCTGGCTGCTTGCATGAAAGGGGAGAAAGGGCAATTGTGGAGCTTTGTCTCCAGATGGTACTTTCCTTTTATCTGAGGCAATATTCAAAGATAAGCATTCACTCTTTCTCTCCTTTTTTTTTTTTTTCCTGTGGATAAACATAGATTATGAACCTTAGAAAGGCTTCAAGGGGTGCTTTTTTATCTGATATTAAGTTCTTAATAGGTCACCTTGGCATCGAGAAGCCCAGGAGCTGAAAGAGTCAGCAATTGAATTACAATAACCTTTGCAAAGCACAACCCTGTCAATGGGGCTGGGGCCCAGAGATATGTGGGACCTCATTATCTCAACCTCGGCCCCAGGGATGTCAACTGACAGAAAGGACTGGACAGAGAGCCTGGGCTGGCTGATTTCCTTGGAGAGCTTCTCTTTCAGGTTTCCCTTTCCCCTGGCCTTGCAGATAACGTGTCCCCAAATTGCTGACAGGAATTGTTCTGAAGCTACCACTCCATCCACCCAGCCAAGCCCGTAGCTCTTAGCAGGGGAGTGAGGACAGAGCTCTGGCCTCTAGATTTCTCTGTTTTCACTTATGGTCTCACAGCCCATCACTCTCTGCTTCTTTCTGTAGTGGTTTAGCACCAGCACCTGGTGCAAGAACAGAGAATCTTATTTGACCAGCGATATGATTTTTGATAGTTTTGTTTTGTTTTCTTTTAGAGAAAGTGGCAAAAGTACCCAGCTCCTCAGCAAATGCATCTGTGTATCTCCAGGACTGGATGTGACAGGCTAGGTGATGGAGCTTGTTGCCCTCGCTGATGCCTGGAGCTGCTCGGGGCACTGTGCTACCCGAGGTGTGTGTAAACACCCATAGTCAGATCACATTCCCTATCTTGTCTGCTACAGGGAGCAGTTTCTTTTGTGGGGATGCCTGTGCTGTCCACGGGTGCTCCACCCCAGACTCTGCTGGGTATGAAGGCACACTTGGTGCACGAGCGTGCTCATCTTTACATCACCCCACGGCTCCTTGCTCGTGACTGAGCCCCCGTGGCACGTTGGTGAGAGCATCCTCAATCCAGGCAGATGATCCTCCTTGGGCAGGGGTTTGCTGTTGCCTGCTCTTCTGCCAGCGTGCCCACGAGGGTGCCCGGGTCTCCACACTTGTGCGTGCGTCCCGTTGCCAAAGGGCAGCTGGCTTCCTCTCAAGTGACACAGTGTCGTCAGGATCCGTGGGCGTCTCAAAGCTCAACCCGTCTGGCCGTAGTCAAAGGGCCCTTTGTGGGGCTGCTCTGCACCCGTTGCTGCAGGGCTCCCAGCCCTCCGGGTCACCGCGTTCCCGGCAGGGTGGGATGAGCTCATCTCTGGGAGGAATCTGGTCCCTCAGCCCCATCAACAGACACTTATAAAGCACTTGTATTCACGATCCAGTCTGTCTTGTGATCCATCTGTCCTCATACCCTCCCATATTACTGTTGGCCTCAATTTCTGAGCAATCCCACATAAGGATTTGTACTCCTGGCCAACTAGGTTGAGTGCCAGGTCCTGCATTTCGGTCACAACAACCCCAGGCAATGCTCCAGGCTTGGGGAGGAGTGGCTGGGAAGCTGCCTGGCAGGAAAGGACCTGGGGGTGCTGGTGGATGCTCTTCTGAAAATGAGCCAACAGTGTGCTCAGGTGGCCAAGAAGGCCAATGGCATCTTGGCCTTGATCAGAAACAGTGTGTCCAGCAGGAACAGGGCAGTGATGGTGCCCCTGTACTCAGCACTGGTGGGGCTGCAGTTTGAGTTTGGTGTTCAGTTTGGGGTGGTGCAGTATAGAGAAGACATTGAGGTGTTGGAGCAAGTTCAGAAAAGGGCAACAAAGCTGGTGAAGGGTCTGGAGAAAATGTCTTATGAGGAGCACCTGAGGGGGAGCTGGGGTTGTTTAGTCTGGAGAAGAGGAGGCTGAGAGGAGACCGTCTTGCTCTCTATAGCTACCTGAAGGGAGGTTGTGGTGAGGTGGGTGCTGGTCTCTTCTCCCAGGTGACTAGTGATAGGACCAGAGGAAATGGGCTGAAGTTGCTCCAGGGGAGATTTAGGTTGGGTATTAGGAAAAGTTATTTTACTGTGAGAGTGGTGAGACCTTGGAACAGACTGCCCAGGGAGGTGGTGGAATCATCATCCCTGGAGGGGTTCAAAAAACATCTAGCTATGGCACTTCAGGACATGGTTTAGTGTTCCTGATAATATTTAGTAGGCAGTTGGACTTGATGATCTTGACAGTCATTTCCGACCTTAATGATTCTATTCTGCTCTATTTTATCTTTAACTCTGCTTGGTCCCATTCACACACACGCTGAGCTTCTGAGTATTTCTGAGTCAAAAGCATTCAGAGCTTTGAGACTTCCTGGTAGTGCTCCTTGTCTGAATTGTTTTGATCACTTCAGGACACGGTTTAGCGGTCACAATAATGTTGGGTTGACAGTTGGACTTGATGATCTTAGAGGCCTTTTCCAACCTTAATGATTCCATGATTCTATGATCTACAGTTTGACCCCTTCTTAAGAGAACTGAGCAGAGTTAGGCTAGTATTTGGGTTGTGCACCTCCTGAGCTGCCACCCATGTTCTTGTAGGTAAAAGTGTAGTTTTCCTACTTCTCTTTTTGCGTGGTTGTTTAAGATTGAGATTAAATTTAAGATTGAGATTAAATCAGAAACCCCTCTGTCTGAAAGCATCTATTCATAGTCTCTTTAAGAAGAATCAAGTCTGGTGACAGTAAGAGGGTAAACATTTTAAAGCTAACTGTCCCTTCTTCAACATGCTGACCACGTAAATGAGATTTCACTGGTTTGGGAGGAATGTAAGTGCTTGGAGATCTGTATCCTTCCTGCCATGACCATTTGAACTCCAGCACCCTGGGAAACTGGAGCAACTCCATGATGTCTCAGAACACTTACAGAGCAGGGGATTCCCTTTCAGCTCATGCAATGGGGTGCTGTGAGGAGCAGGAGATGACTTTATTGCTGTAGAGTAACCACTGATGTGCTGCAGAGAGGCAGCTGTGGGATCCCTTATTCTCCATGAAGGACCTGGAGGAGCTCTATGGAGTAGCTGTGGTAGGGTATGTGCTTGATAAAGTAACCTGTGAATGAAGAGACTCTGCTCTGTTGTCAGCAGGACTGAAATCTTGTGGATCTTAGGAAGCAGACACAGAAGCTGTAGAGGCTTCTTTGGGGAAGGAACAGAGTGGTCCCATGCTCCTGCCCTCCCTTTGCTCTGGCAGGAAGGTCAATGGTGGCAGGTCTTTCCCTGATGTAATTTCATTCCCCTAATGTACTCTCTCAGCTGGCCAGCACTTCTAAAAGCCTGAAGCCTAAAGTTTGCGTGTATAATCTGGTGGCTGGAGTGTTCAAACAGCCTCTTCATTTGGCCAAACCCATGCCTGACGCAGATATCAGCTCTTAGAGATGCAACTGCTGTCAGCATGAAGTTTCCTAGAGCATATCTGCAGGGCAATGCTTTGAGGGTTCTCCGTTTTCCTCTGCTAGAGGGCAAAGCATGATTTTTCAGTCTCAGATGACTTTGATTTTAGGTTGCAGGGTTGGGGTAGGCAGAGAACAACTGTTCTCGGGCAGCAAGAGCACGTGCACACCAGCTATCTGGGACCAAGGTGGCCACAGCCAGCGTAGCCTGGGCAAGGCACAGGAGCTGTGGTGCCTCATGGGGAGGAAGGAGGAGAAATAGAAGGTTCGGGGCTCTGGTTCTTGTACCAAGCAGCACAGCCCTGTCCGTGATGGGGACTGGACAGCAAAGACCTCAGCTCTGTGCCATAGGTGAGTGCCAGCAGCCTGTTAATAGATCTCCTGGCAGGGCTTGTTGCTGAACGCTGATCACTTGGCAGGCCATTACCTTGAAAAATGAGCTCTGCCGAGCTTGCCTTGTGTTGTTACAAACTAATGATTTGCATTGATTAGCACGTGGCTCGTGAGTGTCTAATTTATCAATCAGGGAGCGCCAGGGGAGCGTGTGTAAACCGTGCTTTCAAAAATGATGTCATCTGTCAATTGGCTCATGAATGTGAAAGCTGCATACACCTGACATGCTCTCCTTTGGTGAGGGAGAGGAAGGGCCCCGTCATCTCCTTCTCTTCCCCTCTGTTTCCAGCTCTGTAGCTGTTTCGCTTTGGGGCGAGCCCTGCAGTCCAGGTACAGCTTGTCTGGCCACAGTTCAAGCTATAATTATTATTTTTATGGTGCTGGGAGGAACAGTCATAAACCCCCCGTGTTAGGTGCTGTCCAAGGCCAGAATGAAAGGTTGGTCTTTTATTTATGTCTAATTTTGACCATAAATCCATTGCAGCCAGGAGCATCTCTTGCTATAAATGTTGGTGGGGAACGACAGTGGTATGGCACGGTAGTCACATGCTGTGGGCTATGAAAAAAAGGGCATCTCTGTCAGCTAGGAGTTTGCCTTCCAGCTTGTAGAACCCTCTGACCCAAAGCAGAAGGTTCACTGCAGCCTATTCCAGATCATTGCACTCAGACACTGACCCACCATGAAATCGAAGCACCTGTGCCATGAACCAAAACTAGATGGCCGTCACCATCTCCTCATCTTTTTTTCCTGGCCCTGCTGAAGAAAGAGGAATCCTCCTCCGCCCTGGCTCGTCGCACTTGCCCCGTGAGGGAGATCTCCTATCCAGCAGTTGGGCACGTCTCTCTTTGACCTAATTTTGCATCCTGGCTGGATTACACGAGAGGTCAGTGGGTGACTCCTCTGCAGGGATTAGACCCCGTGCTCCTTCCCAGCGCAGCCACCCGTGCTTCCTGCTGGAGCCCGGCCGAGGGCATGCGGAGTGAGGATTACAGTGCAACGCCTGCAGAGGACAGGGATTAGCCAGAGGTATTCTAGGGAAGCTGTTTTCTTGAAACCCCTGTGTCTGCTGCTTGGAAGAAAAGGCCCTGGTCACTGTGTGGATGGAGAAGAGACGAACCCTTCTCCTTGGTTGTTTCAATGTTGTAGCAAATAATTGTTGCTTGCTTGCTAACCATAAGATTTAGAACTCCTGGACAAAAGAAATGTAAACCAGGAACTTGAAGGGCTTGCAAGACCAACCTGCTTTGCTGTCCCTTCTGTTGTGTGAAGCAGATGAGTGCACCCCGTATGCGTTCTATGGAGAGAGCGCGCTGCGTCTGTAGGTGCCTTCTCCAGGGGTACTTCTGTGTGTGCAGCTTTGGGTCTGTGGATATAATTGGATGAGTGATCACACAGACACTGATGGGCTTGGGACAGAGTTTTAGAGGTGAGCCTTACCAGGGGAAAAGCTGGGGGGCACTTGGAAGCTTTAAGATGTGGCTCTCCTTTGGAAGCAAAAGGTTAGGATCGACTCCCTTCTCCTCTCCAGCTCAGCCAGCATCACCTCTGGTGAGTGGCTGCTGTCATGACTCATTGGGGTCTGGATAGCATTGAAAGCATGAGTGTTGAGAAGACTAAACACCTGGTTGTCCAGGATCCATATGGCTGAAGGTGCTCTGAGATCTGTATTTGGATGGGCTGGCATTGCCTATGCAAGCAGCACCTCAAAACATGTGTTCAAGAGAAGAGAGAGGGCTGCTGGCTACTATTAGGTATGAGAAAGAGATACCTTACCCCTTGCTTTTTCAATTAGCATTTCTAAAAGACTTTTAGATTGGTAGATACACTGGGCTATTGAAATGCCATGTTTTATTAGAAATTGATCTCCTGTTAATAGGCTTTAGGCAAATTAGAAAGGATTATTCAACTGGAAAACACACACCAAAACAGAGGGAAATAGGAGGAGCGTGGGGTGTCACCAGCCCCTTCCCCGTCTTTGCCAAGATCAATAGAGCTACATCATGTAACCCAAAATCAATGGGAAAGCAGAAATAGATGATCATCGTAAGAGCCTGACATTAGATCATGTGCTGTCTGCTGTGTCTTTGCCCCCTCGCCATGCCAGGGACAGCAGCCAGCAGTCCCAGCATCCACTGGGGAACATTAGGGTCGTAAACCAGGGTGGAACTGGTATTGGAAAAGCAATGAAGTATTAGAGGCCTCAGTGCATTCGTAAGGCATCGGCTGGGCACCGCTCGCAGCAGCCTGGATTGATGTGCTGGGCTCCAGGGCTGCTTGGATCTCCTAGAAATGAAGTTTGCTGATCCTTAATCCAATAGCGAGAAGTAATGGTGGTGATTACAGTGAGAAGCCCTGGCAGAAGGAGAGGATGCCTCAGGATATGGGAAGGACAGAGATAGTCCTGCCAGGTCTGTCTTTCCCTGCCCAAAAATATTTCTTCTACTTCCAGAGGCGGTGCCACAGCCCTTGCACCCAGGAGAAGGCAGCAGGGATGGATTCTGAGACCCGCAGGGCTTTGCCTTTGAAATCCACCCTTGCAAGCCTCCTGGCAGCTGCTTAATCACCTCCCCTGGGAACTGGGGTAATTTCATGGCCAAAATAAACCACCAGCATGACTTGAGTGGGAGCTGCTGGAGCGCCGGCTGGAAGCACTGGGGACAGTGATGATGAATTCCCTTTAACTTCATCAGCTCAGGGGCTGCTGACGCTGCACAAAAGCGGAGTGTCGGGGAGGGATGGGTTGACCGAGCGAGCCACGGTTCACCAGTTCCTCTTCCACTTAGTTATTCATTTAATTATTTGTAATGACTATCATCCAAGCAGCGTCTGCTCCTGCTGTCTGCCTGGCTGGCCGTCATGATCCTGCTCCTGACCACACTTCAGGAGTCCTGGATGGGTTTCAAGTGCTTTATACAAAGGAGTTAATGGAGAGGGTCTCGTTTTGACTCTGGTGGGACAGGAATGATGCTCTGGGCAGGAGGTGATGGTTTTAGAAGAGTAGGAAACAGCTGAGCTCAACTGGCACAGTGGAAATGATTCATTCTTCTGCTGCCAGTGACTAGTCCGAGCTGTGGGGAGAATAAAACAGAGATGAGGTGGTAACAGGAGTCCTCATTCAGGAAAGTGTTTCTGAAGTGGGTCTGAAGACAATTTTGAAGACAGTCAGTTGTCTGTGCTTAATTTGCTATGATTCATACAGCAGAGCGGTCTTAAAAGTCTATGAGCTGGATTTGTCTTGGATAAACCAAAACTGGATGATGCTCATGTGCTCAAAACACTGATTCAGTCTATGGGATCAGGCTTTGGCAAGTCTGAAGTAAAGCTCCTGAAGCACATCTAGTATTCTAGCAGAAAGTGTCCCTTTACAGGCAACTCCTTTTACACTATGCTATTTGCTATGGTAGACATACAGTTTGGGAGAGGCATTCCCAGCTCTGTTGCTGATGTGCTTGGCCACTTCACCTCTTTCTCACCCAGTATCCTCATCTGCACAAGGAGGCTTTCCAAAAGAGGCCATCCCCAACCAGCTTGCTGGAGCAATAACATGCTAACAGAGGGACATGGTCCTCAAAGACCACGGGATGGGATCGATGCTCCAGTCTGGAAGGCAGGTGTTTCTGGTGCTCTGGTGAACTTAAATATATTTGCTTTTTTTCCATGATCGTGGTTTAGCTTCCAGCAATGTGCTTGCTAGCACCAATTCCTTCTTTGTCCTCCAACACTCCAAGCTTTTTCTTTGTCACTTTTGAGTCCATATGATTTGGAGGGGTTTATTGTGGCCCTCTCTTTGATAACCATACGATCCCAACGTCTAAAACCCATCTCCCTCTTAGAAGTGTGATTGAGGCATCTGCCACCAGCTTGCCTAGGTGATTGTGCTCAAGCATCAGCCTCCTGTGGACTTCACAGCAGCTGGGGAGACCCAGATAACACTGAAAAACACCAGTGGCATGATGGAAGATATCTTTTACCTTCTTTCAGACCAATGGGCTGCTTGCCAGGATGCCTGTAGGGCTAGCCATGGCCAGGGTGAGAGGTCAGGGAAGGCCAGAGCTTGTGTCTTTAAAGATTAATAGTGTTGTTTGCTCATTAAGGAGATCATTTTGAAGTCAGCGCTAGCCAGAACATTCGAGTGCAAGCATCTGTTTGCTACTGGGAGAGGATATTTATTGTCTGATACTTCAATGGATGTAAATAAACAGCCAGACCTAGATAATGTTCAGACAAACAAACAAACAGCTGCCAGAATAGGTCCCCTGGTAGTTGACCTTCGGGAAGCATCATGCTGATGTTTTAATAGCAGCCGGCTTTGCAGAGTAAAGCCCAGCAAGTACAGCCTGCCTGGAAGCAGGATTAACGTGCAGCCAAACTCTGCTGGTCCCCAGGAGCTCTGCACACGTGTGTTGGGTTAAAGGAGGACAGGGGAGCTTGGGGTGCTGAGTAGAGCATCTTGTGGACCAAAGAGTGTGTGCCTGTCCAGGACAGATGCGTTGGCAGTGGGAGCAGGTGTCCTGGCTGGAGCTAGAACAGAACTAATTCTGGTCAGGGATTTCACTTTCCAGCTCAGTCTTTAAGTCACTGCTCTGTCTGAAGCTCAAGGCAGATTTTTGCAGGCCATCTCTGCTTCCAGCAGTGACACCGCTCCGTGTCCAGAGTGACTGCCAAGGGCTGATGTGCAGAAGGGCTCTTGCTTCTCCTTGCTCCTGTGCAGACCAAGGTCACTCTTACCTCTTGTGCCCCATGTTGGGGGAGCAGAAAGTAGGAGGTGGCACCTGCAGGGGGGAGTGGCCAAGACAGGGGACTCCAAACTGATCAGTGAGGGATTCCATCCCATGTATGGCATATTCAGTATAAAGTTGAGAGATCATGAGGGTCAGCTCCTCCTCTTCAATGGCCGGTGTCTGAAGAGGACTTTGTTCTGCCTTTGATCCTGATCCATGTGTTCCTGAATCCAGTTTCAGAATCCAGCTCCCAAATCTGGTTCCCATCTGCTGCTGAGTCCACTCTGGGACTTCCCCAGTGCCTGCTCCACAACATCAGTGGTGACAGTGACATAATTTCCATCAGGTTCCACGGGGTTCAGTATTGGTTTTGTATATGCTTCTATATAATTAATTTTATTGTTACTTTTTTTTTTCATTAAAGCTGGTTTAGTTTTCCAGTCCCTAAGTCTCTTGCTCTCTTATTCTCTTTCTCTTCCCCTTTAGGAAGGGAGAGAGGTTAATAGAGAGCATCTGTCACTCATCTAGTGACTGGCCCAGCCCCAACTCTTGACAGCAGGTATTCATGCCTTTGGTGGAGGCAACCAGTGTGTTTGTAGAGCAGTGTGCACACGGCTGGTAGCGGTGATTGTGGTGGAGTGATCATTTTGAGACTCCCCTATGGTCCTGGAGCCCCCTCCATCACTTTTTGCTCCCCTCTTGACTTGCAGAGGTGCTTATGGTTTACAGGCATTTTCACACGTAAAACCTCACTGGACTGTCAGTCAGGCTCTAATTCTGCAACTTAGTAAGAATATCTTGAAGATAAGAACACTCACACTTCAGCCAGAAGAAAATTCTATCCCAGCACCCTATCTCCAGGTGGGGCTCATGGATGATGCCAGCAAAGAAGAGCAGGAGCAGAGGCAACTGCTGGTGCGTGCTTCAAATTCCCTGCAATTGGCAACTCGGGGAGCTTTCCGATCCGAGACTGTATCTGTGTCCCTGACTTTAGTGGTGATCACTTGCAGGCTTTGATGAGAATCTTCTCATTTCCCCTTCACAGGCTCTTTTTTTGATATATATTTTCTTTTTTTTGATTTTTTTTTTTTTTGATAAACCAAATGCTTGGGTTCTAGTAGGTGTCTGAGAGCCAGGAATAAATCTCTGTCTACGAGAAACTGCTGTTGTGTTGTTTGATGCCTAGGACTGAGAAGAATGTGTAGGGAAGGTGGAGATCCTCTGGGCTCCGTGCCTGGGGTTGAACATAAGAAACCCAGAGTTTAAGCCAGGTAAAGGGATGGCTTGAGTTAAGGGCCGGGCTTGTGGCTGCGAGCTCCGATAATCTGGAGCTCTGCTCTTTGCTGGAGCAGGGCTTACGTGGTCTGTGCAGCGTAGGTGAATGTCTGCCAGGCTTTCTGGCTTTCTTCTCACTTTTCTTTTTCCTTAGCTACTAGCTGTAATGAGAGAGAGAGGTTTCTGCACCGCAGAGTTGTTGGGCTCTGTGTGCACCAGCGCACGTGCGCGTGTTTGCACATGGGCGGTGGAATGAGCCCTGTTCCCTCCCCCTCTGCAAAATAATGATTTTTTTCAGGCAATTAGGCTGGCAATAGCTGTTAAATCACTTCCGAGTAGCTCTGTTTTCCTGGTGCGAAACCTCTGCAATCTTTTACCTGCACCAAATGCACAGGGGAGATCCCTGGGGGCTGTGCCTCCTGGCTGCACGGTTTGTTAACTCCAGCCAGTCATTTGTCCAGCTTGCCTCTTCTATCTCCGAGCTCTTCCTCCTCTAATGGGGCCTGGCAAAGGCTGAGGACAGTGACTGAGCCCTGGGGTGGTAATTGGCTGCTTACATATCTAGCAGCCCACAGATCTGACCCTGATGATGCTGAAAAATCAAGGTCAAAGCAGAAAAGCCGTGAGGTTTGTTTAGCACCGTGATCAGCAGAGAGAGCTGGGATCTTCTGCAGCCCTCTGACAGGGATGAGCAGCACAAGGGACTGGGGGGGAAGGCAGAGCTGAACCAGCAGACAAAGCTCAGCCATCACTCCCTGAAAGTAAAAACTTGGTGCAGGGAAGTCTCCGTGGGAAATAGGAAAGTCTCCTTCTGTAGAGGCATTCAAGTTACCCTGGGCAAAGCCCCAACAGGGACACCTCTCATATTTGTCAACCTGCAGCCCTTTCAGTGTCTCCTTCCTTGCTTCTGATTTCCCTAAAGGGAACGACTCGTCCTGAGCCTGTTGTCCTCTTTGCCCTTGACTTCATGAGTGAATCACATCAGTGTCCACTTTGAAAAGGGTCTCTGAGAAGCTGAATTCACCCAATAGGGACCACGGCCACAAGTGAGCCCTTTCCTCCTAGGCAGTTAGAGCCAGTGGGATGCACGGATACTTTGGTTTGGGCTTCAGGCCCTGACCTCTTTGTGCATTGACATTGTGACATGTGCCGTTGTCGTCGCCAGATCCATCAAGACAAACTAACTGCAAATCCCACAGCGTCTTTTGGCCAGCCCAGGCCAATGCCTACACATGCACCCACTTCTGCAGAGACTGATGGATAGCACGCAGGTTCTGAGCATCCCTGAGCACCCTCCTCAGCCTTTGCTGTCATGGGGAGCCCCTCTAACTCTTCTTTGCCTCATTTCCCCTGGCTTTCCTAGGGGAATCAGCTTTCTCTGTTACCATATAGCAGGTGAGGAGATCAAGGAAGGACAAAGATAAGAACTGTACATCATCTCTGCCCTTTACTCATACAGACTTTCCATACCCTTTGCCATTCCCTCTCTTCTTCTCTCTTTGCCTTTCCAATACAGAAGATGACTCAGGCTCAGTTTCTTGGCTGAAAGGTTGATACTGAAGGAAGAACCTCATGGACTGTGCCAGGGAACAGTGGGAATGGGTCTTGATACCATAAATTCTCCACAGTTTGTTATTTCCTTGGGGTGGGAAGGATGCTTCTTGCTCAGCTATGAACCTGTACAAGTGTAAACCATGGACTGGGAGCCTTTGGTCAGGAGGGTATGGAGATCATGATGTGGAGCATGAAGGAGATCTACTACAACTTTGTTTCTTCTAGGGAAGTGTACTGTGATGTTTGCAGTGCTGCAGGATAGAAGATTTGCTGAGAGGAAAGGCAGCACATTGAAGAGATAGTAAGGGAGGTAAATGTGGATGCACCTCTGAAACACATGGCCATAGGGTTTGCTGAAGCACAAGAGCCTCGCGAGATCCAGAAGGACTTGGCACTCCCGTGGAGAGCTAGATTATCTAAAATTTGGATTATGGTATTAAAAGGGATTACAAACTTCCTCCAACTGCTTTTGAGCTCAATCTCTAGAAACTGGGTTTAGACAGGTGAAGAAAACTCTGGTGTCACAGGGACTGTGCTTCTGGTTCCTTCTCGTAATTCCAGTTATTGATGTTCCTAAATGACACTGTTATGAGATGTGTCTGGAGTCATAAGGTGCCATGTTTGTGCAGGACTGATTTCTGTATCTGATATACGTAATCAGCAAGAGAAATAGTCTGTGTTGCATTGTACACTCTGCAATAATATATTGCCCGGTGGAATATTAGCAATAAGAACAATAATACTGTCTGGCTAGCATCTGAGTGAGTCAGTCCTGCAGACTCTTGTGTATTTTCTTATCTTTCATTCCTCATCACCACAAATCCTTCCCTTTGTGCCATCACTTTCAGCTTGGTCGATTTGTCCGGGCAATGACAATAACACAGTCATAGTGCCAGAGAAAAGAAAATGGGCTCTGGATTGTTCTTCTGCGGTGCTCTGGTGTTGATGGGACCAGCAGAAGCAGTCAAACCTGCTTTATCCTTTAAATAAGAAGTTCACTTTGCGATGACAGTGGTGGTTGTCCAAAAGACCTGGACTCCAATACATTTTTCCAATGATTCTAGAGTCTTCGTGGAAGGAGGAAAAAGACTCATGTTCTCTCCCTGCTCTTGTCGTTGCTCTGCAGATCCGCGTGGACGGCACCACCAAGAACACCCTGGAGTACGAGATTGTGCAGGTGGTGGATACCGGCCCCATATTACGGGATATGGCCTTCTCAGTGGATCATGAACACCTCTACATCATGTCTGAGAAGCAGGTAAGAAACTCCATCAGTCCACGGTGCTTTGAAAGCTTTTAGGTTGATCATCTATGGACATCATAATTCCATCTGAACTTCTGGTAGCGAGCACAGCTGCTACAAAGACATGCTCTGTTGTTGATCTGGTGATTTTTTGTTCTTAGAAACCATTGCATTTATACACTGATGTAATTTTTGAGGGGCAAGGGGCAGAGAACTAAGAGAGCAGAAACCAACCCCAGCATTGCTTTAAGCAGTAAACGTCCTACTGGCTACACAACAAGGAGCTGCTATGGCATCTGCTGCATAACACATTGCTCTCCACCCTGGCCAAACTGTGGCTACATCTGCCACAGATGGGGATAAGAGTAATGCTGAATCATTTGGCTCCAACTGGAGTATTTGGAGAAGCTTGAGCCTCTTTGAGACACAGTGATCAAGAGTGTAGGATGCTGACTTCCAGGGTGCAGGCCAAGTTTAGCGTGATTCTTATTGTCATATTACCATTCTAATTGAAAATACTAACAGCCAGATTCCAGGGAAGGACCACTCAGGGTGTTCAACACAGAAATCTGGCTGATTTCAGCAGAGTGCTGGGCCTTAGAAAATTTGCTGCTTGGGGGAGGGAGGAGGAACAACTAGTTTTGCATGAGGATATCCGTTGTATATAGTCTTGTGGACACGTAGGGTTACTTGAGTTATCGTCACTGGCTGATTCCTGTGCACTCAGGAGGAGTTTGAGATCCACAGAACAAAGGGAGCAATGAGGTAGGGTGACAGCAGGTGCTCTCCAGTGCATCTTCAGCGGAGGCCACCAGTCCAAGTGCGACGTATTCACCCACAGATTAAAAATGTTCAATGATCATTGAGCAAGTGTTGCCCACTTGACCTTGGAACATGTACATGGCATCAAACGTAAAACATTCTCTTGATGTACTTGTTATTGCCTTCATGAATTACCTGTAGGATGCCTACATGTTCCAGTAGCACTTTCAGAGCAGATTTCCCCCCCAGTACCACCCAGTTTCCAAACACCGAGATTCCTCCTAGATGTTGTGTGATGTGCTCCGACCCTCTGACAGCACTGTGCTGCAGTAGTCAACAGCCATCAGTCTCAAGGGTGGAGATGGGCCACAATGTCCCCTCCTCTCATCCACCCTCATGGCAGTTTTACCATCCGCAAATTGCTGCCTTTAAAATGTAACAGTGAATAATGGTTTCCTCTTTACCTGCCATGATTTTATAGACCCTCATATCTTCTTCAGGTGGCTGTTTTCCAGGTTGTGGCTAACACTGAAGTTACCAGCCTTAACCTAAGCTAAGAGGAGCTTTCTCCTGGCAGGGATATATGTGATTTTTGGATGGAAATATTTAGCAGGGCTGCTGTGGTCCAGGGGCTCAGATGTGGCAGGCTGGCTATCCGTGCAAAGTAACAGGGTTCTAGTTTCCAGTCTCTGATAGTCTTTTCTTCTACTTAAACATTTTTATTTTAAATGTTTTGTTCCTCTGTGATGTCTCCAACCTCCCCCTAAGCTATGGATATTTATACCTAAAATTCAGAGTGGAAAGCGAGCAACTCTATACATTCATCTTTATTAAAGAGGCTACTAGATGCTGACAGCTCAGGTGAAAGGATGTGATGGTGGAGCTGGGATCACTTTCTCATCTGCTCCACGCTGGGCAAGGGTGGGATATTACCTCCAGTACTGAAGGAAAACAGTCCCAATCACCTGTTGGGATGGAGTGGGAAGCTGGAGGCAAGTGATGCATGCGAGCTCCTGAGAGACTTTGGTCAAGACACTCTTCCTTTTTCTCATCCTTTTACTCTGCGGGTTATTTCTTTTTCCTTTGAGTAGAATAGGGCTCCTCGCATGGTCAAAGCTCTTAAGCACGACAACATGTCAATAATCAATCCATTAACCTTGAGAAAAGAAAGCTGAGAGGAGACCTTATTGAGGTAGGGGCTGGTCTATTCTCCCCGGTGACAAGTGACAGAACCAGAGGAAATGGCCTGAAGTTGAACCAGGGCAGGTTCAGGCTGGATCTCAGGAAGCATTTCTTTCCAGAAAGGGTTGTCAGGCATTGGAATGGGCTGCCCAGGGAG
>WUAM01000431.1:98547835-98582289 GCA_024336885.1 Actenoides hombroni | reverse complement strand
GGGGGGAGGAGAGGGGGAAAGAAGGGGGGGGGGGGGGGGGGAAAAGAGGGAGGAAAGTGAGAAAGGAAGAAAGGAAGGAAGGAGGGAAGGAAAGAAAAAGAAAGAAAAAGAAAGAAAAAGAAAGGAAAAGAAAGAAAAAGAAAGAAAAAGAAAGAAAAAGATAGAAAAAGAAAAATAAGAAGGAGAAGGAGAAGAAGAAAAAAGAAATATAGAGAAAAAAAAGCTGTTAAGGCTGGAGGGCATGGAGGAAAGGAAGAAGGCAGGAAGGAAAAGTTTTGCACTGGAAATGATAAAAACAGCTTTACATGGTGACACCTTGCCAAGGTGTCTACACACCTCTTACAACCTCAGAGTTTACTACAGGAAAATCAGTGCTGTCAGCCTCCTGTGTAAAGGAATTACTTAGGAGTCTAATTTAGTATAATCTAAATCAGATGAACTCTTGCCCTGTAATGCTTTTTTTTCTTATTTGGACGATAAAGAATGTAAGTATTTACGTACATTCAGCTTTGGGTTTGATGATTAAATACACCACAGATACAACCTTAGCTGGCAGGAACCTTCAGAACTGTGCAAAACATCCATACAGTAAGGTGCCCTTTTGTATTGTTCAAAGTTCCAAGAGAACAGGGTATTACTGCAAGTTATCGTGGGAAACCTGAACCTACCAAGTGGAAGGAAATGTCTGTGCTAGCACGAAGTACTGGTTCCACCACGGTGCTTTCGTGCAGCCATCAGAGGATAGCCTGCAAAGCTCTGCGATATCACCTTGGTTGGTTCAAGAAGCATCTGCTAGCCACGTGTTTTCAGCGGCTGGGACAGCAAAGGGGTGAGTGCTCACCTGTTTGATGAACAGGCAGTGATATTTATGTCCAGACGTAAAGATATATGTAAAAAAGGGAAGTATTTGTTTGCCTTTCATTTGGTTTTCTTTTCAAAATGAACCTCCCCGGTAAGAAAACGATACCGTACCTTGGGCTGGGTTGATTGCGCATACCTTTCCTTAATGAGCTCATACTAAATCATCATCTGCTCCCTCAACATAATTCAATGGAACTATTCATGTAATACTAATCAAAAAATGCAGTTAGAGACCCTGGGGTTGGTCTGCAAACAGTACACAAACAAGAAAACGAATGAAACAAAGGTGACATCCAGGAAATTGTCACAAAGAGTAACTGAGTCAGTTGCTGTCGAATGGATTTAAAGAAAAGCCAGGAGGAAAGGCTAATCTAATGGTTAAGAAAGTGATCTGTGATTATATTTCTACCTCTGCCAAAGGTGTCCTCTCTGCCCTCATTTGACCGCAAACAATTTAATTTCTCTGTCTTCAGACTGTGGAATGGGGATGATGTTCTGTCTCCTCTGATTTTCGGCCCCTTGGTGTTCTTTCTTGCTTTAACCTCTTTTCGTTTGAGGCTTTCAGGTGTAATTTAAGCAAGCAGTCTTGCCCACGTGATCGAGACTTGTGAGAGAGAGATCTGCTGTGTCTGGACAGCAGTTTGATTGGATCCTCTGCCCTGCCCACGTTAGACATGGAACTGAGAAGGAAATGCTGGAGCCAGTGTCTGAGTTCCATGGTCATTACACAGGAAGGAGAGAGGATCTCATCCTAGCTCTTGATGCTACATTAAGGAGAAAATTGGGTAATAAGAAGAGTGTTCTCTCAACACAAGGTTTGCAATGTCTGAATTTTATACTATTCCTTCTAATATAATACTCCATACCAGTGTCCTGGTTTCACTGGGCCAGAATCATAGTCTTGCCATGGTCTTCAGGCCATTAAGAGTTTCAAGTCGGCCAGGGCAGCCGACACAAGTCAGCTCACAGCTCTATCCCAGACCATAAATGTCACGCTCGTTATCAAGAGGGAAGTTTGCTGTTTTCAATTCAACCTATGGGTCTGCTCTCCTTTTCCTGGGTGCCCCTCTCTGCTGGGGAGGGGTCATCAGGTGACAGAGCAACTGCTGGAGTTCAGCACTGGACAGAGGCTAACCGTAGACAAGCAGGCGTGTCGACTTTTATCACATTCATTAAATCGATCGCGAATTCTGGGAGATTATGTAAATTAGACTTTCCTTAATTGGCGGTTGGCAAATAGTCTCCCTCGGAAGCTTTCAGCTAAGAGAAGATTTAAAATTGCCTGAATAGCAATGGAAGCACTGCAGCTAAAAGAAGGTAGGTTTGTCTGATATTTTGTCTAAAATAGTCAGGGTAATTGATGATGGGGGGTGGAGGGGAGAGAGAACACCCATTATCTCCGTGATTGATACAGGCCTTTGTGTAATTACATCAGCCCTTTCCAGTGGAGACAGGTCATGGTACTTATAGATCTGCAGCTACGGGTTTAAGAATATTTGACAAATAACCATAATTTAAAATAGAATTATTAAAAAAGGTAAGATGGATGCTGTACAACTTTTCCTGCGCACGCAGGGCAGCAAAGGAAGAAGGGAAACTTTTCCGCAGTTGTGAATATGACAGAATTATATTTGGATTCCATTTCACTGACACTGCAAAGGGGGAGCTAGTATTTTAAAATGGAAAGAATTTCCCTAGGACTATGTGGGGTGAGTGCACGGGATCCAAATAGTAAGAATGTAAAGATAAGATGTATGTAAGTAACTCTGTAGTCTTTATTACAGGTTATTGCAAGGCAAGGATGCTCATGGCTTTACAGATGTAGCTCCACAGAGTGAATGCAAAACTGCAGCAAGCCAAATATTTCATAGAGGTCACCATGATTGACATAATGAAGGAAAAAAAATGTAACCTTGCAAAAGGTGGAGACTGCTATTCAGAAATGTTATCATCTCTTATCTTTCAGATATCTGTATTCAGAATGTCTGAACCCTCTGAAGGATCTCTCAAAAACTTGAATATTAATGAAGTGAGTCACAAAACTCTCTTTGGTTCCAATAGTTCTTTCCTGAAATTTCTCATAGCTATTACTTAAATAAAAAAGAAAACACAGTTAAATGATTTTACAAGCATCTTACAAGCAACAGAAACACCCACAGCTCTAGTTCTAACCTACGAACAGTCCATGAAGTGAATACTATATGACACAACTGCAAGAGAGTAACATCTCCCATTACTGGCATGCTCACAGCTCTCAGCTGAAGAAGGTTTTCCAGTCTGGATGTCACTCTTCAAGTCAGGAATGAATCCATCTGGGGGAGAACGTGAGTTTCCAGGGAACTTATTGATCATTCCCAAGAAGAAAAGACTGAAATGGCTGGAGCTGCTCGACTTAAGGGGGAGAAGACTGAATGAAGACTGTGTAAATGGACTCAAAACGTCTGCTGCTACAAACAGTTGCTACAAAAGAAAGAAAAATCCTGATTTCTGTGCCTGTGGTGAATAAAAAAAGAAAGCAGAAAGGTTAAATCGAGGAAGGAATGATTGAGGAATAGGCATCAGGAAAGCTTTTAAGAGGATGTGTAAAATGCTGAAACGAACTCCCTGGGGATGTTGTGGAGATCTCCTTAGACATCTTAACGAACAAATTAGACAACATCTGTCAGGAATAGCACTTGCACAGTTCAGCCTGCTCTAGGGAACAAGGAGGAACTTGACAAACTATTGAGTTCCTTTCCTAGACTTACTTTCATGACTCAAATAGGCAAAGTACTTTCTAGAATAATATTATTTAAGTTTAAATTTCCTAAGCTAAAATTGAGATGATCACAGTTATTATTTAAGTTCAGTGACAAAACCTCTCAGACTTGTCATAGAAATTTCCAGTTCTGTTGCTCTTATAGACTATGTTTAAAGATGAGAAAAAAATATCAAACACAACGGATAAGGTAATGTCACTTGCTTGCTGCAAACTTCCTGTTACAACTGAGTGTATTATATCTGAATGTTTTGGTTTCCACCAACATAAATGTTGTCTAAAGCACATCATTTATTGTTTGTTTGGGGGGAATAAGACCCACAACAGTTCTCTCTCCCCCTTAATTCCTGTATACTTTTGTCCTTAAGAAACATGTGGGTATTTATTATAGTTCAGTTAAATTCTTCTAAAGTAAAAGGAATAAACATATATTGGCCCTGTTATGATTTTGGTTCCTTTGAGTATCTAACTGTGAATATGATACACAACTCAGGATGATATATATTGATTTAGCTGCCAGCTTAAGCCACAATAAAAAAGTGGACTGTGAACACTCTTAAGCTCAATCACTTGGCTAAACCAAGTGCCTGTTCAAGACAACTGGGGTGTCTAATGCTGAGGGTGCTGGGAGAGGCTCTTGGAAGACCATACCCTTCCGGTGCCACAACTGAAGGCCAAAAAAAGATACTCTAGGGTTCTTGAAATGTAAACGGCACCTGAATTTCTCACTCCTCTGTTAGGCAGCTGTGTTTCTTTGCAATTTTCTCTGTGCTACAACACGAAGCAGTTGCAGAAGTCTGGTCAGCCTCATCTTGATAGAAGCAGAGGAAATGGCCTGAAGTTGACCCAGGGGAGGTTCAGGCTGGATCTCAGGAAGCATTTCTTTCCAGAAGGGGTTATCAGGCATTGGAATGGGCTGCCCAGGGAGGTGGTGGAGTCACCATCCCTGGAGGGGTTTAAGAGCTGGGTAGATGTTGTGCTTAGGGACATGGGTTAGTGGTTTTTGATAAGTCTAGGAACAAGGTTGGACTTGATGATCTTGAAGGTCTCTTCCAGCCGAAGCTATTCTATGATTCTATGATTTCAGATTTGTTCAGAGTGTCCTTTTTGTGCACGCCTGTTTGGCAACACATCACCTCAGATACCACCACTGCCTTTGTACCACCCTTTACATTCACAGAGACAAAACATTTGGCTCCCTTGAGCTGGTTGGTCGCATAACACCCAGGACCTGTCTTGATTCTCTCTAGGAAGGGGCAATGGGACAGCACTGTTCATTGACTCACTTCCTTAAAACATGAAATCTGAAACAAGAATAGCAATTTGCTCTTCCTCCAGAAGGTTCCATGGACATATTCTGGCTGACAAGTTGACTATCTGCACTTCCTTGATCAATAGAACAGGAAAAGATTCACTTCGTGGTTGGTCCTTCTGAAGCACAAGCTTAAGCAGGTGTTTTTTAGGACCACAAGTTATTGCTGGTGCCCTGTAGAGAACTCAGGAGCCCTGAGTCACCTGGGTTTTATTCATTCATCTCCTTCCACCCATCTTTGAAGCCCAAGGGTGTCTGTATGAGAGAGGTTTGTGACTAGAGTGTGGACAGTACCGTCGCTACCCAGGTGCTCATGGTAGAACATGCTTCAAGTGTTTGAATGAATTAACCTTTTAGGGCCTTGGTGGCTAAGAGTGGGCACAGGGGTTTGCCTTTGGTGGGGACAGGATGATGACTGATGTGGGGTGGCCTCGGGAAACATCTATCCCATCCACTTGTACAAACCATGTCTTACGGTTTTTTTTCCACTAAATTGGTGAAGCTCTGGCTCAGCAGAGCTCAGTATTGTGAGATTTGTGGAGGTGAGGGACAGAAGGGTGATGACTTGACCTGAACTTTGCAAAGGTGGATGGGCACCAGAGCAGGTCCTATCCCTGGGGGAGGAGGAGGTTTCTCCTTCTTCTTTCTGATGGGCTCAACCCTGGCTATGACCCAGAGATAAGAGTAATTCTGTTGGGTGTGTAGATGCTCCATTAAAAGCAGTTTTGTCAATCTTGGCCCCATCACTCACCAAACCTCAACAGGAAGGGAAACCCCAGTGATAAAGCCAATTTCTCCAGCTTACCCAGTCATACTGTGGCTCTGGTAGTTCCAGCAAGTATTGCTCTTGCCATGCCCCAAACTAGCCTTGAGAAAAGAAGGCTGAGGGAAGACCTTATTGCCCTCTACAACAACCTGAAGAGAAGCTGTAGTGAGGTGGGAGTTGGTCTGTTCTCCCTGGTGACAAATGACAGAACCAGAGGAAATGGCCAGAAGTTGAACCAGGGCAGGCTCAGGCTGGTCATTAGGAAGCATTTCTTTCCAGAAAGGATTATCAGGCATTGGAATGGGCTGCCCAGGGAGGTGGTGGAGTCACCATCCCTGGAGCTGTTTAAGAGCCGGGTAGATGTTGTGCTTAGGGACATGATTTAGTGGTTTTTGATAGGGCTGGGGATAAGGTTGGACTTGATGATCTTGAAGGTCTCTCCCAGCCAAAACTATTCTATGATTCTGTGATTCTATTAAACATGAATTTTATAGGGAGATTGGTTGAACAAGGGAGAAGGGAAGATTTTTCACCAAAACTCAAACCCACAGTTTACTAGGATCCCATGATTTCCCAGAGGTGTGAGCATATGCATGTTTCAAGTAGTTTCAAGTCCCTGTCAACGGAGCAGGAAAGGATTGGTGTGTGCATGGGGTCTGTCCTGATTTATCAGGAGATGTGCTGTTTAGCTCCAGCCTTCACAAAGGCTCTGAGTGAGGTACTAGCAGATCGTGTTTCCCACTGAACAGGTGCTCTTGCTTGGCAGAGGCAGGGACCCCATGTTCTAGGGTCTCTGCATCTCCTGTGCTCATCACACACACACACACACACACTTGCCTCCTCAGGTCTCTCTTCCTTTACTAACCTTCTTTCTGAATCTTTCTCCTCCCAGATAAGAAGCCTAAGCTTCCTGGAGCTCTCTGCAGTGGTTAAGATGCTTCTTTCACCCCTTCCTCACTATCCCTCCCTCCCTCTCTGATCCCGTCCCTCTTTCTGGTCCTATTTTCTCATTTCAAGACTTGCACTTGCTTTTCTGTCACTCCTCTACTCCTGGCACCCTTGTTGCTTTGCTCTCTCCTCTTCCAGCTGCTGGCTGACCATGCCTCCTTGATGCTTAGCTGTTGACGTGCACATTCAGCTCATCTCTACGTGTCAGGAGGTGCAGGAAGCTCATTTTCCTGTTTTGGCTTTGGGCTACTATTGGAAGGTCACCTCCCTCACCCCCTAAATACCTTTGTTTCAGCATGTTGGACTCCTGGGTCTCTCCCAGTGCTAGGTGTGTTTTGCAAAGCTGACACAGCACCTGGAAGCAACTGCAAGTCACAAGAATCTCAGCTCTTCCCTTTGATACAGAGGGATCAAAGGGAAGAGCTACAGAAAAATGAACTTAAAGGCTCAAAAATCAGAAGGCAAAGTTCAAGAGGCCCCAGCTTTGCATTATTAAAATCCCAAGGCTTTGAGCTGCCTCCTACTTTTGGTTTATCGATGGCTGGGGGAGACTCTGCTCTGCAAACAGTTTAGGAGTAACCCCTACGTTGGACTCGAGGAAGGAGCCCTGCTGTCCTTGTCTGCGCAGACAGGTTGGTTTTGTGCAGGTGAGTCAGCGTCACGCTCCAACGCAGAGTTGTGCTTCTTCCCCGTCAACTAGCAGAAAGTCATCCAGGATCTGAGATGAAATCACATCTGTGCAGTGCTATTATTCCCTAGAACCACTCCAATATGTCGACGGTGAGACCGGTAGGGTCATGCGTAGCAGAAGCAGATAGGTATTTTGGGGGGGGGGGAACGACACACAACTCTTTTAAACTTTGCCAATGAAATATCAAATAAATATGCATTCCAGCTAAAGCATGGCAGAGACCACATTTGGTAGAAATTACGTACCAGTACTGCAAATCATGTTGACAGGGTCTTTTTGGCCTTTCTGTGTCTGTTTCTCATTAAAATGGGGAAGGCTTATACCTATTTGTCTCCTGAGATTTATTCCTCTTCTTCCCTTTGCCGCTCGGTTGCGTTCTGCAGCAGAATTATTGTGTGCAAATTAGCTGCAAAAGGGAGAGGTGGTGACTGGCTAGTTTACTTCTGATTTCATGACCTCTGATTAAAATCTTGCCTGCTGCTTATGTTATCGTATCAATTAGTTAAAGCAATCACTAATAACTTCACTTAATTACAGCTTAATTTCTTCAAATGTGGTCTTTGCAGAAGATTTCAATATTAGCGTTAAGTCCAGGCTTTGGAGTGGCTGTTGCCAGGGGACTGTCAGTTTGAAGCTGTCCCCAGAAACACTGGCTCAGGATCACAAGTTTTAAAAATAACACAAGACTTTCTCCCTTTTAA
This sequence comes from Actenoides hombroni, assembly GCA_024336885.1. Lineage (NCBI taxonomy): Eukaryota > Metazoa > Chordata > Aves > Coraciiformes > Alcedinidae > Actenoides > Actenoides hombroni. The sequence continues at coordinate 98,574,252 of WUAM01000431.1, read as the reverse complement.
TTTGCATTTCTTTGTTTGTGAGCCATCAGGTTGCGTGAGGACTGTGTATTTCATCACTGGTCCAGAACCAGAACAGACAGAAATGATGTTGTTTGAAAACAGAATGCTGAGATTGTCTAATAAGTTGTAACTTTTTGGCCTGGGAATTCAAAAGCAGCAGAGACACCCATGAACTGTAAATTTTGGCACTGCCGTTGAGGATTTCTATCATTCAGCTCTGCTACCTTGTAGGTTCTTGGAGTATTGACTGTCATCTTGTAGAAGGGGCTACTTTACACAGTGTGAAAGGTGACCACTCTGTGCACTTTTGCTCTTTGGAGATGGTCAGGTCTTCCATAGGACTTTGTTGTTCCACCTCTGAAAGCCAGGAAGGAAGGAAAAGTGTTGACAGTATAGTGTCTTCCTTGGAATAATTGGCTACTCCTAGACCCGACTGACATCCTAGGTAAGATCAGGGTCATCAGAGCTTCTGAGAGGCCCAAGTCAAGAGTCGAAATGCATGCTTTCTTTACAAAGATGTGTCATGTTAGGCTGTCCCTAGATCCTCCAAAGAAGAGGACTCCAAACTGCCCATTTCACTGGACAGCTGCCCTGCTCTTGGGCAGTCGTGCTCGAAACAGATTGGGATAGAACAGTTCCTAGGGTTCAGTCAGCCTCTATCAAGCAATGAGTATAATCCCAATTGGCAGCAAAGGCAACGTTTGTCCTCTGTGATTGTTCTTACCCGCCCCTAAAATACCACTCGTTACCCTCAGCAACATCAGAGGCTGAACTCCGCTCTCTCTTGCATTGGCTTTCACCTAATTAAGGGCCTGTTAAATAAGGTCAGATGCCCTCTGAGAAATGACTGCGTAGATGGAATATCCTGCATGGATGCTCAGCTAGGGATGGAAAAGATGCCGCGTGAGTCGCTGTGTTTCTCGGCCAAGAATGATAAAAAGCTATTTGGCCCACCGGCAAAAACCGCAGCACATCGAGCTGCTGCCTCTTTTGAAATAATTCTTCATCAGCAGAAGGCATATTATTGCAAAAAGTCACAATTTAGCGTGATTTCAACTCATTGGCTGCTACCACACAGGTGCACTAGGAGTAATAAAGGGAGTAAGGAATCCCCGAATCTCCTGCTGGGTTGGTTGTGTATTCCAACCGGGGAGGTAAATAAGTCAGAAAGCTGAGGTGAGCGGGTGAGGAACCGATGCAAGGTCTTGGAGGTGTCCCAAATGAGCCACTTAGGGCAAGGGAAGAAATTCTGCTGGGGGCTGTCTCCATCCCATGAGGTGCATGGGCATCTAAGACTGAGAGTGGGGGTTGTTCGGTCTGGAAAAGAGAAGGCTCCGAGGAGACCTTATTGTGGCCTTCCAGTATCTTAAGGGAGCCTCCATGAAAGCTGTGGAGGGACTTTTTAGGATGTTGGGTAGTGATAGGACTAGAGGGAATGGATCAAAACTGGAGGTGGGTAGATTCAGATTAGATGTTAGGAAGAAGTTCTTCCCCATGAGAGTGGTGAGACACTGGCACAGGTTGCCCAGAGAGGTGGTGGAAGCCCCATCCCTGGAAGTCTTTAAGGCCAAGCTGGATGGGGCTCTGAGCAACCTGATCTAGTGAGAGGTGTCCCTGCCATTGGTAGGGGGATTGGAACGAGATGGTCTTTAAGGTCCCTTCCAACCCTGACAATTCTATGATTCTATGATCTGGAAATTCATTTCCCACTGTCCCTCAGCCTTGGGCTTTTCACACTTGAATTAAGCTCTTTTTATGGTTTGGAAATGCTTTTTGTAAGCCAGTTTGATACAAAGTGCCCCACTTCGCCTAAAAACAATTACTCTGCTAAGTGCACTGGAAAGGAGAAAATGTTTCAGGTTGAGATGGTCTAGGATTTAGGAGACCTAGACTCATACCCTGTCTTGCTCACTAAGTCCTTGTTCAACTGTGGGCAAACCACTGTAACTCCATGTGTCCTGAAGGTACAGAAGATGATTCTGAGATGAGGACCTCTGCAATTCCTGCCACTGGCTATTGAAAACTCAGGTCTCCCTCTGACACTTGAGACTGCTCTACATATACTGATGGGTGCTGGAAAGTTTTTCTGGATCCCAAAGTTCAGAGGGACTTCTGCTGTGTTACTGTCAGGTATCCAGTCTGAGCTCTGCTGCGTGTATTGGAGAGGGAAATGCTTCTTGAGGGAATAATGCTTCTTGTTTCCCTCAATAATGCTTGAGGGAAATGCTTCTTGAGCCATCCTGTAGATGACACTAAGTTATATCTTTCTTGATGCCACGATGGAACGTTGACAAGGACAAGCTGTGTGGAGGGGACTAGATGGGAGCAGTTTGACAGTCTTTCACTGGAGGGAAGGATTTAAAACAAAATGCAAATCCCTTTGCTTCAAGCTTGGCCTTACTTGTGCCAGAACCCTGTCTCTTCCAGACCTGCCCCAGCCCAGAGAAATGACTCTTCTGCAAGAACATCCCACTAATCACTGGGAGCCAGCTGGAGGGGAGTGTATCAATTCCATTGCTCAAGTACTTTGAATACATGTATCCTAGCCATGGACAGAGTCTAAAACCTACTTGCTGGCAAGACATAAATTCATGTACCTACCTCTGGTTTGGAGCACTGCTGGGGAAATTTTACAGCTGATGAGCAGAGGGGGCTGAGTGGCACGTCCTTGGTCATGCCACATGCTTGTGACAGAGAAGTGCATCAGAGCTGAGTCTCCCAGGCACTCCTGGGCTGGTGATTGGGGTGCACTGATGTCCATACAGATACACTAAAGCAATTTAGTGCCTGATATAGTCTTTCTCATTAAAAGACCTATATTCGGTCACAGTGGTGGCATATTTGTGCCTGAACTCTACAATTACATCCTCTTCCCTGTGTCCAATGTTTCAGGGTAGAACTACAGCTTTCCTACTGCCATCTGTGGATCTGCATTTGGCTTGAACTTCAGCAATGCCTAATGTCAGCATTCATCTCTTAGCTTGCCAAAGAGTCAGCCCCATGCCAGGATGCTTCTTCCACAAGCTGCTCAAAGAAGCAGCGCAGGAGCTGGAGGATGCCTGGAGGCTTTAGGAGGTGCTGTGTTCCTGTAAAGGATGGTGTAATTTGTCTTTGGGACTCCTCACCTTAAGGTGTCCATGTGGTGGGCACAGTCATGGGGGGTTGCCTGAAGTCATGACATGTGGAATGAGATGGGTCATTCAGTCTAAGCAGGTCTCCCTCCTCCCATCCCCTATGTTTTTGAGTGGGAACATTAGTTCTTCTCATTCACAGGGCTCTGCTTTCACAAAGCAATAGCCTTGCAGAGAACAAAAACCGAGTGAGACTGGAGGAAAGAGTGAGCAATGCCCATAAATGCAAAAAGGATTTGTAGAATCATTCCCTGTGTGAAAAGCATCAGGGACTATTGATCCTCAGGAACGGGTGATGGGTGGGAAGCCGTGCAGACATGTCCCCTGGGATCCAGAGCTGCCCAGCACACGGAAGGCAGGTCGCCTGGCCCTATTGATTGTGATGCTGTTCCTCTGCTGTGTGGCCTCTCGGAGTCAAGCACAGACTGCTCAGTAGAGCTACAGTGCTGTTTAGGGAAAAGGAGGTGGATCCATGGAGTTCAATGCATCGCTCCTCTTGTTTTAAACAAAAAAAATCCACTCTCGTCAATCGGAGCCCTGCCAGTCTAGTGGGCTGTGGTTTGGGAAGGGAATAGGTCAGAGTATTAAGGGCGGCTCAAGGTATTTAGCTGGAAATCTGAAAATCTCCCTCCTCCCCTCCCCCAGCCCCTGACCCTGTAATAGACCCAGAAGAAGGGGAGAAGAAAGAGAAACCTAAGAAGCTGGTGATTACATGTGAAGCCTGGCAGAGCTGTAATCCTGGACTCCATTAAACATCTGTCTCCTCCAATCTCACTGACAGCCAGCTCTCCTCCTCTCCGCTGCCTCACACAGACCTCACATTTGAAAGCACTAGTTGTTAATCATCCCCCTGCTTTGGTATTCCAGTCCAGCCCGTCTTGGGCACCAGTGTTCCCAGGGAGGGAGGATTTGGGCAAGACAGAGACCCTGACTCAGAGGTATGGGCACTTCCATACCTCTTGGGTTTAAGCTTTTAAATCTAACACACACTTAAGTGCTCTCCTGGATTGGTGCCCAGTGGCTGTCAGAGACCCTTCTCTTAATTATTGTGTTATAAATATGCTTCAAAAGTTGTTTCCATTGCAGGTCCACGTAGCTTATTACTCTCTTTGAAACAAACATTTGCCCTCTTGGGGCTTTTCCTCATACTATAAGTATATGGTATATGGTATGCCATAAGTATATGTCCTAAGTATATGGTGTACCATTAAGTATATGGTAAACAAGAGTTATCATTTTCTAATGTCTTTTCTATTTTTCATCTGATACCTCTGAACTTTTAAGTGTGCTCCTTAGTGGGGATTAATAGGCATTTCATTTTCAGACTCAGGGAGAACTTTATTAAGTGCTCCACAATTTACTGTGTCTTCTGCTCTCATGGCTTGGAGTCTTTCTTGCTTTAGGCCCCTGCTAAATACCTTTCATCACCTCATATTACTTGATAGAGTCATTAACATCATGGATGTGTGTGGTAGGAACAGAAAAATGAAATCCATTCCAGAACCTGCCCTTGAAAGGCAAACTGGCTTTTCCATTCTTTTCTGTTCAGGAATAACTTTAAAGTCATATTGCTACACTGAAGTCTTTTTTTCAGGTTTCTTTTCAGTTTGTTTTATTTTTTTTTCCCCAGTTTTTGTGGTTTTCCAGTTCGTGGTTGGAGACAAGTATCCTTAACTACCCTAAAAATTATTTTTGAGGCAACAGAAAAATCAATATAGAAATTTTTTTTGATAGATCAGTGAGTATTTGCCCACCCATTCAGTGGAGGTTGTATATGGACAAGACAGGTTCTCTGCCAAATGCCCCATGTGTCATTGCCTGAACGCGAGCCAGGTTAAGATTGGAACTTTTTGAAATAATGGTCCTTAAACTCTTACTTCTGCTGTCTCATCCCAGTCCTAGCACTTTTCACATCCCTAGAAATCCTTTCTTTTATTTCTCCTGATGAATTCACTTTTTTTCCTCTAGTCCTGAACTTCTGTGTGTGTCCTGCTCTTGTGTCCCTCCTCTGAAAGCTGGATCCACGGAGGCTTTTGTGATGTATTTATGAACTTGTAAAGGCCTCTGGATTTCGTGAGAGTGAAAGACAGTGTTTGTACAAGATCCTTTCTCCCATGACATCATTTGGGAAGCTTTCTCTGGAAGGAACCTTCTGAACAGTTTTGAAGTTCACGTGTCAGTAGCTTCTGCCCCAAAGAGCAAAGGTAACCCATGTGCTTCCTCCAAGCATCACATCAGGAATGTGTTTTGATGGAGCATCAACTCCAGGGTGATTCATAGAGTTAATATTAGATTCACAGAGGAGTGTCACAAGGGAAACAGGCAGATGTTTGCACTGACCTAGCTTCCATCAGGACAAAGTTTCCTTTTACCCAGTAGCTTTACCAATAAATACAATAAACCAGGGAACAGTCTCCAGCACTGAGACCAAGTGCTGTGGTGTGGCCTGTGCCTATAGATCTCAGCTCTCCCACTCTCCCAGAATAGAGTAACTCCATCCAGACTGTGTAGGAATTGAACCCAAGCCATTCCTGGACATTGTTTGAGGGATTGTGATTTGGACGACCAAACCCATGCAAGAAGAATTTGACAGTGTGGACTGTCAGGGCTCTGCAGCATCTCTCCAGCTGTAGGAGGGTCCATGAGAGTCTGTTTTTCCTTCACAGCACTGGTCATCCTGAAGCCTTTTAACTCTGGGAAGGGAAGCCCGTGTAGCATTCTCTTTTATAGAGAGTTTTCCGGGCCAGCAGTTAGAGGGATCCTCTTTTGACTTCCTTGTGGTATAAATTCATCTGCCAGACATTGGATGGAGACGAGAGATGTAACTCTCTGACTGTTATTTTGGCATTCCGTATCATCATTTCTGGAATCAGCGTGGATGTTTAGGCAAGGCTCTTCAGGCAGTTGCTGCTGCAAACACTGAGCATTTTTGAGCCTCCCTCTGTGCTCTGTCTGGGCTGAAGAGCTTCAGGTTTTGCTACAGCCAGCTCTGAGAAGAATCTTGGTGAGAGGCAGGGCATCTTTCACCCAGAGAATGCAGTGTTGAAATAAGCCAAGAGAGATCCGAAAACCCTTTTGTCTCTAATACAGATGGGAAGATGTTTTTCTTTTCCTCCTAAAGGGATCTGTGTGCTCTGTTTTTCTAAAAAAAAACCCCTTCCAGACTCTCCTTGCTTGGCAGCCCTCTTACAACCACCTCATCTACTGCTGGGCAATGAGGGATGGAGAAGCAGGTAGCAAAGCTCATGGCACGCTTTTGGGCAACTCGTGGTTTATGGCCTATCAGTCCTTACCCCTGAGCACATCTGCTTTCGTTGTGGCCTCAAATGACACCATTGAAACCAAAGGACATTTGGCAGCTGGGTCAGACCCAGCAACCTAGTGCAAAGGAAGGCTCTTCTTGTCTCTGTGAGCTGCTTGATGTGTAAAGGAAACCGTCTCCTTCCACATTAAGATGACAAGAAAGGGTTGTGGATTCACACATCAGTGTTATAATTGCCTCCAAAGAGGCTTTTTTCTTTGCTGCTTCACTTTCCCCCATCCCCCCTCTCTCCAAGAGCATTATCTATGCCCAAGATTTTCACCTCGGGCCATTAACTGGCAGGTTGGTCATTACAAACCACTTGGCAGTGACTGATTGTAGGGGTCTCTTTTGCTACGGAAAATGTGGAACTGATTGTCTGGGTGACCCCATTTGACCTCCGGGAATTTGGTGTTTAACCTGGCTTTAGACATAATAAACTCCAGTAATTAGCAGAGAAATGCAACGGTGACGTGCCTAATTGATTGGAAATGCCAGTCCCCAACGAGAGGCGAAGCGGAGCCCCCCGACAGACAGCAGCGTGAGCTGCGAAGGGGGTTGTTGGGATGCTGCTGGGAGGCAGGAAAAGGCAGGGATGGAATGTGAGGCATGTTGTAGGTTTGCTTTTCTTTCCAACTGAGAATGCTGCAGGTTTGCTTTGTTTTCCAGCTAACGGACGAGGTGAACGTGTTATCCATCATTAATTGCTTATCCCTGTACTCAGCGTTTTCCCAAAGTTGAGCTCACACCTTTGGGAAAATCCACCCAGTCTCTGCACAGCCCATCATAACCCTGTGCTTGCAAAAAGAGAAACATCTTCCGTGATCCTCATCTGAAAATCCAACAGTTTGTGCCCCAAAAGGAGGCAAATATGGGCCCCATTTGGGAGAACATCATCTCATTTAGGTCGTCGATTGATGATACCTTATCTCCTATGTCAATACAGATCTGTGATATCCCTTCCCAGTTCTTGCATCTGTGTCTCTAGACTTCTGAAGATTGAAAAAAAGAAAATGTTTTAAATAATTTTCTTGTTTTGGTTTAAAGCTGGCTGGTTTACTGTCCTGGCTGATGGCAGGGTCTCAGGACCACTTGTGTGCACACCTTGGAGGATGGCACTCTGTGACATGGGACCAAGAATGGCCTGGCAATAGAGGAGGGTTATGTTAATCTACTGTTGTTGTGGTGGTTTGGTTTTTTTTAATCATGGCTTTCCTCACTCCTGTAAGCAGTGAACTGGTAGCCATGTGGACTTTAGGTTACCAGAACTAAGGATTATGACAAGGCATTGGAGGTAGGTTGTCTCGTCCATTAAATTGATGTGATGACACTTGGCTCATCTACACCATGGGGGTGACGAGCTGTCTCCCAGACATGGTTCAGGGGTGACCATGGCTAGTGACTGTTTCTGAGAGGCAGTCTGGTTGCAGCTGCTCCATTTGCAGGCTAAGAGAGTTTACTGATGTGTACATCTGCTGTTCTGCACTCACTGGCCACAGGACCAGAGAAGAATGCAGGGTATGTTAAATTTACCAGTGCAGATACAACTTTATGGGGTAGCACAAACGCAGTGTCACGTGATTTCTGTAGGTAGGTTCAACATCTCCAAACTACTCCATGGGACAGGAGCTGTTGCAAAGCTGTCAGATGGAGCATGCAGTGTTTTGAGCTTGTACTCCTAATTAAACACTTGAAATATCGACCAAGAGCTGGTGTTTATCTTCTAAACGGGCAGCAGAGGAGAAGAGTGGGTACATGTTTGGGGAAAGCCCACACAGCCCACTGGAGCAGACTTGCTGTGTGCAGTGGGGTCACTGGGCTGGCAGCGTCCTCTGCTTAAGGCTGTCTATGGATGTATAGGTGTCTCTGGAGGTTTCTGTCTGTTTTGTGCTTATTAATTACCTTGAGCGCATGCCTGACCACAAGGACCTCACGTTTGCATGATTCAAGACAGGCCTTTGTGTAGTAAGAGGTCTAGAAGGGGCTGGGAAGATCACCTGGGATGTTCTCACAACCTGTCAGTGATGCTGCCCAAACAGTGGTTGGACACAGGAGTAGACTGTCCTTCACTCACCTCCACGTGCTGATCTCCTGGGCTATGCCAAAATCACCAGATAACCAGGGCCAGCACAGGCTCAAACACTGACCACAACCACCAGCACCGTGTCATTATTGGCATGGTTCATGGCATGAGTTTTACCCTGTGCCAGGCAAGGCAGAACTGAGGCAAGGCTCAGGGGAATAAATACCATGGGTAGGACCGGTCCCTGGAGAAGCAGGGACACAACAACCACATCTTCAAGAAAGAAAAGCAAATTTAGGGATGTAGACACTCTGCTATTTGCCAGCAAGGCTTTAGAAAGGTCCTTGGCCTATTTTACTGGATAATGTGGACACAGATTCGGAGGATACCAACCTGTTGCAGCTATCACTGTGGTCCTGCTCTGGCAGGGGGGTTGGACTCGCTGATATTTGGAAGTCCCTTCTAACCCCTACCATTCTGTGATCACACCATAAAGGCTCTCCAGTTGCTAATGCAGCTGATATCAACAGGTCAATGTGGGTCCCTGGCTTCCACAACCCTCTGGTGTCTCCCCGTACTCTTCAGGTACCACAAGTTCACCCAGCTCTGTCCATCCAAGCACCTTCAGAAGTGGTTTCCTTGCGGTGCACCACGTCTTCCCAGCAAAAGGAACCTCCAAAACCAAACCCTGTACTTCGGGGATGCTTTTATACCCTGGATCAATAAATTAAAAGGGAAAAAGAAATACAGTGACAGCACCATATGCACTGAAGCATCCTGCAGAGATTGCGGAGTCTCAAACCAAACATTAGACGTGTAAACAGTGTATCTGCATTCCTTCGTGAGGGTAGCTGCAGATACATTTATTGCCTTCTGATCATTTATTTTCATTAATTTTCCGAGCTAAGCAGATAAACGTGCTCGTAGCAAACATCGGAGCCTCTCCCTGCTCCTGCACAAGGCAAACAGCCCCTCTTTCTCTTTTTTTTTTTTTTTTTCAGACTTCCTTTTTGAACTGCCAATCAATCCACCTCCTACTAATCATGGCACAAAGTTTACTCAACCAGCAATTAGTGCCGACTCCTTGCCCCTGTCTTCAGTGCTCAGATGGGTTTGGGGTGTTATTCTTTTTACTCAGAGGAACAGCAGGAACGGTTGCGGGGAAAAAAAAGATCTTTTAAATACTGAAGTGTTTGTATTTGATGTGCTTGAGTTTGTGCATGCCTTTGTTTGCTTCCTCGCTCAACTGTTTAGGAGAAGGAAGGAGAATTCACACCTGATAAACAACTGCAGTTTCCAATCATTTTTTTTTCCCCGAAGCAGAGAGACTATTTGTAGGTTTTAGCATTGACAGTTCCTAGAAAAATAGCAACCTTCTTGGCTGGGTGGATGAAATCTTGCTCAGCTGGGTAGGGTTCCTGGAAGTACCCTGTGTAATTTCAATGGGAAGATTGTATACTTTTTTTTTTTTTTTTTTTTTTTGCTTGCATTTTTCATTTTATTTCTGCCTCTCCAAAATATTTGTTGTGTGTTTGGTTTTTTTTTTTCTTATTTTGCCAAGTGAAAAATCACTCCAAATTTAGTGCTTCATTTGCAGGGGAAAAAAAAGTATTTGTTCTGGTTCTGTAATTTTCTCTTAGCCTGGGATGCTGCTTTTCCTTCTGTTGGCCATGAGAATGATCATGTGCAATGAAGAGCTGATATAGTTATTTATTGGTTCCTTAGTGATTTCAGCATTTTCCTACCTAACTGCCCTCTCTTTTGGGTCAAACTGGGAACAGGCTGGGGGTGAAGGAGTTGCTCTAGTGGCAGGAACCCCCATTGCATCTTTCCCTCATCATTCATAGAATCATAGAATCATTCAGGTTGGAAAAGACCCTTGGGGTCATCATGTCCAACCATTAACCCTACTCTACAAAGTTCACCCCTAAACCATGACCCCCAACACCACATATAAACAACCCTTAAACACATCCAGGGCTGGTGACTCAAACACCTCCCTGGGCAGCCTCTTCCAGTATCTGGCTACTCTTTTTGTGAAGAATTTTTCCCCTAAAGTCCATTCTAAACCTACCCTGTTACAGCTTCAACTGGTTTGTTGCGAGACAATGTGGGTGACTGGAAGGGTGTCGTGTGAGCTCATCGTATACAGGACACAGAGAAAACCTGGACCTACTGCACAGATGTGGATCTGCTTTTCATGTCAGGTCACAGGGGCAAGAGGAAAGCCGTGTCACATAGGCAATACCTCCTCTGAGTCACATCCCTCCTCCTCCAGCTTAGAAGAAGAGGCAGCATTGTGACAGGGTAAGAAAGTCACCACCTCCATGGGTTCGACAGATTTCTGCAAACCTCAAAGTCCAGAAGACAGAAAGCAGGGAACCAGGCTTATTTTTGTCTAGCTCTAAACAGTCACACATGACAAAGCCTATAGCCTGTCATACGATGACTCAACAAGCAGCATTTTGTAAACATATATCCCTGCTTCTGTAGGACCTCAAAGGGTGTTAGGAAACCTTGTTCTCTAACCCCTCTGTGCACAAAAATCTTCTGAAGCTGCCGACACCTTTGGATGCTGCAGGATATACTTTTTTTACACGGATGTATAGAAAAAGCTTAGAATCACCTTCTCTGGGCTGGAAGGCAGCGTGTGCCTGGCAGTGCAGGCTGCCATTACACTAATGCATCTGCAAATGCAGCAGGAGGCTGGTGAGGGGCTATTTGGGTAATGGAGTGGCTGGGCTAATAAAATTAGCCTCGCATTCACAGCCTGAATAGGGAGGAGGGGAACTGTCCCTTTCAGTCTTCCCAAGCATCTCCTGACATCTTATTCCCCCATGACAGCCCCAGGATGGGAAGCAGGGAAGCAAGATTCCTAAAGCGGGGTGAGAAACGTGCTCACTGTGCTGGTGCTTTCTGTCCCAGTGAACAAGAGGGGGGGAGATCAAATCACTGGGCCATGATGCCTTCATGGGGGTGAGATGTGGGAGCACAGACTCCAAAAGGCCTGAGCCACCGTCATGCTTCACAAACCAGCCTTCCCTCAAAAGGGACGAGGTTGAAAATGCATTTGTCACTTGAGCTCCAGACAGCAAAGGACACTGATTTAATTAACCCCGTGAGCCCTGCTGGCCTTGTCTATGAGAGCTCAGGACATCACGATGCAGGGATGAGTGGAAGCAGGGTGAGGACTGAGAGGGGAAGAGGGTGAAGACATGTGGCCATTGGGCCATCAGAAGCCATCTCAAAGCACTTTGCTTCTCACAGCCAAAAGCCCTTTACAATTAGTCTTGATGTGATTTACATTTACTTTAAGGCGTCTGCATAATGGGATGTAATGCACAGGAAATGCAGTCACGAGCTTCTGAAAGCTTTTGGGGACTGACAATTCCCACTGAGCATCAAATGTCCCTTTCACTGCAGCTGAAAAGTAAGCCCAGCTTGTACAGGGTGTGTGTCCATGGGTTAAAATGCCAGAAATCTACCTACCGATCTCTCTGAGCTGTCAGCTGTCTTTATGAAGTGCCCATCATCATGGTGTCTGGACTTGCCCTTTCTTTCCTACCTTTGCTATGGATTTCTTGGGCCCTTGAACTTGTTATTTAGACATCTCCCCCAGGCAGGAGGATTTTCATCTCTAGCAAAGGTAAAGGTAAATGAATGTTTCTTTGCTGTCAGTCAAGGGAAGACCAGGGGTTGCTGAAAGCTGGACCTCCTCTACCCCCGCAGGCAGGCTCTTGGTAGGCAGGTTTACTGTCAGAGAGATCAGTCCTACTTGTAGAAAGTCACCTTGGCCAAGGGCCTGTGAAATTTTAATGCTCCCCACCAAATATTGACTCTCTGAGGGCGTCTGAGTAAGCCTTTTGTGGAGAAGTCAATATTTGTCTGACGTTTCCGTGGATAATGTTGCTTTTCTCTGAATTTCCATTAGACTCCACTGGCCTCTCCCAAACTCATTGCACGGTATCAGAAGTAAGATAAAAACATGCGATTAGAAGGAAGCGTTCCCTTTGGAGGGCTGTAAAGTGTTGTCTACTTCTCCCTGCCTAAAGCAGACTTTCTGCTGGGTGCATCCCTCTCAACTCAGCAACTCATCTGAGCCCCATACCTGAGCCTGGGTGTAATCACTTTCAACATAGAATCATGGAATCACAAAATCATAGACTCATAGAATCATAAGATCATAGACTCGTAGAATCATAAGATCATAGACTCGTAGAATCATAAAATAATAGACTCGTAGAATCATAAAAAGAATGGTTTAGGTCAGAAGTGACCTTTAAAGATCATGGAGTTCCAACCCCCCTGCCATGGTCAAGAACATCTTCAACTAGACCAGGTTGCTCAAAGCCCCGTTCAATCTGGTCTTGTTCCAGACACATAACTCATTACTTTAAAAAGGATCTCATCCCTGCATGGAAATAAAACCATTTTTAGTAGCAATTGGGAAAGACCAGTGATTAACAGACACAGTATTTAAGCAATGGTTACGTCATGTTTAAAGAATGCAAACAAAAACCATATCGTTACATAGGACAAGTAGATTTTTTTTCAAGGCAAAATTCCTGGTAAAACTAATCCCTAAACTACTGAATAGCACAGAGCAATCCTTTTTCATCTGAGTTTCTATGACTCTGCTAAGGAACATGTACAGCCAAAATGTAGGTGCTCAGACCCCACCAGCGACGAATGCAGCAGAAATATCACAATAAACGAAAGCATATCAATGTTTTGGCACAGCAAGTGTTGTTCTGCTTCCCAGGGGAGATTATGACAGAACAATCTTGCCACTCCCACCACGATCTGACTTGAGTGGGTCTGGTCTGTCCCACCAAGTAAAGCAGCTCCAGGTTAGATTTTAGGTAAGGTTGTAGCCTTATGTATTGTTAACAGAAGACACACGTGTAAATGTCTTGCTATGCTCAAGCTAACCAGTAAAATCCTGCAGCAAAGACTCCAGTGCCCCTGTGGTACAATCGTTTTGCTGTCTTGGGCAATTTAACATCTGTCCTGTAGAGGTCTGAGATGCAGAAGAATGCCGGTGGGGTGAAAGTAAATCTATTACCTTTCAGGTAGAAAAACACTGCTGCAGGTTAGATTTTGCCACTTTAGCATCCATTTGGGACTCAGTCTAAGTTGACTGTGCCTCCTAAAAAAGAATAATCCCGTAAACAATGAGGCACTAATATACCGAACAATTAAAACACTGAAGCACTTGTTTCTAATTGAAGTTGAAACTCATTATATTTCCATTTGCAAGGCAAGCCAGGCAGATTAAAAAATAAAAATGATAGAAAGAACTAATTTATATTTCTTTTGGTGCTTGTAGGAGTTAGAATATAAATCCAGGTGTGCAAGAAGAGGTAGAAGCCTTTAATTTCAGCAGCAGCTTGGACGTCTGATAACTGTAGGAGTCTGGATTTAAAATAAATGCATAGGAATTGTTTTCAGGAGTAAAAGGCACAGGACTCATGGGTACATCTTCACTGGTGTTTTAAATTGATTCAGGTCAGGAGTGAAGTTCTGTAACAAATCTCCAAGTTGTCCCTACTTACTGGTTTTTCTTGTCATCTCACAATGGCTCAGACTGTGTGACCCAAACTCCTTTTGAACAGATTAAACCAGCAGATAATGCTCCAGGATGACAGCCAGTGATAATACACGTTCAGTCCAGGGGACAAAGCTGGGTGTAGCTTGAAATGAGCCTCCTGAAACATATGCAGTGTGTGCACTGGAAACATATGCGGTGTGCACGCTGAGTCCTCAGCTCCTTTGTACCTACAGATCTGCTCCACCTTGTTACTTGCATATGTTCACCTGGTCTTCCACTCCTCACCTTCTGTTCTTTCTCTAGTGCCAATAGGCTGTTGATACCATGGGCTGTTTGAGGGGGGCTCTTCGGACACATCTTGTGGATCTTCATTCCCCAGTGCTGATCTTGTCCTACCCAGATGCTTAGACTGCTGATTGATGCCTTCACAGATCTGTGGCATGCCTGAAAGACATCCATATCTGGTTGAGACTTTTGTGCTGGTCACCACTCAGCAGTGGGTACCCACCACTCAAGGAGGGCAGAATAGGACAACCTGCTGGTATGGCAGCAGGTTGGTTCAATATTCCAGAGAAGGGAAGGCTGCAGGGAGACCTTATTGCAGCCTTCCATTATCTAAAGGGGGACTATAAGAGGGCTGGGGAGGGACTTATACAAGGGCTTGTAGTGATAGCATGAGGGGTGATGGCTTCAAACTGGAAGAAGGAAGATTTGGATTAGAAATTAGGAAGAAATTCTTGACTCTGAGGGCGGTGAGACACTGGCACAGGTTGCCCAGGGAAGCTGTGCATGATTCATCACTGGATGTGTTCAAGACCAGGTTGTAACTACATGGTCTTTAAGGTCCCTTCCAACCCTGACCATTCTATGATTTATCTGGCCAGGAAAGGGAGTGAGTGATGCTTGTAAGAGCAGTGTTGTATTTAAAAGGTGTCTGCACTTAACTGGAGGTCATAGTGTATACTCTCCTTGAGTGGTGGCATCATTTCATAAAAAAGCTTTTTCATTAATTAAAATCCCCTAGCCTTGCATCGTGCTCAGGGTTTGGTACAGAAGCTTCATTTTTCTGATCAATATATATTACCATATTTCCTAGAAAGAAGCTTTCACCCCCTCAATTAGCGGATAAAAATAATTGTGTGCATTTGAAAGCATTTTGTGCCTCTAATGTGCATTAACTAGATCACAGTTGCAATTTTTCTGTTCTTACAGACTTTTGTCCATATCAGTTACCCAAAGGCACATAAAAGAATTGTTTGGTCTCATTCAAATGACATTTCAATAAATGCCAGGGGAAAATGATGATTCTGTCCTGCCTTTTTTTTTTCTTTGGTTTTTTTTTTTTGTTATATAAGGTTGAGAGAAGGGGATAAACTAATGAAAATGCCTTAGCCCAGGAGTCAGAGGTCTCATCATTGAGATTTCTACATGGTCTCTGTGTGATTTTGCACAAGTCACTAATCACCACGTGCAGCTCCTTGCAGCAGGATCTGGCGTTTATTTTTATGTAGCAATACCAGGGCCACTGATTTTGATGAGGTTTCCAGGCAGGAACATGGTTATTAATTTATCCACAATATTAATGGAATTGGGCAGGAGGGGGGCAACTGTTTTATCTCAAAAACCTTCCCTCCCTTCCAGCTTTCAACACTCTGGGAGGCCTTTAGACATCGTAGGTACTCGACGTCCAAGGGCAGAGCCCTGCAGGTGGACTTGCACTCCAGCAAAACTTCCATCTTTCCTCCTGCTGGGCTGGAATTAATATTCTTGTTTCAATCTCTTTGTACTGACAACCTAAAAATTAATTGCCTGTGCACATGAGAGGTGAATGACCAGATGCCCAGGAAAGCACAACAGAATTATTGAGCGATTCTGCTTTAATTAAGTGCATCAGAGAGCCGGGATTGGTGGAACCCTGTATTTGATGCCAGTAACATCGCTGAGAGGACGTGGAGGGAGGACTGCTGCCAAGGGATGATGGAAGGTACTCAAGGAATAGAGAAAACTATTTTAACGCTGTGTTCCTTTGAGAAAGCTGGAGCAATAGCCAATAACCATAAAACTACTGGGGCAAAGCTGCAAACACATCAGGGGCATCCCACAAGCGTTTAGCTCTCTGAGAAGGTCTCTGAGAAGGGAGATCTTTTATCAGTGAGAGGGGAGCACCAGCAGCTGTGAATTCCCTGCCAAAAGGGCAGCAAGCAGCATTTTCAACCTCTGCCTAATGTTGTCATCATCCAAACCACCCAAGAAGGAGGAAGATGGGGAGATTCACTCTTCTGAGTCCGACTCCCTGCTGAGCCACTCATGCTCTGAGACAAGTTGGGTAAAACAGTTTCCCCTTCACACCTTGGCTCTCACAATGTGAGAAGTGGGCTGTTTGTGATTGCTCTCACCATCACAAACAACATTGAACAACATCCCTTAGTTCATGGACTGCAGTAGTGCCTACTGAAGGTTTCTGCTACAATCTTCTGCAAACCGTGGCATGGTGGGTCCTGTCCTCACTCAGCAGAGTGCAGGCCACCAGTGTCAAGCTCACCAAATTCACCCCTGTGTGCTACATATATATATTAGAAGGGACCTGTTCACTGTAAAATGCCCATGAAACACCCAGATTTCCATGGTCTTCCTTGGTTCTCACCTTGTCTCCCCTGGAAGAAAGGAAGCTCCATGGCCCAAGAAGTTTAGGAGCCCAGAGGTTTTGTTTGTAAAGAGCTTCAGGCCACGTTACTGGAAGATACTATACAAAAGGAAAGGTTTCCTCTTTCTCCTTGCTTCTCCTTCCCACAGCTGGTTGGAAAGAGACTGAGTGCAGTGCAGCCATCACTGCTGGCACCCAGATGACAGAGGAACTGTGACGCTGTGACTTCTTGGTAGTGAATCCTTCCTTGTGCAATGGGATGCTCATCTACTAATGACCTGTGGGTAGAGCAGATTCATTTAGACAGAAGTGGTGGTATTCATCTTAACTTGTTGTATCATACAGGCGTAGTCCAAGCAGCTCATTTGTAGGAGGCATTTGCACTGTCTGGGAACGAAGATGATTCTACTCTAGGTGTCCTTTACACCACAGCTAAGGGGTCTTGTCTTGTGTCCAGCATCCATCTAGCCTTCACTTCAGCATCTCCAAAATACCAAACCCACATCACTGCCCCAGAAAATGTGGCTGGGGATCCCAGAAGCAAAAGTGCTGACAAAGAACTCCAGAGGAATTAGAAGAATCAGTGATTTGTGGCAAAATGCTTCAAGGCCATTCGTGGGACTGTCTCAGAGAGCAACGAGCATGTAGAGATACAATGAATTTGTGGGAATAGCTCCCTGTCTCAGCTGAGGTTTGGAAGCTTCTTGGTTTCATTCTTATGGACAAAGTAGAGAAGCAATCAGGACACTCATCCAAAAGGTTCATTCATTTCATTCATCTCTTGGGTTATTTACATTCTCCTCTAATCTCCTGGACAGTGTGACCGCACGTGATTTAAGCAGCTGTTGTTCATCTGGGACAGGTCTGTGCTCTCCACCGTCTTTGTTATCAAGACAGAAAATGCACAGTGACATGTATTTAATAGTCCAGAGACTATTTTTGTACTGAATGTCAGGACAGACAGAAAAATGTGTGATAGTAGGAAAGGGTTTGTGAAAAACTGACTGTCCTACAATAGAATCACAGAACCCCAGCACCCTAGGGGTTGGAATGGACCTCTTGAGATGATCTGGTCCATGCCCTCTGCTCCATCCAGCAGGGTCACCCAGAGCAGGGGGCCCAGCAGCGCAGTGTCCAGGCGAGTTGGGAATCTCTCCAGAGAAGGAGACTCCACAGCCTCTCTGGGCAGCCTGGGACAGATTCCCACACACACCAAACAAGCTTCCTCTCCTGTTCAGATGGAACCTCCTCGGTTCCAGTTTGTGTCCATCACCCATTGTCCTCTCACTGGGAACCACTGAAAGGAGTCTGGTCCCATCTTCTTGACCCCTGCTCTTAAGCTATTGATGAGCATTGATCAGATCCCCTTTAAGTCTTCTCTTCTCCATCTGAACAGTCCCAGGGCTCTCAGCCTTTCCCCAGCACAGAGATGCTCCAGTCCGCTCAGCATCTTTGTAGCCTCCACTGGATGCTCTCCAGTAGCTCTTTGTCTCTCTTGAACTGGGGAGCCAAGAACTGGACTCAATACCCCAGAGGTGGCCTCTCTAGGGCAGAGTAGAGAGATAGAAGAATCTCCCTTGACCCACTGGACACAATCTTCTTAATGCACCCAGAAAGAGTCAGATGAATCAGCAGAGAACTTCCGCTGATCCTTAGATGTCAGAGGATGATCTGTTGAACCCCGGAGTTGTACTTCAATGTATAAAGTTGTTTTATGTATCATGAAGGCAAACTTAATACAGAGCTAATGCTAATGATTTAAAAATAGTGGAGGATGGACTTTAGGATTCCATTATTGGCAGAAAAAAGGGAAAATTATGGTTATTTATCTACATGTATCATCATGACTGAAACATCAGAGCTGCTGTCTGGTCTTGGTAGACGCACAAGGGAAAGGCTGGGCATAGGCTGTGGACAGAATAACAAAGAACTGCAAGAGTTCAGTTAAAAATATGAAAAATACCTTCTAAACAGTGGAGCTTTTGGCATATCCAGCATGACGTTGCTACCAATCAGCATGGAACCACTGGAAACCTTTGGGCAGTATTTGAATTGTAGCCGGAGAGGAGATCGCAGTAAAAAATCAAGAGTATTTAGGGGTCTTCACTGAAGCTGAGTGCAGGGAGACCTTGCAGGACAGCTCTAATCACAACGTATACGCATTTGCTGTGGCAGTTGAGGGCAGTGGCCCAAGCCTAGCACGGTCTTTCAGTGCCTGAAGGGATGGAAGTGATCATCTGGCAAAGATCAGCTCCAGCCCAGTTAAGCGGAAAGTGAACAGCCATCTATAGTATCTAAAGCAAACTCTCCCTCCATCTTTTTATGTGCCTACAAAGATACTGGCTTTCTGCACTGCTCCTTTTCTTTTTACGGCGTTCTGCTTATTTCTGTGCTGCACATAACCTTGCAGTCTGTTGGTAAAAATACAAGATCACAGCATGGTCTGCTTTATATCTGTAGATATATATACACGCAGACACACAATGTTTCTCCCAGCATGCAGAATGAATAAATTCTGGAGTAATTTTTCATTGTTGCTTTTATGAGCTTCAAGGCAAAAAAAAAAAACAACAAAAAAACCCTGACCAACTCAAAAAACCTAATAAATAATTTATTCCAATGAAATTTCTCTTTACTACGTTGTATGCTGGACTTTAGCTATCCCAGTCAGCATGTGAGATCCTGGACATCCCCTCTATATTTATTTTTTTTCAAGGAATCCATGAAGTCTCTGTGTGTTTATCTGCCTATATATGATAGAATGTGTACATGAAGGCAAAAAACAGGGTAAAAGAGACACAGTTGTTTTCTATGTGTGTGTAAAAAAAAAGATCTCACCCTCTGTTTTAGATGTGCAGGCTCCTTTGATAATGCAACACAAATGATGGATTCGTGACACCTCTCTACAGAATAGTCACTGGTGGTCAGTGGAGTTCCTGGGGAGATTTTCTATTCATCCTAAGAAGGCATTTAAAATACACCAGATGAACCATGTCCTCTTTGTATATACATATGCATTCAGTGTACAGATGTGTCGTTTTCATGCAGCTGACCATAATATAATGCCTGAGATCAAGCATTTGTATGCAGTTGACCATAATATTATAGTTTTATATGTCTGTATGATTAACACGTTCCAGTTTTGCTTGTATGCACATAAAGGTTGGTGTATGGGGTGGCGGGTGCTGTAAGTATGTGTCTGTACATCCAGGAGAATTTGTGTATCTCTCTTGAGGGTGTGTCTTAGAAGTCCCCAAAAAGTGACATTCAGGTTTATCTTCCTAGCTTGTTGTGACTGTTGAGGAGCTATGGCTACCTATGTGCTAGCATCTTGCTTCCCGTTGCGTGGTTTAAACTGCCAGGCTTTGACCCACGTGGTCATAGCTAAAGGTGGCTTTTTGCTCTCTTCATGAAGCCCTACCCACATCAGTGCTGATGAGGCTGTTGCAATATCCATGTTTGCATTCTGGTGAAGTTCCTGCCTGGTGGTGGGACTTGGTCATGGAAATGGTTCCGCGGTCCTCAGTGGGATGACTCCCAGGGGCAGGAGATGCAGTGCAAGTACAAATGCGTTAGCTACCAGGGTGCTGGCCTAGGCTTTAAGAAACTGGACTTTGTTGCTGACCCCCCAAGGTAAGTAATTTCTATTTTTCTCTCTTTGTTATTCTGATCTCTAGGAGATCAATGAATTTCATCTCCAATGCCTTGAAGCTCCTTTCTCCCTGCATTTTCTGCCTCTCTTGTCCATTTAGACTTGGACCAAAATGCCTTTTACTACTTGTCTACAGCAGGGCACAACGCAGCGGGGTTCTTCTCTCAGCAGGAGACTCTTGCTGTATAAATAAAATAGTACAGATAAATGATTGCTTTGCCACTGGGCTTGTTCAGTGGCTGATGCTTAAATGAAACAACCCACAAATTCATGCAGAGGCGCATGGAAAACAGCGAGTTGGGAAGAGCGATGCTTGAGCTCTTCCCTTGCTAATTCCAGCAGCTGGTTTGCATTGGCAAAGGCTGACTAATACCTGAGAAAGAAGCCTGGGCTGTGACATCCCTGCAAGATCAGGTCTTAGGGAGATGAGATAAAGGATAGGGGAAACAAAAAAACAAAGAAAGGGAACAAGCTGGGTGGCTGTTGCTCTAGATTAGTGCTGCCAGTTGCTCCGGCATGCTCTAGGTGATTACCATGTCCAAATGAGCCTGGATCTGTATTTCCCTTAATGTGCCACGGCTGCTTCTCCTGACCTCTTTCACGCTGCCTATTACCTCAGCTCTGCTTCCCCTCCTTTCTGATCGAATTACTAAAGCACACAGCGGAGTCTCTTGGCTCAACAAAATTTAATGACAGTGACAACAGAGGAGGATAATAAAGATAAATCAGCTGCTCCCAGGAAGGAAAGATGAAGTAACAACAGAGTGAGTTAGAAGGCTACACCATGAAGTGACCCTGGCAAGTGCGTGGTCCTCGTCATCCCTTTCAACTCAACGTCTGCATTTCTTCTGCTTTTTGGGGAATTTGACAGGGAAGAGTAGAGAGGAAAGGGGACCAAGGCACTAGAGATTTCTGCCTTAGGCACACACTTGCTGGGGATCTTGGGCACATCACTCCCCCTCTTCAATGTCTTCTCCCTGAGGCTGTAGGGTAAAAACAGACCAGGAGAAGTCTTTCATTGGGCAGACTTTAAAGAACATGTCATCGGTGGGGGTTTTATCTCTCTGGAGCTCTTTATACTAATGTGATCCATACAGTTAATGAAGGGAAATGATGTTTGTAAAGGAGGTCTGGTAAGAACACCTTCTTTCTCAATGCCTATAAATCCCTGGGCATCCCAAATCATGTTAATCCAGCTTTTTCTGATAGGCTATTCTCATGGAAGCCAATGGAAGCAGGCTCATGTCTTTATTTATCAAGGTAATCTTGCTTGCTTGTGAGAGGCTGGGGTCCTGTCTTGCCTTGCCCACCGTCTAAAGTAAGGTGAGGCATCTAGGGCTTCAGTGAATGGCATTCAGAGTGTGCTGAACACAGAGAGCATCTCATCTCCCAGGTATCAAAGAGAAGAGCTAATAACCAAACTGAATCTGAGCTTCATACCTCACCCAGACCTCCTCAGATGGGAACCCAGCTCCTGGGACTGCAGTAACTGTGTCTACCACCACCTCCCTCCTAAAGACAAAGAGAAAGCCTGGCATGACTGCCTTTTGCAATTGCTTTTCTGCCATTGACCATGTTTCCAGTTGCAGAGCATCTGCTGTTTAATGATAACTCTCTAATAAAAACAACCACCCTTCTAACTGCAATCACATTCCTCTCCTCTCCCTTCCCTCCAGGTTGTTAAATTGTTAAATGTTTGCTGCATTGATCTAAACAGCTGAGCACGAAACAGTGAGCTGTAGTTGAGACCTCCTGCAAGCTCAATAAACTTAATGGACATCCTCAAGAACTTTAACTGGGAAGATTTAGTTCCCAAAGAAGAAGGAAACAAACACCCGGAGCAGCTTTGTCTGCCTGTTGTCCCTCATTTTGCCAGAAACAGCTGTTCACGCTGGGATTAGCTCAGAGATTTGTACTGAGCAGAGGCTGACTCACAAGAACAAAACCAGGAGATCATTACATCTCTGTGCAGGCTCCAACTGCTCCAGGCTGCACAGGGAGAGAGAAAATTAACTGGAGCAGGAGCCCAGTCTGCAGAAGCGCCGCAGAACTTCTCTGTGTGACAGATGAGCAGGAGAAAGGGAGCAGCTCTGCTCTGCAGGATGAGTGCCCAAGGTCTCGGGATGGAGCTCCAACCTGGGTGATGGAGGAGATGTCTGCTGAGAGGAGAGGGGTGTCTTGTCATACTGATTGTCTTGCTCTTGAGCCTTCACTTAAGGGAACGGGTTTGTTCAGGATTCCTGTAATGCTCAGAACAAATGTGCAGGCACAAAGGCGGCATCGGATGAGAGCTCTCCATCCTCAGCTGATTGTTGCCATAAATAAAGAAAGAGCTTCTCTCTACCCAACAGGACAATTTAATATGATATGGATTATCAGAGGCAATATAGCAAGAGAGCAGCTACTGGTTTAGCAGCCATATGTGGCTTTGTAACAGCTTATTTTCTAACAATGAGGAAAGCTCTGGAGAGGAGAGAAGGAGGTTAAAATGTTGTGTGGCCAGTCTTTCAAAATAAAGCTGTGTCTGTAACTCAGGGGCTCTTCTCTACTCATCCTGGTGAGAAGATAGCTCGTGGTCGGAAGCAGCTCTGCAGCCTGTTCTTATGAGCCCCGAGTAGCCTAGGGCTTCACCAGACAGACTCACACCCCCAGTTTAACGCTGACATGAACTCAGGGTCACATTTCTCTGTGTTTCTGTCTTTCAGGCTAGGACTTCTTCCCCCTTCAGCCCTGTAACATAATAAACGATGACCTGAAATGATCACTAAGGCCGTTCCTCCATAGGAAAGTCATCATTCCCTGAAAGAGAGCAGTCTGCACTTTCATCATCTACTGACTCCCCCCCCACTCCCTTTTAGGTTTTTTTTCCCCTTTTC
Organism: Actenoides hombroni; assembly: GCA_024336885.1. Taxonomy (NCBI): domain Eukaryota; kingdom Metazoa; phylum Chordata; class Aves; order Coraciiformes; family Alcedinidae; genus Actenoides; species Actenoides hombroni. Next base: position 98,551,074 of record WUAM01000431.1, on the reverse strand, counting down.
ACTACTCATAAAATAACTCACTAGTGCCATGGCCCAATAACTAAACCACAGAGCACCAAAGACCATAGGAAATCCCCAACGACAACCAAGACCTAGACTTGCTGCATCAGGGTTTAGGTAACTGTCTGGAGATGGTGTTTATAAGCCACCCAAACCGACCTCGTGCCTTTTGCCAAAGTGTGACCACATGCAATTGAGGCTGCAGACAGGTTAAAATGTCATCGCCTCCAAGGAGGCTTGTTCACAGCAGGAACATGGGTGGGACATTCAGCTGAAGGACCCAGAACCCAGCTGAAAGAGCTGGAGCAGATTCAGCAGGATGCAAACACTTCGCACCTCGGTTTGCTATAATTAATGCTTCTGAAGTCCAGTATCAGCCAGTGACCTGGAGTTGTGCTTGGCTACTCAGCCTCACCAGTTCTGCCTTGCAGGAATGGTATGTACGTACTGGTATATACACGCTGGCACCATCTCTTTCTTCTCCAGTGGGGAAACAGTTCATGTTTCCCCCGCTTTAGGTCACAAAGTGTTATTTTGGGCACCTTCCAGAACTAATTCATTACTTGTCATCTTGCAGAGTGAGGACAATGTAAGACTCTGCCACATGCCGTATTGATCCCTTGACTTGATTAGCCAGGGTATCGAATACCTCTGCTTTTCTAATCTAATTAATGCAAGATAAATACTCTGCACTGGGGCCCGGAGTCACGTTCTAAGAGTAATCAGGGAGTGGGACTGATTAAAACCAGAAGGCTTTGGGGATAATTTATGGACTACTTGACACTGCTGGCAGGTTGGGGTATTTTGGAGGGCTCCATGTGGTTCCTGGCTCAAAATTGCTTCTTTGGCTGGCTCCACATCCGAATTCCTCCTCAACCCTCAGTATGATAGCTTTAGGCTTGAAGGGGACTTACCTCTGGGGTGAGACACAGCTGTGGTGGTCAGGACATCTGGTTTCACATCCCACCAGCAGTGGGACACTGTGCCAGAAAGGCAGACAAGACATTTCATTTATGACCTGAAGAAAATCCCTCAAATGGCATGGTTTGATAAAAAAAAAAAATACAGCTCCTGACACGTGAGGACTTAGCTCTTGTTTAGAAATCTGTAAGCAAATAGAAATAAATGGTCTAGGTGGACCTTAATTCCAGTTTGTCCCCATTTCAGTCTGGATCTTGGTGTTTCAAGATAAGCGAATGCTCTGGATCAATAGGTGTAACTAGAATAGGGAAGATGGCAATATTAAATTCATGTCACACGCATGAATTAATTAACTCATCCCCACTATGAGGTAAGTCACACAATTACTATTGTGATGAAAAGGGAAAAGAGGCAGAGGGGCTTTTCATGGCCAACTAGGAGGAGTGCGTGTCGGAGACATAGTTAGTTCCTGGGCATGAGCTTAATCCTAGTCACCTCCTAAATTAGGTCCTTTCTCTTATGGAAGGAAGCCTGGCTGGATGAATTAGCATAAGGGATTCATCTTCTCCCTGCTCCGTGTTGTCCTCTATCAGTGAGGGCTCTTATGACACTCTGGCCACATGATGTTTGTCCCTTCACACCTTAATGAATTTAATGACTTCATTAATGTTTATAAATATGTAAAAGGTGAGTGTCAGCAGGATGCAGCCAGGCTTTTCTCAGTCATGTCCAATGACAGGACAGGGGGCAGTGGGTGCAAGCTGGAACACCCCTACACTCAGCACTGGTGAGGCCTCACCTCGAGTACCTTGCACAGTTCTGGGCCCCTCACTTCAAGAAGGACCTCGAGGTGCTGGAGCAGGTCCAGAGGAGACAACGAGGCTGGGGAAGGGACTGGAAGGAAAGTCTTATGAGGAGAGGCTGAGGGAGCTGGGGTTGTTTAGCCTGGAGAAGAGGAGACTCAGGGGGGACCTTGTCACTCTCTCCAACTCCCTGAAGGGAGGGTGTAGTCAGGTGGGGGTCGGGCTCTTCTCCCAGGCAGCTGGTGACAGGAGGAGAGGGCATGGCCTGAAGCTGCACCAGGGGAGGTTTGGGTTGGATATCAGGAAGCCCTTCCTGACAGAGAGGGTGATCAGACAGTGGAATGGGCTGCCCAGGGAGGTGGTGGGGTCACCATCCCTGGCTGTGTTTAAAGAAAGGCTGGATGTGGCACTGAGTGCCAGGGTCTAGCCCATGTGGTGGGGTTGGGTCACAGTCTGGACTCGTTGATCTCAGAGGTCTTGTCCAGCCTCAATAATTCAGTGATTCTATCAAAATAATCCTGAGGCCATCTTTAGAAAGCCTTAAGAAGCAGTAAAAAGGATGTGTCCACACACCTCAGCCATTCCCCACTTACTTCGAGGAGCTGGGAACCAAAAGCCACACTGTATTCCTTGGCTTTCCTCGAGTGATTTAGTTGGTACCTCCAAAAAGCAGAGCTTGAAATAGAGATTCTATTGCTGGTCCCACTAAGAATACTGGGCTTGTAATACAAGCCATGCCCTGGGAGTTAGTAGGATAGAAGTGGTGGAAAGAGGCAGCAGTGTCTGGAGGTTTTGAGCAGAAGACCCTGTACCCCGGCTAAGGGGATGGGGTCGATGTGGTCACAGCTCAGAGCCTCTGCCCTTCCTTTTCCTGTCAGCCCCACAGGAAGAACTTGAAGCAAGTCAAGATGAGGAAACACTGACAATAGGCAGCGGTCCCTCCCACGCTTCATGGAAGCAGAAGGAAGCAAATCTCCGAGGCTAAAACATCTCCCCCAGCAGTCGGAGCGTAGAAAGGACCTCTCCAAAATCAGTCTGGCCTTGTGTGTGAAAAACAACCCAGGGGTCATAGTGAGGACTTGGTGGCTGTTGTCCTCTCCTCCTCCCTGCTGTACCCAAGGGATCCGGCCAGGATCGCTTGGTGCTTGTGGGTGTGAGCAGCCAGAACCAGCTTATGGGAATGTTGTGTGAAATAAAGTCACCTTCCCCTTCTGCAGGACCTCCCACCGAGTTGTGTTGCACTAACTTCTTGCACCCTTTGCTCTGGAGGTGGCTGATCCTGAGCTGAGCGGTGTGGTCAGTGTGCCTGAGGAACGGGATCCATCCAGAGGGGCCTGGACAGGATTGGGAACTGGGCCTGTGTGAACCTCAGAGGGTTCAACAAGGTCAAGTGCAAGGTCCTGATGTGGGTCATGGCAACCCCTGGTGTCAATCCAGGCTGGGGGTGAGGGGCTGGAGAGAGCCCTGGGAGAAGGACTTGGGGGTGCTGGGGGGAGAAGCTGGAGCTGAGCCGGC
>WUAM01000431.1:98521798-98539170 GCA_024336885.1 Actenoides hombroni | reverse complement strand
TGATGCAACTTGAGACCATTTCCCCTCGTCCTATCATTACTAATTTGAGAGAAGAGACCAACACCAGCCTCGCTACAGCCTCCTTTTAGGTAGCTGTAGAGGGCAATAAGGTCTCCTCTCAGCCTCCTATTCTATGCCCTATGACTACGAAAGCAGCCCAAAATGACCTGCCCTGTCTGAGCATCAACCATTTGCACTGTCACACAAATCGATGTGATTTATACACCAGCCACTTCCACCTTTCCCAGTCCCCAGTGTCATTTCTGCAGACACGGCTCTCTCCCAGCGACGGTGCTCTCCCCGTTTTCGGCGGGAAACGGGCCCTTTGTTGGTGTTCAGTTCTGAGGAGAGAAGATGTTTCCCCTGCAGCCAGGCAGCAGGAGAGCTGGGGAAACACCACAGGCGTTCGGCCCCTTATTCCCACATTTGAAACACTTGACTAAACTTTCTCCCCGCGAAACACGTGCGGAGAGCGAACTGTTTGCTGGATTGCTCTGACAGCTCTGTCAGCCCCTGTTTGGGTGAGCGGGGCGAGGCAGGGGGTTGGTCTCTACCTGTTCCCCCAGTTAACGAGGGGAATGAGTCGTCTCTCCAGCCACTCATTGCACAGAAACAGCTTCTTATTTGCTATTTATAGGGACTTTTTGCAAAGCCACCTCAGTCAGCAGCACTGAAACCTCCCAATCAGCAAACTGCTGCAGGGAAAAATACGTTCTGATTAATGTTCTATGAGAGATGTGCTGCTTTATTTTGTTTCCCCTCCCCTTTTTCAGAGCTGCTAACGAGGAAAATCAAAACAGCATCTTCCAGTGGACTGGCGGCAGAGCTGAGGTGTTAGAAGTTCAAATCTGAACAAGCAAAACTCTCTCAAACCCCCAAATACCAACCCTGTTAGTGGGAAAATGTCAAAACTGCCTGTGAGGTTTCAGATGGCCTTTTAAAAACAATGAACACTGGCACCAAACCCCGAGAATAATGGACCAGCTTGTTACCAAGCTGGAATAAATTTCATATATTTTTTTTTGTTAAGGTGGATGTAGCTTTGGCTTATGGTGCTGGTTTGACAATCTTAGAGATCACAGTCATCTGCTTCTGCCTCAAGCTAAGACAGCAGGCGCAGAGGCAGGGGGAATGTATTCAGAGTGCTCTAATTTAATTCAGCTTTGCCAGAATGGGAAAGTGTATTTAGCTTCAGACAGTGAGAAATAGCAGCTTTTAAATCATCATCTTTTACAGAGATTACTGCTGTGGAATCAAAATGGTAGAATTTGCCAGCTTCACAGTTAAAATAACATTTTTCTTTCCTTAAAACGTATCGAGTCATAGCAAACTCCCAGACAATTTTAAGGCCTATTTTAAGGAGCCTCACTATTGCCAATTATTTTCTTCCCTTTAGAGTTCTGCAAAGGTAATGATTTCCTTATTTTCACACATATGATGGAATTCCTATGTCAGGAGTACAACAACTTGCCTATATAAAATAAATATTGACATGCAGAGTTACTGTAAAACCAGGCACTGCATGACTAAGTTGAAATACCTAAGCAGAAATTTGCTGTCAAACTCACATTTATCTTCCTAGGTCCTTAAATTCTGCTGGGAATGGCATCATAATATGTGTAACACAGCAGGGACCCAGACTGGATTTTCCAGGGGGAAATTGGGAATTCTACAGCATGAGATACGTTTCATACAATAAAGTCCAAAGTAAATTTAAATCACTGCGAAGATTTCCAGCTGTCTGTAAAGTATTTCTGGTCAGGGTGTTAATACTTAGCTCTCAGAACTGCAACTCTCAGGATTACAGATAATTCCATTTCTAAACCACGACGATTCACAAGACATCCCCCTTTTCTCATATCCACTTGTCCACTTGCACTTCAGAGTTTGGGGGGACATTCGTCCCTTTTTCTCTTTAGAGATGAAATCACACACTCTCCCATCAGCCATTCTCAACCTCGACATTGTTAGATCATGGTGGCAGATAGCTGGACAGCACCAGCAAATGGGTTTCTTTTGGTTTCAGAGGATGGGTCACGCTGTGAAAGCTGGATACCCACTGCACCCTCTCTCTGCCCAAAATATGGGGAATTCCCATAATAGACCACAAGACATTTTAGCAAAAGATACCGACTGCGATTCACTGGGTGTAATTACCCAAGAGAGCCTGGGGTGGCTTTGATGTAGACGTGGGTGGGTCTACAAACAAGTCACTGATGCAAGTGAAGAACATTGGGTGCATTCAGAAGAGTGTGTCCAGTAGGTCGAGGGAGGTTCTGCTCCCCCTCTACTCTGCTCTGGTGAGGCCGCATCTGGAGCACTGGTTCCAGTTCTGGGCTCCCCAGTTCAATAGAGACCAGGAATTACTGGAGAGAGCCCAGTAGAGGCTACGACAAAGATGCTGAAGGCCCTGGAGCATCTCTGTGCTCAGGAAAGGCTGAGAGACCTGGGGCTGTTTAGCCTGGAGAAGACTGAGAGGGGAGCTGAGCAATGCTGAGCAAGAGCTAAAGGACCCCCAGAGGGTCAGAGGATGAGGCCAGACATTTTAGTGGTGCCCAGTGACAGGACAAGGGGCAATAGGTACAAACTGGAACCCAGGAGGTTCCATCTGAAGATGAGGAAAAACTTCTTTGGTGTGAGGGTGTGGGAGCCTGTGCCAGGCTGCCCAGGGAGGCTGTGGAGTCTCCTTGTCTGGAGAGATTCCCAACTCCCTGGACACTGCGACCCTGGGCCCCCTGCGCTAGGTGACCCTGCTGGATGGAGCAGGGGGGTGGCACCAGATCATCTCCAGAGGGCCCTGCCAACCCCCCCATGCTGGGATTCTGGGATTCTTTGAAAAGAGCAACTTCTAAGCAGCAAACCTGTGTACTTGTTGCAGTCTGGCTATAGCCAGACTTTTGGCTCAACTTTTGGTGGGTTTTGCAGCTTGTGCCCCATGCTGTGCAGCTGAGATCAGACAGTTTCTCTGCACCTAGGCGGGTCCACACTGCAGTCGCAGTGGTGCTGTGCCTTTGATCACTGCAAACAGTAACAGCACTCATCCTCCCAGCTCATACACAGCAATGCAGCATCACCAACTTCAGCATTTCTCTTCTCCTAGAACTTTCAGGTGACGTTCTGGCTGCACTTGGAAGTCAGAGGTAAAAGTCTCTTTTATCCAAATATCTGTTAGGATGCGACAAAGGGATCCCAAATTTGTCATTTCTTCTCCATTCACAGATAGGGAAGGGAGGTAACTATCCATTCACCTGCACCAAAGCTTTTGCCATCAGGAGTTTGGTTTGAGAGACGATTGCCTTCAGGCTTCCAGCAAAGTGCAAAACACATTTGAAGAGGTTATTTAGACACTCGGCCTCTCCACATGCCACCAGGAGACAAATTCCAAGAACACGTGCCTTTAAAAAACAGCCTTTAGAAAGCTGCTGCTGCTGCTGCTCCACATCCCACCTCACAGACATTTGGTCAGTCACCTTAATCCCATGGCAGGCTGTGGCCACCTACATAGGAAGCTGTGTTCCATCAGCAGCTAGATATATTCCTGTCACAATAGGGGCAGAATACAAACAAACCTGCAAGTCTGTGCTTACTGAACTACAGGATCAATTCCCTAATTCAGCTGGAAAAAGTAATGAAAGCAGACTGGAACAGTCCCATTCCAGCCACCAAAAACCCCAAGGTTGTATTGTGTGTGTATCCCAAAACAACCATCACGTGAATTCTCCACCTGGCCAAGAAAATGGAGATGATTAGGAAAGGGAATTGTCATCTTCTGTAGACTGATCTATTGATTGATGCGTTTTGCTCTAGCTAAAAATGTGCCAAGAAGTGGAAATCACAGGTATTCGGGAGCTGCTGGAGACAAATTTTACTATTCAAAAGCCCTCACACAAACTGAGGGGGTTCTACCTGAACTTCAGGGGCTTTTAGATTTTGTGTCAATACCTGGAGCGATCGGGTGTATTTCAGCCAGCTGCTCAGTAGTTCCTTACTTGGGGGTGTGGATGGAGCAAGAGAAGGAAAAAGAGATCTGAATTTGCCACTTGTTTAACTCTACCTGAGCAAAGGGAGACAAGGGTAATGAAGCAGCTGCTTCACTGAACGGAGTGCAGAGAACTTGTTAACGATCCTAAATCTAAAGCACATCTTTATTACGATCTTGCTTAAAACAAAACCTATTTGCCTTGACATCTCAGAGATGTAACAAGTCCAGGTTCAGGGGTGCTTTCCCAACTCACCATCCTAATTAGATGCGTACACACGTTGAGCTCTTTACTGTCTCACTTTGTACACCCAGCACAGCACAAATAAGTGATGCAAAACCCTGTTAAATGTAGCTGAGACCAGTATTTCTTATTTGGGGGGGCAGAATGTGCTTGAACTGAAACTTAAGAGGAATGCTAAGGCTTCCCAGTACTCTTATTTCTATGTGAAAGAGGCTCTAATTAAGGCAAGCAGTCAGAACATTGCTCATGGATACAGGAATCACAACTTGCTAGTATTGTGATTAAGAAAAGCAAGAAAATCAGTTAGAGATTTAGCTGGGTTATCACCACTAGAAAGTTTATCAACAAGGTGTAGAAAAAAAAAACCCAAAGTAATAATCAGATTTATTACATAATTGAATAAAAAATTATTTCACCAAGAAATTACCTTGCTGCCCAGTGGTGGGATAAAAACCCTGCTGGAAACCTCAGCCATTTAATACCAGTTCTTTTTGATTTTGCTGATGGCATTACTCCACAAGTCAGTTTAAAAGGAGGGGGTTTGGGGCAGGCACAACTTATCTGCATGTTGGGACACACCCTTGGATGCTGACAATAATTCAGCAGGCGGGTTACTGCTATTTTGTGTTTTGCTTCTTTCACTGGCAACTTCTGTGCTTTCTTAGCCCATAAATTGTCCAGTTCTCCTCCCACTTCTGCTTCTGTCCTAATTTTTAATCTGAGTCTTGTTCACCTTTTAACTTGGGCACTGTACAGACACAGGAGACCCTGACCTTGGGTTGGGATGGGGAAGCAGTTCAGGAGAGACAGAACACCCACAGCCTCCTAAAGTGAACGGTGTCAGAGGGCCAGGGCAGCTTCGAGCTGATGATCCCTCCTGCAATCTCCAGCAAACACATTTCACTGAGTCACCAAAGGAAAAAAAAAAAAACCAAAACCAAAGCCCAAGAATTTTTGCTGATAATTTTTTCCTCCCTTTCATCTTAGAGAAACATAATGCTTGGCTGGATATACTCAGCCAAATGTCCTATGAATTGGGAATCTCCCAAGCTTTTTTATTTAAAGAGCTCTTGATATTCTTTTCCAGTAAGTCAGCATTACTGCAGTAAACACGGAGCCTTTCATAACCTTGCTATGTGTGATCCCTTCTGAAAGTCACTCTGCAATCAAATGTACTGGGATTTCATAATAGTAATTTGCCACTCTGTCAGAAATAGGCTTATCGTGCTGCTGTCACTGGTATCATGTGAACATCACTCAGTTTGCTGTGCCCTTCAAATGAAAGCCAGTGCTCTGAGCCAGTAGTAGAGAGAGAAAGAGGAAAAAAACCCCAGAGTAAGAGCACATTAACTCTTTAAAGCCAAGTACAGCCTGCAACTGAAGGAGGAAGCTTCAGAGCTGCTTTCTGTGGTGTGGGTGCCTGTCTAAACATCAGTAATACTCACTGGGTAATAAAGTTGCATTTTTTTCCAACCCACCTGAAATCTCTGGATAAATCTGTTCCTGCTGTCTCTCATTCTGTGGAGTGTGGCATCTACTAATTGCCAACACCACTAGAAAGACATCATTCCAAATGCCCACAGGCTGTCAGCAGTTATTCGGGTTTTAAAAATGTATTTCCATCCTTTTCTGCTTTTTTTTTGCAAATGTTTTTGTTCATAGTTTCCGAAACTTTTCCTGTAAAAAGCCTTAGAGATTTGGAATTCACAAAGAGAGCTTTACTGAAAGAAGCAGTAGGTAACCTCCTTTAAAAGGGCTTCTCACCTGCAGGCACACAGCTGAAACAGTGCTTTGCTCAGAACTCCTCCTCCTATGAAATCACACACAGAGGAAAAACTCTTCAGTCATTTCCCCAGTTGTGTCAACGAATGAGGGGGAAAAAAGAACAGTCATGTAGCTTAGACTGACCAAACCAGCTTGAACTATAGAAACTTGAGTGGATTTTTGCAGTGACAAGCATCACTGACTGAAAAGCGACTGGCCCCTTCCACTTGACACCCCCCCTGCAGATATTTGTAAACATTCATCAGCTCCCCTCTCAGGCTTCTCTTCTCCAGGCTGAACAGCCCCAGGGCTCTCAGCCTTTCCTCATCAGAGATGTTCCAGTCCCTCCAGCATCTTTGTAGCCTCTGTTGGACTCTCTCCAGTATTTCCCTGTCCCTCTTGAACTGGGGAGCCCAGAACTGAACACAGTACTCCAGATGTGGTCTCACTAGTGCAGAGTAGAGAGGGAGGAGAATGTCCCTGGACACATTTTTCTTTATGGACCCCAGGATACCACTGGCCTTCGTGACCACAAGGTCCCATTGTTGTTCCATGGATAACTTTATGTGATTCTCTCCACTGACTGCATAGGGAACCAGTGTCAGGCAGCTCTGGGTAAGAGTTGACTTGAGTCTTCCATCATTTCTCAAGAGAAAGTAGAGTAAGAGATGTTCAAACTGCTCCTAGGTGCCACACTAAAATCTAGACATCCCTAGAAGCTTGTACTGATTTATTCCAGGAGGCATTTTTAAACTGATGTGTTTAGAGCTGCCCAGCATTTTACATGGACGCCGTTGAATTATAGCTTCTATATATGTTTAGCTGCTGTTGGATGATCCAGAGTACAAGTTTTGCTAAAAAAAAAAAGAAAATAATAATAAAAAAGTACATTAAAAAAAAAAAAAAGAAGAAAAATATTTAAATGGAAGAAAAAAGTCAACAAACAAAATGGTTTGACTCAGATGGTCCTTGAGGTCCCTTCCAACTTGGTATTCTATGATTTATGAATGCTTTGGTTTCATTTAAATTCTTATAACTCTTGTGTGTAGACAAGTCTGAAGTCTTACAGCTTAGCTTCTTCTGCAGACACGTAAGGTGGGCTCATCAGTGTTTTCTCCTGAGCACTACTGAACTCAAACAAATAACTTACAGTGCTAACGTTTTATCCTTTACTGTGTAAACTTTAGTGATGAATGTCACATTTCTACATTTTTTTAAGAGGACAAAACAGTGAACATTGAGGTGTGAGACTTAGTGTAGAGAAGGACCCAGTTTCCCTTTGGTTTTGCTGCTTTATTACATTTTGACTGAACATAGTGGTTTAATGGAAACTAAAGGAAAACACTGCAGACAAAATTTGTTCTCGGATGGAGGTTGGGATCACTTCTTCAAAGGGTGTTTGCAAAAACAGCTCTTCATGCTTTAGACCTTGTCACCAACACCCAGAGCATATCAGCATGTTGGCATTATCTGTAACACATGCCTTGGGGAATAAACACAAGGATAGAGCTAAACCGAACATCTATATATAACTCCAATGAAGGAATATATGAGCTGCAACTTGTCAGGTATTTTCCCTAATGAAGGTTGATCTCTGAGAAATTAGCACCAGGGGGGTCTGCAGACCACATGCTCTGGCACGTAGTCTAGGGCTGGGAGTTTTAACTCTGTAGTCCACCCAGTGTAAACTCTGTGCATCCCTTTGTGCTGCAGACGTGTCGGGGGAAGTTCTCTGCTGTCTCCCACCACCGTGGATCTGCAGTTGTGCCAGTCCAGGACTTGATTACACTTGACTAATGATTTGCTGATGTAGGTCTGGCCAATTCTCCCCATCTGATCTCCATTCTAGCTTTGTGGTCAGCTTAGGTTCAGGTCAAATCAATCGTATTGAAAACTGTGTCACACAAGCAAGATCAGATTTGTTTCCTAGAGATCGTTAAGGGATAGCTTTTTCTAGGAGAAGGGTTGTTTAATAACCAGTGAGCTCTGAAAATCAGCAATAGCTAGAAGACAGTTAAAAACTTTCTCTTTCTCCCATGGGAGACAGAAGTCTTCAGCTTTACTTAGCACAGAAAAAATACACTACAAAATCAAAAAGAAAACCCCTACTGTCAGTGAAAGAGATATGGCCCAATTTCCCAATGTGCTGAGCGACCTTGCTGGAAATGCAGAAAATTAGTTCAGTAGTTAATTAGCATCCTTGGACCTCACTACCTGCAACATTCACATTGACCTCTTGGTCTTCAGGCCTTGCTATTATTGTTTTGAGCTGTTTACCCTCATCTCTCTGATTGCATTGTCCCTCCTTCCCTTCCTCATTTTGACCACTATTCCAGTAATTATGGATCCAGGAGAAGATGGTTTCCACATGTCCTTTCTAAGCAGCATGTTGTAAGGGTCCATTTCTTGTCTCTTCAGTTGGTTTTGAGTGATTCCTTTCATTTGTGCACTCTTCTCTAAGTTAAGCTCTTTCTTGCAGGCCTGATAGCAGATTAGTTCCTCCCAATCTTTCTGGCTTAAGTTTTTTTTTTTCTTTTTCAAGCAGATGAAGCATTTTATGGCTAAATGCTGGAGTACTTCTTGCTTGGTATTTAGTGTAATTGCCTTTATAACCCAGACAGTTACCCATTACAATATTAGCAAGCTATAAAAGTAATCAATGGTGAATAACTGACATACAGCTAACAGGGAATCGGTTAACTGTGTCATAAATAGGCTAATGCCTTCCTAGGAACTCCCGTGGAGTTCTTGCTGAGTTTGCCTCTGTGTTGAGCCAAACCAATTCATGCCACCAACCGGATCCCTGCCTGGCATGGTTTTGTATAATACAGCAGGATCAGGATAATGAACCGTAAGGTCCTCTCCATTTCATCAGCTTTCTCTGCTGTCCTAGGAGCCGTTTCTTGATGCACCCCTATTTGCCTTCTAGACTTTGTTATTTAGTCAGCAGATAAGGGTCAGGGGGACGGTGGGTTAAAGGTCTAGGTATCAAAATGAACATATCCACGTTAATTAATTAAAAGAAGACCCAGGGCTTTCTTTGGAAAGCAGTTTTCTTTCACTTAACTGAATTTGAACTGAAATCTCTGCTAGCTTATTTATGCAAAGTTGTGTGAATATCTGCACGGCGTTTGGCCTCCTTGGGAAATTACATTTGTTCAAATTTGCTATGCTTTTCCAGAAGTCCTCCAAAGGCGTGTTTGGGTCTGGATGAACATGCTGAATAGATAAGGTTATAAGAGGCAGCTGGGGTCCAGGAGTTTTATTCATTGTCCTCTGCCACTGACCCCATGGTCACCACCTAGTACATGGAAATTGTGGTTATTTTCCATTCAGAGGCAACTGGGAGAGCATTCAGGAGGATATTCATCTGTAAAACATTCAGGCTCTTGTGTTATGTTGCCTGCCTACAGTCTCCGTTCTCCATCTGCTGCACGGTCTCCCATTATGCAAATGAAGGAAGCTTGCTTAAAGTTTATTTCTTAATTTAATAAATGTGATTTAATAAATCTTAATGTAATACATTTCTAGTGAATGAAAGGATAGCTTGCTGCATAAAATAGCATCAGCTGTCAGACAGCCCGCGTGTTCACAAGGCTCTCAGGCTGCTTGAGGGATTGTTTTTCTTAAGAAGACAGGCAACACTTTGCCAAATCAGATCTGCAGCCCAGCTATGCCCGTGTCTTGCTTTCGATCATGGCCAGAAGTAAAAATTAACTGACCCATCACTAAAACGGAGCTAGGATAAGGACAGGGTGGCTGCCCAAGCAAGAGGGAGTTAGGTGCCATGCGACGCTAGACGTGGTTTTATGGTGGGGTCTGCAACGTCACATCTTGTTGGTCTCCCCTCACTGTCCCTACACAACAAACTTCCTTCTGGTTGTTTTTCCCCTGCTTGTCAGCAAAAGCAGAGACGAGTGGGCATTACATTTATCCCCTTGTGCAGAACTGCTTTTCTCGTGCATCCCACCAAGATCTGAATGTGCAATACACCAGGGAAAGGTGTTGGAAAAGACATTTCTGGACACGAATTGAGGCAGCTTAGCCTGGTGATCCCCATTTCCCACGATCCACAGTATCTGATGAGAGTTCACCACTGCAAGGTGAGAACGGACTGTTGTAATCACCTAATCACTTTGTCTGATCTCTTGAAACAAATAATAAGCACAAATTAAACCAGGGACTTCCCTGAATTAACTCCTCTTTGAAAGAGCAAAGGGTAAGAGACTCTCAGATCTTTTTTAATGACAGCACAGTGTGTCTCCACCAAGGCAACATGTTAAGCTGTCCATTCTGGGCTAGAAAACACCTACTCGAGCACTGAAGGCTAGCCCAGTTCTTGCTTTGATAGCTACCTCATGGAAGGAGGTTTAGACTCTGAATTCAAAGGCATCCTGGAGAGGATGGTCAGCATTTAGGAGACCGCGGCATCTTGTATCAAGGAACTCTGAAGGAGTTTTCAGGTTTCTGCAGAGGGGGCTTTACTAACAGCACTGTACATCGTGGCTTTTCAAGCAGGTTTGGTCTGTGGGTAGAAGGAGCCAGTTGCCATGCTGATAGAAAAAGGTCTAAAAATGGTAAAACATACCATCTATAAGTATAGTTTCCCCAGTGAATAACTAGGATATATCCTTTGACAGAAGCAGAAAATCAAGATGGAAACCAAACTATTGAAGCTTCAGTAAAAGCGAAGAGGAAAGAAGCAATTAGTTACAATCTCATTATGTGTACTCTGTTCCTGCAAGGATGGCTATTCTGACCTCCCTGTAGCATCAATGATGATAACCCCTCTCAGAAGGATGGAAGAGCTGACTTCTGAGTCAAACATTGGGTTTTTTCCCCATTTTCTTGGGTTCTTTTTCTATTTTCTTCTTTTTATTTTCCATCATTATCATTGGAAAAAACCCAACAGACAACCACCCTGCCCTCATAACAAACCTTGGGGTCAAATGTTCAGCCACTTTAAAGAACTATGGACAGGAAAGCACATGCATGTGCTGAAAAAGGCAACTGCTGGGTGATGAGTTACATATGCAAGGAACCAGCATACATATGCAAAAGGAGACTGGGAAGGCAATCTCTGTGAGGCACCAACAGAGGCATTTGTTTTTGGTCACAGACACAATTGTAATTGTACTTTTTTTTTCCCCCCTTGCATTGTTAGAACTTTTTCATGAATACATTCATCTTCCTATTAATGTCAGCATTTTATTTATGCACAAAAATTAGCTGTCAGTGTTTGGGGAAGACAATGACACCAACTTTACATCAGTTTTTACTCTTTTCCCTCTCTTTCTCCAGTGTGTGTAGATTAGTTAGTAAAGAAAAAAAAAAAAAAAAAGAGATTTGCTTTCTATCTACCCAAAAAGCAAAACTCATCTTTTTCTTTTAAAAATCCAAATAATCGTGCCTTAAAAAAAAAAAATAATTAAAAATTCAAATTATAAAACCCACCCTCTGTGTAGAAAACCTGTTTTTCTACTTAAAAACATGGAAAAAGTATCACCATTTGTCCCTGGCACTTACACATGAGCATCATTAATCATCCTGCTGAAGCAAAAGGTTTGTCTCTGAGAGCCAAGAGTAGAAGTCAACTGTTGTGGCCAGTGTATGTAACCACTGTAGGATGTATGAAGCACAGAGTTGTCCTACCTTTAGTGTCTAGGAGATGTTCAAGGATGTTCATCTCCTGTGAAGGTACCACCACCTTGTGTCTGCCACAGAGGAAAACCCTTTGAGGAAAGGGGTGTGTATAAATGCGTACAACTTAACACCAAGCGTAGGCACGTGTTTGTACCTACCCTTGCTCATGCTGTGGGTGCTTTAAGTGGGAGTTTCTGCACATGTTTTGCTGGTGCAGTGACAGTCAGGCGTGCCTTCCTTGGCCACATTTGAAAGATCATTTTATTTTCCCTCATCTCGTTCGGTAGGGTGAGAGATGAGTATTCAAAGCAACCCACAGAAATGACTTCACATCCCACCTGCCCACCCAGGTGAGCGCCTGCTCTTCCTTTCCTCAAACATAAAGCAAAAGACTCATTATTCTGCCTGCTGTTCCCTTGCTTGGTATCAGGGATATTAGAAAGATAAAAGAGAAAATTGCTCTCACTTCTGAGTTTGCATGCGTGGGAGGAGTGTTTAAGAGCTCAGATTTCTGGTCCAAAGCTCTTTTCAGCAATTTAGCAAACCCTTTACCTATTTCCTGCAGATGCCTACAATAAAACTTTGAAGGCAAGCATGGGAAAGAAGTGCTCAGCTGATATTAGAATCATAGAATCACAGAATGGTAGGGGTTGGAAGGGACCTTGAAAGATCATCAAGTACAACCCCCCTGACAGAGCAGGATCACCCAGGGCAGCCCACACAGAAACAGATCCAGGGGGGTCTTGAAAGTCTCCAGAGCAGGAGACTCCACAACCTCTCTGGGCAGCCTGTTCCAGGCTCTGTCACTCTCACAGGGAAGAAGTTTTTTTCTCATGTCGAGGTGGAACCTCCTGTGTTTCCCCTTGCTACCATTACCTCTCATCCTATATCACAGGGCACCACTGATAAGAGACTGGCCCCTTCTACTTGACACCCAAGTGTGAAGTTAGAATCTTGGAAGGGCACTGAGCACAGAAATCTCCTCTGCTCCTCTGGAAACTAGACCATGGCAATAGGGACCACGTGGGAAAGACCACCATTGTCCTCCCTTGCAGTCACTTGAACACTGCAAGGTCATGGAAAAATCCTCCTTGTGTATCAGGCTAAAGTGTTGTAAGAGGACACGGTAGGGCTGTGAGTGGGTGTAAAGCAAAGAGACTTCCAACAGCTGCCAGTCCTGCTCCCACCCACAACAGAGAAAGGGCAGAATAGTAGTGTTTGAAAAAAACACCAGTCCCACCAGAGACTCCATCACACCAAGAAGGCACCTTGGCCCTGCAGTCTGGCTTGTCTCCAGCGGGGTCTTATTGACACATGATTGCTTCCCCTCTGTCCTCCTGGGTCCTGAGTGACTCGGGGAATGTATGCACAGGTTCCTGCTTCAAATGGAGACACAGCTGGTCGAACACCTCCTGCCTTATAGCAGCAGAGATCTAAGTTGGCCTTCCAAGGTAAAAATTACATAGGTTCTGGAAACTGCATCCACCAAGGGATCAGCTGTGTGTCATAGATGCAGAATGAACAGGGCAAGATGCAGCATGAATAGGTGGACTGTGAGGAGGATGTTGTCACCTCTAATAACTCCTGAGGATTTAGCACTTGAAGAAGCTGCCAGAGCTCCAGCAAGGAGCTGTTATCACCTCCAGTGGGAAGGTCTGGCTCATTCCTTGCTGACCCTGTGTCTCTGGCAGCACCTCCTTGTATTCATCTGGGTGCTCATAATGGATCAGGGAGATAAAAGAAGTATCTTTGCAGGAAATATCTGTGTTGACTGCCAAGGAAGCTCTTTTTTTGCACTGGCAATGAACAGTGCTTTGTTTTCTCCATCCCAGCCTGATTTTGGCTGGTTCCCTCAGGATTGGATACAACTACTGGGTCCAGGATGAAGGAGGGTGGGTAGAGGGTGTCTCTTGGCTGTATCCTTTTCACCTCTTTCTTTTTTTGGAACTGCTCTATGCATTTCTCTTCCTGGACCTTTCCCCCGATGGGCAGTCGAAGGTGGGAGTTACCATTTACTTGCAAATGCTGCTCGTTGGTACCCTGCCTGACATTAAGCAGAAGAATGAGAGCAAAAGAAAACTGCTTTGATGGATAAGAGTCCATTCATCTATTCCTACATTTTTTTGGGTAGCTCACTGAAGGTATTTTTTAGGCTCTCTCTCTCACACTTGGCCTTGGGAGACTTGGTCTAGGTTTGCAAAGGAAGATGCAGAAAGTCATTAGCACAGTCCCTTAATAGTTACCAGAGAATCAAAGAATCATTAAGGTTGGAAAGGACCTTCAAGATCATCAAGTCCAACTGCCTACTAAAGATTATCAGGACCACTAAACCATGTCCTGAAGTGCCACATCTATACATTTTTTGAACCCCTCCAGGGATGGTGATGCCACCCCCTCCCTGGGCAGCCTGTTCCAAGGCATCACCACTCTCGCAGTAAAATAACTTTTCCTAATATCCAACCTAAACCTCCCTGGAGCAACTTAAGCCCATTTCCTCTGGTCCTATCACTAGTCACCTGGGAGAAGAGACCAACACTCACCTTAGTGCAACCTCCCTTCAGGTAGCTGTAGAGAGCAATAAGGTCTCCTCTCAGCCTCCTCTTCTCCAGACTAACCAACCCCAGGTCCCTCAGCTGCTCCTCATAAGACATTTTCTCCAGACCCTTCACCAGCTTTGTTGCCCTTCTCTGACCTCACTCCAGCACCTCAATGTCTTTTTTTATGCTGCATCAGAAAAAAAATGAATCAGAAAAATAAGCAAACTGCAGGCTTTTATTTGACTTAGATATTTTTTCAGGATGCATAAATCTGCAGAGATCCCCAGGGTTTGGCTGAGTAATATTATAGGGGTAGATTCCTAAAGGGCTCAGCCCCAAGTCCTGTGTAGTGCAGAACAGTGCCCAGGGAATCACAGAATCACAGAATGTTTGGGGTTGGAAGGGACCTCTGAAGATCGAGTCCAACCCCCTTGCCAGAGCAGGACAAAACTAGAGCAGATTATGCAGAAATGCACCCAGACAGGTCTTGAAAGTCTCCAGAGAAGGAGACTCCACAACCTCCCTAGGGAGTCTGTTCCAGTGCTCTGTAACCCTCACAGTAAAGAACTTCTTCCTCATGTTTAGGTGGAACTTCCTGTGTTTGAGCTTGAAAGGGTCTGGGGCTGCCGAGAGCAGAGTGTAATGCTTGTTTCTATCTCAGCTTTTTGCTGTGGGCTGCATCTCTGATCATTTAAGCTGCTTCTTCCCTCTGGTGTCAGTGTTAGCAACCCTCTACGTCCCTTTGTGGATCATCTTTGTGGACTCCTCTGGACTCATTCCAACACATCTATGTCCCTCTTATGGTGGGGACACCTGAACTGGACGCGGTGTTTGAGGTGGGGTCTCACAAGAACAGAGTAAAGGGGGAGAATCACCTCTCTTGATCTGGCCACACTCCTCTTGATGCATCCTAGGATCTACACTCTTCTTGATGCATCCTAGGATAGAAAAAAGAAGCGGGGTATTGTGCTCTTACTGGGACTCTTCCCAAACCTGAACCAGTAAGCCCTCTGAGGTAGCACACACCCAAGTAAGAGTTTCCTCAAGTAATAATGGTGATGAATAGGCATATACTTAGGTAGGCTTGTTGCAATAGGAAGGGTGATGCTCTGTGTAGTCTCCTTTCATTCCAGTTGTGAAGCATCAGTTAATGTTCCAGGATGTAGTTTGGATGATCATTTGCCCTGATCGAAGGGACACCATGCAAGGTTTTCCAGCCACTTTCCTCATCACTATCCTAAATATAAAAAATAAGAGCTCTTGTTAAGAGGTCATTGGTAAATCAAGTTTCCGCCAACACTATTTGTTTAAAACTGACTCCAGTTCCGTTCGACTCCCTTTTATGCTCTCAATAATGCAGAAGATAACAATGTTGATGAATATTGTCCAGTGAATGTAAGGAGAGGTCTGACGGGAAAATGAGTCATCTTATCTCCCTCCCTGCACTTCCAGGTGCAACCTTCTGTCTGTGTCTCCGAGGGGTCCCCAGTGATTTATTGATATGGCAATCTGATTTTGGTAATTAAAATTGATTTTCAGCTTAAGCTTTGTAAATACACTGATCCATAACAAACCTGGGTCATGTTCCGGGGGTGGGTGGGAAGGGGGAATAAGGGACTGGGGATGCCAGAAGGAGTGGTGGTGGATGACAGCCAAAGAGCTGGAGGAAGAGAGAGACAGGATGAGATTATGGGGACGGGTGGCTATCAGTCTGTGAGGTGGAGGAGGGTCTGCAGGCTATCCAACAAAAGCCTTGCACGGTGCCTGGGAACGCTGCTGATCCTGATGCAGTCACCGTTGTTGTTGGACAGCAGCAGGGACACACTGAACCTGGATTCCAACGTTATCGCTGCTGGTGCCTCCAAGGGCAGCCAAGAAAAGCAGCTGGAGCTGGGAGCAAAATGTTGCTCGCTGCTGAGACATGATGTGGAAAAGAAACACAAGGAGCAACTGGCTTCTTGGGAGAGCTTTGGTGACTGTGATATGAAGCCGTCTGCTCAGGTCTTCTCCGTAGCCTGCTTTGGATGTAAATCCACAGATATTAGTCTGTTGGCTGTAGATGAGGAGCTGAAAGCACAGCAGCTGCCTGCTGGAGGGCTCTGCTCCTGCTGCCAGAGCCCCATCTGCCCACTGCTCGATGCAACCTTCTCTTCCCAAACCTCTCCCCTTTCCCTTTGAGGGTGGCCTCTCCCTGTGGCAAGGGGAGATGTCGTGCTGAACCCGGCTGTGCTCACCCTGCACATGCACAAAAAGTCCTCTGCTTTGAGCATGCTCCACGGCAACATGAGCCAGAGGATAAAGCCTGTCCCTGGGAGGATCTGTGCTCCTTTTGGCACTGATTTGGGTGAGACCGAGCATGTTTTCCTTCCTACTCGTGCCTCAGTTTCCTTGCTTGTTCACTGGAAGCACAGTTTGGTTTTCCTTCTGTGAGCAGCCTCGGGGCTGGCAGATCCCACAGCCTGTGCAGCCAGGCTGCCTTTGACTCACACCTCTTTCTGGAGGAGGAATGATCTCCCTAGGCTGTTCTCATCCTTGGGGCTAATAAACGGAGCTCTTGGGAGAGAATTGCACCTTGTGAAAGGCCGGGAGCTCTCCGAAATCCGAGCAGAAGAGATCTCCAAGCCTCAGCCTCTCCACATCCTTCTTCCCCGGGCCAAGCACTTAAATAACTCACTTTTGAGGTTGAGAAGGAACATGGCAAGCCAGCCCACGCACTGGCTGTTTTCTGCTTCTGAGACCTTTTTCGAAGCCAGCTCGTTTCTATAGCACGACTTCTTCCATTAGCCGATAATCTCGCTGTACAACCTCCCCAATTGCTTTTGGGAAATCTAAGTGCACAGCATCTATTACATTTCCCTTGCCTACCTTGGCAGTAATACTGTAGCTTCAAAGAACTCCAACAAGTTAGTTAAGCAAAAGACCTCCTGCTTGTAAATCCATGCTGGCTGTCTCCTCTAATCCAATTACGCCTTACAAGGTGCTCCCTCACTAAATCCTGAGAAATTGTTTCTGATATTTTTACCCACGATTTATGCTAAGCTACTCGGTGTATAATTGCTTGTCTAATCGCGTGCTCCGATTCTTGAATAATGGTGTTGGGTTTGACATTTTTGCCGTGCTCCCGTGTCAGCTGAGAACGGCTAAAATATTATTCCTTAAGGCTTCACTCAGTCGCGCGCTCGTGGAGTTCAGCTCACGGCACCAA
>WUAM01000431.1:98505566-98521698 GCA_024336885.1 Actenoides hombroni | reverse complement strand
CTCCTTCTCTGGAGACATTCCAAACCCACCTGGATGTGTTCCTGTGTGACCTGCTCTAGGTGATCCTGCTCTGGCAGGGGGGTTGGACTAGAGGATCTTTCAAGATCCCTTCCAACCCTGAACATTCTGTGATACCAGAGTGGTGCTTTACAAGCTGGCCTGGTTTGCAGGGTGGATGTGGTTAGCCTGTCCTCCAGCCTGAGCTCCCACAGATGAGGTGAGCTTCTCCAACACAAGCTCCATTGCTGAGATCTGAGTTTATAGTCCTGCTGGACAAAATAAAAATAATGATTGCAGGGACCTGGAGAAAGCAAAGCAGAAAAAGTAAAAATGAAAACCAGTTAGTTGAAGGTCGAATTGCACTCTGACCCTGTTCCTTTCCCAGGAGATTGTAAGTGGGTTTTGTCCTGAGCTTATCAACAGCTGGCAGCTAGAGGAGCTAAAGGATGCTCTGGGAATTCAGCTTTATTTACCAAGCTTGGGACTGCTTGTCTAACTACCAGTAGATGTTGCTTTGATTTCCTTCCCTTTGGTGGGCAGTTTGAAAAGCATCACTCAATCTCACTTTTTCTTCTCCTTGTCTCCTTGAATTCATGATGAGTGAAAATTAATTGTCTTCACTCACCATTTTTGCCACTGAGAATGTGAAGCTGTCTTGGTTTTCAGTGGTCTCTTATAATGGAGGCAATGATTTCCCAAGCAGGAGCAGAATAGCTGGTGCTGCAGACAGATCTCCCAGCCTTCTGCTCATTAATGGGTTATTAATGCTTGTCAACAATATAAGTTTATCCAAATGATGATCTACTGAAGTTTGTTCTGTCTCAGACCCTGCATCTTCAATGCTTTGGGTCTGAGTTCCCACTCACCTCCCACCTCCACATATCCTGCATCTAAAGTGTCACCACAGGTATTTTGAGCATAACACCTGATCTTTTAATCCCCTTCTGGAGAAAGGTTTATTTACAAAAGATTATTCGTTTGGCTTGGTTTGGTTTTTTTCTTTCTCCAAAACCAGCTCAGCATTTCTAAGTTCAGGTACACAACTCTCAAATTACTGAAAGTTTGTGACTCTCTCTCTGATGTGCTGAGCCAAATAGCAACTCATTGCATACTGTTAGTACTCGATGAATTGAATTCAGTGAACCAGCATCTCCCCATGGAAGTGCTTTCCCAGCCAGCTCCAACCATAACCTGTTCTACAGTTCAGTCCTTGCAGTGAGCCCGGGCAGCGACTCTGCAGGTTCATTGCAGGAGAGAATTTCCCCAGGACAATGAATAAGGTGGTTGTTTATTTGTTTCCCCTCAAGCTTCCATTCTAAACAGCATCCATGGAGATGTATTTGCAAGCAAAGGCAGGGAAATTAAAAATGGGTTTGGAGCTTAGTGCTTTAACATGATTTTTAATTTAAAAAACCCCCAAAACAACAAACTAGAAGTTTTAGAAACATAGAATCATAGAGTCATAGAATCATAGAGTCATAGAATCATAGAATCATGGGATCGCAGAATGGTTTGGGTTGGAAGGGACCTTAAAGATCATCTAGTCCAACCCCCTTGCCATGGGCAGGGACACCTCCCACTAGACCAGGTTGCTCAAAGCCCCATGCAGCCTGGCCTTAAACACATCCAGTGATGGAGCATCCACAACTTCCCTGGGAAACCTGTTCCAGTGTCTCACCACCCTCAGAGTGAAGAATTTCTTCCTGATTTCTAATCTCAATCAACCCTCTTCCAGTTTGAAGCTATTACCCTTTGTCCTATCTCTACAAGGCCCTGTAAAAAGTCCCTCCCCAGCTTTCCTGTAGGACTCCTACAAGTTTAGAAGTCTTAACTATAGTTCTTCAGTCTGTAGGAATTAGAGAATACAGAGATACCTGGTACAAAGCCCTGCCTTTTGTAGGATACTTGCACCTTTTATGAAACTTCTGGCCCAACCTGACAGCAGAAATAGGAGATGAAGAAGGGTGGATATTAGGTTTTACAAGCCTTTCAACTCCTAAGTAATTAAGGAAGCATTTCATACAAACCGAACTTCTAACTCATGCTTTAATCTCAATTATTTTACCAAAATGGTTTCTTAGTGAATCTTTATGCTTGAAAACACCCCTGGGCATTTGATACCCATCTGTGTGATGCTGGGGTAGCTGGTGGCCTTTAGCTCTGCTTTCTGCTCTATCAATCTCATCATTCAAAGAATAAACCTCCTGATAAATGGCAGCATCAACAAAAAGGTTAATATTTTTGAAAGCTAGATAGATCTTTATTGAGCTGCCATTTTGTGGCAGTCATGCAGTCATATTAAGGAGGAGTTTGCCAGTTTCTAGGTTGACTAATTGGTCTCCATGCTCTCCTTTGCATGAAGAGCCATGCATCAACTTCTGCTTGACAAACTGTATGAAAAACAAATTAAAAAAAAAATCGTGAATAAAGCCAAGGAAATGGAGAAGCTAATACTAAACTATGACTAAATATGCTGTTGAAACAGAGTTTTGCTGAGATCAGATCAGTAAATCAGACCTATTACAAGTCATAGGAAAATTAATTCTTCAGATTCTTTTATGAAAGGATTAGCATTTCTGCAGAAAACAGACATGTTTTTTGGGGGAACTGTTGAATCCATCTAATTCCTCATTCAAAAAAAAAAATAAATTCAATTTTGATGAATTTTAGTAGGATACTCTGAATTGGGAGGCTGGACTAGCTGACCTTCAAAGATCCCTTCTAGCCCAAACTATTCTATGGTTCTGTGATTCTATGGAATAAAATGTAGGAATTGAGAAGAGTTCAGGTAGTAGGAACTACCAGTGATAGTCTCACTGATACTACAGGGCATTTAAATGCAGAATCCCTTTCCCTAATTGCCTATATAAGGATGTTTAGGATTTTTGTTAGTTGAGGAATTAGTAAGGAAAAATTGCAAAATTTGCAATAATGCAAAACCAAAACCCAAACCCCAACAAACATAACACTATGGGAAAAAAAACAAACATGGAAAGGGAACAACATTTAAAATGACAAAGAGGTCGTGAAATCTTTATCTTTCACTATCTTCCAGACCTCTTAATGCAGTACCTGGAGGTAGAGGTGAGAATCTCTGTTGTGTTGTTCTTCTCATTGACACACTGCGCTTGGGGCAGAGCAGGCAGTGGAGGATGTGACTTGGTTTTGGTTTCATGGACTTCTGTGGATGGCGATCAGAGCTGGGATTTTTGGAAGATCAGTCCTCTTGTTCGAAGATTTGTTGATGTGTTCCTTTTTGTGTTCCTTTTAATTTCTTTTCTTTATAAAGATTACTGTTTTCCAGGACATCTCTCCAATGTCTCAGAGCAAATCAGTAGGAGAGGATTAGGGGCTTTTTTGAAGCCGTTCTACCTGGTGTAATCAGATGGGAATTCCCTTAGTTAATCTCAACCTGGTAAATACCTCTTATGCCACCAACCATCATCCTCCTCTTTCCCAGTGTTGCCAGTATCAAAGATGCTCTAAATCTGTAATGCACTGCAAACCAGCAAAAAAATCGCATTGATGCGCTAATACTTGAGAGTGCTGGAATGGTCATTTCACTGTGAACTGTCTTAAAAAACCTCTACTGCAAATAGCTCACAAAAGCTCCAATATAAAACCTCAGGAAAAAGATGTGGAAAAGGGGAACCTAACCCAGCAAGCTAATTGCTGGAACATTCATGCATCAGCAGAAAACAAAACACATTTAGGGCGGTGATAAACGTCATCTCCAGTGTCTGGATGGCTAATCTAAAAGTAGCAATTCATACTTGTCTTGCAAATATGGCAATTACTGCAGTAGTCCCATTAAAGGCCTGGTCGCTGGGTCAGGCAACTTGTCTTCTGAAATCTATATCCTGATAGAAAAAAAATGTAGTTTAAAGCTGAGCAAGACAAAACTCACCTGCTGTAATAATAATGATAATAATAATACTAATAAACCAATAAAGTTTTCACTTCACATAAGGTCTGTGTGCCTAGCTAAGCTCTTTGCAGCACAGGCTGACAAATATCATTGCAACTATTTGACGACTACTTATAAATTCATAGAACTGAAAGGCACAAAGAGACGAGCGCGGTTGTCTAATGTGATCTGCATAACTCAGGTCACAGAAGTGCTCAGGGAGATGTGTGCTCTGAGCCTCAGCTCAGCAATACTGCATATCTTTTAGGAAAAACAAACTGTCTGAGCTAAATGTTTCCAGGCATTCAGTACCACTAGTGCCAGGCAACCCCCCGAGTCCTGGAGCTTCATGACGTCCTTGTGAGCCGCAGAGATGCTCCAACCCTTGCTATGCATGCAGAAAAAAAAAGGTGTGCTGCAGATTCATCCTACCTTCCATACAGGCTTCCTTCATAAGCATGGGAGATGAATAGTCCTGGATGGTGTTTATGTCCCTTCCAGAGACACATTGGCTATTGAAGTGAATTGGAGATGAAATAACTTGTGCAGATAAAGTTCTCTGGCCAGGGATGGACTTCATGCTCCTACCTGGCTGGGCTTCCCTCCTTCAGACTGGTCTGGAGAAAAGAAGGCTCAGTGGAGACCTTCTAGCTCTCTACAAACATGCTTGAAGAGGATGTAGACAAGTAACAAGTGGTAAGACAAGAGTAAATGGCCTCAAGTTGTGCCAGGGGAGATTTAGGTTGGACATGAGGAAAAATTTCTTCCACAAAAGAGTTTTCGAGCCCTGGGACACATTGCCCAGGGCAGTGGTGGAGTCTCCATTCCTGGAGGGGATTCAAAGCCATGTAGATGTGGTGCTGAGGGACATGGTATAGTGGTGCCCTGGCAGTGCTGGGTTAGTGGTTGGACTTAATAATCTTAAAGGTCTCTTTTTTCAAATGGTATGATTCTATGATTCTGTGTTTCCGTGCATCTTTGAGAATAAGATCTCCAAACAGGGAAGGATGTCTGAATATGATGATTCAAGAGCAATGGCTGAAACAAAACAAAACAAAACAAAACAAAACAAAACAAAACAAAACAGTATAAAATGTCACTTTTCCCTCAACATCTTGCAACAGGTACCTGTAAAATCTGTGTGTTCCTTTGGAGATGATGAAAGATTAGGGATATGAGCTGATGTGCTTTTCTAAAATACAACCCAAAAAGGTGATATTATAACTCGTGAAGTTAAAAGGTTCTGGGCTGCATTAAGAAATCTGTGTCCAGCAGGTCTAGGGAAGTTCTTCTGTCTCTCTACTCTGCCCTAGTGAGACCACACCTGGAATACTGTATCCAGTTTGGGGCTCCCCAGTTCAAGAGAGACAAGGATCTACTGGAAAGAGTCCAGTGGAGACTTAGAAGGATGATTAAGGGACTTGAGCATCTCCACTATGAAGAAAGACTGAGAGAACTGGGGCTGTTTGGTCTTGAGAGGAGAAGATCGAGAGGGGAGCTTATTAATGTCGATAAATATCTGAAGGGTGGGTGTCAAATGGAAGGAGCCAGGCTCTTTTCTGTAGTGCTCAGCAATAGGACAAGGAACAATGGGTTATAAACTTGAGCATAGAAGGTTTCATCTCAACATGAGGAGAAACTTCTTTCTTGTGAGGGTGACAGAGCCTGGCCCAGGCTGCCCAGAGAGGTTGTGGAGTCTCCTTCTCTGAAGACATTCAAAACCCACCTGGATCTGTTCCTGTGTGATCTGCTCTGGGTGATTCTGCTTTGGCAGGGTGAGTTGGACTCGAAGATCTCTAGACCACCTTCCAACCCCTAACATTCTATGTTTCTATGAAAGCCAGAGACACACAACTCTCCTCAGGTTCAGTCCCAGGCAATTGGAAGGAAACTCTCCTCCTCACCAGTTATTTTGGTGAAAGTTGAAACCGATCCTCAGCTGTCCTCTGGTTTTATTACACGTTCCTAATTTCCTGCTCTTCATAAATGCTGAGAAAAACACTCTCCTGATTCGGCAGGTGAAGGTTTTTCTCAACTCCTGCTGTTTGGTTAATAAACCAGGGGCAGGGATTGCTGTTGCTGGAAGAGGGAGGTTGGAATCCTCAGGAAGCAGAGGTGATATTGTTCCTTCAGGACCTACATTGCTGCCACCACACTGCAGGCATATGGAGAGGTAAGAGACAGACAGACAGATATCGCAGATCAGTAAAAGCCTGAGAAAGGCCGTAGTTATAATTTTACGGTTCACTGGTGTGAAGTGGAATCCAGTAAATAATAATAATAATAATAAAATAAGAAAAAATGTTCCCCACTGCCCCTTTCTGTTAGGTATAAATCTGGCAGCATTTTGCAAA
This sequence comes from Actenoides hombroni, assembly GCA_024336885.1. Taxonomy (NCBI): domain Eukaryota; kingdom Metazoa; phylum Chordata; class Aves; order Coraciiformes; family Alcedinidae; genus Actenoides; species Actenoides hombroni. The sequence continues at coordinate 98,515,437 of WUAM01000431.1, read as the reverse complement.
TGCATGAGTGAATTAATGGGAGCGAGCACACACGTGTCTGCACGCCTGAGAAGGAGCGTGGACAAAGACCCACGATATCCCAGCATGGGAAGGGTTGGAAGGGACCTTTGGAGATCATCTGGTCCAACCCCCCCACCAAAACAGTTTTACCCAGAGTAGGTTGAATCTCTCCAGAGAAGACTCCGCAGCCTCTCTGTGAAGCCTGGGCCAGGTTCTGCCACCCTCACAGCAAAGTTCTTCTTGATGTTGAGGTGGAACTTCCCGTGTTCCAGTTTGTGCCCCTTGTCCTATCACTGGACGCCACTGAAAAGAGACTGGTCCCAGTGATGCTGGGTCCTCTCTGCTGATCCTATGGGTGCTACGAACCTGTTGTGACTGGAAGGAGACCAGATCCAGTGCACAGACCTCAGGAGTGGGGATTTCAGCTACCTCAGCTTCCCTCTGCTTTGGCCAATCTATGCATCAGAGAATTACTTAAACCAAGATATGTGTGGCCACAGCAGTATTTAGACAGTCTTTAGATTGCTTTGATGAAAGTGGTGTCTGTTCTCAGGCCAATAAAAGCGTAAGTGTGTTTGATCTTCAGACAGCCACTTCAGTGCTATGCCTGACCTTCTTCTAATCCCTGATGCTTTTTATTCCCCGTCCCCTTCCTGAATGGCTCTGAGGACAGCAGGTGAAGAGTACTGGCCCTTTTTGTGCACATGTTTGCATCAGCTGGAGAAAGGGAAGAGTAAAGAGGAGCAATGAGGAGGTCACTGCTACTGAGGTGGGGAAGTCAAATGCTCCGAGCTCTGCAAAGAGACTCCAAACTCTTTGAAGCCACCGGCATCCTTCTGGGGTGTGGGTGAGACCTGGATGCAACAGTCCAGGAGGGTCAGCAGGGTCCTGCCAAGAGGCACGAGTGTCACTTTGCAATGCCTGTGGTGTGCCTGTGGGCCAGACCTGCTGGGAGGTACCGGGGCTGCCCTGGGAGAGATGATGCTTCACAGTCCCACCTGCTGGAGGTGGACAGGAGGAGCAAGTCCTTTAGCTGCATGGCATAGCTTGTGTTTCAAAGCTCTCTGGTGGCCTGGCCCTGCTCCTTGCTCTCATTTCTTTCCCCTTGCATTCTGTGCCAAACGGGCCTCCCGTTTTCTTTGTGGCTGGGGACAAAAGGGTATTTTGGGGTTGGGTTTTGGGTTGGTTTTTTTTTCTTTTTTTTTTGTCTCTTCACGGACTGGTGTGCACAGTGAAATGCACCTGAGCAAATCCTCCAGTCCAAATCAGATTGTGGGGCTTTTGTTTGGGATGTCCCCAAGGGAGGCAGGTGTAATAGGAGACACGGAGCCAGTGTGCCTTTGATCTTCCAGGTGGAGGGCTCCTTTAAGATGCTTTGGTAGGTTAATCCCGATCACTTTCAAGATGCCAGTTTGGGAACCACCTGGACGGAGTTGGCAAAGGCTTTGTGAGGTCCCTTGGGTCTCCATGCTTTATGCACAGGCCAGCTGGCAGTGTTCATCTTGCAGTCGTCCAACACCATCACCCCCCTCCAGACCCAGTCCTTGCCCCCCTGGGCAAGGCTTCTGCTCAGCAGCGGCTTTTGTGAGTTCAGTGCTTGGCATCAAGAAGCTGAAATGAGATCTTGCCGTTTCAGGCGGTACCAAAGCAGTACCAGGGAGTGTTGAAGGTCTTAAATCAGATTTGAATAAGTTATCTAAAGGGACAATAGTTCTGTTTCTCTACAGATCCTCATGCCAGCTTTTTTTCCCCCAAGAGATCTGGGTGCTGTGTATAACTTTCATAAAAAGAAAGCTACAGTGGGAGTCTCACCTTTCTGCTTTGGCTGCAGAAAAATGTGATGAGATTACAGGAGAGCAAGGGAAGGAGAAAAAAAAAATGATTGGAGAAAAGAAGAACCTTGTGTGCTCAGAGATATCACCAGGAGTCAGGAGAAAGGATGACCCCACTCGTGCTTTTGGATGGCAGCAAACCCAACTATATCAACACTTCTGCACCTCTGTGGTGCCTGTAGTCACAGGGAAACCACAATTTAGGGGGTCATCTCAATCTCAGGAATCACGTGTCCTAATAGCCCCACATGTTTTTAGTGCCCAGATTGATTGCATCTAACTTTGGGCTATTCATCAAGGCATTTTAGACAGGTGTAAAGCTACAAGATACAGGCACTGGATAATGCAGGGTCCCCCTGAGAGTGACTTCACACACATGAGTCTTAAAATGCCCTGCATTGAATATCCTAGGGAACATATTACTAATTTAGGTGCATCAGGGAGACCCCTGCTTTAGTGATTCATGGTTGTTCGAAGGAGTAATATTAAGAAGAATTGCCCCTGGATAAGTCTGAAGCTTCTGATGCTTCCTCCTGAATTGGGCCAAATGTCAGTTGGGTAGCATATTTGTATGAAAAATAAGACATTTTTTTATTCTTTGAGGAAATAGGTGATTTATTCTTTAAGGAAATAATGAAGTTTTATTGTGCAGGTACCTTTCTGCAAAGCACTCGAGTCAACACCACAGCCTGTTCCCACAGGGGAAAAAAAAAGCTAAAAATAGCATGAAGCCATCACTGACATCTCTTAAATGGCTTACTACTTGGCAACTTTTAAAGAGTATGAGGATTTTCCTAGTAGTGTTCTCCATGGGTCAATATTGGGCCCAAAGCTCTTGAAAATTCTCACGAATGAGCAGGAAGTTGATATTAAATCCCGCGGATAAAACATTCAGTGGTACAATGATTAGCTCAGCATTAGCGATGACGAGGACAGAGCGATTGGGTGATTTTGGCTCCCTCAAACAACACAAATGCAAAGTTCATTCGGCTTGTAAGAGACTTCCCCTTCCTCAACATGAAGAAGAACTTCTTTACTGTAAGAGTCGTAGAGCATTGGAATAGACTCCCCAGAGAGGTTGTGGAGTCTCCTATGGAGACTTTCAAGACCTGTCTGGGTACATTCCTGAGTGATCTGCTCTAGTTTTATCCTGCTCTGGCAAGGGGGTTGGACTTGATGATCTTCGGAGGTCCCTTCCAACCCCGAACATGCTGTGATTCTGTAAGGAGGAATGTAGGTCAGGCTGGGAAGTGGGGTACAGGGCCTAGAAAGCAGCGAGTGAAACGGATGGGTGGGGCGTTTCGTGCCATCCTTGTAAAGGTGTTTTCCTAAAAGAAATCCTCTGATCCCGGAGCTCAAAGGTTATCGTGAACAATAAACACTTTCACCTTCATTTAGACAATGACAGATGAGCCAATTTGACTCTCCTTCCCGCGGTACAGATTTCCTCCTCTAATTATTTTAGCGTTTTTGGTTTGGTCAGAATGAGAAACCTGAATCACTTTGGCTGGAGCTGCGGTGCCAGACTTTGCCTCTATCGTTTCGGTGTCTTGAGACCCCGTGGGGAGAGCGGTCGGAGCTGGATCGTTGGTTCCAGTCCCAGCCTCGGGTATTGCTCTTCCCGTAGAGATTCCCTGGGTATTTCTGCGTTTCAGTACTTGCACAATACACGGGGAAAGAACAGCCAGGTTATACGATAAATGTGTACTGAAACGATCACATTTACCACAGATTTGGAGCACCCTTTCAACACGGGCGAAAAGGGATCACGAACCAGATAACTGGAATAGCGAACGGAGAACATCAAAGTCTACTTTTCAATGGGATCCCTGCAGACGAGAATGCATTCGGTTGCGGTCTCAGTCACCTGAAAGCTTGGGGGATAGCATGTCTCCCCCTCCAGATGATAATCTTATACTGTTGAAGCAGCAAGTTTCACAGCATAAATTCTGATTTATTCAGCCACTTTTCCACACACAGAGAACGTTAAACTTTTGTTCAACGCTCACGATTGTTTAAGCCCGATTAAAAAACCAAATAAACAACAAACCCCAAAACCAACAAAACCGCCAAAACAAAACGAAAAAAACACACACAACCCCGAGAAGCCCGTCATATAAACTAATCGATAAGTGCATTTACATTTCTAATTTGGGCTGCAACAGTATGATTAGGGGAATCGGGTTATTACAGCCGCAGGCGAGCACCGCACGTCTCAAACACCCGCTCAACTGCGCGGCACTGCCCCGGCGCTTCTGCTCGGTTCAGACTTGCGCGGGGCGCGGAGGGCTCCAAAGGGAGGGAAGAAAGGAGGAAAAGACAAGAGAAAGCTGCCTCCCCCGCTCCTTGAGCGTTTGTCCAGCACAAACGCCGGCCCGGGGCAGCCCCGGGCCGGCGGTGCGGGAACCCCGCATCACCAGCGGGCTGGGCATCAGTCTCAGCCCCTCAGAGGCTGCAAGAGCCAGGATCTGCTGGGAGAGATACCGAGGCTTAGATTCTTAAATACCAACAGCACATGAGCTCCCGGGTATTAATTTTTACTAGTGTTAAGGAATAAACCCATTGCCCATAAACGTGCGGGAAGACCAAGTATGTTGATGTGTTGTTATACTGGTTTTTTTTTATATGACAGGTTATAAGATTACTCAGGAGGCCAATATAGCACGTTAAAGGGGCTCTCACGTCCTGTTTTCCTCCAATATGAAAGCTGGTGAAGTGACAATATTAGGGGTCATACACATTTAGACTCCCTTTATCACATGGAGGAATTTCACAGCAGAACACAAGGAGTGCATGAAACCTCAATTAGCTGATTTCAAGCTATCATCATACACTGGAGAGCGTGTGGGATTTTTTTTAAAGTTGTTCTTTTTCCTGACACTTTTATGCCAGAGATTCTTTTTTCCTGCCTTTGTGTGGGAAGAAGGAACTGCAAAGATCCTCAGAAAAACTGTGGTTAATCAGTAAAATATGATATTAGAATAATATATTAATATAAATTATTGATAAGATATTAAAATGCTGCTGTTAAGCGGAGAAAAGACAGTTTTGATGCCTGTAAGACTTTGAATTTTCAAGCTCAATTCACCGAAGAGGATGAAGAAATATTTTACAGTGTTAACATTTTGTTGTGAAATCTTGAAGCATCTCCATCACCGGAGCAGCCCTCCTCTCACTGAACTGCTGCTGTTAGTTTCAGCTATCTCTGGACCATCACCTGAGCACAGAGGTGGTGACCCCAGGACCCCACGGAAGGGACAATATCTCTGTGTGCTACGGGTGGGCCAGGCCCTGGGGAGGATGGGACTCTGAGGAAAGAGGTAGAAAGGACAGGGCAAAAATGGGCTGGAACTGCTTGAACTTAAATGCCGAAAAGGCTGGGAAGAGGCAGGTAACAGGATGTGTATGAAGCGCAAAACATGGTAGAGATGAAGAGGAATTTTCTGGGTAAGATTTTGTTTCCTTTTGGCAGGTGAAAGACAAACAAAGCATATTTTATTGGCGGCTAAACAGAGTTTTCAGCACTCTGGAATACACAGCTGAAAACAGCACATGTCCACCAGCAAGAATGTATGCTTCTAAAATATAATTACTTTGGAAAAAATAGCATTTTAATTTCAATTACAATTGTTCTATGAAAGACAGATGTGAACTGCTAAAATGTTTATAATGTGGCTTAACAGTAAAAAAAACAAATATTAATGAAATATGTTTCACTGATGGGATTTGATTGGCATGCTGTATTAATTACAGGCCTTTCACCTCTGAAACTGCTGTTCTAATCCTGTCAGTGCCCAGGGAAAACAATGTAAAGCTTGTTTATATATTCTAAAATGATACAGAATCATATAGGCATCTTTTAAAAAAAAATAAATTAACCTTGGTTTCACTACAGTGAAATACTTAAAAATGAGCATCTACCAACATATACATGCTGATCACCACCCTACAACCCCAATACACTGCAAATGTTTAAAGACACTGCTACGTGCATATGATATCTGTCAGATCTGGAATTTGAAAATTCAAATGTTAATCAAATTTCTCTGGCATGACACAGCCGAGGTCTCCAGCAGGTGGAGACAAGAACACTGGCATCCTTCATTTAAATAATAATATTGAAATTATCTATGAAGGGCAGCTGATTTCAGTACCACTAAGCCAAGGTGTCTGAAATCCATCGGTTAGCTTTAAAACTATCATGAGAGCAGTTTAAAAGCCTGGGATCTTAAACTATATTTTTATTCCTAGTGGCTGAAGCAGAGGGTACCTTCTGGTCACATTTGTTAAGTTTTTCTTTGAGGCCAGAAAGAGTGTGAACTTTCTTAACCTCAGGGGTAAAGTGTTGCTTGGCATGTGCCTATACCCAGGGAAGAGCCAAACCTCTTTCCATCGAGCACCCTGTGTGGATTCAGCGCAGACCAAGAGGAGACCAACACCCTTGACCCTGGAGCCAGAACCAAAGTTGACACCTGCACTGGCAGGGCAGTTGCTGCCTGCACAAGCCAGAGTTCTCCTGGCTTTAGAGGAACCCTCTGTCCACTTCCAGCCTTTGGCATCTCACGTCCCTGTGCACCCATAGGCAGGGAGATGCCAGAGCCCTCTCATTTCTGTACTGGCTAAGGGCATAGGCTGCTCTGCTGGGCTCTGCATGGCACTTGCATCTGGCAGAGCACAGGAGAGGACCCCTGGAGGAGATTCTACTAGGGAGAGAGTGGTTTAGCTCTTTCCATAAGTAGCAAATGGAGACAGAGACAGTGAGCTGTTTATGTAGAGCTCAAAGACCTTAAGTGCAAAGAAGCTCTTTGGTCCTTAAGCTTCCACCAAGCTGACATATGGGTACCCTGCACACAAGAAGACAGAAGAAGGAACCAGTGTTGCTAACTGGTGCTGCTAACTGGCGCTGCTAACCAGCACTTCTAATGTGTAGGGATGAAAGGCAGCACAAACAGCCTAAATAAATAGCATAACAACCCCCTCCTCAAGACATCAACCCTCTTCCTGCTGGTACTAGGAACAGGGTCCTGTGTGACAGAGACCCTCGCAGGTGACATCAGGAGAGCAGAGGGTCCCTCAGCTCCCTGCTGAGAAATCCTGTGTGGGACCTAAAATGATCAGCATAATCCATGGGCTGGTTTAGGTAAACAAAGACAATTAGTTTGCAAATAATAAGGATGTATTTTCCTCTGCAGTATAGACACTAACATTTAAAGCACTGCAGCGTAGTGAGCAATTTAGATCTTGTGTCAAAATGGAAGTGGAGGGGGGGTGGAAAGAAAGGATAATATTTTGAACTGTAACTCCCCTTTTAGTCTATTCTACATGTTCTGTGATGGGACATTTTATGAGATTTGGATACAACTCCACTAGCACATTAAAGTTTATTGTCCTTGAAAAAACGGATGCATCACTGATGATAGAAGACTTGGTGTTACACTGTCAATGCATATTTTATTTAATCTCTGTCTTAAATAGAACTCAGACCTTTGGACTCCATACAGACTTGGACTTTAGCCTTTTCCTGTAATTATCTGGTGTCTTGTTAACATTTTATGAGCATGTCTGTTTAAATAAACTTATTTGATGTGCATTTGTTTTGGCTGTAGCCTGCTGTATAGGATGGATGTGCTTTTCTCTCTGTTTTTTAAAAGAAATCAAAATAAAGCTGAACAATGGAACTGCAAGTGGAATAAATTTAAATATAGTGTTTGTTTCATTTAACAACAATACAATACAGTTGAAATCAAATAGACCTGACAAAATTATTTATGAGGATTTAATATTTATATGCTATGTGTGGAACAGTTGGATAATTACAAGTGTAAAGCATCAATTTGTTTGCCAGTTGCATTGACTGACTTATATTTGAGCAGTACAGGCACAATTTGTTTGCAGTAATGGGCTGTAAAAAGGCTGGAGTTTTAGAGGGCTTTTTAAAACCACCCTTCTACACTTTCTATTTGCCTTCTGGATACTTTTAGAGAAATGGAATATCTTCTGAATTTTTACCTGTTTGCGTGAGATGATCTTACTCATTTCTGTCTCTGCAATGATCTCAGCACACAGAAGAGGCACCAAGAAGTCTGAGGCATGGCCAGTCCTTCCCAACCACCTGCCCAGGGGCCTCAGCCCTTCCCAGGGAATCCGGGAAGGGAGCGCAGACATGCAGCTTCCTGCTGCTGACAACTGAAGGGCCCAGTGCACCCACCCAAATGCTGCTTTAGTAATTCATTAAGATGTGTAGATTGAGCACTCTCTATACCTCCTTAAAACACTGGATTAATCTCTTTCAGTTCTGTTGGTACCATTGGTCATACACTAAAGGTGTAAGGGTGTGTTGTGTGAGAGTTAAGTCATGCCTGCCAACATCTGCCGGCCTCATCATGTCCAGTGCAGTCCCAAGAAGGGAGGGAGACAGCTAATAACACAGGAAGCTTGGAAGAATGTTAAGCTATTTTTCTTTCTCTATTCTTTATGTGCAAAGTTTTCCTGATAAGGCTTTAAACTTCAAATGATGAAAATGAATCAAATTCAGAAACAGAAAGAAGTGTACCAAATTACATCTTGCCTTTCTTTACCACCTTTCACACCATAGGACATTCAAGAGAACTTGCAAATGTGCAGAGACGTGTTTGAATGCAGCAACTTTCAAAATAAACAGCATCAGCATAGATCAACATTCAACAAGCACTAAAAATAATTAAAGACATTAAACAAAGAAATATTTGCAGTTTCTTCACACTGCAGGAATGATTCAGTACTAACTCCTTTACCCTTTAGTATTTCAGCTCCAATAGCAGTACTTGAAGCAAAATCTTGTGCATAGCTTGGAGGTGGTAGGTGCTGATGTTTCTCTGCTCTGTCCTGCTCCCACCCTGTCCAGCCACCCTCCTGCTCCTGGGACTGGGACAAGACCCGTTTGGCACCAGGGCACTGGGCGGCATCGGGGCAAAGGCTCCTGTTGGTTTTGCCGAGTTCTCACCCAGACGCTCACCTGCCCTGATCCTCCAGGCCCTGGGCGATGGGCACAGCTCCCTGAAACCATCAATGTGTTTAGCTATTATCCTGAACAGAAAGCAGAGACTTTTGTGAGCACCTGAGGGGCTTTCCACAGATTTTCCATTTCTCCTGTTAAATTTTTAGCACAAACACAGAGATGGTTTGGTGTAAGCAAAAGAGCACACATTCTAGAATACGCCCTGGGCAAAATGGTATCTCTCCAACACCTTTCTTATGAAGTAGGCTGATTGTCAGTGTGGACGTGGCCTTTCCTTTTGGAATAACAGGTACTGATGTTCAGTCTGGTCAGTGTGCAGAAAGCAAATTTCCTCTGTTTTTCTAGCAATTGTAATCCTTTCTCCTGACAGTCTACTATTGTTATATTGTAGCAGAAAGAAGCACAAGAAAAGGCTTCACAATTCCTGGAGCTCATTTGTACTTTTCCTGCTTTTTAATCTGTCTATTCTCTGTATTGCACCTTGCACAGCAGTATCAGGGGCTCCTCCTGGGCTCCCGTCTGGTGTTTTCATATAGTCAGTATGTTAAACTGTGCCATTCAGACTGTACAGTCAAATAAAATCACCGTCATGAGGTTCGAAAACTTTAACAGATATCATAAAATATGACAAAAATGATGAATGACTTTGAGTGTCAGTTTGCATGGGAGCATCTTTCCTGATGCAAACAGTGTGAAGAGTTTTCAGATTCACATGCCTATACCTTAAGCCTTTTGCAGCCAAGGTTTATTCAGCTCACTGTCTGCATGAACAACCCAATGAAGTGTGCGGTCCATGGTTAGATGATGATGCATTATCATTCATCAGCCTCAGCTTGTTCAAACTGGAGGTCTCTATAGCAAGCTTGTGCAAGCCCACTACAGAGGATGAATTTCACCTTCCGTGTACCTCCTGCTATCACTGCTGAGAAGAGAGTTTCTGCAGGGAAGCTCTGTGACAGTAGATGATTGTCGGAGACGGCGGGAGAAAAGCGGCACTCAATGTGAGCGATCAGGCAAATCTCGTTTATTAGAGATCAGAAGG
>WUAM01000431.1:98494234-98505466 GCA_024336885.1 Actenoides hombroni | reverse complement strand
GAAAATAATGGGCATGCTCTGGGGTCATCTCTGGAGGCTCCTTTTGTAAAAGAACACTGAGAGATAGGAAAAGGAGCACTAAAACCCCACAAAAATTATTTGTAGGGTGCAGGAAAGTGTGATTTCCTCAAAGGGATTGAAAGAGTCTCAGTCTGTCATCAGAAGGAAGTTTGAGGAATGACTTGATTAGAATGTCTGATCATCTTCAGGTGGCTTAAAATAACAGGCTTAAAGGGCTCTTCAACCTAGAGAATAAAAATTAGAATAAAAATCAGTGTTTGGAAGCCAAATTCCAGTGAATTCTTGTGAAAAGTAAAGTATGTACAAGCTTTTTATGGTGTGAGTGATTAACCACCACAACAAACTGCCCATCAAGTGGAGGCTTCTCCACTTCTTGATATCTTCACATCAAAATGGAAGGTCTTTCTAGACAATGTGCTTTAACTAAAACCAGATTATTTGGTTCCATATACTGGCAGATGGGAGAAGTTTAGTGAGCTGTGATGTACAGGAGGTGAGAACAGATGATCTAATGGTTCCTTCTGACCTCAAATGCAACACGTTTATATGATACCTGTATTAATGTCCTTGAACTTTCATTTTATGGCAAGATGAATGCCTGAGAAAGTTGGGAAAAACATGTGTAGTGCTTGCTGCACTGGGTTAGGCACTTAATCCATTGAAATATGGGCACTGGGGGCCGTGATGGAGCAACCTTCATTTCGCTCAGTAGGAATTCTGCATTTCAAGGCTTCTACGAATTAAACTGCTGCAGAGAGGGAGCTGGGCTTTGCGAGGAACTTCTCACTTACTTCACGCTGAAACAAACAGCAGAGATATCTAAAGGCAAATAGATGTGCTCCGAAAGAGTTGCCTGCCTCTCTGCCTGGTCATTGTCTTTTTGGCAGCTCTAATTACCACCCAAGAGCACACTGAGCTCTCGCAGGCATCAGCTAAGCAGTAAACTCTGTCTGGTTTTCTCTCCTTTAATAAACTGAGACATATATTAAAGGGCTTGGGAAAAGCCTGCTTCATATTTTCACCTTGGATCTTGGTTAACTCTTGGCTGAGACACTCAATAACGCTGCTGGTGGTGAAGTGTTCTGGAGAGGCAGAGCTGTTGTAATAACCCCTGGGAAGTCCCAATTTTGTGTCTCTCGGTTGGTTTAGTGTTTTCTGGCTGCAGCTCAGGATCATCTACAAGCAAAGGTTATCATGGCTCTCCCTGCCTCAGGTCTTAAGTTTTTGGGTTGCAAATTAACTGGCGTGACCTCGTAACTCTTCAGCTGATGTTATCACTCCAACTGAGGCTGCCTGTGGTAGGCTGCAGAGCTGCTGCCAGCTGAGATTGAGTGACATTGCCTGGAGAATGACTTATAAAGGGAGAGGAGGCAGTGATGGGAGAAGTCAAAGTGGGGGTATGTGTGAGAGTATCTGGGAACACAACAAATGACCCTTTTCGTGGCAAAGAGAATCAAAGAATCATAGAATCATTAAGGTTGGAAATGAACTTCAGGATCATCAAGTCCAGCTGCCTACTAAATATTATCAGGACCACTAAACCATGTCTTGAAGTGCCACATCTAGATGTTTTTTGAACCCCTCCAGGGATGGTGATTCCATCCCCTCCCTGGGCAGCCTGTTCCAAGGCATCACCACTCTCACAGTAAAGAATTTTTTTCCTAATATCCAACCTAAACCTCCCCTGGAGCAACTTAAGCCCATTTCTTCTCATCCTATCAGTAGTCACCTGGGAGAAGAGATCAACACCCTCCTCACTACAACCTTCCTTCAGGTAGCTGTAGAGAGCAATAAGGTCTCCTCTCAGCCTCTTCTTCTCCAGACTAACCAACCCCAGGTCCCTCAGCTGCTCCCCATTAGACATTTCCTCCAGACCCTTCACCATCTTTTTTTCCCTTCTCTGGAACCGGTCCAGCACCTCAATGTCTTTTTTATCCTGCAGCACCCAAAACTGAACACAATACTCATTGCTGCCTCACCAGTGCCGAGTACAGGGGCACCATCACTTCTCTACTCCTGCTGGCCATACTGGTTTTGATCCAGGTCAGGATGCCATTGGCCTTCTTGGTCACCTGGGCACATTGCTGGCTCATGTTCAGATGGGCATCTACCAGCACCCCCAGGTCCTTTTCTGCCAAGCAACTTTCCAGCCACTCCTCTCCAAGCCTGTAGCATGTCCTCTGAAGAACTGTGTGAAGCTTGGTACCACTGTACTCTCATGCTGCTAATAGCAACTAAGTGCACAGAGCTTCACAATTTACCTTCCACTGGCAGACCTGTCTGAATCACTATTTTGGCTGAAGGGATGTGCCTGAAGGATATGCATGGTCGTGTGCCTCAAGCTGAGAGGTTGGCACCCTGTTAAAAGCAGTAGCTTAATAGTTTTTGATGATGTGGTCAGTGCCTGAGAGTCCAGGGAGGGGAAAAAGTGAAGAAGGTTATAAGGAGATGACCTAGGCCACCAGGTAGCTTCTTGTTTTCCCAAAATCTGTCTAACAAGGGTAAATAAATGGTCTAAAGAGAAAGGGAACCAGGATGATTGGAGGTGTGGAGTAGTTTCCGTGTGGAGGGAGACTAAAGAAGCAGGAACTCCTCAGCCTGGGAAGAGGTAAGCTGGGGGTGTATGGTAGCGACTGGTGACATTGTGAATGGCAGAAGTGGATGGATAGGAAGTGACTGTTCACCACCTCTGTGAATACAAGAATTACAGGGCATGAAATTAAACTGTTGAAAATCAAGCCCTGAGCAAACGAAAGGAGGCGATTCCTTCCAGCAGTGGTCTCTGGATTGGCGAAACTCGCTGCCAAAGCGTGCTCTGGATGCAAAAAGTCAATGTGATTTCAAGGATAAACTGAGAAAGTAAAGAAAGAGCTCTTCAGGTTATGGAATAGAGACACATAAGACTCAGAAGTTCCCCTGAATGAAAATAGCCAAAGGCTGGGCAGCTACTGGGGGCATATCATATATACTTACCCTGTTCTTATGATTTCCTTAATGCCATGGCTAAAGACAAGGAACTGGGATATGTGGAGTGTTGATCCCAATAAGTACAGCTGGTTTTGAGTGCTATTATGGAGAATTTTAAGTCTGATCATAACCAAAGAAAAGGGCCTTTTTCATACTGTCTGTGCCACGATTACTGTAGCTTGACAGTGCTTGTAGGCCTCCTAAAATCCTACACTAGGGAATTAGATCAACACCATCAGTCCTTCATGAACCACATGGGTCATCAAGCAGTGGAGCTAGAAATCCATGAGGGAGTGGGCACGAGTGGGGACAGAGATGAGGTAAAGACCCTCCAGGCATTGGGATGAAGACATCTTAACCCAATGAGATGATAAGGGTATAAAGGTGGGATTTGGAGTGGTGATAGGATTAAATCAATGGGAGTTGACAACGAAAGGACATGAAAGTCTACCTAAGAGGGCTGAATAAATCTGCAGGAAGATGGTCCTTGATATCTGAGGGTAAGGATAGGAACATCTCGAAAGATGGTGAAAGAAGGTGACCTGGAATGTAGCCATCACAATTAGAAACAACTATTAACTTATCCCTGTGTGTTTTAACTCTTCACACCTCCACCAGGAGCCTTCAAGGGATGCTGGGCTTTAAGAAAGCCCATTGCAGTGACATAAATTCCTTTACAGGTCCCAATTAAATCTATATATAGTCTTTATAGAGCCGGGTAATGATCTACCCCTTGCTCAGCAGGCATGCTTCAGTAACCCCACAGGCACCCACTTTCATTAAGCCTGGGCTAGCCCTGTGTTGTGACATGAGAGTCTCTATTTTGAAGGCTTTTGAACACAAACGTTTAGGCAAATCTCATTTGTTTTACAGTTTGCAGACTGAAACATTTGACCGTGGGATAAAGATTTCGCAGTAAACAAGGCAGGGGGTGGATCTGAAGTTAGACCTGGCAGGGAGAAACACAGATTGGATATTACAGGCAGAGAAAGTTGGCCAGAGCTGATGGTCTGCAGGGTGGGTAAGAAGGTTGCTGGTTTCATCAGGCTTTGGTAGAAACACTTGACCCTTCCTTCACAACTCTGGGTTGGTGAACTGTGATTTTTCCAAGGGACAAGGCTTCCTAGTAAACTTCCTGCCTTGTGCAGAGAGCACATCATCATGCCAATGGGATGCACTGTTGCTATCCCAGCTGAGGAAAAGTTTGACACTCTTGGTAAGGAAAAAACATGGGTGAATTTGGAGGAAAGCTGAATGAGATCCTAGAATCATAGATTCGTTAAGGTTGGAAAAGACTTCCAAGATCATCAAATCCAACCTTCTACCCCACACTTCCATGATGACTAGACCATGTCCCAGAGTGCCTCATCTACATGTTTTTTTAACACCTCCAGGGATGGTTCCTCCAGCACTTCCCTGGGCAGTCTGTTCCAATGCTTAACTACTCTTTCAGTAAAGAAATCCTTCCTGATATCTAATCTGAACTTCCCCATGCACAACTTGTGGAGCATCTCCCTGCTGAGGAAAGGCTGAGGGAGCTGGGACCCTTTAGGTCAGAGAAGAGGAGACTGAGGGGTGACCTCATGAATGTTTATCAATTTGTAAAGGGAGAGTGTCAGAAGGATGGATCCAGGCTCTGCTCAGTGCTATCCAATGACAGGACAAAGGACAAGAAGTGCAAGGTGGAACATAGGAGGTTCCATGTAAACATGAGGAGAAACTTTTTCATGGTGATGGTGACAGAGCCTAGAACAGGCTGCCCAGGGAGGTTGTGGAGTCTCCTTCTCTGGAGACATTCAAAACCCACCTGGACATGTTCCTGTGTAACCTAGGTGATCCTGCTCTGGCAGGGGGGTTGGCCTAGATGATCTTTCAAGTTCCCTTCCAACCCTGAACATTCTTTGATTCTGTGATTCATTTCCTCTTGTGCTGTTGTTAGTTACTAGGGAGAAGAGGCCAACACTGGCCTCACTAAAATCTCCGATTCAACACTGGAACCTCTGGACACAAGCTCTTCAACCTCCAGGTTACCAGCCGTACTCATAGAAGGTTGGTGTGTCCCTATCTTCTCCTCAAGCATTGATGATTTTGAGAGAAGAACCATTATGGTGTGGTAGACTTCTTTGAAGAAGGGATGGCACAGGGCATAGGCTGATGAGTTGTGAAGGTGGAACCTGGGAAACCACCAAGCCTTCAAAGAAAGGACTGAGATAATCTTTGTTATCCGAGTGTCTGTTCCTTTGTAAACAAAGCCAGAGCAGAGACCAGGAATGAGCTTGGATGCTGTATTTACACAGCAGATGGTGAAACGCACATGCTCCATGTCATCACACAGGGTCTTTTGAGTTCCTGGAGTTCTGAGTTTGAGTTTTCTAGCTGTGTGACACAGTGGATTTCCTCTACTACTCTCCCAGTGATTGAAGAAAATGCATTTTGTACTGTGACTGGTTATTCTGGTGCTACAATTAGGAAGAGGGGAGACCTTAGCATGTTTGGGGATTGTTTGCAGTGGCAAGATTAGAGGAATAGCATTAAATTAAGTATGGCACTGACATGAGATTCACCTCAGCCAGTTTTCCTTGTACGTTTTAAGTGCCTTCATCTGACCTGACTGTCCAGACTCCATTATATTCAGTGGATTAGACACAGGAACATCCAGGGTGTGATTTATCCCTTCATAGACTTCTAAAATAGAGAGCAGACAAATCCTGCCTTGCCAAAGGTCTCTCTTTCAGCAAAGCTTGGATTTCTAGCTTAGGCTTAGACTCTGGTGTTGCAGACCGAGAGGTGAGAGGGCAAAACCCTTGCTTTCCATACCTTCTATCCCAGAGCTGTTCCCTACAAGCTGCAAGATTTAAGACTTGATGTATCAGAAATGAAGCCTTCCCAAAGTCCCCAGTTTGGCTTTTCTGAGCCAGCCTTAAAGCAGGGTCCTGCCAAGGGAGGCTTGGAGAAAAGAATTGCCCAGCAAGGGGTGCAAAGAAAATTGAGCTGCTGTGGAAGAACCAAGAGCTATCACTTTGTAAGAGCATCTGATGGGAACTGACATCTCTCAGCTTTGGGACTATTGCCACAGGGGCTGTAGGCTTCAAATCTTTCCATAGCTCTTAGCTCTTTACGTCTGCTTATCTGAGTGGTGTGTGTTTGTGGCTGGGACATCCCTCACCAAAGACAGCTCAGGGCAGCAAAGAGGAGGGGAGGAAAACCAGCACACACACAACTGTAGGTAGGAAACCCTTTGTGAACACAAGTAGATTTGAACAGGTAATTTACCTTGCCACGCAGTGGGATATTGACCCCCAGTTTAATTATTGTGTCATTTGTCCTTGACAGCTACTGCTGCTTCTAATTAACTCTCCTTAATTAAAGCCTCCAGTTTTCCAAGTACGTAAGCATGGATTTTCTGGGAAGAGTGATACAATGAAGAGGAAGAGCTTGGGGGTGTCTGATGAGAAATGACATGCCCTGTCCCTGTGGGACTAGCAAGTTATTTACTTATCATGCTGGAGTAGCAGGCTGGGAACAAACCCAGATCCTCATCTCCATCCCAACAGGAGCATCTCCTCCCCGACAAGTTTTACAGCCATCTACGTGTGTATGAGTCCCCTTTCTTCCCAGTATAACTAAGATGAACTTCAGCTCCCTGGGCTTTTCTTTTCTGTGTTTCTGCTTTTTGCTGAGTTTGTAGGTCAGGTGGATGAGGCACAGAGTCTCAAACACAACAAAGGAATTCATAGAATCATAGAATGGTGGGGGTTGGAAGGGACCTCTAGAGATCATTGAGTCCAACTCCCCTTCCAGAGCAGGATCACCCAGGGCAGCCCACACAGGAACAGATCCAGGGGGACTTGAAAGTCTCCAGAGCAGGAGACTCCACAACCTCTCTGGGAAGCCTGTTCCAGGCTCTGGCACTCTCACAGGGAAGAAGTTTTTCCTCATGTTGAGGTGAAGCTTCCTGTGTTTCACCTTGCTACCATTACCTCTCATCCTATCCCAGGGCACCACTGACAAGAAACTGGCCCTTTCTACTTGACCCCCACCCTGCAGATAGCTGTAAACATTCATAAAATCCCCTCTCAGGCTTCTCTTCTCCCGGCTAAACAGCCTCAGGGCTCTCAGCCTTTCCTCATCAGAGAGATGTTCCAGTCTCTTCAAGGTCCCTTGACCCATAACTCGAGACAAATTAAAATTGGCACCCTGGGATGCTGTGCAGGTGATCAAACATCCTCACTGAGTCTGTTAAGGGTGCAGAATCTGGTTCTACCTGTAGTCTCTTAGGTGTTTTTTTTTTACTCTCTCTGTTTAATAAACTGTATTATCATGAACATTCTATTCAAGGCTTTGAAATCAAATCAGCTCCTCTCTTAATCTTTCTGCATGTTTTGGGGGACTGGCTGAGTCTTGAAAGATAGCTGCATTCACAGAAACCACATGGCTTGACAGAGTCACTGTTCAGTGTTTTGGAAATGTATCTTTTGACTGCTGGGAAGGAAATTGGCTACTTAAGATGCCTTTTTGTACATTTAAATTAACTTAGTCCATCAGACTGAATAAATCCCGCCGCTGTATTAACATCCAATTATAACAGCAGAGATTGAGCAGTGATTCATGTTTCGACCAGAACGTTGGCAGTTTAAGGGGGGGGGGGAAGTAATGTATATTGAAATAAAAAAAGTCAAAAATGGGGGCCAGAAAATTATGATTGAGCACATAGCAGGAGCTTTTGTGAATATATAATGGCAGAAGCAGGAGCCAAATTTCTAACAGGATTAGCTGTTACTGTCTATCAGATCCAAAAACCTCAATCGTTTTGTTTTAAATGACTTTCTGTAAGTCATTCATACCAGAAGCAGAGGGTGGGAGCTGGAGAAGCTGCTGCTCAGAATTTAGGCTGGATCAGAGGTGAGGACAGCCCCGGTGTTGTGTGAAAAGCCCTGAAGTCATATGTAGCAGGTGAGCTCTGAACCGTGCAGCAGTTTGCAGACTTCACCAGATTTTGCAAGATGTCCTTGTGAGCCAGAAGCTCGTGAATGATTTCTTTGGGGAGCAGTGAATGAATGTGTTGATGAAGTGAAATATCATTTCAAATCTTGCTGCAGCTATGGCAGCTGGACCTGCTCATGGTTTTCTTACTGCCCTTGAGAAGGGCATCAGATGCTCTTGTCCAACCCTGGCTCTGATATTGTATCTCACTCTGGATGGCTGTGAGTAGGGGACAGTCTAGATGGTGAAGCTGCCTGAGGGATACAGGTCCTGACACTTTGGCCTCCTCTGTTCAAACATGGTGTTAGTGGTGAGGCTTTTCTGTCTTTCACAACCTCCTTTGCACAGTAGTCATCTTGGGAGTTCTGCTCTGGAAATGCTGCCTACCTTGGAGATGATCAGAGATCATCTGCCCTCTGGTCTGCTATGGACAGAGCCATGGAAACACAGCAGCTTCTAGATGTCCAGCAGGTGTGTTGACGGAGATCTATAGGAACCTTACCTTCATTTCTCCAATATTTCAATGAACCCAAAGTCTAAGTATGTTGTACTTAATAACGTAGTCTTCAATAATCACGTCTTTCCTGGACTTCCTGGATGAAAATGCTCAGATGCCTTAGACCCACATATTCAAAGCCATGTAAGTAGCCTGCACTTCAGTTGCAGGAGACTTCACTTTAAGTTTCAGCTCTCATTGATAAAATTATAGAATCATAGAAGTATTTAGGTTTGGAAGGAACTGTAAAACCATTAAGACTAACTGTTGACCCAGCACCCTCAAGCCCACCACTAAACCATGTCCCTCAGCACCACATCTACATGGATTTTAAACCCCTCCAGGAATGGGGACTCCACCACTGCCCTGGGCAGTCTGGGCCAGGCCTGGATAATCCTTTCAAGGAAGAAATTCTTCCTAATGTCCAACCTAAAACCCCTCTGGCACAACATAAGGCCATTCCCTCTTGTCCTAAATGGGGATATGTACTTCATCACATATGGGATATAAGCCCTTAAAGCAACAGAAGTCTCTTCTTGCATCCATATATTGCTCTACCACAACAAGGCTGAAAGATCAGTAAAGCTGTGACCACTGCAGGGATATAAGTGACTAACCTGGCTCATAATGCCCCAAAATGAAGGACACCTTGCAGTTGTTAATCCTCTGTCTGCTGAAACCCTGGTTATATTTGCTGCAAAATGTTCAATCCAAGTTCCACCTTGATGGAAGACCAGGGAGCCTCACCGAGCTCGGGAAATGAGCTTGAAAAGCTTGATAGGCTTGACGAGGATGGAGAAGGAGTGGAAGAAGTAATCACAGTCTGGTTTACAATGGAGATTTCAACCTTCATTGCTGTCTGGTCCCTGCCTTGCATAATGACAAGGCACGGTTATTGGGAGGCTGTAAGGGCTCTTTCAGATTATTTTAGTGGCAGCATAAAAAGCTGACTGCTCTCAGGGGGCACGGTCAGTTCTCAAAACTTTCAACTTGGAAAGCTGAGCTGAATTAATTACAGTTTATGTTTGGAAGGAAAATAAGACCTCTGATGTGCCTTATTTGCTTGATGTTTCTTTTCTTCTCAGCTGATGACCCTTAGGTGGCTGTCCTTTCAGTTGCAGCTCCTTTGTTTTTTGTAGTTTCTTTCTTTATTAATTAGAAGGTCTAACACTTACAGCCCAAGACATTTATCAGCGTGGTACGGTTTTAATTAATCTCGCAATGAAGCTACTTGATGTGAACTCATAAAAGGTCTCACATAGCAGGAAAAAACACACAGCAATGCAAACGGTGATGCAGGACACCTACTACTCTGGTGTGCTTGAGAGGTTGTGGGATGTAGCTCGGTGCAAGCTCATGCTCCATAGCTGTGCTCTCTGGGACAGCAGCATAATCAAGGTGTAGTTCCTACACAACATAGAAGAAGAAAGCATAGGGAGGAACCACCTTTTCTGCTCACCTCCTGAGGATTTAGAACCACCCAGTTGGTTCAATCCAATCCAGGCTGCCCAGGGAAGTTGTGGAGTCACCTTCTCTGGAGATATTCAAACCCCGTCTGGATGCAGTCCTGGGTAATGTGCTCTGGGCAAACCTGCTTTGGTGGGGGGGTTGGACTAGATGATTTCCAGAGGTCCCTTCCAACTCCAACAGGTCTGTGATTCTGTGAACATGGAGACTGAGTACCCTAAATACACTGAAAAGGAAGTATTTCTGCAGAGATGAAGATCTAGATTCCCAGTAGGTTCCTCCTGCCTCTGATAGGAGCTTGGATATCCTTTGATGGCTAATTAAAGAAAAATAATAATAAAACCTACCGAGACCACTTTTTATCTTTCTTTTTGTAGCAATTTGTGAAGAAATAGTGAATTTCAGTCCTCTAGGACTTCTTTCTTGTACATATATCATAGGCACGAGTGGAGTTTGACTCAGAACATTCAAACTCAACATCACTAGGTGTCAGAAAAGTGCATGTTCTGATTTAAAGTTCTTAACCAAGGCTCACTTCTAAAAGACAGATGGAAACCATCTCAGAAACTGAGGTTCAGAAAAACTATCTACAGCTAATGAGGATAAATCGAGCAGCACCGTATGTTATATTGAGGGTAGTTTGGGAAGGAACTGCATAGCCAATCCCAACTGTGTGTGTTCACAAGTTTGTCCTTACGAGGTAGAGATTATACAATCTAGTGCATCTGCATCAAGGACTGGGAGATTTACAGTCTTTCAAAACAGAATTACCTGCCTCTTCTCTAAATACTCTGACGTTCATAGCACAGACATGGCCAAGCTAAGTGTGATTGAGGGAAAATAATTCACAGTATAGTTTTCTCAGGTGGAAATAGGACAAGAGAGGTTCTCCTCCCCCTCTAGTCTGCCCTGGTGAGACCTCATCTGGAATATTGTGTCCAGTTCTGGGCACCTCAGTTCAAGAAGGATAGGGAACTGCTTGAAAGAGTCCAGTGCAGAGTCACGGAGATGATGAAGGGAGTGGAGCATCTCCCTGCTGAGGAAAGGCTGAGGAGCTGGGGCTCTTTAGCTGGAAGGAGGCTGAGGGGTGACCTCATTAATGTTTATAAATATGTAAAGGGTGAGTGTCAGGAGGATGGAGACAGGCTCTGCTCAGTGATGTCCAATGACAGGATAAGGGGCAATGGATGCAAGCTGGAATATAGGAGGTTCCATGGAAATATAAGGAGAAACTTTTTCATGGTGAGGGTGACAGAGCCTGGAACAGGCTGCCCAGGGAGGTTGTGGAGTCTCCTTCT
>WUAM01000431.1:98472975-98494134 GCA_024336885.1 Actenoides hombroni | reverse complement strand
GCCTCTCACTGTAAGAAGAATACAGAAGTGCTGGAGCATGGCCAGAGAAGGGCAACGAGGCTGGGGAAGGGCCTGAAGCACAAGTCCTGTGAGGAGCAGCTGAGGGAGCTGGGCTTGTTTAGTCTGGAGAGGAAGAGGCTGAGGGGAGACCTTCTGGCTCTCGACAGCTCCCTGACAGGAGGTTGGAGCAAGGAGGGGGACAGCCTCTTCTAGGGAGAAGAGGGAATGGCTGCAGGCTGCACCAGGGGAAGTTTAGGCTGGATATTAGGAAATGTTTCTTCACTGAAAGGGTTCTCAACCATTGGAATGTTCTGCCCAGGGCAATGGTGAAGTCCTCACCCCTGGAGGCATTTAAATGGTGTGTGGAGCTGGTGCTTAGGGACATGGTTTAGTGGTGAGCTTGAAGTGTTGGGTCGAAGGTTGGTCTAGATGATCTTGAAGGTCTCTTCCAATCAGAGGCATCCTGTGATCCCATGGGTTTACACACTGCACTCTCCCAGGCTCTTAGAAGCAAAATGTGGTGGATTTCCAGGGGAGAAGAGAAAGATACCAGCCTGACATAAAGAAACCTCCTCACTCCAGTCTTCCTCTGCACTACCAAAAATGTTCTACCTTCCCCCAGGGGTGGGGGGAAAGAGCACAGAAAATTGTTTCAGTGTGTGCAGAGCAAAGAACTGCCCTCCAGCACCAGGCTCTCAAATCCCTGAATGGTGTTGGCCGAAACGCCGGAACCAACGTGACAAAGCGGCCAGAGGCCGAAGGCAGCTGCCCAGAGGGGACATCGCGGCCCAAAAAGTAGGTTCAGCAAATTGGAAATAAAGGCAAATGGGACTTTTAATAAATAAGTACTTCCAGATGCAAGAGCCTGCCTTAGAAGTGTGGTCACTGGGAAAACAGCTGCCTGCCCACAGCAGCTGGACTGTGAAAGGAAGAATGAAATATCCCAACCCCAACTCCTCATTTCTGTTGTCTCTGCTGAGACTCAGGGTGTGCTTTGAGTCCTGGGAGATTGTTGTGACTCTGCTGTGCTCTCATCTGGTGTGTCTATTATGGTTTATGCAGAAAAAAAAGCCCAAATCCTCGCCTTGTACTGCCAACAACTGTTTTTGCTTTAATAAAATATCAGCCACTCTGCCACGCTGGGTCTGTCAATATGCCGAGATCACTTGCCACTGCCATATAACCTGATTCAGTGCTATTCATGCTGTAATTAGCTGGCGTGTAACTCCCACCCAGTGGCATCACATTACACTTAAGACACCTAAAAGAGCGTATTCCCCTTCCCGAGCTGATTTGCATAAGATTACGGTGCGGACGCGGTGCTTCTCTCGACATCTTCGTGACACCTGCGATTTCCTTCTCAGCTGCACCTTTAACAATTGCAAGCGTCCCGCTTCTGCCCAAACCATTCCAACGAACACGGAGGAACTGGTCCTACCGCTGAACCATGAGGAATGTTATTTCCTCCTCATCTCCCATGAAGAATAAATACAGCTAACGCTAACCCTCTGTTCACCATCCGCTAACCGATTATTTTAATAATGTTAAATTAATACTTTGCGCTTCTACGGCATCGCTCATCTCAGCACCTCAAAGGGCTTTGCCTGGAGCTAATTAAACTTCACAACACCTTTGCGAGGTTGAAACATTGCCACATAGAGGCAGGAAAGGGAGGCACAGGCTCACATGTGTCAGGGAACAGAGCAAAGCCCACGTCTCCTGGGGATGGGATGAAAGCCCTTTTTTGGGACCCAAGAGATCCCAGGTCTACCATCTGGGACTTCAAGCAACCTGCTGGGTCCACATACTGCATATGCCAGCTGCAGTTGGGTAAGGTGCTTTTCCACCTCTGCAGTGAGATGCTCTTCTGCCTTGTTAGGGCCTGTCAAATGAAGCCCAGACTTGCTCCACCACCTCAAGGGTTTGTCCCTAAACGTCCAAGGTTAGGAGGGTTAATCTGAAGCTCAGAAATCTCTGCAGAAGCTGAGCACAGACCCAAGAGCTCCATGTACCTGGATAGACCAGGTACAAGAAGGGTCAAGTGGGATACTCCTCCACCTGCAAGCTCTTTGTTTTCCCCGAACACAACATGGACAACATTGCTAATTCACACCATTAGTCAGATCTGGTGGTCCCTGATGGAAACCAAGTGAACTGACACCCTGAGTGGATTAAATAGACAGAGGAAAATAGTCCTGGGAGGAGAAAGCCAAGGTGATAGTTTATGTAAATCTTATTTTCTTCCTTTTGGTTTTTTTTTGTAGGGAAGTGGAAATAGTGCAGTCAGGAAAACAGCATATAGCCCTGACTGACTCTTTCTTACCTATATCCACAGCTGTTGAAAAAGGAAAAGATCTAGAATCTCTATTTTCTTTCATTTTTTATTTTTTTTTCCCCAGAAGCAGCCTAAACTTTTCTGATATGAGACACGAAACAATTGTCAGTTTTCTGGCAATGGAAAAGGACTTATCTGCAACTTTGTCAATTAAAAACAGTTTTCAAGACAAAAGAGCGGTGACTGGATCCGATCAGACATTGCTACTCAAGAACACAGGGTTGTTGTTTTCTTCAACAAAAGGCAATTAGCACATTATACAATTTTTTTTTAACGCGAAGACAGAAAAAAATCATCTTGCCATTAAAAAAAAAAGAATCCCAGAAGTAAAACCCAAACAAATTAATTCTTTTTTTTTTTTTTACAGAAGCCTCCCCTTTTGGTGCACAACAATTTTCTCTGGACTGCTTTCGCACTGCAAGACTCATAATCTGGCCAGTGAGATGGGCTTGTGAGGAAGAAGAGGGACACCAGTCACCTGCATTTGATGCCAAAGGTGGGAGGGAGCAGCATGAGAGACAGCCCAATGGGTTGGGTCAGCTCAGCAACCTGAAATGACACCCTTCCAGACCCTCCAAACAGGTAATTTGTGGGCATCGTTGTTTTGAAGGAAGGTTTTGACATTTCAGCTTCCCTTTCTGATTCCAAGCAGTGGTATTTCCCACAGGGGACAAATTCACTCGCCTTTTGACAGAATAATCACTGTCACCCTTTCCTTCCACCTTCCACTCCAGTGCTGGTAAACTCAAGGTGGCAGGTGGGAACCCACTCACACCAGCCAGGATAGGCCACTGGGGCAGGATGGGACATTTTGATGGGTCACAGACTCAATGTTGGGATCCCCGTTTGTCTCCCCAACGTGATCATTGTTAGACATTTTGTTGTGGTGTGTGCTCACTCACACCAAGGTCCTCAGCTTGTGTCCAACTTGCCCCATCCCATCCCTCACGCCTTCCCAGTTCTGCGGTTTTTTGCTTGGATGCAGCTTCCAATGTTTTTCTCATGTCTCCTGAGATCTTCCCTTTAAATTCAGCCTGTCTTTTGGTCCTGCCTTCTTCTCTTCTCAGGTTGGCTGTCTGTACCCTTGACTTTTATCACCAGGGTTGTCATGTGTCTCCTTATCTCCTCATGCCCAACCAAGAGGAAATAAGATATGGGGAAAGAGAACATGGGTGTGTGTGGAGCAGGGACAGGGGCATGGAGAGAGGGGAGAAGAGTGGGGCCAAAGGGACCAGCAGGCAGCTTTTATGTCCCAGACTCTTTGTGAGGGCAGAGATGTGCAGTGCTGGTGTGAGCACCCACATGGTCCAAACCACAAGCACTCCTACCTCTTCCCAAGCTTCACGGTCTGACCTTTCCACCAACTCCAGGGGTCTCCTTGCCCAGGTATGTTGGATAGATATATCCAAGGAGAAATTCTGGGAGGAGTGTAAAGGGAATGAGGGGAAACATTCAGGGAAATCTTATTTAGATCTCAATTTGAAGACCTTGAAAAGACCAGATGGTCCCAGCTGTCCTGGAGCAAGATAGGATGAAAGGCAATGATTTTTTTTATTTCTTCTGTCTCTTCAACTCCAAGGGAGGATTTTCCAGGCCAGCAAGAGCCCAAGGTGAAGCAGGCTGCACTTGCAGATGGCTGGCAAGGGTCAAACTGAAAAGGGTCCCCCATCCCCAGCTCAATACAGACCAACAATTTGGGAATCTGAAATCTAGCTGTGCATGCAGGGACAGTCCAATAGCAGCTCTCTTTGCCCCTGAGGGAAAGGGGCACCTCCTCCAAAATGAAATAGCAGAAAGCATGCCTGTTCCTCAAAGTCTTTGGTCTTGTACCACACCAGCACCTGTGTCCTGGGCAAAACTGGGGCAGAGGCAGAGCCTGGGAGGTGCCAGGGAGACTTCTGACATCGCCACATCACTTGGCTTTTTCCTCTCTACACAAAGCCAGGCAGCTTCTGGAAGAGGATCACTTGATGTCCTACCTGTCTCCCCAGCCTGCCTTCCAGCCACAAACATCGCACACAGGGATCTCCCGAGAGTCCCTGTCCTTGCTCTGCCTGGAGTCCTTACTCAGAGACCAGAAGAGTTGTCTACTCAAAAGACCCGACATACAGTAGGTCGGCGATGCCTTTTGCAAGGTGGTCAGCAGAGGGAGCTCAGAGGAAGCCAAGTGCAGACCATCCTACTGACATTTTTAGCCAGGGCTGGGGACAGGAGTCTGTGAAAGGAACAGCAGGACACAGAGAGAGACGTTCATTTCCAGGAGGCTCTGGAGATTCAAGCTATCTGGCTGCGATGGTCTGAATCAGTCTCATTAGTCTGGTCCCTCTTTCAGGATGAGATGCAATATGACAGCTTCATTTTTTATCGGGGAAAAGTTTTTGATTTCCCAGTTGGAAAGGAGGACGAGACAGGAACAAAGCAATTAAAAGAATCTGGGGATGTAAGAAGAGGTTTGTTTTAGCCAAAGTCTGACCAATGCAGAGGGCTGGCTTTGCATCTCCTGAGATCACTTTATCACAAGGGGGGAGCAAGGCTGGGGAAGGAGGGAGAGGTTGAAATTTGCCTTTCCCTCTGCTGGACCCAAAGTAATTTTCTGGCTGGAGTCAGGAAAAAAACCGAAGGAGATTCAGTCCCACTTGCATGTAAAGTTTAAGGTCAGTTTTAGCAATGTTTTGACATTTCCAGGTTCCCTCAGGCTCCTAAGCACAGGGATGCCATAAATGCCAAGACACGGGCATAATTGACCTTAAACTTTATGTGGTGAATAGCCATCCTTGCCTGTCTACTCTTTCTGGCCTCCAGGTTGCCCTCCATCCCTGCCAGAAGATAGCTGACATCTAGCTCTCCCTGCCATCAAGGAGTTAAATTTTATCCACTGCCCAGGATACTCTATTCAGGACTAAAGGGCAGGAGATGCTATAGGGAAAGAAGCACAAATCCAAGCTGAGACCATGCACAGGATCATTCCTGGGAAACTCTTATCAATGCTTATCTCACCAATGCTTATCAATTTCTAAAGGGTGGAGGTCAAGAGGATGGGGTCAGACTCTTTTCAGTGGTGCCTAGTGACGGGACAAGGGTCAAAGGGCACAAAGTAGAACACAGGAAGTTCCACATAAACATAAGGAAAAACTTCTTTCCTGTGAGGGTAACAGAGCCTTGGAACAGGCTGTCCAGAAGACTCGCAAAACCCACCTGGATGCAGCCCTGGACAACCTGATCTAGACAAACATGCTTTAGCAGATGTGTTGGACAAGATGATCTCCAGAGGTCCCTTCCAACCCTCATCGTGCTTGGATTCTGTGATTCTGTGAAACCTGTCCCGGTGGTGAGAGAAGGAAAAGCTTGCCCTGAAAATTCATATCCATTTGAAGAAGCAGCTGGACTCCTGTTTTCATCTTTGTCTCTCGCAACAAACAAGTTCATCTCCTCAAGAAACCTGCTCTTTGGGCATCAAAGATGAGCCCAGGCAAAGATGGGAAAAAGGCCATCAGGGTGGCCCAAGGAAGCCAAAGCAGTGTTTGGGGTTTTTTTAAACTGGTGATATTTGGAGACCTGGAAGTCTGTAGTTTCTCTCAAAGAGACATGGAAAAGGCAGCTCAAGAAAGCTGAAATTCACTCTTTGGAACTTTATATCTTCCCAGGGCAATTTTTCAGGGACCACGAGCCACAGGAAATATCAGATCACAAACCAAACTCACCCCCATCCCTGCTCTTATCAGTGTCCCAGTGGGGAGAAAGACCACAAGTCCCTTCCATCCTTGGGCTGCAGTTTGGGGAGGGAAACAGTGCCCTGCTAAAGCTGCCTCATCCCCCTGTGCCTCCTGCCCACCACCACCGACCCTGTCACTTCGCCAAATAGAGTGAGCATGCTAATTGCTCTGCCTGCTAATCTATTCTAATGCATGGTAATAGAAGCTGAGTTTCTGCCCTGATAACTCTCCCGGCTTACGCTGCAGAACGACAATCCCACCGCCCGCCCGTTATCTCTGTCCCCAGGTGGGCTCCTCCCTCTATAGCAGAAATTGAATAAGCCCACCCCTGGAGCCCCGCGGGGCGTGGGTGCAAGGGATTTACTCCTCCATCTCCCGCCCTACAAAGCCAGGCATTCCATACACAACATCCCTCCCCCCTGCTTTGGGGGATTTCATGTCCCTTCTCCTTCCCCTCACCCCCCTTCCCCAAGTTTCCACAGCTTCAGATTGTCTTGTCCTGTTTTAATCTTGCCTGGGGGGCCCTGGGTTGGAACCATCAAATGCAACCTGCTCCTCAGACACAGCCTGCGAACAAAGGTTCAGAGGTGGCCCAAGGACCACACCAGCTCACGCACGGATGGGGTGCAGCCAGGGACGAGTGATTTTTGTGTACATGTGTGTGTGCCTCTGTAGGCAGATCCCTGATGAGCATTTTGATGGCTCATTCAAGCCTGAGATGAACGGGAACATTTCACATGCAAATCCCTGGAAACTTGGAGCCTTTGTCCAATGAAGAATTGGAAATTGTTTGCTGGCACGGGGGGAGGAGAGTGTGGAAAGGGAGGGGGGCTGTGGAAGGTGATGTTGAAACACCATTCCTCAGCTGGTACTGCTCAGCATTACAGAAAGTCTCTGTTCCTCCCATGGCAGCCATTGTGTTCAGAGAGACACGAAAGAGCCCCAACAAGATCTGTAGCATCAGTCAGCAACTGGGATTGAACAACTTTGGGGTGGAGACTTGGCTCCAGGTGGGGCACAGCCTTGGGCTGCAGGTGATGGTGGCATTTCAGCCTGGACAACTTTACTTCCATTGGCTTCACTTTCCAGGGAAACTTGTGCCATGAAGGTGGGCTGCCCTGATGGGCCCTGGTGTTCATTGATTCCCACCTAACACTGCAAACTCACTTGAAATCCACTAGCAGCAGTTTTGCTGGAAATGCACAGGACCCAGGAAGAAACCTCTTCCTTGCCGTAGAAACAGTCTGAAAAAAGCCAAAACATGTGTTTGACATCTGGGAGGGCATCACATCTGGGAGGGTATCACCGCCTTCATCCACTGACCCTTCCCAACCTCTTGCAAGGGTCAAAGACACAAGGAAAGGACATCTCTGAAGCTGCAGGGTCTCTCTGCTCTGCTGTCTTTTAAATCACAGCCCTCTGACTCTTTTTGTTACTGAACCAACCAGGCACAAGACAAGCCTGGAAGCTACAGGCAGGAGGAGAATCTCAGAGCACGAAATCATGAGCAGCAGGCAGATCTCAAGCCAAAGGCACACACATGAACTGTGCTCAGTCCAGAGCACTGAGGTGGGTCCACAAGAAAGAAATCACAGGATTTCTGCCTGGAACCATCTTTTGCCATCTGCCCATAAAAGACCGGGCTTCAAATGAAGATGGAAAACCCCCTGAAGATTCATCTGAAGGCTACCTGAGTAATACAAGCTTCTATCTCTGAGGAGGAAGTGAAATAACTTTCCCAGCGCTGAATTCACTTAGAGTCATTTAAAAGAAAATTAAAAAAGAAGAAAGCAAGAGAAAGGGAACGAGGTTGCTAGATAAGGCAAGTAATTAATGAACAAAATTACTTTTCCCAGAGAGCATCCTATCATGGCGCATCCTATTCATGCTAATAATATTTGTGAGTGTCTTCCCCAGAACCTGGGTAGATAACACCTACACTCCTACATGTTCTCCTCTGCAAGGGCTGATGCAAATAATTTGTTCAAAGGGGCTGAAGTTCTTTGTTCATGGCCTGATTCAGGTACTTTGAAACATCACCCCTGAATTCTTTGTGGGAACCTCTCTTGAGTAACTGCTTTGGAAAGCAGTGTAGGGGAAAGGGACCTGGGGGACCTGGTGGGTGGCAGGATGGTCATGAGCCATCAATGTGCCCTCATGGCCAAGAAGGCCAATGGCTTCATGGGGTGTATTAGAAGGGGTGTGGTTAGTAGGTGGAGAGAGGTTCTCCTCCCTCTCTAGTCTGCCCTGGTGAGACCTCATCTGGAATATTGTGTCCAGTTCTGGGCCCCTAAGTTCAAGGAGGACAGGGAACTGCTTGAGAGAGTCCAGCACAGAGCCACAAAGGTGATTAAGGGAGTGGGACATCCCCCTTCTGCGGAAAGGCTGAGGGAGTTGGGTCTCTTTAGCTGGGAGGAGACTGAGGAGTGACCTCATTAATGTTTATAAATATATAAAGGGTGAGTGTCAGGAGGATGAAGTCAGGCTCTTCTCAATGATGTCAAGTGATAGAATAAGGGACAAGCGCAAACTGGAACATAGGAGGTTCCATGGAAACATAAGGAGAAACTTTTCATAGTGAGGGTGACAGAGCCTGGAACAGGCTGCCCAGGGAGGTTGTGGAGTCTCCTTCTCTGGAGACATTCCAAACCCACCTGGACACATTCCTGTGTGACTGGATCTAGGTGATGCTGCTCTGGCAGGGGGGTTGGACTAGATGATCTTTTGAGGTCCCTTCCAATCCCAAACATTCTGACATTCTGATTCTGTGATGCCTTCTTAGAAAAAAAGGTGTGTCATCTTGGAAGTTGGATGCAAAACAGACTATTGGGTTCAGTATAAGTCTAATTGGGTGAAATCCTGGAGTGTAAAATTTATATTTGGTGAACAGTTGATACCTTCTTGACCTGAAATTTAAGGAAAGTGGGACTATTGCATCCATGGCCAAGCCAGTTTAACCTGTGAAACTTGATATTTACAGAAGGCTGAATGACTCGCTCCCTGTTTTGATCTTCCCATTTTTGTTGCTCTGTGGTCTGTCCTGATTCAATTCTAGTGGTCATGGCAATAGATTCATTTTGTGGTTTGCTAGTGGTTTGGGTTTTTTTACATTCTCCCTTTTCCTGAAAAGCTTTCAGTAACCACGGCTGGTTTCCTTGGGTGTCTTGACACAGGCAGCGGTGCAATGCTAAATAAATCCCAACATATTTCTATCTGAAGTTTTCTAAACCCACTACCACCTACCCGAGGAAAAATTCAGATTTTCAGCTTTTGCTCATAGACTATCATCTACCATGTGGGGTGTCTGTACAGGGGTTAGGAAGACAATTTCTGATAGAAACACATAAGGTCTTCATAAACAGCCGGAATTCTGCCTGATAGATATTTATACATAAAAGTTGGTTCTTGGTTCATTTACAGGCGCAACCAGAATGAATCTTAATCTGTCACTTCACAGATGAATCTCTCCTCGATGCTGCAAGCCAAGTAAAGAATTGTCAGTAGGATCCAGGTGTATTCCCTTGTCATTTGTCACAAGGAACCGCTCTGCAGTTTATCGCTGGCAGTTCTCCGTGGTGTTTCTTCAGGATAACACCACACTGCACCATTTGCAGGAATAAACTCTCCCCGCTGACATGAGCTGGGGTGAAGGCTCTGGCAATTGACTGCATGTTATAGAAGCTCTCTGAAGCTTATTCAATGGAAAAGAGATTTTCAGGTCATGGGGCCCAAGTTGTAAGTTTGGCTTCAAAAGGGTCTTATGAAACCTGATAGGAATCAAAAGACTCTGGTCCATTAGACAGGAGGTCAGGTGAGGCAGTCCCTTCTGGCTTTGAAAGCTCTGACTGAAATACTTTAATTAAAAAGGAAGAAAGAAATATATATATGTAATGGAATGGAGTATTTTGGCAGTAGATGGGTGTTTCAGGTCCACCTCTAACGTCTCCTAAGTCAGGGTGACAGCGAGCTCATTCAACACCCAGACTGGCAGCCTTTATCCCTTTTTTCTGGGAGCAACCTCTCCCGGGATGGGACAACTGATGGTTGGAAAGATGCACGGGCAATGGGGAGTGGAGCTAATGCTCTCCTGGGATTTCTGGTGGTGCAGGAGGTTATGGGAGGAAAACAAAGACATCACAAGACCTCAGTTCTCACAGGAAGCCAGAAAGCAACAGGGTCCGTCTGTTGGAGGAATGCTCTGGTCCTCCGACCAAGCGTTGAGATCCAGCAAGTTTAACTTGCTGCAGAAGATCACACATTATTTAATTGTCTCAAGGTACCAGGTCACCACCGTCTGCATTTGCTGATTCCCTGTGAAACTGTGCAAGTGAGGTCATCATTAATGAAGCATAAAAGGCCATGAGGAAGTGGGGGAAGCCACAGAGGAGGTGCTGATCTCAATGGGGGTTGCACCAGGTTGAATTCTGGAGCAAGCTGCAACCATATCCCTCTGTCTGCCCCAGGTCTGCTGAGCTCTGCAGGGATGTTCCTCCAGGAGGACAGGCACCAGGGGAAGAGGACAGGGAGGGTGGCACCTCTACCAAGTCATTATGAGTGTTGCAGTGCCCTGCGGAAAGCCTGACAGGTTGTCCCCTTTCCTCCTGCAGCTCACTCGGGTGCCCGTGGAGTCGTGTAGCCAGTACGAGACCTGCAGCGAGTGCTTGGGCTCAGGAGACCCTCACTGTGGATGGTGTGTTCTTCACAACACGTAAGTACCTGCTGATGTTTGCCACTGACTGAGACCTGCTTTCCCCAAACCATCGTCCCTCAACAGCTCTGATAACTCATGGTGGAAATGTAAGATGTTATCTCAGTCCCTGGCTGAACCAGGTGAGCCAATGAGTCACCCAGGTACTGCCAGCAAGGCCTGTGGGACTCACTGGGGGAGACTTTGTTTAACTGTGTAGCATTATTTGGAAGATGAGGGAAGAGAAGGGTGGTAGATACTGGTCAGATCTCCTCAACTATCTGATCCGCAGTTTGCTCCGTGCACCAGGAAAGCACCTGTCTACCCTTATGTGCTTTGAATCAAACCCTCCAGCAGCTCTTCTCTGAATGCCAAGTACCTTCTTGTTCCTGTTGAAGGCACTTTGACTAGCAGCTTGGCATAGACACTTAGCTCAGCACCTCCACCTTTCCACTGCTGACCCGGAACCTTCAGATTTGTCATGATCTCCATTGCCCTTAGAGAGGAATCAGGTCCCCATAAGCATCATGGGGTCCACTCTAAGTTAGGTGCCAAGAGGACCTTATGGCTTGTATGCTTGCTGTGGGAAAATGTTGGCCCTGAAGTTGGAGTGAGCCAAACTGCTCATTTGGCTTATCTGACCAGGATGCTGAGCAGATTTGTCTATATCCGTATTCTTGGGCTTCTGACAGACCAAGAGGGGACCTTATTTCACCATTTTATTATGCTCCAGTACAGGTTTATCCAGTGCCTTGCAAGGAGTTCTGGATCCAGGTGTCCTCAGAGCTGGGAGATTAGTTCATTGGCTTTGTTTTCTGTAGGATTTTTAATGATGCTATTGATCTTGAAGTTTCCTCTCTGCAGCCTTCACTCCCAGTGATCTCCTCCTGCAGAGAGCCCTCTGCCAAAGCTGTGGAGAGGGAGATGTCACATTGGCTGAGCTCCTGGCTATGAGTGGCAGGGTGGTCTCATTTGCCAAGAACCTCTCAGCAGAGAGAGTGGCTGGAAAGTACATTGGATCTGTCTAACCAAACATCTCCAGCTGAGCGTGGCTCTGCAGGGGGTTGTCACTCCAAGTCTCAGTGTCCTTGGCAATGATGGAAGGTTTTTCTGATGGACCCTGCTATTGCAGTGTGTCTGTCTTCTCCCACTGAGTTCACCTCTGAATTCTCCCTGTTGCACTTTGAATTCTCCTGGTGGAGACAGTGATCCTGTCAAAGTGATCCTCTTTGCTACCTCTCCTTTCTGGAACAAAAGAGCAGGGAAAAAACCTGTGCCATATTCCAACCTTCTGCGGATGCTCTTCAGCTTGTGTGACCCTCATCCAAAGCCATGATAATCTGCTTAATTTCAGATGAGATCTAGGTGGTCCATGCCAAAACATGTCCAAAAACTTGACTCAGGCTCTGGTATTGTCCAAGGGATCCTCGGCAAACAAGTCCTGAGTTGTGGTCTGGTAGTCCTGAACCCATGAAAACTTCACCTTTCTGACCTGAGGGTATTTCCAATTGATACACAGCTCTAAAGTATTTTTCAATCTCATTTTATTCTGCAACTATCCTACAGAGCACTGGGTGTTTTGCTGTCGATGAAGGGACAGCACAGACTATGACTACGTTCAGGCAATATAGGAAAGCAATAATTTGGCCATTGATTGTACCACAGCAGTGCTAGATAGGTCAACTCCTGCCTTCCATGGTCAATGAAAACAACCAACCAACACATCCAGCAATAAATCCCCAAAAAGAGAGGAAAAAGGGCAGAAAATGCTGCAGATTTCCCAGCAGCTCACTGTGAAGAAGTGTCAGAGATGTGATGGCTGGTAACAAGTCAGAATGGCAGCACCAACTCAGTTAGAACAAGAAACCCCTGTAGGGACTCAGTCCTTCAAGGAGATGTTTGGCCTTGCAGTCTGGACTTGGTTGTCAGCAGGATCCCCATGTCCTCCTCCCTCTGGTCACTTAACCTCTGTTTCCTTATCTGGAAAAGAGAAACACCTCTTATTTATGTACTTTGCAGCAGGGTCACTGAGATTAATTCTTTTTTTTTTTCCCCTTTAATTCATGGGTTTTTTTAAGCAGTTGGAAGACAAATGTTATCAAATCCCACTCCAGTCTGTTCCTTCCCCCTAGTTTCCATTCTAGTCAAGAAATCTGATTTCCAGTCCTCATCTGAGTTTTCAGTGCAGCCTTAAGTGTTCCTCTCTGGGTCTCTGTTTCTTCCTCCTTTTAGGTATCTCTGGAAGTAGAGGAGCCAATTATCATAGAATCATAGAATGCTTTGTGTTGGAAGGGACCTTTAAAGCTCATCTAGTCCAACCCCTGTGCAACTGAGTAGGGACATCTGCAACTAGAGCAGGTTGCTCAGAGCTCCGGCCAACCTCCCCTGCAATGGTGCCAGGGATGGGGCATCAACCACCTCTCTGGGCAACCTGAGCCAGGTTTTACCCTCAGTGTAAAAAAAATCTTTAGATCTGGTCTAAATCTCCCTTCTTTTAGTTTAAAACCACCACACCTTGTCCTGTCAGAACAGGCCCTGATGAATGGGGTGCTCTTAGATCCCATTCAACACAGTTTGGCTGTGCAGGATGTTCAGGGTAAGAGCTTCTTAACACTAAATCTCTTATCAGAGCCTTTTGCACCACAGAACCCCTTAAAATTAACAGACTTTTCCTCAAATGGGACACATCATCAACAACTCCTGCACAAAGATCTGTGGGGCGATGTCCACAACCATTTCCCCTCATGAGTGGTAACTTTTCCCTCTTCCCTCTTCACTCTTCCCAGTCAGGAATCCCCGGGGATTTCCAGTGGCTGATGTGGGAGCTGTTTTGTGGAAGGGATGGAAAGAGAAGTCAGGTTGTGTGAGACCAGGGGTGGAGTGGTACTGGAAAGCAGACTGCCTGTGAGCAAAGCCGTGCCTTTCACTCATCTTTCTCCTCCAGTACAAACCACCAAGAGGCACAGCAGTAGAATGGGACACGGGTGAAAACTGCCAGATGGGGTACAGCATTTCTCTTTATCTCTCCCATGCGAGTCCCTTTTATTTGGGAATTTGCATTTCAAGGGCTGCTACAGACCCTTTTCCCCAGACCCCCATTTCCAAGCCAGTCTCAGCTCCCACTCTGTGAGAGGTCTGGGGATGGCTCTCCATCCATCCATCCATCCATCCATCCATCCATCCATCCATCCATCCATCGTCTCACGGCGGAGCTGGGCTGTCTGCACAGAAGGGCAGCATGCCAGGGCTGGGGAATCGATTTCCACGGCTCTGCTGTCCTAACCTTACACCGAGAAACTCGAGTCAGTTGAGAGAGAAAGAGGCAGACAGACCCACAGACGGCTGCAGGAGAAAGGAGGTGGGGGAAGGATTGATTGGCTTCTGCCCCGAGAAGAGGAGAGCTGATACAGAGCAGGTCACCGGAGCTTTTCATCTCTGTATCTTTAGCACCGATCTTGTCTCCCCCTCCCTTTCTCTGCTATAGCTCTGCTCTCCTCCTGGGCTCTGCTCAG
This sequence comes from Actenoides hombroni, assembly GCA_024336885.1. NCBI lineage: Eukaryota > Metazoa > Chordata > Aves > Coraciiformes > Alcedinidae > Actenoides > Actenoides hombroni. Next base: position 98,479,887 of record WUAM01000431.1, on the reverse strand, counting down.
GCCTCTTTAGGTGGCGATGAATCATTTAGGTGGTGTAAATTGGAAATGTGGCGCTCGGTTGCCGAATGGGTCTCTAGGGGAGGGCGAGGGGCCAGGCTAGAAACAGGGACGGGGGGGGGGTGGGGAACCCGGCTGAGAAGCTAATAGCTGGCACCAAGGCACTCGGTGCCTGGTCGCAAGGTCAAAGCAATGTCACCAACCCGAGCAGGGGGCTGTGGAGAGGGATGAGAGCACAGCAAAGTTTTCTCCCAGCCTGAAATAAATTGCAGCTTCCTCCCATGGCAGGTGCAGCAGAGTCCAAAGGTGCTGTCCAATTTCTGCCCACCTTTCTAAACCCTCCAGCGAGTTTCTCCTGTTTCCATCCATATCCAAATGATTACCTTCCTCAACCTCCCATCCCTTTCACATAAAAGGGGGCAGAGATAGCTGAGGTTCTTGGCCTCCAGAGGAGGGATAAACCCTTCTGCAGCCAAGCAAACCCTTACTGGCCCTGCCTGGCCCAGCACCAGCTCCAAAGCAGACATGCACAAGCACTGATCCACATGCACGTGGTGACCACACAAGTTTTCAACCCTGCACAGCATCTCTGGGTTGTGCTTAACACCCCATCTGCTATCAGAATAGATATTCAGGGATGAAGAACAACCTCATCCCTATAGGAAGAGGCAGCACCTTACAAAGGGGCGATGGGCTGACCTTGCTGGGTGCAGAAGGGACCTGTCCCAGGCTCTGTGATGTTAACTGCTGCTCCTGGATTTCATCCTCAGGTTGCCTCTCTGTCCAGTTCTGAGATGAACAGTCCAAAGTGCACAAAGCATCCTTATGAAACGATGCAGTCCCAAGGCACCAGCCTCCTTATGCATCTGGGATTGGCCCTTGCTGTCACGGGGACTCCTTGGCTGGCAGGTCATAAGTTGCAATCACAGAGGCAAATGGTCCCATATTCTGGGAGGGCTTGTGACATGGAGAAGCTTCTAGCTTGTAGGAGGCCAGTTATTTTTGCTTTTCTAAAACATGTTCTTGAGAGCCATTTTAGAAGGGCCTGATACCATTTACTAACTGATACCATGTAGAAGAGTGATTCATTTAAACCTCATGAGTTCTTGTTTTGGGAATTTATTTCGGATTTTAGTAACTTGCTTAAAATTCCAAAGTAAAATGCCAGTCTGAAGTGGAGCATTACTGGTCCTTTTTTTTTTTTTTTTTTAATTAAATTGAAATATTTGGACATCTGTGGTTTCTTTCTCCCCCAGAAGACTTTATCAGCTCTAGAGACTAAGCAAAGTAGGCTGTCAACAAACACTGTTGGTTTGGAGGAACTAACATTTGCTGCAAAGGGAAGAGGTTTTATTTTAGTATCACCAGTCTGTCCTACTATGGAGGTAGCAGAGCCAGGAGTTGGCTCTGCTACCTCCAGTGTATCCTTCTATATCTTTTCCTGCCTTAGCATCATCTTGTTATGGGTCAGCTCTTGGTGCCTTCACACACCTGGGAGACCCTCTACACTGCCAAAGGTACATGACAATTGTCTTACCCTTCCTGAAGGTGAATCTGATCCTGTTGGCTCTGCTCTCTGCAGTCCTCAGCTCTTCTTTGAGGAACTGCACGTGCCATTTGTATATCCTTCTGGCACCTAAGAACCTCTCCTGGGGACCAGAGCTGCCTCTGTTGGCTTCACAGCCCAGTTGCACCCTAATTGCAGAGCACGTGCCCGAAGATGCCCCCCTACTCCTGAACCATGGGAATAGGATGCAATGACCTCCTGCAGGCATCCTACCCCAGGAATGAAGCAAGGATAGAATGCTTTTAGATATGGGCCATACCAGCCACCTTCCCAGATCCCTTTGGCTCTGAGTTAGTCAAGGGAGGACCAAAATCTTGTACGCACAATTACCCAGGCTGAGCTGACCATGGATTAACTGAAGAGCTGCAGCAGCAGAGATGGTGTTTATGAGACACTTGAGAAGCCATATGAGACTTTTTTCTTTCCCTACAAATGGACAGCCCTGTTCACAGGGGTTTTATGTTGTCCTCTGGCAGAAGACACCTACCCCAGTATTTAGGAAGTTGCCCTCCGTGTCCACCTGCTCTCCAGCTCTTCCCATCTGCCTTGTAGCTGCAGGATACCTGTGTACCCAGAAATTAAAATTCCCATTTCTAACAAGCTAGGGAGGGGAAAAAAAACAAAACAAAACACTTAAACATGTTGTTTCCTGGGGACTGAGGGATCAGTGTGGAGGGGGAGGGAGGTTTGTTATCCGTGCTCAGACTCAGTGCCAGAGCAGGGGGGAAAAAAAAAAAAGAAAAAGTTACAAAGTGCAGCTCCTGCTGTCTCGTCTCAGCAGGTAACTCGATGCGATGCTGCTTGCTGAGGCTCATTGATCGTCCCTGGCTTTAACTTTCTTGGTCAAAGTCTTCTGAATCACTAGAGAGTCTCGGGTAACTTAAGCTGCCTACAGATGCTGCAGTGAGACCTTTTCTGAAGGGTCTTTTGCTCACTTGACTTTCTGCCGTCTGAAAGACTGTGAGTGTCTTTCAGGCTGAGGTTTTTTCTTTCTTTTCCCCTTCACCTCCTCTCTTTTCCTTTCCAGTATTTTCCTCCACTTGAGCAGGGGTGGGAGGATATCTCAAGTGCAACGTGGGGAAGGAGCACTGGGAAGGGCTTTATGGATCAGGCTTCAGGGACCCAGCAGGGCAGGAGGGTGGAATATCTCACCTGGTCCTGTGCCACTCTGAGCTCTAAATGAGAATGAGAAAAGAGTGATTTACTGATTCTTGCAGGGGCTTGTGATCCTATACACCCTCAGCTTCTACTACAAGAAACCAGGGCCTCCTCTGTCCCTGCTTTGTCCTCCCCATCCTGTCCCAAGTTGCAAACCAGAGTCCCTTCAGTAAGGGAGCAGTTGGCAGCTGTTTTCATTTGCCTGGCATGATGAAAAAGTCTTCACAATCTTGGTTGGGACTTTTGTTATAGGCAAAGCTTTTTGTAGCCTTTCCTGCCTTAGCATCATCTTGCCACGGGTCAAATCTTGGTGCCTTCACACACCAGGGAGATGCTCTACATTTCCAAGGTACATGACAGTTGTTCTAGCCTTCCTAAAGGTGGGTCAGCCAGAATAAAACCAAATGGCTTCCAGCTCAAATCTTGTCTTGTCTTGGAAACTTGTAGCCAGATGGGCTGGTCTTCCCCAGCAGAGAGGAAGCTTGGACCTACTTCAATTGCTACGTTCAATATCCCTGTGTGTCTGAGGTGCCTGGGGCTATTTCTTATTGCACCAGGAGATTTCCAGATGCATGCTGTTGGTACACAACGGGGAGAAAAATGTACATGCTGGGAGGGAAAGTAATTGAAGGAAATCTGAAATATTTTGTTTACTTTGAAAGACTCCAATCAGTTGTTTGGCAGAGTTAGCACTGCCAGTCAAGGGTGGCAAAGGGAGGAGTGAACCACCTGTCAAGATGTCTTATCTCCAAACAGAGCTGGGGTTGCCTCCTCCCCGGTCACAGCTGGTGCTCAGACAGCCATGCACCTGGCCTGTGAACCCCTTCCATCTGATAGGAAGGGAAAGTGGAGTCATCTTCCCACGATTGGCCTTGGCACAGAGCGATTCCCACTTCTTCGCAGGTAGTTATCGAAACTGGAGACGGCATTTCAGCCTTTGCACAGAGGCAAGCTCACAGCAGGGGGGCTCCGTGGAGTGACATTGGCCCATTAAGCATTGAGCCTAGATAATCTTTAATCTGTCTGCTGAGGTCGAGCTAAAGTACCCATCATTTCACACCTAGGCATTGCCTCTCCTTTGGAGAGGAGGAAATAGCCCCAAATGTGATAGCTCTCCAATGGCCTTTTGAAATGAGATCGGGGCTCTTAGTCCAGAGAGCAGGAGGAAAATCTTGGGGACGGGGACCATGCCTATTGATGCTGATAAAGCCCCGAGTGAAATGGAGGCTCCTGGGAGTCCCATTTCACTACAGATGGGTAGTGAATAAGCCACTCTGAACCAACCCTGTACCTTTGAGCAGAGCAGCCAATCACTACTCATGGAGACCTGACCCATCGCTGTAACTGCACATTGTGCATCCAGCACTGCTGATGTCCTTCCATTCCCTAGATGCCATGGTGTCCCTTTTGGGAGCACTTTTGCTGCTCTGGTCTACCTAGCAGTGCAGGGCAGGGCTGTGCCCTTCACAGATTGATTATCTCCATGCCTGCCTGAGGCAACTCAGGGACAGCAATGGGTACTGTGGACCATAAGACGCAGGCGTGTGGTAAATGTGTTTTGATAACAACCTTCTTCCTTGATTAGCTTATTTTGCTAGAGGGCAGTGAGGAGGGGTGGGAAGATAATTAGTTTGTGCAGAGGGTTCCAGCAGAAGCTTTCTCCTGATGCAGTCCTGTGAGTCAGGTGTCCTACTTGGGATTTGTTTCCATCACAGGAACATTAGCAGCTGAAGTTTAGCATTGCAGGAAGTTCAGCCTTTGCAGAGAAAGATCTCTGGGGTTTCTTCTTCTCTGATGTGAAACACAGCACACAGTCTGCCATGGGCTAGGAGATGTCTTAGGTGCTAGAACATGAAATGAGAAAGGGATAATGATGCTCACTGGTACCTGGGGGCTTTCTGGAGGACCTCTTCTATGCTGGCTCACACCTTTGTCTTCTCAGCATTGCCCTTGCTCTGGGACACTGCACCCTGGGGGGTGGCATATCTGGCTCTCTCACAGTACATATCTAGGGTAACATCTAGGAAGGGAACAGAGATGGGGGGAAACTGTATGACCACCCTGATCTGCTTAGAAAGCTTGTCATATGTACACTGGTGCTAGGGTGCAAAGTTATCAGAGTGTGCCCTGATTTAAAGGGCAGGTTGACAGAGCCAGGAAGGAGACCTAGATATGGAGGAGTAACATAAGGACTTAATTCAAGTGCCTAAACAGGTGTATGGATCAGGATACTTGAAAATACAGGTAGTTTTATTTACTCAGAGAACTCAATTCAGTTGCCCATACCTGCTGTCTGCTGCAGGACATCTGAGATGTTCACCTGGTAAATATGACACAGAGTCTATAGGAGACACATTTCTTCTGAAGGATAAGATGGGGGCCAGCTGGGATCCTGAGGACCTCTCAAGTGACTTTAGACTCCTGTGTGTGGGCAACAAAATAGAGCTCAACCCCAACATGGGATGCCCTCCCCCCATGTATTCTTAGGGTGGCCAAAACCCAGGGTTTTGCAACTTAACCACTTTCACTCCTCCCAAGAATTTGAAAGCCCTCCAAGGCACTAATTTACAATAAAGCAGGGATTGGGTTTTCTGTAGGGTTGTGCCACTCAGCGAGTGTCGTGATATATGGATGGTTCAGGAAACTCTTGTCTCAGTCGCTGGGCTGTTGGTAGGGAATTGCTCTGTCTTGCTGTCAGGTGCTCCCTGGTGACTCTGCAGCCAATGATCTGCCAATGAGGAAAAATGGCACGCCAAACGAGCTCTCCCCAGGGCGGGGGGTATGTCTGTCTTCCACTTCCACTGTTTCTTCTGTGACATTTCAGCATCCTCGACCTGTGACGGGTCTCAGAAGGGAAGGGGGAGGGGGGAGGATCAGAAAGCTCTTCCTCCTGAAGAAAAGCACAGCAAACCTTTAAGGTATGCCTTTATTCAGACTCGCCCTCTCCACGGATCTGCACGCACACACTCCTTCCAATAAATACATGCCCTCATTGTCTGTTGAACACTGCCACATTCAGAGATCTGCCACCAGATATCCCCATATGCCACCAACATGTGTGTCTCCAGACCCCAATTCTCCCTCTTGCTCCCACACCCCATGGCACTCATCCCCCAAGCAGTGGTGCAGAAATAGATCCTTTCCCAGTTGGCTTCAGTACCTGGGAGGTTTTATCTCCCTTCCCTGTGGTACTGTGGTCCTGAAGGCAGGTTGTGTGAGTTCACAAGAGCTTCTGAGATTGAAGCTAAGGATCTCATCCTGCTCTGGGTTTATTTTTTCATTGTTGTTTTTTGTTGTTGTTAGTTCCATCTTTCTTTGTTTTTTAGTCTCTTCCTCCTGTCCTCAGCAATACACATATTTCTTTTGTTCAATGAGTGAATCTGAGCAACTCATCATTCTGTTTCCTTGAACATCTTGTCTTCCATCATTTTCCACTTCAGAGATGTCCTTCAGCAGCTTTTGAACAGCATACCATCAATAGCAGGAACCATCTACCAAGGCAGATGCAGATGTTTTAGCTCCATGAATTGCAGGAGCCAAACAACAGCCTGATCTCTGGCATTGTGAGGAGATACAGAAGTCCCTCCTTCATGTACAACATAAACTATCTTGCAAATAAACCTCACCAATTTTCCCAGCAGTAAAGACCAAGCCCTGGGTGTCAGGAGGCTGCAGCTCTCCATTGGGCTCACCAGCACAGGTCAGCATCAGAGGAGAGCAGCATATTCCCAGGGCCATAGTTATATGAGAGTCAAGTAGCGGATCTGGACATGGAACATTTCTTGCCTCCTGTTCCAATGCCCAATAGATTGGACCAAATTAATTTCTTCTGGGGTAATAGGTGCATTTTTAATAATCTCATCCCTGAAGCCAGAGCTAGACTGGAGCGGCTAACAGCTGGAAGCAAGACAACAGCATAGTCAAAGAAACCATGTTTGCTTTCCATCTTCCCACAGGGGATGCCAAATTCACAGTGAAGAACAGATGTGTTGGCTGTGCATTTCTTCTGCCGTTGGATATGGGCTTCTTTATGCTGCATATCTTCATAGAATCATTCTGGTTGAAGAGACCTTTAGGTTCATCGAGTTCAACCATTCCCCCAGCACTGCCAGAGCACCACTAACCCCTGTCCCTCAGCACCACAGCTCCACGGGGGGCTTGGAAACCCCTCCAGGGATCATGGGGACTCC
>WUAM01000431.1:98461627-98472875 GCA_024336885.1 Actenoides hombroni | reverse complement strand
CCACAGCTGCATGGGGGGCTTGGAAACCCCTCCAGGGATCATGGGGCCTCCACCACTGCCCTGGGCAGCCTGGGACAGCCCTGGACAACCCTTTTAGGGAAGAAATTTTTCCTAATATCCAACCTAAACCTCCCCTGGTGCAACTTGAGACCATTTCCTCCTATCACTTGTTACTTGGGAGAAGAGACCCACCCCCACCTCCATACAACCTCCTTTCAGGTCGTTGCAGAGAGCGAGAAGGTCTCCCCTGAGCCTTCTTTTCTCCAGGCTCCTGTTCTCCACAGGGACATGGAGCAGCCCCACTGCAGGCAGGTATGGCTCTATTTTGTAATAGAACATCTACCAGACCCTGCTAATGGAAGGAAGCGCACATTTCTGATTATTTTCCTCCACTATTTGCTTCCCTGCCTCAGAAGTTGTACCGGCAATTAGCATGTCTTTTTGTAGATTATTTTATGGCAAAGACTAAAGAGAAAGTTGGGGGCAAAGAATTACATTGAAGAGGAACAGAAATGCTGAAGGGTCTGCCGAGACACAGTGGAGGGAGCTGGAGGATGAGTCTGCCCAACCTGGGATTTGAGGGGTTGTGAATAACCTGAGGAAGTGAGAACTGGTCTGGGCAGAAGGTCTGAGAAACTGTTGTAAGAAAACAGTTTCTGATTGGAAAAAAAACAAGTCCTGGACCCCTTGGCAGCATGATCCATTGGTTGCAGAATTTTCCTTAGGTGGGAGAGAGCAGTATTCACTCCCCTGCTCTGCTCTAGACACCTTGGATGATTTGGGATAAGTTACTTTGGATGGGCTTTGTCTCATCTACTACTAGGTTTCTCATCTCAGCAGCCAGTGAAGAGGGGGACTTTGTGTTCAGGCAGTGGGGGCAATTGCCCTCTGGAAGTGCCAGTTTCTTTTAGCATCTATTGGGGAAGCTTCAGTGACTATATCACGCACTGCCCAACATACAATGACTCCAATCCTTCATTTCCCTGTGCTCTAGCCCCTTATTTGTAGGAGAGGAGTTACAGTTCCTCACCTCACAGATGTCTGTGAAGGTCCAAAGCCTTAAAGCATTTTGGACAATCACAGAATCACAGGATTTTAAGGGTTGGAAGGGACCTCAAAAGATCATGTAGTCCAATGAGTATCTTGCAAAACTCCTCCAGGGAGCTGGACTTGATGACTGCAGGCTCCCAGACAGTACTGGCTGTAAAGCATGATGATAATCATTTCATCTCACCAGTGGCTAAGTAAGTTTTGAATTTGTTTAATTAAAGCAGAAGGAGCCCTAGAAGACATGGCAAGGTGCAAACACACGTGTAGCTACTTACTTAGCCTAATGAATGTGTCCAAATCACACTGTGTCCTTCCTTGGCTGGCTGTTAGAGCAGAAGTGGCACAGGAAGGGTTAAGAAAGGCCAGACAGCAAGGAGTGAAGCAAAGGCCCCTTGTCTTGGTGTCCCTCCTATCTCATTCCCAATGCCTCCTGCCCCTCTGGCCCCAGGCAGTAAAGGAGATCTGCATTTTAATTGAGACATGTTAAGAAAATAATCTCAATCTAGCTCACCCATGCCTGGAAGGCTTCTCCCTTGTTAGCTTGGTGCAGATGCTAAGTGAACAATTTTTTTGTGAGGTTGTGTTGTATGTCTCTTCCTCTCCTTTTTCCATCCCTGTTTGATTTCTAGGTCTGGGGAGGAGGGCAGAAGGCTGGAGCTGGCAGGAAAAAGTAGAGCAGAAAATGGCAGGACCTCATTTAGGTCTTCTCCTTCTCGTGCAAATAGGACTGTCATGCAAAACCCAACTACCAAGCCATGCAGAGGTTCTGTGGTGCCTGAGTGCTGGGCAACAGCCCTTGAGGACCTTGGAAAATGACCTTGAGAAGTGAGAGGTTGTCCTTTGGTTGCAGTGGCATCCTATCTCCCCTCCCTCTGATACTTGGTAGCAGGAGTAGAAAGCAGACCAAGATTATTCAGATGTTTGAAAAACAGCCTTGCCTGCAGTTGAATGGAGAAGGGTGTGAAGTGAGGCCTCTTTAGTCTTTTCCTTGTATTAAGGGGACCCCACTCTTGTAGTTCAGGGGATAGGCAGATAACCACAACAAAAACGGACTCCTTTTGTTTTGTTGCAGACCCAAAGAGGTACAAGTTTTCTCTGGACACTTTCTCAGCAGCAGCAGAGACAGGAGCCCCCATGAGCTGTCCTTCCTCTTGGCACCCCAGGAGCTGGGAACAGGCAGCCAGACACGTTCTGCCTCCAGCACCCTCTTGGAAGGGACTTGTTTGCCAACCAGCCCTGCCAAATGAGCACTGGATTATTTTATGCAGGGCAAAGGGGCAGGATTTCAGTTCAGATAACAGTTCCCTGCTTTGTCTATTCCTTGTCTCTTAGAGCTTTCCTGGCCTGATAAGGTGTTATCAGAGCATAGCATCTCTGAGCCACCTCTGAGAAGTGGCTGGGCCAGAGGTGGTTTTTCTTGGCTCCTTGCAGACTTCTCTGGCCTTCTTCCACCCAGAACCTCTAAAGAGGGATCCATTTAATAATGGTAGGAGGATGACGCTGGGATGCTTGCCAAGAGCTTTAGCTCTCTGCTTTTCTCAGGGAGAAGAGAAACTGCAAATGTAGATGAGAGCAAATCAATCAAACCTTCAAACCTTTCCTCATTTTCACTTGGTCCCAATCCTACAAACAAGCTGCAAGTAACTCTTGAGTGTATGAGTAACCCAGAAAGTAGAGTGATTTTTCCATCTTGAGCCTATTGTCTCATATAATTTATTTTCAGGTATGGCTCTGAATAGTACAATCTCTCTGTAGGGTCTCTCGTGTATCTAGGTATAAAGGTGATTTTCTGCATGGTAGGGACTTAATTCTTGCTAGTACTTAGAACAAGAGTGAGTCTTTATTGCCCTCCACTCTCGAGGGCTGTCCTAGAGGTTTCCCTCCCAGCTTTAACTGGTGGAGGATCTGGAGAGGTTGGAGAGAGGTTGGTGAGAAAGGAGGAATAGTAGATCCGTAGCATAAGCTTATCTGGCTAGTTGTCAAAATATCATCTGACTGCCTCTTTTGTTGCTCAGGAACACATCAGTCTGGTTATTGAGTGTTATACTTAATCTCCTATCGACTGGGGTGTGTTGAAGAAGACAGCCTTCCCTGCTACCCTCATTCCCAAATTAAAAACCAAGAGGAGAAGTAAACGCTTTGACTTTTCACTCTGCCTGAATGTTCAGGGAATTTCCCATTAATAAAAAAAAATATTCACCCTTAAGAGTGAAAACATGCATAGAATGAGTTACAGCAAAATAAATTAGTACTAACAGTAGCTATTAAACATTGCACTCTGGAGCTTTATAGGAGTTCACTGCTGCTCTGATACGATCGTGACATCGTTAACATAATATAAAGAATCAAAAAATCAATGGCTTGCTGAAGCCCAAAATTAAGGCCGAGAAGTGTTATGCCATATCTGTAAATATCTGAAATAGCAACTTGTCCCTGTCATGTCAGAGCTATTTGCAAATAAAAGCTCTCTCAGAAAGTAGATGGGAACTTACTGGCCTGCCTGCCACTCCTGCAGCCACCCCCTTGGGATACTTGGCATGAAGGTTAGCTTACTTTTTCCCACAGTGTGGACACAGAGAAGAAAATCTGTCAGGGCTATATTGGCATAACCCTGGAGAGGCTCCAGAGAGGACACAGGAGCACCGCATTGGTTTACAGACAGACAGATGTATCCCTGTGGGGTGATGATGTGGATGATGTGTCTTCTCTTGACTTAGAATCATAGAACGGTTTGGGTTGGAAGAGACCTTTCAAAGTCATCAAAGTCATCTAGTCCAAACCCCTGCGCTGAGCAGAGACATCTGCAACTAGAGCAGATTGCTCAGAGCCCCAGCCAACCTCACCTGGAATGATGCCAGGGATGGGGCAACGACCACCTCTCTGGGCAGCCAGGGCCAGGGTCTCACCACCCTCACTGTAAAATATTTCTTCCTTAGCTCTAGTCTAAATTTTCCCTCTGTTAGTTTAAACCCATCACCTCTTCTCTTGTTGCAATAAGCCCTGCTAAAAAGATTGTCCCCATCTTTGTTATAGGCTCCCTTAAGTACTGAAACGCCAAGAAGATCTCCCTGGAGCCTTCTCTTCAGGTTGAACACCCCCAACTCTCTCAGCCCTTCTCGATAAGGAGATGTGTTCCAGCCCCCTGATCTTGATTTACATTTTATGGGGTTAATGTAATGGAGTTTCTTTTGATCAAAATACCAGTCTAGGACACTGCAACTCTTCTTTCTGCATTGAAATAAAGAAATGGAGGCAGGACAGGCTTCCAGAAGAGTCAGCAGATTGGCTTGGGCAAGAAGAGACTGTCATGAGTCCTACTGAGTGTAAAAAGCACAAGTTGGTCCAAGATAGGGCTGCTGTTTGTATGTATTTAGGGATTAAATGCTTACAGAAGAGAAAGGGTGTTTAAGATGTTGGATAGCCCTGACCCAAGAGGGAATGGATATAAACTGGGCATTTGGTGTGTCAGGTAGAAGAAGGGTTTTGGCTGGGAGAAGAATGTCTGATGTAATCTTCCACTGGGAGTAGTGAGTGCTAAAAATATAGCTGGTTACCTGATAAAGCTTGATACTATTTTTGTATAAGCTGCTATGGAGGGGTTGCCTACAGAAGCACTGACTGAATCAGGTGGTTCTTTCCACCTCTGTGCATTGTGTATGGGAGAGCTGGAGTCCTTTTTCAGCTTTCCATAGGATCTGACTGTGACCTGCCAAGTCTGTGTATGCACTTGTCTCCATATGAGCTGGGTGCTGATCCCATTGAAGCCCAAGATGCTCCTGCTCTCCAGCAGTACACTCAGTGGAGTCTAAAGAGAGACAGAGGTCATCCTGAAGCAGATATGAGGCTCCATTCAGTTACCAGAACATAGGCATTTGGTGGCCTTCTTTTGCTTTCACCAAGACCTCCATAGGTCCTGTGTCACAGCTTCCAACCCCACGTGTCTGTCCTGGGTACCCTATATGTGGTCAGAAGAGCAGAACCCTTGTGTTAGAGCAGCTGAATTGGTTCTCTGGGCTCTGCTGGCTGTACTAAAGATTGGCATATGAATTAAAGTGCCTCAATCTACCATCTGAATCCCACCCCTGTTACCTCTGGGCCTGCCCTGGGTGATCCTGCTCTGGCAGGGGGGTTGGTCTCAATGATCTCCAGAGGTCCCTTCCAACCCCTACTATTCTATGATTCTAAATAAGATCTCACCCTAGATGGAGTCCATATGACCCTGTGCACCAAGGACATGTCTGCAAGGACAGAGATCACAGGTAACAGTGAGAAACAAGCTGAATGGCAGGAGATTTGATCAGAAAGTAAGCAAGTAGCTGTGCTTCTGAGGACAGTGAGGAAAGATCAGAGGTTTGCCTGCAAGGTAGAGACATGACAGATCCCACGGGGCATCCAGATGGGCTCCAGTGGGAGGAATCCTGGCCTCCTGGTCCATGTAATGTTTATTTGTAGTAGTAAATAAAACAACTCCAGGGAGTGTTATTTGGCACTGGAAGACAATTACTTATGCTGCAAAGTTATTAGAATATAGTTTGGCTTGGGCCAGCTATCGCTCCTTCAAACAATTCCTGGACATGTTTGGGAATGCAATGGGTCAAGGAGGATTTCCACTCGGTGTTTTGGAAGTTAATAGAGTTCAATAGCATGATAGTGATCAGATCATGTTATTTGGCCCCAGGATCAGAGAATGTTTCCTAGTATTGTTTAATAAACTAATGGGATGTAGCCACAGCTCCCAGTTGCAAGGAGACAGTAGGAGGGAAATCCTGGAGGAAAGACACAAGCTGTTAAGATAACAGGCTAAAAATCAAGACTTTTGTAGAAGCATTTTCTCAAATGCAAAACCAGGCCTAGAGACAGCGTTTCGGTGCACAGTTAAGAAAACAGAATAGGATAAGCTTATAAGGAATAAGGAAACCTTTTCAAAGAATAGGAGCCAGCACAGGAAGGAACTTGGCTGTTGCCAGTTAAATAAAAACTAGATGAGAAAGGTTTAGAACGTTGAAACTCATTGTCTAAAGTTGAAGTCATAATATGCCTTTATCCTTGACAAGTATTTGGACTGAAGAAATTCACATAAGAAACAGCAAAAATCAATCCCAACAAATGCCCCTTTTAATAAGGACACATGAAAATAGGCAATCAGATAAAATTAAATATAGACTTGCTCCTGTGCACACTCTAGTATCTGAAGATGCTAATAGGATACACAGCCCGAAACCTTGATAGAAGAAAGCTCATCTGTGACAGAAATGACACGAGAACAATAGAGGAGCCCAAAATGGTAATGAAAGGGCTTTTATGTTAAGGAAAATGTAAAATCAAAGAAAGAAAATAGGGTCAATCTGTGCACAAGTGACAAGGTGTCCCTAGGGAAGGGAACAGCGTTAAGGCTGGTTTATTGACCACTTGAAGGTGGTGAAAGTGACTGTGACATGCTGAGAGAAATACAAAAGGTTGGGAGGGCAGAAAATGCCATAATGAGAGAATTCAAGGGGCCTCATATGTACCGAGCAAATGTCACAGCACTTGGAGCTCATACCCTTAAACCCACTAGAAGAGAGAAACGCGTTTGGATTTACTCTTAGGATTTACTTACGCTGCAGGGCGCAGCTACCAGTGCATTTCTCTGTGAGGGTGACCACATGGTACTCAAATTCAGTGTCCTGTAGAAGCAAAATGAAATTAAAAAGAATAAAAATTTCAGTACAGTTCCACTTCAAAGTGGAAACAACATAAAAATGAGGAAGCTCGTTAAAAGGAGCAGCCACAAGGGTGAAGTGTTCCATGGTATCTTGGAGACTGCATGAAGGCATCATATAAGAGGCTTATTGTGAAGTTATATGACCTATGAAAACAGACCTGAAAGAAGGTAAAAACGAAGGAAAAAAAAAATAATTTCATAATGCCTGCTTAAACAGCAAGGTAAAGAGATGCTATTCAGAACTGGAAGTTGTACTCAAAGGAAAAAAATAATAGAAAGAACATCAGCTCCATGGTGTGAATTACAAAACAATTGTAAAGCAGCCCACATAGGAAACACGTTGCTAACCTCATAAAAATGAATGATTAAAGTTTAACGAGGTTCCCCCGGAAGTTTACTTTCTAAAGGGCACGAGCTGCCTGAAGTGTCTGCCACTAAAGGCTTAGTAAAAAAAATGCTCTTAAAGCATAAAAGTGATATTCACTGAAAGAGCTTAAGAAACTCTGCTATGAAATTGCCATGTTATTAAATCTATTGTACACCTCATTATTTCACTGGTTTTGATACCAGAGGAATAAAAGGTGGGAAACATTTTTCTTTTTTTGCTCTTTTTTTTTTAAGTTGGACTCATGAAGGGTCCAAGAACTAGAATCTAAAAATACAACATTTTTACCTGTGAATTTGGTTGCACCACGATTAAGAACAGACTGAATAAAAAGCATATGACATGCTGGGGGAGGGGGGTGGGTGTCACGAGTCAATTATTGTTCTTTAAATAAATCAAAGTCCATGTGATATGGATGATGTGGTTAATACAGAGGAATTAATACTTTTCCCACAGAGAAGAATTTAAACTATGCTGTCATGGGACAGGAAGAAGAGTCTTCTGATAGATTAGCAACCAGTTCAAAGATGGGAAATAAAGATCAGGAATAAAGGATTATAATGGGGGGGAGGCAATACCCAGAGGGGGCCCCATGGGACCACGTCTGATTGGTGTGTTTATAAACGAGCTAAAAAAGGGGGGAAAGTGATGCAGAAAAGGTAAGCGGTGAGAGAAGGTTTTTCAGGGTTGTCAAAAGAATAAAAAAAAACTGCGAGGAGATGTGGAAGGAATATATAAACCCAAGTGTTAGGGTAATAAAACAGCAAGTGCAGCTCGGGGCTGATGTGTTAACCAGCAGAGGTAGCAGACGACTGTACCTCAAGGTGTTCGGTGACCGGCTGTAGCGAAGGAGGTGGTGAAGTCAGCCTGGGTAATTCTTTGCAAGCCTCAAACAATGAATACAATGCGAGGCATGTTTGGGGAATGAATGGAGAGCACAAGGGAGAGTACAGTTATGGGAGATCTGTGGAGCTCTCCCATGCTGCCTACACTGGGCACTTTTGATCCTGGAGAGTTAAAGCGAAGAGAAGCGGCCCAGGAAGGCGGTGGGAAGTGTGGGAAGCAGGAACATGGGTTTCTAGTGATCTTTATACAAGGAGAGATTGTATGACTTGGCAATTTTCATCTTAAAAGAGAGATGACTGAGAGGGCTATAATACATCCAGACAATCATGAGTGTAATGAAGAAAGTGAATAGGGGATGATTACTCACCATTTCTCATAACACAAGATCTGGGGAACTTTATATGAGATTATCAAGTGGAATATTAAAACAAACAGAAGAAAGGACATTTTCATATAATGTATCATTCATCTGTGCAACATTATGAAGCACATTACGGAGGCCAGAAATACGACTGTCTGGAAAGCAATTAGACAAATTAATGAAAGATCTGTTGAGAGCTGCTCAATACAATGACATCACTGCAGGCTTCAGGTCAGACAGTCCCAATGTCATTGCTTGCTGGATGCTGGGAGTTGAAACCAGAAGCAGTTTCACTCTATAACCTTCGTTTTCTTGTTTGGGTTGGTTTCTATTTTTTTATCTGCTGTTGGAATCAGCATCAGGATGAATGGCTGTACGGATATTTGGACTGAATTGTTGCAGCCTTCTCTGTGTTACTGCATTTTCAAGTGCCTCTCAAGCATCAGTTTGCACATCTCATAAATATCCCTCCCCCCCCGATCTGTGGCCTTATTAGCACCAAATGGAGTAATCAGAGTGCAGTTGATGGACAGTGGGATCAGTATCTTTGCCATGCCCATCAGGCCAGGATGTGTCTGGAAGCCCTTTGCAGACATTTAGTCACTAAACTGCTCTTTGCCTTGCCCAGCACGCCTTGCAGTTGGCTTTGGCTCTGATGATGACATGGTTGGCTGGTTTGGCTCTTCGGCATAGTGTTGGAGCAGGACAATGTTTGGCAATTGCTCTGTGCTGCCTGGATTGGGGGCTTCTCTTCCATCCAGCCACCCCACAGTCCTGCTTAGAAACTCCCATCTCCCTCTCACCAGCTGCGGGTTTGTTGGACACCAGTCCAGCGCCAGAATGAATTGTGTTTGATTAGCTCAGTAGCTACATGAGAGGAAAGCCAAGGTCATTGCAGAAGCCTTTCAGTAGCAGCAGCAGGGAGTCCAAATACCCATTAAAATGTGTGCTTGGCTCATCTCGAGTCAGTCATTTTTGCTGTCTCCTTCCATCTCCTCCTTTGTTTTCTTGCCTTTGATTGTAGTCGATGAAGTTTGTATCAGTGTTGTCATGGTGAGTCTATTATGAAGCTGTCTTTTCCCTGCAGACCAGGCATCAGAATTCCTGGTTTCCATTTAAAACTCCGTCACTGAGGCACGATGGGCAAGTGATGTTTCTTCTGTAGATCTCAGGTTCAACATTCTCAAAAATGATGACTCCAAAGTTTAACCTCTTCCAGCCATACAGGGAGGACATGTGCTGGATGTATTGATTTCCTCTGGATGTGTGATGGGTGATGCTTTAAGGATGGATTTTGAATGACAACTTTATCTACTGATCTAAACAATTCCAGCATAAGGTGTGTCAATGTCACAGACACAAGCTGGTCTAAAATCCAATCTGCCAGTCATTGTGACAAGGTCATGAGAGATAAGAGGGTGGAGAAATCCCTGAACTACACACAGTCATCAGGGAATTAATGTATGGATCCTTCTGGATCTGACATTTATTTCCCCCTAGATTTGAGAATTACCTAAATATGGATATTAGGGCATCTCACTTTGTTATGGGAGAGCTGTGCCAATTGTGAGCTCTGAGATGGATAGAATGGTTGAGTCAGTGGGCATCCATTCTGGTCAAACTGGAAACAGAGGAAGAGTTATTTGAACAAGGAAAGAGGGATCTGACTTCCTGATGCTGGATTCTCTTCCACAGCTACCTCCAGGCACTGACTTCTTGGTACTGAGGATTGCCTTTCTTTGCATGTGATAATTGCTAATAATTTGAGTGCGAAAGTAAGGAAAGAAATCCATAAAGTAAACACAAACTGAGATTGAGCTGTGTCTGAAGGGATGGAGGAAAACTGGGAGAAAAAAACCCACAACCCAGTAGCAGGATAGAAATAGTCTGTGACTGTGAGCATCACCCAGCACCCTGTAACTGGTAGCACAAACTTTCATCCCGTGTTACAAGAAAAACTCCTTAGCTGGAGCGTGTTTCTCAGGATGCACTACAATTATTATTCCAAAGGAGTTAAGTTTTTAAACACTTTTGAGGCTCTCTGAGTCTCTCTCCCCTGCCTCCACCCAGGTCCACATATGTGTCATTGCAAACTGGCACGATCACTCCTCTGAGGTACTGATTTCTACTCTGAATTTGACATCGTATGTGTCTTGTGCCAAGGAAAGGAACCAGGGCTCCCTGTGTCTGGCTGATCTTCTGAGATTCTGTGTTTCCTTCTTTGCAAGACCATGGACAGAAATCCCTGATTCTTTCCTTTAAACACCAGCATACCCATGAAGCTGGAGGGAACAGATCAAGGTTATTACAGAAACACAAGAAATAAAAATTGTATTTCAGGGGTTGTTTGCAGACCAGAGAGTAAGGTATTGCTCTGTGGGAACAGGGATTTGCTTTCTCACAAAGTGCTGGCCCAACTGATGCTTCTTTAGGGCAACACCAACAAATCACTACCTGGGTGCTGCAGATATTTTAATTAGGTATTGAATTGTGGACTAGAAATGAGGCCTCCACGTAGATCTGAGGTCAGCATCCCCCACCCGGTGTGTCAGAGCTGGCTGCTTCAATGAAGGCAGAAGGTCTGTACCTGCCCATGACCTTCCTCTAATTATTTGGAATCCATAATATGGACCTTGCTGCACAAGGCAGCCAGTGCCAGGTGTTCAAATTAATAAGCTGAACCAGGTTTTCCGATCAGTGCTCTGGGCTCTTTGCCATTCCTTGTTCTCCTTGACGTCTGATAAAATAACCAAGGGCTTTGGTCAAAGGTAATTTTCAGGCTTGCTATTGACAACACTTTGGGAGTGTAGAGCTTTTTCCTGCTGGGGAGGAAAGGAAAGGAAAGGAAAGGAAAGGAAAGGAAAGGAAAGGAAAGGAAAGGAAAGGAAAGGAAAGGAAAGGA
>WUAM01000431.1:98417309-98437038 GCA_024336885.1 Actenoides hombroni | reverse complement strand
GAGGGGCCCAGAACTGGACACAATATTCCAGATGTGGCCTCACCAGGGCAGAGTAGAGGGGGAGGAGAACCTCTCTCAACCTACTAACCACACCCCTTCTGATACACCCGAGGATGGGAAGAAGAGAAGTGAAAAAAGAAGGCAGGGAGTGATAATGACAATTCAATCTGAAGTGGCAGATTTCTAAGAGGGATTTGGGCAATGCCTTGATAACATGCCTTGACTTTTGGTCAGCCTTGAAGTGGTCAGGCAGTTGGACTAGATGATCATTGTAGGTCCCTTCTAAGTGAAAATATCCTATTCTATTCATATTGCTTACATCTCACTATGGACTTTGTAGTAAATTCAGCAGTGCCCTTCCCCACCCTCCTGGTGTATCTCAGTCTGGCTCAGGGATGGCTTTGCCCCAAGGTCTCAAAAAGCAAACAGGTTTTCAGAGCCTCCAAATGTCCTGCTTTGTCCTCTTTGCAAGGTGCAGAAGGAAGACGTGGAGCCCACCTCCTCCCAAAATACACCCCAGTGGAAATTCCTGGGTGGCTGCACTGAGGAAGGGGTAGAGGACCTGCTGGGCCATTAGGTTGGCATGGTCAACTCCTTGCTACCTTGCATCCATGAACCTCCTGGTGATGCATTTTCAGCTGTTGCTGTGGCAACTGCTCAGTTTCCCTCCCACTCCTATTTCCAGCCTCTCCCTTAACCCGGCCAGAGAGGCGGCTGCTGGAAGCATCAGCACAAGAGAGGAGAGAAAACCCATCTCTGCTCAAATTAATGTAGCTCTCATTTCTCGGGGACTCTAATGACAGTGGCAGTGAGGCCAGTACCAGAGCACCGAATCCTTCCCCAGCTTGTCAATTATCCACTCACTTATACTGGCACCTGTCTATCATTACGGGGAGGGTGTGAGGTGTAGTTTCTATGGCAACTGAAGGCAACCTGCTGCCTTCAAGTGCTGTGAGCAGGCAGGAGCACCAGCAGGAGAGGAGATCAGGAGCAGCTCTAGACAGGCAGCTGCTGCCAGCATCAGCAGCCACCCCATGCAGATGGGACCTGGCATAGTGATGCGTGCTTTTCACGGCACCTGCTTTAAAAGCAGCAGGGGTGCTTGGTGTTTATCATCTATTTAGCTCTTAGAAATGTTTCCAAGCACGTGTGTGATGGAGTTCAGTCTTGTCCAGGGGGAGGCAAGGGTAGTCTGGGAAGAGGTGGTAACTGGTGGTGTGCTTTGGGGCTCCTGGTGGTTTGGCATTTCAGGTTGTGGCATTTCAACCCTCATCCACCATTACAGCCCTTTCCCAGAAACAGAGATGTATCATGTAGTGGGTACACCCTCTTCAGAGGGGGTGCTTCAGATAAGAAAAAGAGGATATTGAACACAGAAATTGGAGGCCAGGCAAAAAGCTTTCCTCTTCTTCATGGAGCCCTGTCAGAGCATGAGAATGCTGCTTAGGGGCAGTATCAAGTAGTGTATGAGGACACGGGTTTTATCTCAGCAGATGACAGTTTTATTCCTGGCTCTGAGCTGGCTTGGACATTACAGAATCACATAACATTAGGGGTTGGAAGGGACCTCAAAAGATCACCTAGTCCAACCCCCCTGCCAGAGCAGGAACACCTAGAGCAGGTCACATTCTGTGTCCCTGTTTGTCTCACACCCTCTTCTGATTTGGGTAGGCACTTTTTGTTAATAGATGCTTGTACAGTATTTAGTACCTGGAGCTGTGATCTCACAGTGGGTGCTGTTTGTAAGAAGTCTTTGAGCATGTACAAACAAATTAGATCATTTGCTGTTGCTCACAAGTCAGACTGACTTGCTCAGAGGTGAATAAAATGATGGGAAGTCTGTGTGAGTGGCTGCTTCTGGTTTTGAGTGGCTGCTTCTGTTTTTTTGTGTACCTTTTGTCATCTCTGAGATTTTCTGCCCTGCAGTCATCCATCTGGCAGGAGAAAAGGCTGGGAATTTGTTCAGTTTCCGCAGTAACTTTTAGCAGGATTTCTCATTATTATAGTGGTGTATCTGCAGGAAATCTCTTCTGGTGCAGGGTGGCTCCATCATGTCTCTTCTGGTTGAGATCTCCAGCCAAATCACAATGGGAACTGAGAACTGATAGAAAAAGGCCTCCTTGTGAGCTGTTCATCCTGCCTTAATACACATCTTGTTTTTTTAGAGCTTAGCTTCTCCAGCTACCATGTGAGTGACTAATCAAGGACCTGTTCATGTAATTTCTAGAAGCAACTCAGACTAGTTTGAATGGAGATCATAGAACCATAGAATGGTTTGGGTTAGAAGGGACCTTAAAGCTCATCTCATTCCACACCCCCTGTCATGGGAAGGGACACCTCCCACTAGAGCAGGTTGCTCAAAGCCCCATCCAAGCTGGTCTTGAACACTTCCAGGGATGAAGCATCCACAACTTCTTTGGGCAACCTGTTCCACTGTCTCAACACCCTCAGAGTAAAGAACTTCCTAATTTCTAATCTAAATCTACCCTTTTCCAGTTTAAAGCCATCACCTTTCATCCTATGACCCAGCTTTCTTGTAGAAACCTTTCAGATGCTGGAAGACCACAAGATGGTCTCCCCACAGCCTTCTGTTCTGCAGGCTGAACAACCCCAGCTCTCTCAGCCTGGCCTCCCAGCAGAGGGGTTCCAGCCCCCTGATCATCTTTGTGGCCTCCTCTGGACCAACTCCAACAGGTACAATGTATGTTAAGAAGCATCCGATGGTCATTACTGTGTCCCTGCTAAATGTCATTCATAACAGTTGGGCTGCTTATGTTTGTAATGCAAGATTATTTATCCCGCAGGACAGAGTGATCTCAGAATGCAACAGGGTGATGTTCATCTGTCCCCGCCAACACAACGTCCTTGAAATAACATCGGGAAGAGCTTATGTTGTTTTGATAGCCTAGCTCAGTGCTGTGTCATTGTAATGCCTCAAGTGGCTAGAGGAATTTCTGGCTATCTGGACATCTGTTAGGACTGCTGGGAACTGTATGGCACCCTGCAGTTTGAAGAAGGAATGACAAATCCCCATTTAGACTTAGTCCAGGGTGATGCTCTGGCCCAGAAGCAGGAAGATTTGTTTTTTCTCCATTGTAGCATTAGCCGCGTTCATTGCTTTGGGACATGTGAGCTTTTGGGACCTGGCCAAAGAGAAACATTCTCAGGATGTTGAAACTGTAGATAAGAGGTAAGGCTGGAGTCTGTCTCCTACCCTGCTTGGGGCATCTCCAGGAGGCTGAGCCCAGAGCCTCCTTCCCTGCCTTGTCTTTGAGCATGGATCCATTTGCTTTGGCTTGGATGTTATCTCACGCTGTCGTGGATCTCAGCGAGGGGAAGGGTGACAAGAGCCATGATATCATGGTCCCAACCTTCCCACTCTGGAATCCGAAGTATTATGGCTGTCTGGGCTTCTGTCTTGTTTTCCAAAGGAAGCAGGTTTGTGTCAACATAGCCCGTGTGTGCTACTTCCAGTCCATCTGTTACTCTGGCTCCTCTATTGACGTGTGAACTCATTGGCCATTCTTGGCCTAGCTGGGACAAAGTTTGAAGCTCTCAAAAACACCAAGTTCCTACTAACTTTGTAAAAACATGCATCTTTAGAGGAGAAATAGACTTTTGGTCCTCTGTTAGGACCAAAGTGCTGGTGTCTTATGAGACACCAGAAACCCCAATGTGGCAGTGCTTTCATGAGAGTGTCTGTGACTTCTGAGGGAGCCTTCATAGAAGAAAGTCCCTTACACATGGAAACCCCATTTGTTGGCACCAATGTATAGGAAACTTCTCTTTCTTGAGGAGTAACAAGTCAATGTCATTAGTACCTACATGAATGTCCTGGGTTCATTTTGGGTTAATTATCACAGACAGCTGTGGCCCAAGCAGTTGAGAGGGCCTGCAGCTGGGAGGGGCCACAGCCACGATAAACAACCCAACCAGCCAATAGGATACTTCATACCCTACTGAATCATGCCCCTATATAAGGGGAGGTCTGGCCTGGGCTAGGGGCACCTGTTTTCAGCTTGATTCAGTGTGTGGCCTTAGTGTGGTTGGAGTGGGGAAAGTTGGCATCTTGGACTCAGGTATGGCCTTCCAGGTTTCTATTACTCACTTTGTCTATCATTTCATTAGTGCTATCATCAGTACTGTTGTTTTCTTCTTTCTTTGTGTTGTCTTATTAAGTTGTCCTTATCTCAAATCCTGGGATCTCACTCTTTTTCTTCCTCCCCATTCTCCTTCCCATCCCAGAGGAGTGTTGTGGGGGAAAGAGGTGGGTGTGTGGCTGCGTGGTGTTTAGCTGCCAGCAGAGGTTAAGCCATGACAATGAATGAGCAGTAAGGGATATTATGGCAATGCTCAACATCTGCAGCCTCATTGGGCTACTGGGCTGTCATGCATAGATGTACAATGCTTGGATGTACTTGAAAGGTCTTGTGAACTTCAGATGGAAGTATTTATAGAAGAATGGAGGACTGGCTAGGCAGAAAGATGCAGATTAATTAGAGAAGAAATTAGTTACTGCTTTATAAGCTTACAGGGCTCTGCCCTGTGCTTTCCATGGCCTTGCCCTATCTAGTTTTACTACATGTGTCATTCTGAAGGGTTCTTTTATTTAAACAGGGTTTTCATTTAAAAAATGACAGACTTGGTCCAAGAAGATACAGGCTTAGCTTCTATCTTCCACATACACCACTTTCTTCACAGTACACAGTCACAAGTGGTAGGACAAGATGAAATGGCTTCAGGTTGTTCCAGGGGAGGTTTAGGTTAGTCGTTAGGATAAACTTTTTCACAGAAAGGGTTGTTGGGGCCTGGAAGAGGCTGCCCAGGGAGGCAGTTGAGTCCCTGTGCCTGGAGGGATTTAAAGGCCATGTAGATGAAGTGATGAGTGACATGGTGTAGTGGTGGGATTGTCAGTGTTAGATTAACAGTTGGACTCCATGATCTTGAAGGTCTTTTCTGACCAAAACAATTCTATGATTCTATATTTTTTAGCATTTCAAAACCAGGCAGTTACACAGGAAACACTAGAACAGAGGCTTCTGGCACATCTTTATTATCCTGTTTCCTCTGAGCAAATGCACCTAATGACGCAATCATCTACTATTTCTGTCATTAGTCCACTCCCTTTATCCAGTGACCAGAAGGCTTCTGCTCTCTGGATCATTACTTTTCCTTCTGAGAGTGTGTCAAAGCAGAAAAGGGCTGAAGCAAAGTTAATGTTGTGTCTCTATTTAAAAAGGATAAATGTGGTGCTTAGATACTTATGGCATCCTGACCTTGATCCTTGTGAAATAATGGGCCAGATGAGATACTCTATTAATAAAGAATTAAAGGAGGGGAAAAATCATTAATGTTGATCAACAGAGATGTGAGGATGGACTTCAGAAGCAGACTAATTCTAGGTTGGGATCAAGCTTTTAACAGACCTGGGTTACTTCACAGCATTGCTGGCATGGCCTTGGGGTAGTCACTTTGCCACTGATCAAGATTTGGCCATGAATCCTATGAGAGGAGGTTAGCAATCTTCATTTAGCTTCTACTTTTCCAGTATCCCCTCTCTGGTGACCAACATCACTCTCTAGCCTTCACAATGCTAAGGCAGCTGAGCTAACGATCTGCTACTCATCTGTTGATCACCCTTCCTCCAGCAGCAATATCTGTTCAAGCCACCATTGAAGTATGGTATCTACTAAAGTGCATGGAGCTTAGAGGCTCAAATGGACTGAGCACCAGGCCAACCACATTTTCCCAGGCACTGAAATCACTTGCAGTATCTAACAAAAGAGAGCTGATATTTCCTCTGGGGTGCATGGAAGACTCTTAACTAGAAAGGAGCCACTAGAAGTGACAGCAATGCAAGGACTCAATTATGCCTTTGTTGTCTCTGCAGATGTTTGCACTTCCCATAAATCCTGTTGCTTTCTCCTCATCAGCTGCCTTTAAAGTTTGAGCATTTTCTTCATATATTACTTTTGCTTGCCAATAAATAAGCGCACCATCAATCAAACTAACAACATTGTATACTTGGGGAGTGCAGATAAAATATATGGTGCATTAAAAAATTCTTTGACCGGGTGAGGTGGTTTTTTTGTAGCTGGGTTGATTGCTGCTGGTGCCAATGTAAATTTGGGGGAAATATATCCAGAAATTTATGGAGCCTGGAATCCTGCCTACAAAGCATTGACCTGATTCCGCTTTATAACTTAATAACGTTCCCCGGCACCACTTGTGTAAATTTTAAATATAATTTTTATGTGGCTAAGAATTAGTGGTGTAATAATGTAAACACAATGTGGACTGTAATTCACCCCTTCCCCTCCCGCAGTGGGAATGTTGAGCTCCTTGCTGCTTCATTCTCCAGTTTATCCTGGGGCTGGGAAGTTGTGCAAAAAGTGATTCACTGAAGGAACCAGCTTGTCAACCCTGGAGCTTGAAGCCCTCTGTTTGGAGCAGTACAGGGTAGCTGCTAAACAAGCATCTGATTTTGCTTGGATGGTGTCACAGCCTTGACTTAGGGTGACTGTGCTGAAGTGTAAGAGAGAAATTCAGGCAACACATTCCAGGCAGTCCCTGCTGCCTCTCATCTGCCAGCTTGTTCTTTTCAAGCTTTTTATCTAGTTGAAATCCGATTCCTTTAAAATCAATGACATTTTGTTGTTGTTGCCTGTTTTCCCACTCCTCTTTCTCCTTCCATTCCTTCCTTTTCATTCTCTTTCCTTGTTCTGATTTTTTTATCTAATCTAAAGACTACAGCATCCAGCTGCTACGGTCAGGATATCTTTATAAAGACCCAATCCCTGCCTCTCAAATCTTACCCTCTTGACTTGATTACAGCACAGAGTGGGAGGGTGAGAGTCTCCATAAGGAGCACAGGAAAAATGGTACATAGCAGGTCAGCAGAGCAGAGGAACAAAAGATGCATTGTATTTACATAATACATGAGTAAGTAACAATCTGAGTATCATTTCTTGTGGGGTCTCAAAGGGCTTGAGTGATTAAGCTATAGTCCTTACTTAGATTCGCTTTGTGGTCATGTTCTTTCCAGGCAGATGGCTCAGATGGTTGCTAAATGAGGGAGATTGGAAAGAAAGTCTTAGGGAAAAAAAAAGCCTAAATGAAAACCTTACAGTTCAGGATGAAGAAATGGATTTTGATGGGAAAAGAAAAGGAGAACTGGAATCTTTGAGATGAACAGTGGAGGAATTGGTGGTGGTGGCTATGTCTGGCCCTTAACGGAGATAACCTACTCTTCTGGGAAAGAAAGGGTGAAAATTCACTGCCAAAAGTTGAGCTTATCTTGCCAAAGATCCCTACAGTGCAGTCAGCAATAGGTGAGCTCTAGTTTGCTTCTGTAGAAAGTAGAGATACCAGGGATTATGAGGTAGCAGCAGGAAGGAAAAGCAGGAAAGATTCCCTCATCTGAATGCTCTGGGTGACAAGTGATGCACAAGAGAGGACAAGTGAACTGGGACATCGATATAAGGCAGAGACTGTTGATAGGTGGATGGGACATTGTATTAAATCCTCATGGATGTTTTACCTGCTCCCATGTAGGATTTCTACCATTTGATATAGATCAAACTCATTTTCTTTTGGAAAGTGCAAAGCACTATGAGGATGATTAAGGGACCTGAGCATTTCCCCTGTGAAGAAAGACTGAGGGAACTGGGGCTGTTTAGTTTTGAGAGAAGACTGAGCAGGGATCTTATGAATGTCTATAAATATCTGAGGGGTGGGTATCAAATGGAAGGGGCCACTCTCTTTTCTGTAGTGCCCAGCAATAGGACAAGGAGCAATGGGTATAAACTTGAGCATAGAAGGTTCCACCTCAACATGAGGAGGAACTTCTTTACAGTGAGGGTGACAGAGCCTGGAACAGGCTGCCCAGAGAGGTTGTGGAGTCTCCTTCTCTGAAGGCTTTTAAAATCCATCTGGATGAATTCCTGTGTGACATGCCCTGGGTGATCCTGCTTTGGTAGGAGGGTTGGACTTGATGATCTCTAGAGGTCCCTTCCAATCCCTAACATTCTATGATTCTATGACTTGGACTCATGATTCTGGCCATAAACAGTAACAGAGCAAACTGTACAAACAGGTTCAAAGAAAACCTGAAAGGCTCAAAGATCTCTATGTGCTTCATCCCTAGGAGAGGATGATAACTCAGAGTATCTCGTCAGTCTCCAGCTTATACTGGAAAACAGCACAGTGAAACCTTTGTGAAATTGTAACTATATATGTATGGAGCACCACAGAGGAACCAAGCTCATTAGTTCAGGACTAAGACCTCATAGCCTCAGAGAGGTTTCATTGCCCCCTTCAGCAGGATTCTCATGATGGCTCTCAGTGGGGACTCATTCGGGTATAGCTGTGATGAGGGCCATTACATGTATGTGAGAGAAAAGGAGAGAGAGTTCTCATATTTCTGAGACTTCATTATTTCTGCAAGCTCCAGCAAAACACATTTGGAGGCATTCTACAAGGAGTTATAAATAAAGAAAATTAAACCACCATCGACCCAATGATTACAGCCCATTTCGTGCCGTGTTTCCACTGCAAAAGCTCTCTGACTTGATAACTGGCAAAATTTGGTGATTTGAGGTGTGCACTGCTGCTGATACGAGTAATTGGCAAGGGTGGAGGATATTATTTTAAAGAGGCTGACTCATCTGAAAGCATTTAAAGAGTAGAATTAAGCTACACACACAAAATGAATCAACAAGCATCCGCTTTCCAATGTGTTGCCCTGGTACAGATTAAACTGGATTTTAGCTCCTCTGGAATCTGAACCAGCTCCCCTTAGAATCAAGGGAAACACTTGATTTATTATATGCCAAAGACAAAAGGGATGGGACTGTGCCCTTCCTTGGTACAGTTGTTGGCAGAGGATGGGTTTATTTCCCTACATCTTATGAAAGCCACGCTTTTCCAACCTAGGTGATATCCATGGTCAAGGAAGGGTGATGAGGAAATTACCTCTACTGGAAAATGCTCAAGATAATTTTTTATTTTATTTTTTTTTTCCAAGGACCCTTCTGCTTGGGTTCTGCTTCAGCTAAACCTTGACAGAGGCTGCAAAATAAAGTGCTACGTTTGAATTTGAACCCGGAGCCTAGTCCAAGCTCTGAGGGTTTATGCAGTACATCACCCAATGAAATTGCCTTTCCCCCCCCCCACCCTGTTTCAATTAGAAAGAACATTAGGTCAATCAGATAAAGCCACATTGGGAGGATTTCCTCTTTATGGTGCTCGCCTCTTCAATTATCTATAATGAACTTCCTCACAGCTCTGCAAAGCTTTTTATATGCAAACGAATCCTGTTTTGGGGCTGCTGCAATCACTGCTTGTTAATGAACTTGAAACAAGTGTTATCGGAAAGGTTACAGCACCAGTGGTGGAGGGGGACGGGATAAAGCTAGACAAGAAAGACCAGCCCGAAGAGCTGGGATTGGCCTGCAGGTAACCTAGTGGACTATCTCCAATCCCCATCCTCCAGTCCCCATCAGAGGCTTTTTCTATTTGACAGACATCAAGCAAAATGCCCACTCTTGGGAAATGGCTGCTCAGCAGCAGATAGGGCTTTCCCCATCCTCCTGTCCAGTGATTCTCTTGGACAGTGCATCCATCCATCTCAACTCCTATAGCTGGGAAGAAAAAAAAGCAAGACGATGTTTCTGAAGTCTATT
Source organism: Actenoides hombroni (assembly GCA_024336885.1). NCBI lineage: Eukaryota > Metazoa > Chordata > Aves > Coraciiformes > Alcedinidae > Actenoides > Actenoides hombroni. The sequence continues at coordinate 98,427,355 of WUAM01000431.1, read as the reverse complement.
CTTATGCCAGGAGGAAGTGAGGGAGCTGATGCAGAGGCCCCAGGACATGTTGGGCAGATGAAGAAGAAGGGTCAGTGGGTGTTGAAGCCATACGGTCCCAAATGATGTTTACACATGGTATCTTCTGGTGTGATGAGAACTGGAAACTCTCACTTTTTCTTTCACATAGCTTAGACAACCTCCTTCCCCTGCCCTGTGGGTTTTATAGGTCTAAGTCACCCAGGGTTAGATTATGTCTCAGTTTCTCATGTGGAGTATCTACTTAATCCTGCAGTTAGCCTTAATGCTGGTGTGCCTTGATAGGGTAGGAGCATTGGACTCAAGGTTGAGGATGGAACACCTCTTCTATGAGGAAAGGCTGGGAGAGTTGGGGTTGTTCAGCCTGGAGAAGAGAAGGCTCCAGGGAGACCTTTTTACAGCCTTTTAGTACTTAAAGGGGGCCTGGGGGAAAGATGGAGAGGGACTCTTTATTAGACATTGTAGTGATAGGATGAGGGGTAAAGGCTTCAATCTGAAAGAGGGTGGATTTTATATTATATATCAGGAAGAAGTTCTTTACTCTGAGAGTGGTGAGACACAGGAACACGTTTCTCAGAGAAGATGTGGATGGCCCCTCTCTGGAAGCATTCAAGGCCAGGTTGGATGGGGCTTTGAGGGTCTAGTAGGTCTGGTAGGTGGTGTAGGCGATCTAGGAGGGCACCTGGTCTAGTAGGAGGTGTCCTTGCCCATGGCAGGAGATAGGAACTAGTTGATCTTTGAGGTTCCTTCCAACCCATGCCATTCTGTGATTCTAGGAAGGTTGGAAGGAATTTCTAGACTGTCAAGCCTTGCCCTTTTGTCAAGATAAACACTTCTGTGACACTTTAACCATTGTCTTTTAGTATTAGTAGTTTCCTAGGGACATTTCATCATAGGACAGGACAACAGCAAGAGAAGGGAGTGTTGGAACAGGGTATAGCTCCTCAAGCACTCCTGGGAGTGTCTTGTGCATGATGAGGTATAATGTAACTTCCACTGCTCATATACTGAGCTGACTGGAGCCTCCTCATGAATCTGTTTGTTGAAGTGCTGCTCGGTACCAGGATGCCCAAGACAGCAGAGAATCACAGTGCTAAAGCTCATCCCTGCAATGCAGTACCCCATGGGCTTGCCACCTCCAATCTTTACACCATCCAGCCAGGTTAATGCGATGGCCTGTTGAGCTTCAGTCCATGGTAGCACATATTAAGCTGGCCCTAGTGCCAGATAAACCCAGTCATTAAGCAAATGACCACCAGACCCAAGATGCTTTACCTCCAGTGACTGTGTGCACATGGTTCTTCTGGTTCTGGTGTTAGCCTGGGCAAAGCCAGTTGAAGTCCATCAGCAGCTGCTAAGTACCATCAGCATCACTCTGTAAGTGCAGATGAGAAATCAGGTTACCCCAAAGGGCTCTTCAGTCTGGCATCTCCACTAGGACAGACAGACTCTCCTTGGGGACCGAGGAAGGCTTCTGGACTTCACTGCAGCAATACACTGGGTGGTTACTGGATTTTCTTCCTGCCCCAGGGCATGGATTGCCTTGCACTCATAGATGATTGATGGCTCTTTAATTCTATTCTTGGTTGGTGTAACTGCAGATGTTACACATCTAATCCATTTCTTTATCTTCCTAAGCTATTTGCTTCCGTAAAATGCTTCCACCATCTGCTCTAACAAGCTCCCAGGTTCTCATAAGCCCTCAAATTCCACTTTTGAGCTTTTCAGTCCCTTTCCCTACTTTCCAGCTCTGGATCAGTCATTTTTCTCCTGTTGTTCCTTGCCCACACCCACACATTAAGCTTGTATCTCTATGTAAATTCCCTGTCTTTGCACCAGCTGGACCTGGTTTTAACATTGGGCAGGACAAGGTGAAGTGGTGTTGCTCTCTGGACTGGACAGGATGGCTGTACCATCACAGTACCACTGTGCTCTACAGAGAGAAGGCAGTGTGCCAAATACAGTGCAGAAAAGAAAAAAAGAGGGGACAGGCTTTTTCTTGGTATCTAGGAGTTGAAAAGTCTTAAAAGAGGTGACAGGCAAGCACTCAAAAATGACCAAGGCAGCGGGATCAAACATAGCATGCTTATGTTTTGCAGCCTGTTGTAGTAGCTGTTTAAGGGATTCCATTTTATATCAAAATGCCTTGGATTAGCCAGACGAACACTGCAGTAATTTCCTAAAGAGCTGATAGCTTCCTAGAATACAGGAATTTGACAGCTTGCAGTTGCCTGATTGTTCTGTGAAGCAGCAGCGCATTGTTGCTCCACCTAAAGCTGCGCAAATGAATCAGACTTTCAAGAGAACCTTCTACATTGCAGCTCTGTGTGCCCAGACCTCTACTTGGGTGAGGGACCCACCCAAGAGGTACTGGATTTAGCAACATCCACTCCTCATTGCTCCACTTGTGAAATGGTGCCGAGCCTTTCCAAGGGATCTCCATGTGCTGTGTAGTTGCTGTTTCTGGGGAGATGGATCCATCTGTAATAAATATTCTCTCTGCTAAGCCAAAACAAACTCTCTTTTTAAGAGCCCAGACTCTGCAGTGTACAACGTGTCTTGCTGGAGTAAGTTGGAGCTGTGCCTCTTGTACAGTGGTGCATTGACTGTTGGAGAGGCAAGGAAATATGCTCACAGTTTTGCTTTATTTTCTCATGTCATGACACTGTGACTGGGTTGAGTCCCTGGAAGGCAAAATGATTGCTTTCCCACCGCCTGATTAAAGAGCGGGTATGAAAAAGCACCAGGGGGAGCTTCCTTGGGTCCTGAAGGTTGAAAGTCTGCAGCACGAAGAAGGGAGATAGGAAAGGATGGTCTGTGAAAGAAATCCTTCCTCACCTGTTTATCTCAGTCTTCCCAGTAATGCTCCTTGAATACCCTTGTAACAGGCTGAGGTCCAGGGAGAGATGCATGGGCTTTATAGTTTGTTGAAGTGGAGTGTTAAGGGAGAAGGTTGAGAAGCATCAGAGAACTCCAGCTGGGGCTGGGAAACCCATGTGCTGACTTGATGCTATGTCTTCTCTCTCCTTAGGACTGTCCCCAGCTGCTGCAGGCAGAGAAGATCCTGGTGCCAGTGGAAGTGATCAAACCCATCACGTTGAAGGCCAAGAACCTGCCCCAGCCACAGTCGGGCCAGCGAGGCTATGAGTGCATCTTGAACATTCAGGGCAATGAGCAGCGGGTGCCAGCCTTGAGGTTCAACAGCTCCAGTGTGCAATGCCAGAACACTTCGGTGAGCAAGCCTTGCGTGCTCGGGAGAGATGCAGGGGCCAAAGAGGACCAGGAGTGGCTACAGCACAGTCCCAATGGGATCTGGGCTGTGTTGCAGCCCTTTTTACCTAATTGTCTACCCAATTCCAGCCACAGTCAAGGAAAGGCTGGTTGGTAGCTTGAAAACTGCCCTTTCTGCTCTTCAGGCTGATTGGTGTCACCACACGGTAGTTGCTTCTGCACTTGGAGCCCAGCATTTGGCTGAGCACTTTCACCATGACCCATAGGCATTATTATCAGCTTAACCCACCCATATCCTCACAGTGCTACATCCTTATGTGCTTTCAGAAGGGATTCCTTCCTGACAGGTGTTCACATAGACGCCAATAGTTAAGGTGATTATGTAGGGTTTTGGTGATGGGACCTAGGAAACCCCATCTAAACAGCCTGGCAGATGTCAGCATGTAATAGGTCAAAAGAAGGATGAGATGCTGAAGGCTTGAGTCAAACCTTTCTCTAGCCACTGACTCACCGCATGACCTTTCGTCACTCTCTTTACCTCTACCCACCTCTGCTTCCCCAGCTGCAGTGCGGGACCAATAACCCCTTTCTCAGGAAGCCAGTGTGAGTCATGACAGCGTTGTTGCAAACGCTGGCATCTGCCAGGAGCTGTGCATATGTGCACCGGTGGTCTCTGCTTTTCCGGAGGTTTCTCCATGAGATTCGTGTCTCCAAGACACGTGCCTGAGTCATTCTCCTTGCTGTTACCATGAGATGATTTATTAGTCAAAGAGCTAATTACATCCTTTAGCCACTTCACCACAACTCCGCCACTCCACGCCGGGCAGCGCTTGCTAGAACCCGTCACAACATATTCCGCTGCATTAAGCAGCGTGCTGAAGATCAGAGGCAGTTCACACGTTTTACGATCTGTTGCAAACAAGCAACTTCCCAAGGACACTCTGGTGCTCGCTTCTTCATCCCCCCCTCCCTCCCCCTGATTACTGGGAGCATTCAGGTTTGAGGTTTCACACAAGTGGATGGCTTCCGAAATGAAGAAGGCATTGCGCTTTCTAAAAGACTTCTCGACTTGTTTGGGTTTGGTTTTTTAATGGTGAAAGCCTGTGGCTAAAAGGGTATTATATAGACCTAGGCAGAGTCTACAGATCTGTCCAAAGAGCCTTAGCAGGGAAGACAGCAGCCACCCTTTGGAGTTAGGAATACTCTTGGCACATGTAAGCATCACCATGAAATGTCTCGGGATGATTTTAAGCACAGTTGGGCTGAGATGAGCACTGACTGTTCCTGTTGTCCTGGAAGGCCCCTCTCAGTGTCTGAGCCAATAAATGAACCTGTTCTTAAGAGCTGATGATTACTGTTCCCATAGTGCCTGATGCTCCAAGAAGTTGCTGATGCATGGGACCAGAGAAGTGGGCTTCGATGAGTCCCCAGATGCATTTGCTTATGGGATGTCTGAGTGCTGTGACAGTACCAGCCTGATTTTAATGTTTGTTTTCATGCCAGAACACTCAAGGCTATTCCTGAGCTGTGCAGGGTGGCAGAGCTGAGTGTCAGGCTAATGCCAAGACACTCCATGACCTTGCTGCTGGGTCACGTCTGTAGGACACCTGTCCCATGTTTGCTGGGGGCTCAGGTAGACCTCTCTCTTCTCCAGGGAGAGAGGCTTGTTTTGGAATAAGTGCAACTCCCTTTCTCCTTTCCTTCCTTTCTCTCTTTCTCTCACTCTTTCTTTCCCTCTCTCTTTCTCTCACTCTTTCTTTCCCTCTCTCTTTCTCTCGCTCTTTCTTTCTCTCTCTCTCTCTCTTTCTTTCTCTCTCTTTCTTTCTGTCTTTCTCTCTCTCTTTCTTTCTCTCTTTCTCTTTTCCTCCCTTTTCTTTTGAAGGCACCTTGACTCTCTGACTTTGGGGGTTTTGTTTTGTTTTTCTGAGAAATGTTATTTCATGGTTGCTTTGAATTTGTCAGGCACTGAAAGGAGAGAAAGATGTGGAAGGAAGACCCAGAGAAAGGAAAGAAACCTTCACACAGATACAAAAAGGAACGAGAGAACCCCTGGCTCTGTTAGAGCAGGTGGCAGGGAATGCAGACAATAAGGAAGGAGTGCTGTAGATATGTCTCCATCATGATTATTTCCCTTCCAGCCAGAATTAGCATTCAGACTGGAGCCACTGCGACACAATGAGCCTCTGCTCCAAGGGTCACCTGGCTTTAGAAACAGCCGTATGAGCTTGTTTGCAAATTGAATCAACCCCCTTTGACAGAGCTTTTTACTCAGCAGAGTCGCTGGATCAGACACTGAATGTAGCACCTGCATTGCAGGCTTGGAGAAGGTCCAAAGGAGGGTGGGAGGATGTGTTGTGATGGTGCGTCCCTGAAGGGATGCTATCCTGCCAGCAGATCTTTCTGTTGGTGATGCATGCTAGACTAAGCAATCATTCTTGGCTTGTTTTCCTTCATAAGCCTCAAGATCTATCCCCCCCCATCATACGCTAGGCACTGACGAGCTCAAATTCAGCTCTTGCAGAATAACTTGTGCAAAATGCAGAATTTTTCCTGCTTTCACACAGGATACTATCAGGAAAAAGCCTTAAATCTTGCTCTCAACTGCCTGGCCCCTCAGGATTTATACCAGGGACCACAACCATCTTAAGCAGGTGCTTTTTTAAGTGGTTCCAACTTCAGTTAGAAGATGCTATAAGGACACCTAGGTGGGACCAGCCTATCTGACAGTGTATCAGTAATGTCATATCCAGAACTGATGGTGCCTAGATGCTCGGTCCAGTCTGTAGCTGGCTCTGTCTTTCCCCTTGTCTTTCCTGGAGATATTTCATTTGATAACAGCAATAAGTCACTGCAGGCAGCACGCTTCGGGACAATTATTGTTCTTGTCAAGTGGTTTGAGACTCTCAGCTCTGGGCTTTGTCCTCTATCACACCACCCAAGGCACGCAATTATCACTCGGAGAGACCCTGCCTGCCATTCCTTATTGTGCTTATGATAGCTCTGCCGACAGTCTGGACACAGAGTGATGGGAGGAAATGAAAAGGAGAAGAGCTAAGGAGGCATATAAATAAGTAAGCAAATACATCAGCAGGAATGGCTGAAATTGCTAGATCTATTAGGGCAGAGGCCAATCTCCCCAGTGGGAGCCCCAGTACTTGCAATCGGCCCATTGTTAGCAGCCTTTGGCAGGAGGAACAGGGAGATGGGGTCAGAGATGACCCACCTGACCATGCCATGATCATTGTCATTACTTGCTTCAATAACTAAGCCCACATTCTTGCTTGGTGTGAGCCTGGCCTTGGCACACACAGGCAGCACACACGGACTTCTAGCAGCAAAACCCCTGCTGATAGTTTTCCTCGAGTCCATCACAAGTCTGTGTGTCATGAAGCCCAAGGTAGTACAGCTCAAAATGCTGTGTAACTTAGGGGTATGAAAAGCAAATATCTTGTATTTGTCACATCATTGCACTTGAGCAGAGAGATGTCAGCGGCATTTGACTCTGTGGTGTGGCTCACACAGTGGAAGGAGTGATTAAAAAAAACCCACACCAAGAAACAGAGCTGGGAAAATACAAGGAGCTATTCACAGAAATCATGGGAAAACACACTTATGGGTAGATACAAAGGAAAACCAGCACAGGACTGGGAGTTCTACATCCGCTTCACAATTATTTCGATGCATTATTATTATGTATCTTCACTCAAATATCACAGGGAAACCCCAATCGTGAGGTGGGGTTTATTGTTCTGGGCGAAATCCAGACATAAAAATTCAGTCCCAGCTCTGGGAAACAAAGAGTCCAAGGACACGGAATGACTGTGGGCAAGAAGTTTTCTGCCTACAGTTTATGGCTGGAAAAATGAGACAAAGAGAGATTAAATGGTTTGCACAGCATCATGCAAGGAGCTGGTGGCAGAGCCAGGTACAGGAATCAAACCCCAGGCCTGAGCTCTAATCACAAAAGCAGTGTCAGGGAAAACAGGCTAACACTAAAATACTGCTAAAATGCTGTTTCTCTGCAGATGTTTCTCCACTATTGGACATGGTTGAGGTACAAATGAGAAACATCATGCAATCAGTCTTGGTTTGTCATCCTAAGTGAGCCCAAGCCAAAGTATCAAAGGGCTTTATTCGGTGATGCAGGATGCAGCAAGAGGTCAAAATGGCTATGGATCAGCTCTGGGGCCCCCAGTGTAAGAAAGTCATCGACCTCCTTGAGCGGGTCCAGAGAAGGGTGAGAAAGATGATCAGAGGCCTGGAGCATCTTCCCTATAAGGACAGGATGAAAGAGTTGTGGTTCAGTGTGGAGGAGGCTCCAGGGAGGCCTTATAGCAGCTTTCAAGTATTTAAAGGGAGGCTACAGGAAAGATTGGAAGGACTCCTTATCAGGGAGTGCAGTGGTAGGACAAGGGGTAATGGCTTTAAACTGAAAGAAGGGAGATTTAAGTTATATATTAGGAAGAAATTCTTCATCATGAGGATGGTGAGACACTGGAACAGGTTGCCCAAAGAAGTTGTGGATGCTCCATCCCTTTAAGTGTTCACAGCCAGGTTGCCTGAGGCTCTGAGCACCCTGCTCTAGTGGGAGGTGTCTCTGCCCATGGCAGGGGGGTTGGAACGAGATGATCTTTAAGGTCCCTTCCAACCCAAACCATTCTATGATTTGCACAGACGTTATGGCTCAGAGGTCTGTGAAGCTAAGATACTCTAATGCAGGGTGCCCATAGTAACAGGATGCCCCAAAGAGCCAGGAATTTGCAGATTTCTGAAATGCAAAGTATCTTTCCGTGAAGGCAGCTCTGTTTACGTAGCTGTTGTAGAACTGATCACTGTGGTTTTGCCACCATCCTCTTGGTTCAAGGATGGTGAACTTCTGTGAGATAACGCAGACAATGTGTTTAAAGTAGCTTGCAATGTATTAAAATAACAACATGGCAAAATGGCCAAGTGATGTGATGGGCTCAGCCTGTTTGATACTGGTGAAGAGTTTAAGAGACAAAGAGCTGGTACCTGAGAGTTCAAAACACGCTGTGTTGTTCCTGTGAATTATAACAGCTCCTTCTAGCAGCTTTTTGGCATTTCCTGATGAGAGCCAGCCTGCTTTTCTGGAAGGGCAGTCTCGCTTTCTCAGTTTGAGCCTCTAAATTGCCTGTAATTTTCTGCTTTGATTTGATTTGCATGGTAGGAATCCAGATTCAGTGGACTTAGGGGTCAGATTTTCATCTTTTGAGCAGCTTTGCCTGTGCTGGAGTTAAGTTGTGCAAGGCACCATGTATATACAAGCCCTAATGGTATGAATGCTCTTAACAGGAGTATCTGGGAAGCTCTGCCATCCTGGAGATCGATACACCATCCATTTTTACTTCTCTGAAGCATATTTCCATCTTATTGTTACAGCTGAGCGAATCCTTTTCAAAGACTCCTGTTGAGTTCAGTGGGCTTTGAACAAGAGGTCACAATGAGTTAGCAGCTCCTGTGGTCCGAAGAGGACGGAGCATTTACTGGCTGTTACTTTGCAGATCGCTCTGTTTCGCTGCTTCGAAGCCCGTGAGCTGCCTGAGTGGGCAGGGCACAGCAGTGGGACCATCCTCATTCCAGCTCCCAGATGGCTTTATCCTTGGAGCTCTTCCGTGGGGATCCTGATGTTTATTCCCTCGCAGCCGTTGCCAGTTCTGGATCAAGTCTGCTGAGTTAACAAGTCTAATATGTGTTTGCCCCCAGTGCAGCAAACAGAGAAGTTCTAAAATCCCAGCTGGGCTTCTGCTGCTGGCGCTCGGGTCCTCAGTGGGATGAAAGGCTCTGGGGGAATCCAGCTGCTGGTCCCTTGGCAGCCCTGTCTGGGCTCTAACAGCTAAATCCCAACACACGCAGAGGAGGCTCTGCTGAGGCAGAAAGCAGCACTTTCTCAGGCACCTGTAGACTCAGCTGCTGACTTAGGGGTACCTAGTGGTTCTGTATCTGTGCTCTGTCCCATTCCCAGTCAGCATCTGCATAGCACTGTGCAAAGCAGGAGTTTGCAAAGCTCCTGAGTGGCAGAAGATTAATTATTCCCTACTTTTTAGGTGCTCTCCTTCACACTCCTGTCTCACCATCCTTGCTCCGAGCTCCAAAAAGCTGTGAAAAGCCAGTGTTGTGAGTCCGAGCAGCTCTGCATCAGCTTGCATCTTGCTAGCAGTGACACCAAGAAGTGTCATATAAATGCTAATACTGAAAGAGACTGGAGGGTAGAGCCCTGTTGCAAAGGACTCTGCTAACCTGCAGCTGCTCTTTACTTCCATGGTAACCACATTTATACCCACAAATACCCTACAACTAGATCGTAATCACAGGGTCTTGCAGATTAGCGGCTAATCGTGTTTAGTTTGTCCAAAGAGGAAATTACCATGCGACTGACACTCACTCTGCTGTAATGGGCAGAAATCACCATATATGATTTACTTTGCAATTACGTGACAATTAATGGATACAGAAAATCCTGCCTCTAAAGGCTCAGAGCTTTGGCATCCCCGTAGAAAATCACACCGAGATTTTACGCGATGGCGAACTTTTTGGTCATCTCTAAGACAGTATCAACCAAGCTGGACAACTTCTTGAATTATATTTAACCTTGTAGTGGGGAAAACATCTTTTTCTTTATCCTAAACACAAATACAGCTTGAGTGATAAGTAGATTGAGAGCAGCCTTGAGGACAACTTGGGGATACTGGTAGATGAAAAACCGACTATGAGGTGGCCCCGTGCGCTGGCACCCAGCAGCCACTGGCACCCTGGGCTGCACCCCCAGCAGCGTGGGC
>WUAM01000431.1:98393544-98417209 GCA_024336885.1 Actenoides hombroni | reverse complement strand
CCCAGCAGCCACTGGCACCCTGGGCTGCACCCCCAGCAGCGTGGGCAGCAGGGGAGGGAGGGGGGGGATCCTGCCCCTCTGCTCCCAGGGCTCTGGGGACAGAGAACCCCCTGCAGTGCTGGGGCCAGCTCGGGAGTCCTCGACACAGAGGAGTCCATAAAAATGACCCAACGGTTGAAACCCCTCTCCTATGAGGAGAGGCTGAGGGAGCTGGGGTTGTTCAACCTGGAGAAGAGAAGGCTCCAGGGAAACCTTATTGCAGCCTTCCAGTATCTGAAGGGGGCCCACAGGAAAGATATGGAGGGGTTTTTTATCAGGGAGGGTAGTGATAGGATGAGGGGTAATGGCTTTAAACTGAAAGAGGGGAGATTTAGATTAGATTTTAGGAAGAAATTATTTACTGTGAGGGTGGTGGGGCACAGGAACAGGTTGCCCGGAGAAGCTGTGGATGCTCCATCCTTTGAAGTGTTCAAGACCAGGTTGGACAGGGCTCTGAGCAATCTGATTTAGTGGGAAGTGTCCCTGCCCATGTCAGGGGATTGGAACTAGATGATTTTTGGGGTCCCTTCCAACCCCAACCATTCTATGATTCTGTGACAAGTGGGAGTTTGTCCCACTATAGATCCCAGAGCAGTGGGAGATTCATGATCTCAGGAGGGTAAATCCCTATGTGCACTGTGGTCAGTAGTAGTAACAGACATAAAAAGCCTCTCCCCTTCTTGCTGTGTTCCCACTCTCTCCTTTAAGCAATCATCTCATCCCATTATGGGGCTTTCTGCCTTTTGGAGATGTATTGGATGGAAACTGTTGGTGGAAGTGGACAGTGGGACCTGACAGGCAACTGGGTGAACCCTGTGTGAACTGGCTTATGACAAACCTAAAACTAGCTGAAAAAGTACACTAAGCACCATGTGTCAGAGAGACCATGTGGAGAGGTCCTTGGGAGATCGGCTTCTATTTCCTTTGTTAAGGACAGTTCTGTGACAAGTGTTTGTTTAAGTCTGTCCAGCTCTCTCAGAAGATTTCCATGGCTTGTATTAAGAACATATTTGCTGGAAACTAAATATCCTCTACTCCAGCTGAAGCCTTTCTGGTTCTGAGGATGGAAAAATAATTGCCTCCTGGGGCTTATGTATGTAACAAACTCTATCTAGTACATCCCCAAATGAGATTTGCTCAGGTTTTTTGGCAGCAATATGGCATTGTTGATTCACAATCTGTTTGTGATCTTCAGTAGTCCCCAGACCCTTTCCTGCAGTGCTGGCCAGCCACTCCAATTTCATATTTGTTTGCATTGATTTCTCCTACTGAAGAATATTCGGTACTTTGCCTGTATTGAATTTCACTTTGTTGATTTTGGCCCAGTTCTACAACTTGTCGAGTTTGTTTTGAATTCTTAACCCTGCTTTTGAATATTCTTGCACCCCCTCCCAGATCAGTGTCATTCATTAAATCTGTAGTCTATCGTCCAAGTCGGTAGTGAATAATGCCAGACCCAGGACAATATTCCATTTAAAACACCCTCCCAGCCTGATACTCAATTATTTGACTTCCTTTTTTATTGTTATATTTATATTCTTTTTGACAGCTTTTACATATACCTTATGGTGGCTTCTTTTAGATCATATTTCCCTAGTTTGTTTATGGGAATCTCCTGTAGGACAGTAGCAAATACTCTACTGAAATCAAGATAAATCACATCTGCTGCCTCCCCTTTATCCACAAAGCCATTAAGCCTGTCAAAAAAGGAAATTAGATTGGGTTGACACAATTTGTTCTTGACAAATCTATGCTGGCTGATTTTTATCACCTTATCATCTTGCAGGTGCTTATAAATTGATTGTTTAATAATTTGATGTACTTTCTTTCTGGGAAGCCAAGTTAGGCTGACAGGTCTATAATTACATAGAACCTCCATTTCCCTCTTTTTGAGGTATTTTCTTGACATGACTGTTCCCTGCTTTCTGAGACCTTGCCTTCCAAGAGTTCTTCAAGATATCACTTGTGTAGATAACACTCATATAGGCTCAGCATCTGTGGAGTAGACAGCAGAGGTGTATTTTGGATGGTTGACCCACAGTGCATAGCGTACACCTTAGAGGTGCATCCAAGAGTTGGCAAAATGTTCTTCAGAGCTGTGCTCAACACCTGGAAGGTAGATTTCCAAGATAAGCCTCATCACAAGCAAATATGCTTAAATCATGGAATAGCTACCGTATGGATAAGTAGGCTACTGAGAGGAGCTCTGTTGAGAACCACAACTTTGAGAGCATCCCGTGGCTTTCTGGCAGTGAATGGTGGTTAGGGAGGTAGCTGACAGCTCCATTTTTCTCCTTCATAAGTTGCAGCACCATCTCTCACCTCATCCCATTCCCTCCCCACCTCCGGGCACCATGTAAGTCTGGGTTTGGTGGGTTGTATTTTTTTGGTTTCTTTTTTTTCCTTTCCCACTTCTAGTACTCGTATGAAGGGATGGAGATTAACAGCCTGCCGGTAGAGCTGACGGTCGTGTGGAACGGGAATTTCAACATTGACAACCCAGCACAGAACAAAGGTAAAGAGTTATTTCAACTTGTCCTTGGAAGCGGTAACCTTAGCAACGGGCCGCATCGCTCCCTACCCTTAACAAAGCTGCCACCATCTCCCCGTGCTGGCTGGTGCAGACTTGTTCTCTGCACTCTGCAAATTACCAATTTTGTGTGTGTGTGCTTTGTGTCCCCCACCCCCTCCACTCGCTTTTCTCTTTGCACCTGAGAAACACGACTCTCCCTCCCACTTGTATTGCTTTCCCTCTTCCTTCATCATCTTTGCCTCCCGCTTCTCCCCACATTTTTTGCCTCTGGTGTTAGTGCCCCTCCTTCTCCAGCTTTCTCCCCCTTCTTTATTTCCCCTGCAGTGATGCTTTTCAAGTTAACATGCCAGGAGATCGGGCACTCTCTGCTCAGAGGCAAGGTAGTAATGAGTAGGGGAAGGGAGAGGGGGAGGAGAAAGGCTGCAGCTCGCCGTGGGAAAAGTCTGAACAAAATCAAATGATAATGGCAAAGGACAGAAAACCACCTCCTGCCCAGAGCCTGGCTCTGCTTATCTCCACCGATGGCACAGGACTGATGTGCTCCTCACAGAGGGATATTGCACATCCAGCCATGACCCCGAGGCAGGCATTTTTGCTGGAGATGGATGGTACATTCACATCTTCTTCCTTCTCGTTCATTACAAGAAGGCCTTTTTCAGGCATCTCTCCTCTCTCAGCTCCTCTGCATTTACAGCTCAGACCTGCAGACTCTCTCCTTCTCACATCACCAGCTCTAAAAAGTTTCTCCCTCCCTTGCTTTACATTCTCTTTTCTTGGACACTTTCCACATCTGCTCCCACTCCATCTCTCCCTATCAGGTACTCCCGTGTCCCTCTCACACCATTTGACACCCACCCTCATGCTGAGGGGCGCTGGGTGAGGTTTTCACCAACACCACACTGAAGGAAGAGAGCAATACAGATGGCAACTCTTCTCCCCAGGGCATGACCCCTTCCTGTGTTTCTCCCCCTACACCCACTTCTGTGATGTCTTTCTCCCCTGGCTTGAATAGCCAGTGAGTTTGAACAGCCAGTCTGAATGCAGAACATTCTGCACTGTCCTCTCCAAAATAGTGGCTCTCAAAGGTTACATCCACACAGTAAACTCAACAGGCTGGAGACCTTTGGCATCCATCAGTGTGGCACATCCCACCTTCACACTGCCAACCTGTCTCCATGCTGACGCTGTCTGCCTTCTCCCCTGCTTTCCAAGCTGTGCCAAGGCATTGCCAGGACAGTGCTAACTTTCCTGGGCCCAAATGGTGCTGTAGACTGTGTGAGGCTTTTACAGCATGACCTGGAGTTCAGGGTTTGGGCATTTGCCCCAGTCTTGCTTAATTTTCTGCTACCATTATATCCTGAGTGTTCCTCATGCAACACGGTTTACACCAAGAGTGTGAACCCTATTTTGGGCAGTACTGAGCTGCCCTAGGTGATGTAGGAGTAAACTCACTCTCACGATCATGATGATTGTGTCTTTAGGCATGTCTGTGCTGGTAGCATAAACCAGACCAGGGGATGAACTCAAGAAATGTCTGTGGTGCTTAGTCTTTAGTGCAGTCCCTTACAAGTTCTTAGGTCATTCAAACCCAAAAGGTTATGAGCAACGACTAGGAAAAATAAGAGAAGTGGCAATGGCTGGTGGCTGTTCCAAATGAGTAGTCTGGATGATACCATCATGTTTTGGGTCAGAAGGAGAGCTTAGGCATACACACATGGATATACCACATGAAGGCATACCAGGTGCTCTCAAAGACAAGGAGAGCTTTATTTATTAGCATAAATGTAATGGCTACAGGCAAACACAAAACCCTGGCAGGGCTTTGGACAGTGCTGCAAACAAGCAGACCTTCTTCTCTGGAAAACCAAGAGGGACAGGCAGAGGTAGGATTAGACCCAGCACCTTTCTACATGTGGTTGCAACTAAGATGTCACTTCTTTCATAGCCAGCATTGCCTGGGCTATGGGTTGGAAGGCTAAACTATACCAAGACCACTGAAGTGCCTGCAGAGATGCTCACTGATAACATTCCAAGCAGAGCAGCTCAGCAGATTTGAGGAAACCTAACAGAAAATTAAGGAAAGGGTCATGTCCCTCAGCAGCCCAAGATGGAGCCAAGCATTAATCATCACTGTCTGTATTAGAGGAGGATCAACTTTGTACATCAACTTGTAAAGCAGACTGAATTTCTGGAGCAGAAGGGGGAAAGGCTGAGGGATCCCTGGGTTCAGTCTCACAGTGAACCATTTTGGATTTACTATTATCTCTTAGGAACTCTGTTGAGTGGGAAACCCAAGTGACATCACCTTAGCACCCAGTTCTGCATAGTTTCACACCAGGCAAATCCTCAAGTTTAAGTTGTGGGTAGAGCAAGCCTAGAAAATCATTTTAGGATGAAGAGCTGAGGCTGAGACTGGTTATTGGTGGCACTGTATGACTCTGAAAAAGGAAGGGACTTGAGACCAAGTCACTGCCCAAAGCACCTTTCCCTCTCATCCTCCTGCTCGTAGCCTATCACACTCCTGAGGACAGCATCCTTCCTTCTGCTCCCAGCTTCCACAAATACCTTGCACAGGGGATGAACTCTGACAAGTGCAGTTTTATTTCAAGAAAGTTGTAAACACTTTTTGCCCCGTTATTCCCCCCCACCTTGGAGAAGTCCTATCCTGCCCCTGGGACGAGCAGCCCAGAACACATTACCCTCTCTAGTTCCTCATTCTCCTTTTTAACATCCCACCGCTTTCCCACGCCTTCTTCATCTCTCAGGTCCTCTTTGTTTTCCTGTCCCTCCAGTTCACCTGTACAAGTGCGGGGCCATGCGGGACAGCTGCGGACTCTGCCTGAAAGCCGACCCGGACTTTGAATGTGGCTGGTGCGAGGGGCAGAACCAGTGCACACTGAAGCAGCACTGCCCAGCCCAGGACAGCCAGTGGCTGGAGTTGTCCAGCACCAAGGGCAAATGCACCAACCCCAAGATCACGGATGTAAGTCATGGATCTGCAAGAAGCTGGGGTATTGTCTCTCATACCCTTTCCTTGGTTTATTTTCCTGATTTGTCTTTGAGTTGGCGAGGGGAAGGTGAAGACTGAGCTCTGCTGGGTCATGCAAAGCCCCAGGCAGCCCTGGGGATGGGAGGCTATGGTGGCCTTCAAAAGTAGGCACACAAATTCAGGTGTCTACAACGTAGGGGTGAACAGGATGTTAGAGTTCCCACCATAGGCAGTGTGGGTGTGAATCAGTTGCACAAACACATTCTGCTAGCGCAATCTGAGGAACACTGGAGCATCTGACCGGCTCACACAGAGCTGGCAGATGTGATGTGAAGCCTTTAGGAGTAGCTGAAGGTGAGATAAGATGCTCTGGAGCATCTCAAATGGACGGTGTGAGAGTAATCAAATGAGACCAACTGTCTCTTGAAGCAGCCTCTATCCAGCCTGGCTGAGAAGGAGATGTTGAGTGATCCCAGAGTGGTTTGAGCTTTGCTGACAGAAGGTCAAGGAAAAGGGCAGGTTGTACTTCATGCTTCCTGGCAACGTGATATGGACAAAGTCAATGTCCAGAAAACACACGACTCCACTGACACCAGCAGACACCAGCTCTTCTGTTTGCCTGGCTGACTTTGCATGGTTTTTTATGCCCCCATAGAGCAAACAAAGCCATGCACAGTCATCAGCTTTCCCTCTTTGAAGGCTCAAGGAGGAGGCAGGATCAAGCCTGGGCAAAACAAAGTTTGGAAGTGTCCTATTAAGTGATAAAGAAAGAATGAGGGGAAGGCTGGGGGGAAGAAGCTGCAGCATAATGGTGTTCTTCAGAAGGTTTCCTATTGATTGTGTTGACTGGGCCAAATGAAGAGATAGGGCAAAAGTACGATGAGGAGATAAGAGAATAGAAAGACCATAGAGAAAGAGAGCAGAGGAAATGAGAGAAGACAAGAGAGAGGTAAATGTGGCCTTCTAGTACTTAAAGGGGGCTTATAAGAAAGAAGGGGACAGACTTTTAGCAGGGCCTGTTGTGACAGAACAAGGGGTGATGGGTTTAAATTATAAAAGGCAGATTTAGACTAGATCTAAGGAAGACATTTTTTACACTGAGAGTGACAAGACCCTGACCCAGTTTGCCCAGAGAGGTTGTCGATGCCCCATCCCTGGAAATATTCCAAGTGAGATTGGACAAGTCTCTGAGCAACCAGCTCTAGTTGAAAATGTCCTTGCTCAGTGCAGGGGGATTGGAACTAGACGACCTTGAAAGGTCCCTTCAACCCAAACCGTGCTATGATTCTACAAAATCAGGACTGCACTCTCAAGGAATTTTTGTCTGCTATTTTAGGATGCCTTAGCCATAATGACGTGCACCATTTTCAGAGTCATGGGCAGCAAGACAGATCTGAGCCTTGATCATGAGGGTTCCATCCTTACCAACTGCTTTCTTCCTTGAGCATTTCTCAGTCACCGTGCTTTAGTTAACATGGGTACCCTTTTAGGGTAGCCAGGGCCTTATTTTGCACATAGAAAGGGGAAATGAGGCAGAGAAGATAAGGGGAAATGCAAAGGAGAAAAATCCAGCCTCCATGGTTGTGATTTAATATGATTTATGAGGTGGGTTATTTTCCTAGAAAGCAAGACAGGCTTTTTCAACTGTATTTGGTTAAGAATCAAAAAGTGTGGGTGTTACAGACAAGCCCTAAACCAACGTCCATGTGCAAAAGTTTTGTGAAAGCAAAGACTGGGTAGTGTAGGTTTTTTCCTAGGTGCCACTGAAAGGAACCCCTCTTGCTGTGCTTCAGTGCATCTTCCTGCCACCCATCAGTCCCCAGATTACTGACTCCATTGGACTGCTGGCATGCCAGGCTTATTCTGATGTTTCCAAGGTGGAAGTCTCCACCACATTTGGATTTATCTGAAGCTGGTAATTTTGAGCACATTTGAACCACCTGAAGCAGTGAAACCAAACTCAGACAGCCAGAATGAACAATTACTTTTGAAAGTTGAGGTTTGAGGCTTTGGAAATTCTAGGGGGCTGGGGATACCTTTTTTGAATCTTTTCAGATTCTCCAGCCTTAAGAAAGATTCAGAAATTTTGCACATATTCATAGAATTTGGTATTGGGAAAGGGATGGGCAACCAATTAAAGTAGAAGTCCAAAACACAAGGACCTGATCATATGGTAGTATGGTGTTCCAAAGGTCCATCTACATTTCTCTGCCATGCATTGACCCCCAACCCTAGAGTCTCTTTATGAAGTACAAAGCACTCATTCTCCACCCTACAGCTCCAGGGGGAACATACTTCTAATTCTGCTGGCATTTCCTCCAACAGCTCCCAAAGCTCCAACAGATCATTGCAATATTCGCTCATGAAATATTCCAACTGTCTGGTGCAATCATAAGTAGCTCCTGGAAAGTCTTTTTCTGAGCCATTAGCATGGAAGTAATCTCAAGTGGCTGGATATATATTGCAGCTAATGGTAGGTCTGGAGCGGTTGGTAAGAGCTTGCGTATTCTGGCGAGAAGCCAGGGCAGGATCTGTGCAGGGGGAGGAGGAGAAACAACACATGTACTCACACTTGCACCAGCACACACACGCACCCAGCACACAACTCCCCATAACCTGTACTTATTTACTACCTCTTGCATTTATATTGCCACTCAGTGAAATTAAAGGACTTGCAGACCTGCTGAGCCACAAAACCTCTTTTAAGAGTGACAAGCTGAAGCTTTGGGCTGATGGGAGCGAAGGGTGTAAACTGTGATGCAACGTTGCAGCTCTGGGTCTTCAAGAAAAAGCTGAGGCTTTCCTGGCAGCTTTTGTTTCCCTGCCTGTATTTTCCTCTCCAAAAGGACGTCAGGTAGTGGTAGGACTAGAGGGAATGGATCAAAACTAGAGGTGGGTAGATTCAGATTAGACATTAGGAAGAATTTCTTCACCATGAGGGTGGCGAGACACTGGAACAGGTTGCCCAGAGAGGTGGTAGAAGCCTCATCCCTGGAAGATTTGAAGGCCAAGCTGGATGGGGCTCTGAGCAACCTGATCTAGTGGGAGGTGTCCCTGCCCATGGCAGGGAGGTTGGAACGAGATGATCTTTAAGGTCCCTTCCTTTGGTATGGTGATATATTCTCAACTTCCAGCATCAGTCACACAGTGTTTTATCAGGAAAGGATTAACTGACGTCAGCAAAATAAGTATTTCAAACAGAAAACTGTTCTTGAATAGATATTTATTAATGATTCAGAATAAAAATGTTTTGGAATTGTCCTTTTTGAAAAATAGCTCAAGTTTTCAATGTTGAGTCCCCAGCTGAGACAATCAGTATTAGTTTCTCCTGGAATAGAAATTTCATTTTCATTCTCATTTTTTAAGACACCTTCTTCATTTTCTGGAAAATTACCACCAATGACTCTCTCTTTCTTTCTCTTTTTATCCATTTTCTACTTGTCTATCAATCTCATATCACCACAAACCATCCAAAGGTCAAATCTCCAGGCAACGCAAATAATCATTTCACCTGTCAGATTTATGAATCTTGGACTATTTTCTTTTTAAGATTCCCAGTATCTTGTTGACTTTTGGAGAAGGAATAAGCCTGCCATGGTTCTGATTTTTTTAGCTCAAGTGGTATTTGTCTGGTTTTGAGACTTGAAACTGGACCCATGCAGGGATCTTGTGCTGCAACACAACCTTACAGGTCCAAGCACTTGTCTGTGATCATCTGTGCTATTAATTTGTTAATCTCTGTTGGTTCCTCGTGCGGTCAGATCTAAGACATACTCATTGAGGAGGTGCTTCCTGGCACCTAAAGTTAAATAGCCTAAAATAAAATATCCCCTAAAGATGCCAGGGTCTCTCTCCTTTTATTAAAGATGGACCTTCGAAAAATTGGTCTCTTGGTGGAAATCAGGCTAACCCTGGTGCCAGACTCAGTGCTGGGAAGTAGTCAAGAGCAGCCCTGCTCATGCCAGTGCCTCGACTTTCCCTGCCAGTCCCACTGCTATGCAAAGGTCTAGCTGCCAGCCCTAGATTCCCAGTTGGCAGAGCCATCGGCCAGCGGGTACGGACCTCAGACAGGGAATTCCCCCTTCCTCACTGCAGAGAGAGCCTTGCCAATGCTGGCAGATGGCAGCCATGGCATCCTGAATGGGCAGCAGGGAATACCCTTTGAAAGCAACGTTTGAAACCCTTTTCAACTAGCCAGTTGTGTGGCAAAGCATTTGGGCACGGTGAATAATTAGGAAGGCAGAGCTGAGATAATTAAGGGCCAGCCCCATGATTTCTGTGTCGTTTCAACGCTGAGGAGACAACTCCAATGCTAATTTCCACCTGGCTCTGAACGAGGGTGATGGATGTGATGCAGAATGTTTGCCCACTTACACACCCCCCCTTTGCATGGGCCAGAAATATTGCACAGAGATAGACAGCTCTGGTTGTAGGATGAGGCTCTGCAATGAGGGGTGAGCTTTGGAATCTGGGTGGTGCTTCAGCTCTGCTGCCCAACACTACCACTGCTGAGCAAGACACAGTGATCCTACTCCTCTTAGAGTCTGATGAAGACTGGGATGCAGACTTCATGCCACCAGCCAGCAGGATGATTGGGGTAACCACTCAACTCATCCTGGGGCTCAGGAACCTCTCACCCTACAAATAAGCTGTCCATGCTCCTATGCCTCACCTTCCCCTGGCCCCAGCTCTCCTCTGAGGGCAGCTGGAGCTTTTTCAGAAACAGTTGTTGGCACACAGCAATTGCTGCTGCTGTCTCAGTCACCATCCACCTACTCCATACCTAATCTGATGTGCTGTTTCTGTTGTGTCTTGGCTGGTTTTTCTTCAGGTAGATATTTTCAGCTGAGTTTGCGATGCGTGACCAATACCTACCTCCAGAACAGATCAAAAGCTCCATGTTCCCATGTCTGGGAAGTTAGGATTTAAAGGGACTGGCTGAAGCCATTTGTGTCCTTTTCTTGTTCTTTCTCCCATTTCTTGCCACCGTGTCCCTTTCCTGCCTTTCCATGACTCATGTCTGTTAAGTGCAGAGCTCAGCTACACCACCAGAAACCCCTCCTTCTACCTAGAAAACATCTCCTACTCATGTCTGGATGCTTTGCAAGTAGTTAAAAGAGGGTAAATGAGATCTGGGACAAAATTTCATACTGCCTGAGTTTGGGGCATGTGTGATACATATTTGCAAGGAGCTGGACCGAGCAATATGTCTCGAGTAGGTTTGTTCCCCTCAGTTGTTCAGCATTCATAGTTATGAATGTCTCTGGTGGTCACAGTAAGATCTGTTATTGCCTCTTCTTTCTATGCTGATGTCTTTGCATAGGTGGTTTGATTATGCTCCTTTCTCTTGACTTGTTTCTCCAGATTAATCCAGTGACGGGCCCTCGTGAAGGAGGGACCAAAGTGACCATCCGTGGGGAGAATCTGGGACTGGAGTTCAGAGATATTGCATCTCACGTCAAAGTGGCTGGAGTGGAGTGCAAACCCCTGGTGGAAGGCTACATCCCAGCAGAACAGTAAGTTGGGTGTGTGGGAGACAGTGGGCCATAGCACACCTCATAACAGTCATCGCTACCCGGCGTGTCTTCTAAGGAGTCCATTCCACCCAACCTTTGAAGTCACAGCTCAGGATCTAATAATCCATTTATTACTGTATTTGGATTGCATATTTAGATAATCCTCATGGCATGTGCCCTGAAGTTATCCTGTTTTTCACATAACAGCCACGACAAGGGTGTTCAATTCCTGTTTGGGGCCAGCAGTCCTGAGAAGCAGAAATGATCATTAAGCCTTACAGCTGCAAAGCTGTCCACCATTCAAGGCTGGAGGACATAGGGACCTCAGCCCAGCATTTGTCTGTATATTTAAGTAAAGTTATGCTGATTTGCACCAGGTAAGCATTTGTCCCACCAAGTACCAACAGGCAGAAGCCACCATTCCTTAAGGAAGTACTTAGTCCACAGTTTGGATCCTGCAATGGAAAGAAGATGGGTTAAGTCTACAGCTCATTCCGCAGCAGTGGGGGCTGTTTACTCCCAATTCCATCTTATCTAGACCACCAAACCATCCCTCAAACCTTGCTTCTGGTTCATATTTTCTCCACAGGATAGTATGTGAGATGGGGGAGGCCAAGCCCAGCCAACATGCCGGCTTTGTGGAAATCTGCGTGGCCGAGTGCAAACCAGAGTTCATGGCCAGGTCTTCACAGCTCTACTACTTTATGGTAAGCTTCTGTGAGAAGTTCTCCTTGGCCCTGAACGTCCTCAGCCCCTGGTCTCCTTTGCTGCATCTGTCCATTGCCTTTGATCACATTCAGCCTCTGAGCTCTTCGCTGCTGTTCCGAGTGCACCAAGTTGTTCTTTCCATTTCCTTTCAAAATCTTGTTAGGAGCAAAAATAGCTCACCTAATTAATGTTTTAACAATCTAATAATAGTCCAGATTATTAATCCAGTTACAGTTACATACAGCCATGGTTCAAATTAGTACAGAAAATTCTCATTAATTGTTAAAAATGCTATATGGGAAAGAAAAAAGAAAAAAAGGGAAAAAAAAAACTTCCCTAGTAACTTTTCCCTGGTGTGACACTCACTCTTCCAACACCCCTCCAGGCCCTCCACTTGAAGGTAACAGTGTCCTCCAGGAGAAACGTGGAGGTTGCCACTAGTCATTGCTACCCTGAAGTCTTCAGCAGGAGGAGTGTGATGTTCATGATGGGGTCTCTTCCTCTTCACTCTTGGGTTCTCACTGAGGAGTATCTTCATCCTGTCTCTCTCCACCACCTGCTCCCTTCTCTCTGGTCCCCAGAACCAGTGGCAGAGCTGCCCAGTGCCCAGCCTGGGCACACAAAGGCCTTGTGTTGGCTGGGCAGTGTCTACCTGGAGTAGCAGCCCTTGGCCATGTGATGTGTCCCCAACACTGAAGGCAGGCAGGTCGATCAAAAGGCTGTTGGCCAAGGGACTCCCGTGGGCACAGGAACATCCAGCTCAGGGAACAACGAGCCCAAAGACATCCTGAGACCCTGTAGTGTTGGGTCACTGCAAAGACCAGGGCTTTCTGCTGGCAAAGACACAAATTCCCATTTACTGGGCCACAGGCAGTCACCATGGCAATGGCAAGTGTTTCTGCAAGATGTAGCATTCAGGAGGTGTTTGTGTTAGGTGGTCCACGAGAAGCAATGTTGCACCCCAACAGCCCTAGATCAGGAGGGACCAGTTCACCAGGCAGGCTACGGGTGAACTGTAGTGTATGACTGGGGCTCAGTGCAAGTGGGAAATGCTTTGGATGCTCCATGGTGAAATGTAGACACCAGCAAGCTTGAACTTCAGTTAACTTTTAGGAATGGGTGGTTTGGAGAGAGGACAGAGCCATGAGGAACTTGGAGATGAAGTCAGAAGTCTGTAGGGATGGCTATCAGTGGGATCACACACACAGCTTCTGCTCAAGGTGTGCTGATGGCATGCAGGGAGCAGCCACACTCCTCTTTTTAGAGAGACTGCTGGGGCTGGCAAGTTGGCTCGTTACACCATCTGTCTGGGACATCAGCTTGCAAAGCAGTCAGAGGGGCCTGATTCCACACTGCTACTCATGCGGGTTCAGCATGAGAATGTCACTTTGCCGTGGTGAAAGCCCCATGGAAGAGAGGAACAGAGCCAAACACGTGTTGTACATTTGACTTGGGGTTTTAATCTTTTCTGACCATGCTCCTTGTCCAAGAAGCCTGCTTATTCCTCTGAGTCCCCGTGCTGGGGACATCCAAGCAGAGCCTGGTTTTGAGCTGTGCAGATCTGTGCAGGTTTGAAATGAGAGGGTCTCTTTGTTTCCATTAAAATCTCTCGAGTCCTGCAAGGAAATGTGTCTTTTCTGAAATTATTCACACACCCAAGCATCTTTTTTATGGTACAGGGACCTGATAACGAATGCAAAGATCTCAGATTTCCCCCTTGAGCTACAGAAATTTCTCTCTTCTCTGTATTTTCTGATGCCACTCCGGTGTTCTGGTGACGGGGGCAGAGAAACACCTTGAGAGACAGCCCCCACTAGACAGACAGAAGGGCTCTTACCAGGACATTACACTTCAGCACGTCACCTTTGCTACTCTCAGAATTACTGTCCGATTTTGGTCATCCGTGTCCGTCTGTGACAGCTTTTCCCTCTGCTTGCTGGCTTTCCAGCTGCCACAGCTATCCTGGCCATGCACGAGCATGAAACCAACAGGGGTTTTGTCTGCTGAATACCTCACTACCGTTGTGCTAGACAGAAAAAAAAAAAATACAGATGCTCTCCAGCCTGCCCATCACGCGCCCTCTCCCGTGTCCTTTGCTTTCATAGCAGGAGTTGTGTTTGTTGGCGTGGTTTAGCTCCCACTGATCCTTCTGCCAGGAGAGTAGAGATGTTATTGCAGGGATCACAACATGCTTTGGTATCCTGCAGTGGTGGGTGGCAGCTGTAAGGAAAGGAAGATGTTTGAAAACTAAGGAAGCGCATCACGTGGGAGATAAATGTCGCTTTCTGAGGCAGAGGAAACCCTCTGGAAAATTGCTTCTCGAGATGTTTGAAGCAAAACAGGGTCAAATTTGGCCAATAGGCTCAGCCTTCCCCTCTCCTGCAAGAGTTGGAAGAGTTGAGAGTTTAAGCTCAACAGAGGATTTCATTTCAGTGTTTAAAAGAAAAAAAAAAAAGTTTAGAGATGCTAGAGAAGTTATTCTCTACATTTTTAACTGGAACTATGAAATTCAAAATGCTGTTGGCTTGTTTTAAACTCATCTGTCATCAAAAATGCAACCTGCATTAGAGAGCAGCATAAGCCAAAAGGGAAACAAAGCACTGGGTTGTAGGCTGACATTAAATTTACGATGATCTAAAACACAATAATTTATGCTTTATTTTATTAAG
Source organism: Actenoides hombroni (assembly GCA_024336885.1). NCBI lineage: Eukaryota > Metazoa > Chordata > Aves > Coraciiformes > Alcedinidae > Actenoides > Actenoides hombroni. The sequence goes on along the minus strand of WUAM01000431.1, from coordinate 98,402,755 downwards.
TTATTCATTTTGTTGCTATGATTATTGGCAATGTGCTTCAATAAATAAAAAAAAAAAAAAAGACCCTTTGCTTTTTAATTTAGGTGCTGAAGCTACTTTGCCTTTATTCTGGCTTTGGATAAAAATCTTATGGCTCGGTGCAGATGATGTGGGCTACTCTGACTGTATCTCCTCTGGGTCTGATCCTAAAATCCTTGTCCCAGGAGAGCATTTGCAACAGGTCTCTTTTCTGTCATTCCCCTCCTGAAGCTACTGTTGAACCTATAGGAAGGAAACCCGGGTGCACAAGCTGTGTGTGAGTCGTACCTTGCTCTGCCCTTGTCCCCAAGAGGAATGAAGTGGGAACCGAGGTCTTGACATGCACCACGTGCATCATGAGGTCAGTTTAGTCACAGCTGCTCTGGTGGCAGCATCTCTGTGGACAGCCTATGTGGAGGAGGTACTGGAAGAAAGTAAGGGGTTGGGGAGCAGAGGACAGTAGGCAGGCGCCTGCTGGAGTGAGTTCAGAGAAGGGCAAGGAAGCTGGTGAAGGGTCTGGAGAAAATGTCTTATGAGGAGTGGCTGAGGGACCTGGGGTTGTTTAGTTTGGAGAAGAGGAGGCTGAGAGGAGACCAATGGCATCCTGACCTGGAACAAAAACAGTGTGTCCAGCAGGAGCAGGCCAGTGATGGTGCCCCTGTACTTGGCACTGGTGAGGCCACAGCTTGAGCACTGGGTTCAGCTCTGGGAAACTCAATAGAAAGACATTGAGGTGCTGGACCAAGTTCAGAGGGCAAGAAAGCTGGTAAAGGATCTGGAGAAAATGTTTTATGAGGAGCAGGTGAGGGACCTGGGGTTGTTTAGTCTGGAGAAGAGGAAGCTGAGAGGAGAATTTATTGCTTTCTACAACTAGCTGAAGAGAGGTTGCAGTGAGGTGGGTGTTGGTCTCTTCTCCCAGGTGACTAGTGATAGGACCAGAGGAAATGGGCTTAAGTTGCTCCAGGGGAGGTTTAGGTTGGATATTGGGAAACATTTTTTTACTGCGAGAGTGGTGAGGCCTTGGAACAGGCTGCCCAGGGAGGGGGTGGAATCACCATCCCTGGAGAGGTTCAGAAACCATCTAGATGTGTCACTTCAGGACATGGTTTAGTGTTCCTGATAATATTTATTAGGCAGTTGGACTTGATGATCTTGAGGGTCATTTCCAACCTTAATGATTCTATGATTCTGTGATTCTATGATTCTAGAAAGATACAGAAGATTTCCTGTCCCCTTTCCCTCATTGTCACTGCCCACTTCAGCCTATTACAGCTCCACCAGAGCCCCTGGCATTTTCCATCACCTTTTGCCAGCAAGGAAATGGTAAATAGTCTGGAGGCTGAGATTTACTGTAAACATGCTGTGCAATATTTATGAAGGCCCCTGTGAATAATTAATGGTTTAAAGCAACTTTGAAAGCTTATCCACAAACCCTTTTGTAAGACTGGCACAAGACACAGGAACGCTTTGCCAGGGAGTGCTGCTGACGTCATTCTGGTCTGTGAGGATCTTCAAAAGGGCATGGCTGGTTTACCTGCCTTTGAGGAGAGGTCAGGAAACCCACCCAGGAGTAGGACAAGGGCCTGGGGTCTTTAGGTTCTTTAGGAACCACTGCAGGTTCCTGTATGGTTTGTAAAGCAGATACTCTATGGCTTGGCTACGTGTACCAAGTTGGCCATTCTCAACCCAGTTTCTCCCAGGTGGGAGGTCACGTCCCAGCAGCAGTCATCATGGTCAGCAGTTATTTGAACTGGTGGAGGTGGCCACCAATAAGGAATTAAAGTGGAGTTGTCATCAGAGCTTGAAGTGGCACCCTGAAAACAGAAGAGCACTGCATACTGAAGCATGGATTTTGCATCTACTCTTCATGCCCCTTTTACCCCAATAATCACTCTTAGAGAATGTTCCCGGAAAAAATATAAAACCAGTTTCCAAACCATCATATCAAACCCAATCAAGATTAAGCACAAGAGGGGTCCAGCTCTGACAACAGATCTTTCTCCAGAGCTGTAGGTCTGATTTTCATGTTCAGCCCGTTCTCCAAGCGGCAGCTGCGTTTTGAACAAGAGCCAAGTGGAAACCTTGCTGCTGTTTCTCCAAATGATTAGCCAGAGGGGGATGGAGAAGGCTCCCTGTGTGTGTGAAAGAGGGAGCCGTGGAGTGTGTCAGGTGGTTTTTATAAACATGGATTAATAGTCTCCAAAGCTCAATAAGGTGACTGCATGATGGACCCGTGCGTTCAGAGGAGCTGAGGAGAGCTTCAAGCATTTGTGTCATCATTCTTAAAGAGAGGAGGGGAAAAAAAATAATCTTCATTTAAATGCATGTAGTAGCTTTTCACTTGGGACTGAATGGAAAGTTTTTCTATTAAAATGCAAATGAAAGAATAAACTGTAACTCCAAATTTCTCCCTGAAAATGGATGTCTCCTCTCTGCGTTGTGGTAACAGGTGATCTGTGCCTTCAGAGTGCAAGTATTTCATCTTGATTTTGGGAAGAAGGGAGAGCAGGAGGGTAAGAAAAAGAGATTTGAGATTTGGGGCCCCTAAAGAAATCATGCCCCTTTTTGATACAGTAACACAGCACTGTGTTGTGTTTGGAAAAGAGGCTTGGAAAATCAGCAGAAAAAGGATAAAAGGTGTTAATCTGGACAATGCTCCTTTTGTGGCTGTAGTAGTATTTCAGGGTCCATCTCACCATGAGCACAGTCGTGCCATATCAGAGAAGGACACTCATGCAGTACTAGACTGTTCCAGCATCCAAGTCTCATAAGAAAAAAAGAAAGATGTGGGGTCGTGTGATGGGCACGTAGGAGAGGCAAGACATGAGCTCAGATGCTCTGCTGTACCACAGCACTTCTCTTTCCCTGAGGGAAGGGAGTAAAGTGAGTTGTCATTTCACTGATAACCTGAACTCTGACTGAAAAGCCTGTGAGCACAAGGAGAGATTTTAGATGTCTGGAGCTCGATCAACAGGTTCTGTTCCTTTCTCACATCCATAGGGTTTAGAGAAATTTTTCCCAATCTTTTTCACCACTTGTGAGCTCCATAGTTTGGAGGTGGAGAGTCCCCATTAAGATCCAATCAGCCAGTTCATGACCAGTTTATCTCACAGACGTGGTGTTGCTTGATGGCAAAAATACACCTGAGCTGTGTCACACAAGCAGTGGAGGTGGGAGATCATGGAACCAGCTGCTCCAGGCCTGAGTGGGTATTTCTGGGTGGGTACAGGGGCAAGCCTGATTTTGCAGGAGTGAGGAGAACAGACTTGGGGTTAGGTCTGAACTCATCCTACCAAACTTGGCATTCAAGAAGGGTGCCTATGCACAGGACTGGTGTGATCCTAGGCTCCACTATTAGTTAGAATAAATGGTCATTTTCTTAAGTCCAGCTAACGCATGGTTAACCCCTGCAAGTGTCTACCTCTTTCCATCAGTACAATGAGAGAGAGAATGTACCTAGGCTCCTCTGCAGTGTTTTCAACATGACCCTTTGCTTTCACAGACTCTGACGCTCTCTGATCTCAAGCCAAAGAGGGGACCAGTGTCGGGTGGCACCCAGGTGACGATTACTGGCAACAACCTCAACGCAGGCAGCAATGTCATTGTGACCTTTGGGCGACAACCCTGCCTCTTCTACAGGTATGGATGAGTCCTTCCTACTGTATGTACCTGAGTCGGAAAGATGTAAGAGTGGAACATTTCACTTCTGAGGAAAGGCTGAGGGAGCTGGGTCTCTTTAGCTTGGGGAAGAGGAGTCTGGGGGGTGATCTCATTAATGTTTATTAATATGTAAAGGGCGAGTGTCAGAAGGATGGATCCAGGCTCTTCTCAGTGACCTCCAATGACAGGACAAGGGGCAATGGGTGCAAGCTGGAACATTAAGTGGTTCCATGGAAACAGAGGGAGAAAGTTTTTCATGGTGAGGGTGACAGAGCCTGGAACAGGCTGCCCAGGGAGGTTGTGGGATCTCCTTCTCTGGAGACATTCAAAACCCACCTGAACACGTTCCTGTGTGACCTGCTCTAGGTGATCCTGCTTCGTCAGGGGGGTTGGACTAGATGATCTTTTGAGGTCCCTTCCAACCCTAAATATTCTGTGATTCTGTGATTATATTTAAGAAACTTCTCCTGCAGCCCACACACCCTTTCCCTCAAGTGCCTCTTTTGCCTGTGGCCATGTCTATTCAGCAATAGGACTTTTCCATTCTGTACCGTGCACGACCTTACAGTGCATGGTTTGCAGTGGGAGAATAGGATTTATTTCATTGTTTTGCTTGCTATTTGATGTGCTTTTTTTCCATGGCCCCTTGTCAAATTTCACTATGATTCTCCACAGTCTTATGCTTTGCTGCTTGCTCTGGGAGTATGTCCTTTAAAACATTCATTTTCATGTCCCTGCTTTAGCAGAGATGACTAAGAAAATCCGACATCATCGGTTCTAAGTATTAAAGCACCTCCCTTTTATCCCAGAATAGTCTTGTAGTGCTAAGAAATGGATGATTTTCAACATTTTAGCTCTGGGTTGGCTCCTGATCAATTGCAGTTCAGAGAGGCTTAATGTCAGTGTTACCTGCTGAATGTTCTCTGATCCCTGTGAGAATGAGCCTGAATCCCATTCCCAGGGGCTCCCGCAGCTAAAACTACCCAGTGCAACACACTTGGCTGCCAGTATCTCTGGCAGCTGAAGATGAAGTTGACACAGTTCTCCCAGCATGACCTTGGCAGAAGAAGGGCTGATTCACAGGAGACCTGGGATCACTGTCTTGGGGCAATGCCCTTCCATCTCCTGGCTGTGGGGATCCTGTTTAGCTGCCTGTCATGACTGTGGTGTGATTCAGCATCTATAATTCAGGAAATTGAAGTCACAGTTTGTGATCTAAAAGGCCAAGTGGGAACCGCATCTGCTTGGAGTTGCTTACTGAAGAGACTGGGGAGTTTGAGGAGGGATGGAGTGTGGTCTTTCAGAGGGATTTGGAGAGCACCTGGAAGGTGCAGTCAGTGCAGGTGAGTGACACACAGCGAGGGAAGGATGCACCCTGCTTTATCCTTTCTAGGGTTATAAGATGAGGCTGCATCACAAATCACAGGACTGGGGAGATTGAGGGTGTTTGGAGCCTGGATTTTTGGCTCTTTATGGAAGATAAGAACCACTGCAAAAATTCAAACCTGAAGCTGGTTTTGACCAGCTTTTTTCCTTTCCCAAAAGGAAAAGTGCATGCAGAATGCCTTTTGAGTATCATCATAAAAATCTCCCCGCTACATTAGCAGCTCCCACGCAAAGGTCCCAGGGACACTGCAAACAGCACTTAAACAAGACTCACAGTCTGAATGCAAAGGAAACTTTATTATCCCAGACTGGAAAGCTGAGGTGCAAACACCCTTCTTTATGACCTGCTGCTGCATATGTCTGCAGGCAGGAAGGAAACATCCATCAAGTATTTAATCACACAGAAATACTTTCTGGAGAGAGGTCTGGTTTGGACTTCCCTTGGGGTTCAGTTTTCACTCTGAGACCTGAGAAATGATGGGTCTTGTGGTTTTATTTAAACTAGTGACAAGACAATGTTGCTTCCTCAGATAAATGTGTCACATTATTCACATCACATTCCTGTAGCAGCGAGTTTGACCACTTCACAGTGCATAGGTTAAGGTCATTTGACAGAAGAGTAAGTAGCTGGACTCCTTTTGGCACCATTTGTTTTGCTGCTGGTAGCACCTGGTTTATATTTACTGGCTTCTGTTGACAGGAGATCCACAAAGAACATTGTCTGTAACACCACTGCCTCAGATGAAGGCTTTGAGAAGGTGAAGGTGTCTGTGAGAGTGGACAAGGCCAAGATACATCAGGAGCTGCAGTATGAGTATGTAGAGGATCCAACCATCCTGCGGATCGAGCCTGAGTGGAGCATCTTCAGGTAAGCATCCCATGGACATCCCCCACCACCTCCCCATGGTTTTTAATGAGTCACTGATGTGTTCATAATGGTACTTGATACAGAATAGTGCTTTCCAAGCATTATGGTCACTAAGAAATAGATCTGTCCAGAGCTACTTTCTGGAGCCCAAGACCATAAGTGGACTTGCCTGCTGAGAAGACTAAAAGGCCAGCAGCACATTGTGCTTTTCTTGTAACACCTTGAACGCTCACTGCATGTCTGTGCTCATGTACCCAAGGGAAAAATTTCCATGGAAGTGAAAGATGGGCATGAGCAGGGTCCTTTCTCCAAACTCTGCATAATTCAAACCTAAATGACCTTGCACCCCACCTCCACTAGCAGAGCAAAGCAAAATCCAGCTGCCAATGCTCCCCTGACATTTGCCTTGTAGACTTTGTGCTTTAACTACAAAGGTAGGTGCAGCAAGTTTCCAACCTTGTGTTGAAGCTTTCTCCTTCTATACTGCAGCCCAGGGTTTACCTCCAGCACCAGGATGCTCCCTGTCTGAGTAGTATTACAGACCACTGTGATTTGTTACACAAGTTGAATCCCTAAAAGCTGCAACCCTAGTGCTTCTGGTTGTGATTGTGCTTCATTCCCCTTTGGGCTGGGTCCACAGCTTTGCATGGTGGGGGAACCTGTTGCTGATTTCTTACATCTGGGCATAAAAGTCATAACTGTGCTTAGAGAAGTGAATCTCCCTTGGGTTTGAAAGCCACAATTCCTACCTTTCCCACAGCCTTCTTGGACCTGCTGGCTCAGAACTAAGCATTGCTTGTTTGGCCATCATACCTGAAAGCCCCAGAGATGAAACACAATGGGAGGGTTGGTCTCTACCCTATCAGTCAGCCTTCCTCCTTGTTAGGCATCCATTTTTCTCTTCACTCCATTGATGCTGCTTTGGTCAATTCTGAGGGTTCACATGAAGGTGTCTGAGAGGACCATATGCCCTGGTTGTGGAAGGCACCAAAATGATACCCAAATGCTCTCAGCAACCTGCAGAAATGGCCACAGAAAGACAGAAGTTGGTCACTTAATGCACTGGTATTTCCTTGAAAAGATACAAAATAAGAAAACTTAGTCTCCCCTCATTCATCCATGGCAGCTCTCTGCTTCCCTGTCAGACTAGACTAACTGGAGTGTCTGGGGATTAAGAGCAGGGTTTGTAAATCCCCCCAGTTCAGCTCCCATCCAGAAGTTGTTTTCACAAATCAATTAGTGCCTTTAATTACCATGAGGGAATTTACCGATTTAACTGGATTGGATCTTTACACACTGGGCTGGAAGCTTTAGTGTCTGGATTTTCCATTTGGGGGTTTTATTTTCAGTCAGAGTTCAGGTTATCAGTGAAATGACAAATCACTTTACTCCCTTCCTTACTGAAGTGAGGTTGGTGGCAGTTAAAAGGTGCTGACAACCTAGGAGAGTGAATTCCCCTGTTATCCCCAGGAAAGTTGCAGCACTGGGACCTTCTTCTGCTTGGCCTCAGGTCTGGCTGGGAGGTGAGAGGGGACATTCTCCAGATCCTGTTTGCTCCTTGGTTTCTCTGATGAAGCTGCCAGCAAGAGATGAAGCAGCACCCAAAGCGATGTAAATTTAGGTGTATTGGCAAAGCTTTGTTCAGTCTGGGAGACTCTGTATCCTGTTGCTTGCTGCTTTGGATAGTCCATCCCACCTCCCAGCATAAAGGGAATTAAGAAGATATACTTGTTTGGTGGGTGCCAATTTATTTGCAGGGTGTGTAGCTGCTAGGATGGATGACTGGGATTCCAGATGTCTCATCATTCAGGTACAACTTCTACCTTTTGCTCTCCTCAGTGTCTCTAAAATCATAGAATCATAGAATCACTCTAGTTGGAAACGACCTTTAAGACCATCGAGCCCTACCATTAACCCAGCACTGCCAATCCCACCACTAAACTATGTCCCTAAGCACCACATCTACACGGCTTTTAAACACCTCCAAGGATGGTGAATCAGAAAGCATCCACCTGAACATTAACTGATGCTTAATTTTAACCCAACCTACCCACTTTCATCCGCTTTCTTAGAATCAGAATCACAGAATGGTTTGGATTTGACCTTCAAAGATGATTTAGCTCTGACCCCCCTGCAGCGAGCAGGGACATCTTCAGCTTGGGCACTTTCGAATCACTCCGAAGGTGCATAACCTTGGAGGAGGGTGCAGAGGGAGAAGATACAACACCCAGGATTCCCACCGTGGTTCAGGGTGTTGGAGACAGTTTTAAGCACTATAACTCTTAGCTTTGGAGCTCTGTCCAGCAGGCCATAGCAGAGACAAGCATTAGAGGTAAGGCCTCCACACAGACCTAGATGAAAGAGCAGCCAGCTCCAGTTCCAAGAATCAAGTGAAAAATAAGCTAGTCAAGACACGTGGATCTGGCCGAGGAGGCTGTTTCTCAGAATATTTGTTATGTAGTATGATTCATTACAGCAAATCCACTCTGCTTCTCTGATTCATCACTCCTGGCTGGAGGACTAAGCTGTTTTGAGGGATAGATTGCTACTAAACCAGCTTTGCAAAATTAGTGACTGAATGTACTGAGCCTGGCTTAAAACCTTCTCAAGTGCCATTTTCCAAGACAATAAAGAAAAGATTACTGCTAATTTATTCCCACAGCTAAAAAAAAAAAAAAAAAAAAAAAATGAGTCACGCTGGACTGGCAAGTAACTAGAATTTTATGAGGCTCTGTTAATACTTTTGATCTGGGTTTGATTTGAGTTACGTCCAACAATTACCTGAGACTGCAGACAGAAAAATATGCTCAGAGCTTTGGGGACAATGAAGAGTTAAATTAAGCAAGCTCGTGGTCTTAGCACCTCTGTTATTTTGCTGGGCTTTGATCTGACCTGGTCATAGAAGAGGCCATGGCCAAGCATTTAACCACAGATACAAAAGGCAATGACTGGTGGCTTTCTTGCAAAGGCAAGCAAGAGTTTTATTTGCTTGATTTTCAAGTTTGGGGTGAGTTCCTGTCTTCAGCAAACACAACTGCTTCGGTTGTGCTTAATAACTGTGGTCTGAGCCCGCAAGCTTGGCTTGCAAACCAAATACAGAGTTTTTAACACGTGGGTTCAAAACTGTGTGCACAGACTGGCTTCATTAAATAAAAGGATTTATGTGTATATACACACAGTCATATATCTGTACCCTATGCGTACAGATTTGATGTGGCTGGCACATGTAGGACTTTCAGCTGAGTAAAGATGCAAAATCTAGCTTGAATCAGAGAGACT
>WUAM01000431.1:98383315-98393497 GCA_024336885.1 Actenoides hombroni | reverse complement strand
ATTTATAAAGACTTATAGCCAAAAATGGAGAACAACCAGGACAGGACAAGAGGAAATGGGCTTAACTTGCACCAGGGGAGGTTTAGGTTGGACATTAGGAAACTTTTTTTTTACTGGGAGAGTACTGAGGCCTTGGAACAGGCTGCCCAGGGAGGAGGTGGAATCACCATCCCTGGAGGGGTTCAAAAAACATCTCGATGTGGCATTTCAGGACATGGTTTAGTGGTCATAATATTTAGTAGAAGGTTGGACTTGCTGATGTTGAGGGTCGTTTCCAACCTTAATGGTTCTATGATTCTATGAAAGAACATCTTGGCTTTATACACTTCCCTTTCTGTTTCTGGTGAGCGACGTCTCCCTGGGTGACATCAAGAATACTTAACGTGAAACTGAATTTTGGGGAGAGGGTATTTTTTGCTGTAAGGCTTGGAGGGGGAGGTCTCTTTTAAGTGGATGTGTGACTTCAGAAGAGTTCCCCTGTGTATTCAAGGAAAGTGAACCACCTGAGCAGATCTTACGGATATGGCAAAATGTGGTTTTGGCACATAAATTTTCCTGTTAGGAATTTCCCATCACATCTGATGCTTTCAGAGAGCAAGAACTTGAGATACTCTGCAAAACTCAAGGTCAAATGTTGTCCTAATTATGGATCAGTCCATACAGGCGTTGCTTAAATGAAAGACCATAAAGAACCTCTCAGAAAAGTGTCACAGGAGCACCTGCCAAAAGATATGGTTGTGACAATGCTCTTTGACAGAGCTCATGGATCATGACTTCAGATTTATATAGACTATGTTTAAACTAGTGAGTACTTAACTCAGGTCTATTCTTTGGTCCTGAAGCCGATGAGCATGCATAGCCCTCATCCATATCACCAAAGATCTTTTCTCCTTTGAAGGAAGTTTAACTTCATCTATCATGCTTGTTGGGAGTGTTACCTGGCCTTTGATACCCCTTGAACCATGCCCAGGGTACTACTGACAGCTTAGCAGCATCTATGGCCACCAGCCAGTGTTTGAGCTGGTGTCCTGGCTGTTTGGTTTATCTGTGTAGGTGTAATGATAGAGCCTGAAGGACAGTCCCAGCTAGCTATGGCCAGCTCAGTGACACTGAATAGCTACAGTGCTGAGCAGAGGTCTATGTTCCCATTCATTTCTACCTGCCCCATCTGATTAATAATGGAAGATAAGTGAGGACCATGGAAAACAAAAGTCAGAACTGGAGGAGATCTGTTGGCCAACACAGTACAGTGTGTTTATTCCCTGGTGTTCTCTCATTTATAATGCACTTGTTCCACCTTTCATGTATGGGTAGGTTTACCTAGAGTCAAGAAAGATTCTGAGCTTGCTTTTCCCAGTCCCACTGACTTCCATATGGCCTCCCCTGCCATCCTCAGTAGAGCACTCCAGGAAAGAAATTGCAGCCTGGACAGTTTCCAAGGGGAGTTACGGAGGCAGGTGTTGAAACCAAGGAGAGCACTCCTCACCCTGGGGAACCCTCAGTGAAGGGGCTGTTGATGACATTTCCTCATCCTGCCCTAGCTGCGTGAGCCCTGCCAGCTGAGGGGTTTGCTTTCTCAAATAACTCTTCCCCCTTCAGCCCTTGCATCCCGTTGCCTCCACCATGGTTCTGCAAAGGGAGAGCTCACTTTGCTAGAGCAATGCTGGTTTGATTTGGGATGGCCAAATCTGCCTAGAGTGAACTCTTCCCCTCCGTATGGTGTTCAGAGACAACCTATGCCTCAGCTTCTACTGAAGCCTGGCAATGTTCCTTTGCAGTTTCCTTCCTCCCTCCCCCCTACTCCCTGAAGTCTCACAAACAAAACTGGGGGCTGCAGCTGGAAGAGGCAAGGGGAAGGAAAGAAGAGTGTTTCTGAAAGCTATTTCCTTCTGGTGACATTTGTTACAGGGAATGAGAAGGGTTCCATCTACATACCCCCTCCCCCCCATCTTGAGCTAGGCTAAGGAAGATGTTATAAAAGCAAGACAATCTACCAAATGCAGGGTTGTAGCTCCTGCAAATTGGCTTTCTCAGGAAATCAGTCCTTGCCTGAGCAAAGGGACACAGTGACTGGAAATCTCTGTTGTGTCACATGGTGGATCTAACACACATGGCAGAGCTTATCTGCCTGGGTCACCAAGTGAAAACCAAGCAAATGACTTATGTGCACCATGGCTGAAGACTTTGGCCCTGTTTCTTCTGGATGCTGTGGGATCTGGTTTCCTGGTGGCACTGAAGTGGGCTCACTGAGGTGACGGCTTATTTAAGGTGACATTTTTATAGCAGGTTTAATATGCAAGATGGGACTACAGCCACCCAGCATGGTGAATCCTCAAGATTTGCTTCAGCAAGATAGTATCTATAAGGGTGGTTTTAGGCCCCCTTCCTTAAATGATATAGGAGATACAGTCTGTGGACCATTCTGAAGAACTCCTGTTGGATTTCTCACTCTTCTCATTACTGAGGCTTGTGATTGATGAGTTCTAACAATGAAAAAAACACCCAGATGCTTCTTGATGTGACAGTTCTAGCAAGTGTGTGGTTTTAATTCTTTCTCCCCTTATGAATGAATGACTCAAAATTTATTTGCTTTTTTTTTTTGGTTTTCCTTCCCTTCCTATGGGGCGATGAGATGTGGTCAGACACTTTGCAATCAACATTTAGGGACACACATCACCCATTGCTGGTGCAATCAGTCCTTATATCTATTAGCTGGCTTCATGCGCTTCTTTCATTTCTTCTCCAGTGGCAACACACCCATTGCAGTGTGGGGAACTCACCTAGACCTGATCCAAAACCCTCAGATCCGGGCAAAACATGGTGGAAAGGAACACGTCAACGTGAGTATGGCTGTTGAGCTGGAGATCGATCACAGGATGGAACATTTCCAAGGTGGTGATAGAGGCTGGTTAACAGCTCTGGAGGTTGAAATCTCCTATTGCATCCAGAAAAAAGAGCTATGAATTCTTTTCAGAAAGATTATCCCATCTGCTCTCCATGAAGGGGCACTGGACCAAAGAGGGAACAAAGGGAGACATCGTGAAATATTGTTCAACTCCTGAGCCAGTTTCTTCTGGTGGCTCAAGGATACCTGTCCTCTCTCTTGGCCCTGCATTATTGATCAGCCGTGCCTGTGCATAACTAGACCCAAACTCAGGTTATTGGCTGAGCATTCTGGAATAGGAAGGGGCTGTGAATAGGAGTCCTTGGTACTACTGTGTCCACTCCCTGAACTATTTGGGATCTTGCAAGAGTGTATCGAGGTTTAACCAGCTGGATTTACAACTCTCAGTGACCAATGATTAATCCAAAGAAGCTCTGTGGAGACCAGCAGAACTTTACCAAGGTCTGGGAGGACAGTTCACTGGGAAGGAGCCAATTATCAATATCTTCTGAGCTGTTTCTGATAGAGCTGTAAAAGGTGTGAGTTCAGCACCTCCTATTAGGAGACTCAATTGCAGGAAACATCTGCTGGTACCTACAGTAGGTTGGAGGATGGGGCCATGCAATGGCATCTGGAAAAAGTTGTCCGTGTTTGGGCACATCCTGGGACTAAGTGTGAAAGAGTATCCCAGAAGAAAAGGTTCCCAAAATAAAAAATAGAGAGGGACTTATTGAGGTGGGGTCAGAGACTCCAAATCCTCTTCATTTCTTCGTGGGCTTTCCACCTGAGGTTCTCAAAGCAATTTGCAGATATTAAAGTAATCCACTGCCACATAAACAATGGTGAAACTGTGGTAGATCCAAAAAGAAAACGGAGGAAGATGTGGTAGATTAATTTGCACCTGCAGTTTGCAGATTGAGACACCTAACTTCTGGTTTTAACCCAGCTCTGCCATGAACTATTAGGTCCCTTTATGAAGCCAAATCCAAAGCAATTTTGTCACCTCTCACATCTCACCAGATTCAGGAAATATCTGTAGAGATTGGTTTCTTGGTCTGATGTGGATCTTGACTGGCAATCTTCCAGTCCTTCATGAACTCTGGGAAAAGCCTGGGCTGACTGGTGATGTGTATTCATGGGCATGTTCTGGTAATATGTTGTAATTCTTGATACAGCAGAGCCAAACACCTCCCTAGCTTTCCTGCATGACATCATCTTATTCTTCCAGCAGATTCCAGCTCTTGCCTCACACAGTGGTCTCAAACAGTCATGCCGTTGTGCACCCCTCTGGCTTCCTGTGCTTCATTTTAGGTAACCTGATGTTCAAACAGGAATCCTAGGCACAACTGAGAACACATTGACCACCCACTTTTGGAGTGAACCTAAGAGTGAGAGATAATTGCAGGGTGGTACTGAGGCTTTGACTAATCCCTGCTGTACAAAAACAAAAAGGAAGAACTTCCTATTTCCAGAAGGAATTGAGGTTAGGGGAAGATGCTGATACTAGCAGCCCCAGAGGCTGAGCTACCTCAGAGAAGATGGCAGTGCAAACTGCTCCATACACCCATCCCATCAAAGCTCCTCCTAATCACTTCCCAGCCTTGATTGCGTGATGGGTTTGGGGTATGTTTTGAAGCAGTGGAGCACCAGCCTGTCTTGCAATAAGCAAGGAGGTCTGTTTCTCCCTGTCCTCTGGCAGTCAGAAGGCTAGCATTTTCCTGGGAGGTATCTGCCTATCAGGAGGTCTGGGGGTGTTTTCCATAAATTCTCCTTGTGTTGGGTTTCTCTCTCCAGAACTGCGAGGTGCAGAACAGCACAGAGATGACCTGCCAGGCTCCAGCGCTGGCTGTTGACCCCAATCACCAGTCTGAACTCGCTGAGCGTCCAGAGGAGTTTGGCTTTATTCTTGACAACGTGCAATCCCTGCTGATCCTCAACAAAACCAACTTCACCTACTACCCAAACCCAATCTTTGAGGTTTTCAATCCCTCAGGGATCCTGGAGCTGAAGCCGGGAAGTCCCATCATACTAAAGGTGAGATGGGGATCAAGGACTGGCTGAGGAAGGACAAACACATGCTGCCTATTGCCCCTCTGTGCCTGCCAGCACCCCACGAATCACAGTGGCATCCCAATTGCATCCCAGAAATTATTTTCACTCGTTACACCTCCCATATCTTACCATATTAGAGTCACCATCGTCAAACACAAATCACTGCTCAACATCTGCCAATACCTGCCATTAAAAGATATAAACTCCTGCTGGCACTACCTGTGTGCAGCCTAAATTTGTACTCACTGCTGTTCACCAGAGAAGAACATTTTCTACCCCTGCAACAGTGCTGGCAATTAAATATCCAAGTCTATTTACTTCTTGGGTTTTCAAGATCTTCCTCTCACCCCTGGTTAAATCCTACACCAGTCCTTGGTCAGTTTTGTAGTTTGAGCAGCAATACAGAGAAGGAATTTTATGATTGAACATTTCCATATCAGCACTTTAAGTGGTGCACGTGCAAAGAAATGATTGTGCCTGCAGAACACCTTCTCACACATTTGGTATTTCACCAAAGGGATCTCTTTTACTGTCCTGAATATGTTTAATTGGCCTATATCTGTTTTACTGGTCTATATATGTTTTGTGAGGGTCTGTTTGTGCAAGGCATAAATTCTCATCAAGGTATTTCTCATTTAGAACACGACAAGCTGTTTTGACTGCTGACAGTCTGTAGCCAACCATGCTGTCCTCAGCATGACTTTCTAAACTGGCCTTTCCTCTCCGTACGAGCTAATGCTGAACCACAAATGTCAAGTGCAATGTCAAAACTTGTGTCATAGGCACAAGTTAGAAGTGGAAGGTAAACTTTCCTGACATGTTGGGTTTGGGGTTTTTTTTTATGGTGGTGATATTCCTTTCTATTTAGGGCAAGAACCTGATCCCACCAGTAGCAGGAGGGAACGCCAAGCTGAACTACACCGTTTTGGTTGGTGAGAAGCCCTGTGCAGTGACCGTATCAGATGTGCAGCTACTGTGTGAGTCCCCAAACCTCATTGGGCGGCACAAGGTAATGGTAAGTGGTGCTTAAACCTTAAGTCTTTCCTCCCTGGGTGGCTTGGGAGGGCACACCAATGCTAAAGAGCTGCGAGAGATCCCCAGGTGTTTGCATCACCATTTGCCTTCTGTAGATCTTATAAACATCAGGGCCCTTTTTTGATATAATATCCCCATCAAGAGTAATTTAGAGAAGCAGAAGAGTTACCTGAGTTATCTTTATGGACAGTGAGAAACCTTTCCTAATCAAGACCCTTTAGAAAAGTTTGCCTTTATTCTGGTTTTGTACACTCTGTATGAACCCTAGATGCTCATGTGCCTTCATATATGTAGAGTGTTTCCTACATGACATACTTTGTTAAAATCAGCACAGTTCCCAGCAATTATTCACATGCTGATTTATGTAAATTTATGTAGAAGAAAAAAACCCAACCAACCAAACAAAAAAAGAGAAGTGGGATGTGGGTGACGGTGTGACTGGACTTTGAGGTTTTGACATCTATAAAACTTAATATTCTCCTGCATGTCCTTCCTGGAACCTGTGAAAAATAGACCTAGTGATTACATCAGAGGGAGCTTTTCCTCCTCTCACCATTGATTTATTCACTGCTCCTTTAGTTTCAGTAATTTGCATTCCTCAACACTGTTGCTTGATAAACAGCACATCAACAAACTCATCTGAGTTGTGCCGAGCTGGGGGTGGAAACACACCAAAAGCTAACAGCTGACATCAGACATACAGATGATCAATGTTTCTCATTCCTTTTTTTCTCTATTGCCCTCCCAAAGCTGTATCTGTCACATATTTATTTATTTATTTATTTAAATGCAGTAGAACTCATAGAGGTTGACGGAGACATGCTGCATGGCTCCCTTTTTCTGGAGACTTTTAGAAAATAAGAGTTTATGGTGACCATTTTGGGTCTCATTTGTGACTGCTGCTGAGAGACCACATACTGGCCACTTAAGTTCCCTCTGCCAAAGCTTGTCAGATGGAAAATAGAGGTAATAATCCTTTTCAGCCATGCAAATATACTGTGGCTCTCAATCCATTGTAGGGCACATTAAGACACTCCAAGAGGAGCAATAATGAAGTGAGATATTTTCACTGTGCAAATGCCAAAGCTTTTGAACAAGGCAGTATATGTTCCCTGTCATTTCCATGAATATAATTAAACATATGGTTAGTCAGAGATGGACAAATACAATCCTAGAGAGAGAAAACTCAAAGTCAGGTGAGCAATAATCAACCCCGGGGGATCGGGGACGATGAACATCTGGTCAGATCTTAGTAACTGGGAAGACTCCCCTGCTTCTGCAGCTTGGGACAGCTTAAGCAAAGCCATAGAGCAAAGAAAAAAAAATTCCCTTTTTGAGGACATTGATCAAAGAAGAAATGCTGCTGGAAACATGGGAAGATGATTACACTGAAGTCTGTTAATGAGCGTCAGTATTAGGGGCAAGTTACAGATTTCTCGTTCAACTGCCAACACTGAGGCAATTCTTCAACAGCATCTGGGCTGAGAACCTGCTGGGAGGGTCATCTGCAATGGAGGCCAGTGCTCAAGGATGGACTTTGCATCTGGAACTTAACAGGGGGACAGCTGGGCTGGGAAATGCCTCCTCCAGTATGGCACAGCATCTCTGTTGCTCGAGTTGGTGCAAAATGCATCCCCATGTTTCACATGAATGTCACTTTGATCGTCGGGATAATTGACAGGTAGCTCTCCTAGGTCCTCCTCCTCTTTCTGCCAACAATTTACTGTGTGACCTTGAGAAAATTGCTGAACAAACCTTTTCTTGCAAAGTGAGGTGGCCTAGATCTGAGAGGGGACCATGGGAGTGAATCAAGCATTGGCAAGACTGAGATTATTTCTAAGAGAAGAAACAGTGACAATGACACACATTGATGTCAACATGTTTTTGATCTAGTTCAGCTATCTTTTATAAAATGACAGAGTTATTTGAAAAAAAAAAAAAAAAAAAAAGAAAAGAACTAAAAGGTCTGAGCAATGGTTAAGAAAAGATTGACTAAAACCCAGAGGTGAGCTCTTTTCCAAGGAAAAGAAAGAAATGTGAGGAAGATCCATGAGTAACTATATTGGAGAAGGTGTGCAGTGAAGACTTGGAGTATGTTTGAAGGGTTGCTGGTATCTAATGTAGGCACTTGCATATGGAAAGTCACACTGGGTACACTTTGTACAGTGAATGCAGAGATGGTGAAATACAGCAACTGAAGTTCAGGGCACATTTCGTCTCATTCTACAGTAGACATATTTGGCCAGGACATATTTGCACTAGGAAAGACACTGCCACAGTCAAGTTTTGCCCAACTGGACCTTCTAAACTGCAACAGGTAGTCCACAAGACTTTGCTAAAGAAAACTGGGCTCTGCCGTAGTGCCATTTGGAATAAATTCATGATAAATAGGCTTAATAGCTGGCCAAACTGTTGTTTGGTAATATGAAGGGCTCATATTCAGTCTTCTGGAAGGTATAAATAGCTTCCTTTAGAAACACTCAGTGGCTTAAGAAGTAGAGTAGGGTTAAATCTACATATTTGCTTGTTTTTCTTTTAAATGCTCACAATACTACTACAGCCTGGCAGACTTTCTTCTTCAAGAGGCAGATTCCCTCAGGTCATGGCAGTTTGATTCATGGACCTGTATTGAAACCACCTTTAGAGAGGAATACACTGAGGTTAACTTTGTTAGACACCCACCTCTAGGAGTCTAGATCCCCTTATAGTTAATCAAGAGAAATGGGAACTTCCACAGAGTAAAACATCTCATCCGAATGTCAAAGCAGGTGCCAAGAGCAACTCACATGAATCACGTTATGAAAGTGCTTTTTCTCTGTATTGACTCTGAAACAGCTTGTTGTAATGTCTGACTAACTCAGAGGTGCATGACAAACGTTTAGTGAGAGGAAACCCACCCATGGAGACAGACTGTTCTGCGAGCTTTGAGGACAGACCTGTACTGGGGATTGGGATGGGGTTGTTTGATTCTAGTCTGATAGTTCTCGAATGGACTCGTGTGACTGCAGGGCTTGGAAACAGAAAATGAAATATGATGGATCTATTGATTGATCCACTGTGACAGGAAGGAAATTGTACAAGCTGGTGAGCAAAATTTGCTGGGAGAATTTGGGACAGTGGTGTAGGGCAAAAGGCAACAGCTTTCAGTGCAGAAACCAGCATGTGAGTTTGGCAGCTTGTCTTCTCACTTGAGCTTGCCAATACCAAACCTCTGCCCACTGCAGGCTTTAAAAGTGAGTTGAGCCTTGTGTGTTGACATAGATGGGAAAACTAGTTACTGCTGCATCCTCAGCTTAACATGAGTTCTAGGTTGTCCCTTGGCTACTGAAGATGCTCTACAAGTCAATAATGTCATGCTACAGGAATAGTCATCTTGAAACTTTAATACCTGGTCAGATTAGCTTAGGTTGGGTTTTGTTTCTCATTGTGGATGTTTTTATCCCATCCCAAAGTGGCATGAGATGACCCTGTGGATGGAAATTAGATATTTCCAGATACTCACTTTTGTCCCATCCAAGACATAAGGGTTACAGCTAGGTGGCTTTGATCTGGACACACTGAGAAACAGCCTACAGCTGGTGCTAGAGCAAACCAGACATCATCTCAGAGGCTTTAAGTGGGGCCAGAATAATTTCTAGGAGATGATGGGGTCACAGAGATTCAAGTCCCCAGCAAAGATTGTAGCTGTGAGGAGTAAAAGCAGCTGGAAAGCTTTTCACCAGTTCATGACTCTTTGCTTCATAGTTTCTTCTGCTGGCTCCAACACTTCCTCCTTGGGACAATTTCTTCCTCTTGCAACCTAAAGAGGAAACCTGAGTAGGTACCTGAGCTGAGAAGCGGGAGGCCTGGGTTTAACACCTATGCAGGCAAGCTGGAGACAGACAGATTACCTGAGAGCCAGCAGAATGAAGGACAAGGCTGGCCACCAGACTGGGATGTGGGGAATGTTTTCACTAGCTGCTGTGGAAGCTGGGAAGTGGAGGGTGAGCTCCTCATGAAGGAGGAAGTAAAAGGTTCAATGACATGCTGCAATGGCCCCTGTTGCCCTAGGAAGCATGTAGCTCTGGGATCCTGACTGTATTTCTGCCTGGCAGCAAGATTTAGGAAGAATTTCTTCCCCATGAGGGTGGTGAAACACTGGAACAGGTTACCCAGAGAGGTGGTGGAAGCCCCATCCTTGGAAGTTTTTAAGACCAGGCTGGATGGGGCTC